>OY744541.1:69598476-69670976 GCA_963556195.1 Sepiola atlantica
ATCTTCTATGTTATTCTCACAATGTTTCGGCCGATTTAGTCTCCGACCTTTTTTAGGTTCATATTGTCGAACTCGGAAATGTTTATGTCGAACTCGGGAACTTTTATGGAATTGTGAACGGACACCCAATTCAACAAGATGCACATAAAGAAGGATGTATGTTACAGCGGCCGAAACGTTGTGGGAATAACATTCAAGATGAGAACAGTAGTCCGAATAAAACAAATATTACACATACAAATTACCAATTATTATCTAAAATATTATGAAACAGAGACGAAATTCCTTTATTAAATAACTACGATTTAATGAGCGAGTATTATTGGGAAGATATTCTTTTAACAATAACGTTTAATATAATTTATCGTAAAATTGAAGTTTGGAAGAAAATGTAGAGTTGCATTTCTCTGATAAGGTTGTTCTACATTTACAAGACGATGCACAGTGAATTCCATCCTAATTTGTTTGGATAAATATTGCCGAGATAGCCATGCTATTCTAGGTTATCTTATTTAATAAATATGTGTATAGTTGTTTTACTGAAATTATATCAAATGGGAAGTACACATTTGCTTATTAAATGTGCAGTCAATCCGGAAGATAATGTCCATATTGTAAGGATTAGGTCTAGGTGATGTTGGCACCTTCTTTCTTCATCACTTACATCATTGTCCCAATCTTAGTCTTAACGAAAGGTAATTCCCCACCATTTAAGATTTTGTATCATCATTTGTTATCAAACTGAAAAATAAACACCCTTTTATTTACAACACAATTTTACGTTCATGTGACGTGTTTCCTTCCATCTTCCATAAACCGAACCTTGCGAACGTCTGCTATTATTATAGTTTTGTTTGAAACGAGAATTCTCAGACATCTAAACGAATCAGCTATTATCTGTCACATTATAAAACCAGGTTTATTTCAGAATCAAATCTTAAGGATAACAGGATAACAGGATTATTAAACCCTCTGTTCCAGAGATACGTAGAAATCCTTCTGTAATCCTTAGCACTTTCTGCGGACGAGTACGCCCACCTCTGCACTTTCCTATATTAAAAGCAACCTATGCGACATTGTTGAAAAGCATGGATAAATCTTTCTCTTAACCACACGTCCCGCATAAACTTGCCTCATCTCTCCGGGAAACGCAAGGATCAACTCGGGTCCCTCTTTGCTAAGTCATGGATCAACTCAGCTTTTATTGTTTTTGTTTCGCTATTTCAGACCGAGGATCAATTCAGACGCTGATCCATATATTAAACCCGTCCCTTGTCACTGCAATTAAGAGAACCATTCATCAACTTGTCATATTAATACGAAAATTAATCCGAACGGATCACAACGCCAATTTTGAAATCTCTTCCGGGATTCGGCAGCTTCGCGTGTTTCAACGTCTTCCTTTACCCTCTAAATCTGAGATGCACCCACGCCATTCAATCCACTCGATTATAATAAAAGGAAATTTAAACAAAAAAGGTCACCGGATTCGAGTTCTCAATCAAATTTGTGTACAAGGCTACAAAATTCGAAAATAGAAATTAAAACAATTTGTCATGAAAAATTCATTCAAATTAACTGTTAAGTTTAAGTTCAGGTGAGAGAAACAAACAACAAAACGATTGAAAACATTCGAGTCAACTTTCACATGTTATTTCAATTACCCGTCACGAACAATTCAAATCATTTATCATTCGCTTTTTGAATTTTTTGAATACGTTTTTATAATGTAGCTTTAATTTTATATTTTTCACATGCAAATTAGTTTTCCGCATTTTTAAATATGTACTCCTATGAGTTTTTTCTTAAAATTGCTTATTTTTTTTCTGTTTTGTAACTAAAATATAGTTTTCTTGTATATTTTTCAAATAATTACTCTTTTTTATTATTTATTACCATCTGTATTTAATGTATACACAGAGTAGTAGGAATTAAATGCCCCTTAGGGAATCATTGATACCATGAACACTCCTTTCTACATTACAACCATATTCGCTACAAATCAACTTTACTGTTTGACTAATTTGTTCCATCACAAAATGATTACGTCATCTATCAAACTTTAGAGAAAAAGAAAAGCGATCCGATTAGTGAAGGACATTTTCATTTTCACTAAAAGTTTTTGCAAAATTTAAGATGTTGATATCAGGTCGAAGCTTAACGTCTAAGTAACCACTTTTGTCCGAGTGGACAAAAATCACATAGAGTCTTCATACATTCACGCCTTTTACAAGATGGTCGCCATTAAAATCTAATATTATAAATATCTCAGAAACGATTCAACCTAGAACCATGACTTTGGTGTATTTAGCTAGGTTTCTATGGTCAAGGAACTAAATAAAAACATTTCTCACAAAATCAGAGTATGTAGTTGCCAAAAATGGTAAGTAATAATCAGTTCTAAGTCAAAGTCTTCTGGAGGTTGAAGGTTCAATCCTCAGTAGGAGCGATACTAAGACTTCAATAGCGAATAACGTTAGACTTCTACTTATTGTTCAAAAACGAGACTATTAGTTCAACACTGAGTCATCAAATATGGCCTTCATGGTGACAACCTTGTAGTATATTTGCCGGATGGGGATAGAATCAACAAATTCTATCATAAACTGTATGACCGTATAGTAGACATGATAAATGCTGTGCCACGGTGGCCCCTTCTGCTTAAGCGGGGATGCATGAGTAGCTATTGTGTCACCGTATGGAGATTGAATAAATAATTACTTTACTTATCATTGGTTTTATGGTTTGAGCTGTATAATGCTTTATAATTTATTTTTATTTTCATCTAGTCGGCACAAAATTGGGTTTCCTACATATGAACACTACGTGTTGTCTCTATTTTTATTTCATTATAAACGATTCACTTTTGTTTTGTTTAAAACAAAACAATTTTTAAATAATTCATCTTTCTCGACTATGTATTAATGTGTTCATGTATATACAGGGTGACGGAAATCTAATGCCATAAACTCATGGAGTTAGAAATAGCATCTGTAACCTTTTTTGCAATCCAGCCATACTTGGTAAAAAGTAACTTCAATTTATGCTTGACTGGTTTACAAATTTTCAAGTGTAAATATCCAACAGCCTTTATATTATCGCCGTGCGGGCGGAGGACATTTTGGTGAACGTTTTATCAGATCGGTATAGTCGAAAATATTCCGACCCTGAGATCTAAACTTTTGTAAAATCATAAATATTACGTTTTTTTTAAACAATTAAGGACTCTATTAGATTTATTTTTAACCATGAGAAACATATATATATATATATATATATATATATATATATATATATATATATATATATATATATATATATATATATACATATATATATATATATATATATATATACATTTATATATAGATATGTGTGTATATATATATATGTGTGTGTGTGTATATGTATATGTGTATATATGTATATGTATATATATGTATATATGTACATATATATATATGTATATATATGATGGACTCTCCCGTCGATTGCGACGTATGAGGTTCCAACAACTTTCATTTGTGTTTAGATCGTTCATGACACCTGAGTCCGGCAAGAGACTTGCAAGGAAAGCCGCAGACAGTGCAAGAGTGTGAGTAATCGGATGCCAGATGTGGAGCACTCTCTCTAGCTTTTCGCCTAACTCTGGCAGTTCTCATATTATCCACACAGGTCTCGTTGAATCTCTCCAGTCCAATGCAACAAGCTGCTCGCCATGTCTTCCTGTCTTTTGTACAGTCTTCAAAGTTTTTTGGGGGTACTCCAATTGCCGTCAGCGCATCTTTCAATTTATCCTTGTACCTCAGCAAGGGCCGACCAGCATTCCTGTTACCACAAGCTAACTGACTGTACATCAGTGCTTTAGGTATCCTCCCTTCGTCCATTCTTGCTACATGACCAGCCCATCGCAATTGAGACTGCAACAGGAAACTTTCAATTCCACCAATATGGCATCTGTTGTAAAGATCGATGTTAGCGACTTTGTCCTTCAAACTAAGTCCACATATGGTCCTAAGGCAGCTCCTGTGGAACACATCCAATTGGCGAATGTGATGCCGGTAAGGCGTCCACGCCTCACATCCATAGAGAAGACCTGTCAATATTACAGCCCTATACACATTGATTTTTGTCTTCAACTTAATGCCTCTGCTACTCCAAAGACGATGTTTCAGCTTTCCGAAGGCATTTGCCGCTTTTGCAATTCGGTTTATGATTTCATCATCAAGTGAAGCAGCAGAATTAACTTTGCTACCTAGGTAGGTAAAGTTTTTGACATAGTTCATTGGTCTGCCATCCACTTTGAGTTTTTCTAATGGAAATTCATGGACAGGCTGATTTTGTTTCACTCCTTGAACTTGTTTAGGGGTAGGGCATGGTTGATGGACCACCTCAGTCTTCTTTAAACTGATTGTTAAACCAAAGGCCCTACATGCACCTGAAAATGTTGTCAAAAGATTCTGAGCTTCTTCAAAAGAAGTCGCGACCAGGGCAGCATCATCTGCAAAGAGAAGGTCCCGAATGATGGCTTCTCGAACCAAGGTTTTGGCTTTAAAACGCTGATGGTTAAAGAGCCCACCTGTGGTTCGGAATTGAAACTTAACACCTGTGCTTTCATCAGCGAATGCGTGCCGAAGCATCACCGAGAAGAACAATGCAAACAGCACAGGTGCCATCACACAACCCTGTTTCGTACCGTTGGTTACTTCAAAAGGCTCTGAGGTTTCCCCATTGGAAACGACCTGTGCTTTCATCCCTTCATGAAAGGAGATTATGACATCAAGCATGTTGTTGGGGATTCCAAGCTTATGAAGAACTTTCCAAAGTGCTACGCGACTGACCGTATCGAATGCTTTTGTCAAATCAATAAAAACCATGTACAGTTCCCGATTTTTTTCACGAACTTTTTCAGCAACTTGACGAAGGGCAAACACCATGTCGATTGTACCTCGACCAGAGCGAAAACCACATTTGGACTCTGGGTAAATCTCATCAATAAGATGTCTGATGATCCTGTTCAGAATCAACCTTGCAAGAATTTTACCTGCAACAGAAAGCAGAGATATCCCGCGATGATTATCGCAAGAATTCCTGCTTCCCTTGCTCTTATAAAGATGCTTGACATTACTATCCTTAAAGTCCTGTGGGACTCCACCAACCTTCCATATCTCCACAAACAAGATGGTCAGTTTTTCCTCGAGTGCTCTTCCGCCATGTTTGTACACCTCAATGGGGATGCAATCTCTGCCCGGTGCCCCTGACGATAGCTGTTTTTTAGCTTGAGATACTTCCTGAACTGTAGGTGGAAAAGACAGCTCCGGAATTTCGGGATGCTGCGGAAGAGAGGAAGTGATGTTTTCGTCAGTCACCGATGCAGAGTTAAGGACAGTTTCAAAGTGCTGCTTAAGGATAGCAGATTTGTCAGTTAGCAGTGTTTCTCCATCATCAGCAAAAACTGGGGCAGAACCATTCATTTGAGGACCAAACACCTCTTTCAGGCCAGAGTAAAATGACTTAGAATCCTTCCTGTCGGCTGCGTCCTGAAGTTCCGCAGCCTTGGATGACCACCAAGCCTCTTTCAATGCCCTAAGTGCCTTCTGAACTTGTGCTTTGTGAGCTCTATACGCCTTCTTTTTCACTGTGGAATTTTTGTCCTCGAGCCATGTTTTGTGGCAAATATGCATTTGGTCGATAAGCTTCTGCACTTCAGTGTTGTTTTCATCAAACCAGTCTTGATGTTTCCGTAAAGGGAAGCCCAAAACCTCAGCAGACGAGTCATAAACAGCATTGCGCAATGAATCCCAAGAACTTGAAACGTCACTATTTACCTCTACAGAAGCTATAGCGGCCGTAACTTTTTCCTTCAGCTCATTTTGTGTATCTGCCTGTTTTAGAGGCAGAACATTTAGGCGTTTTGGAACAGAAGACTTTTTCACTCTTCTCTTGTCTAAATGGAAGATGGTCTTGCCGACTATAAGCGCATGATCTGATAAACAACAGCTACTATGAAAAGAGCGTGTTATCTTAAAATCTCTGAGGTCGCGCTTTCTGGTAATTATGTAGTCAATGAGATGCCAATCTTTTGATCGGGGGTGCATCCATGATGTTTTTCGACAATGCTTTTGTTGGAAGTACGTGTTTGTCACACTGAAGTTAAATTCTTTGCATAACGTCAGGAGTCGCAATCCATTTGAATTCATTTTTCCAACACCATGGTGACCCAGAACACCAGCCCATGTTTGAAAGTTGAGCCCCACTCGAGCATTGAAGTCTCCCATCAAAGCAACCTTATCCTTATGCTGAATTTTTGAGATTAAGCTACGCAAATCATTGTAAAGATCAGCTTTGCATTGATCTGAACTATTCATAGTAGGGGCATAACAGCTGATAAGTGTTGCGAATGTGTTGTTTTTTAGTGGAAGTCTTAGGGTCATAATACGA
This sequence comes from Sepiola atlantica, assembly GCA_963556195.1. Taxonomy (NCBI): domain Eukaryota; kingdom Metazoa; phylum Mollusca; class Cephalopoda; order Sepiida; family Sepiolidae; genus Sepiola; species Sepiola atlantica. The sequence goes on from OY744541.1 coordinate 69,604,918, forward strand.
TCTGAATGACTTACTGGGAGTGTTGGAAGTGATCTAGCAATTTCCGTCTTCACTGCAAACCCTACGCCAGATTGACGTGGTTCGTTTTCTGGTTTACCAGCCCAGAAAAACGTGTATCCACCTTTTACCTCACACAGCTGTGAGTGACCAGGCAGACGCGTCTCACTAAGGGCAGCAATATCTACATCATGTTTCCTTAATTCCATTGATACGAGGGCCGTTTTCCTTTCTAGTGACGCATCACTATCCTGCAATGTGCGCACATTCCAAGATCCAATGTTTAGCTTCATAAATTTCTTTGTTTTCTGACTGCTGTATTGGATAACTAGACAGCTGCAGTAGGCTGACAAGTCAAAGAAGGGCATGCAATGTTTAGGGCTCCTTTTATCGCCCCCTCCCTGAAATAGGGAAAGCAGTGCTGATCCTAGATAGGCCTGCTTTGTCACTGGTGGAGGACACGAACGGCACAATTGCCCAAAGGTTTGTGCCAAACGGCCATCACCCACCAGCCGCCACTGTGTAGAGTGCCAGCTAGAGACTTCCAGCAATATCCTTTGCCTGTCCCCGTCGCCTTTACTCTCTCGCCAGTGGACCCAGAAATACTCATGTCGATTTTAGAAAAGCTGCTAGAAAACCCACACGAATGATTTGATTTGAGTGGTGAAGGCTTGTGTAGGACCATCCACACTTTTTGGAATTGTTGATTGCACAAGATCGGTGCAAATGAGTGCCACAGAAAAAGTAAGCAACAACCCTCAGGTTATACATCAGAGTTTTCCATCTCCTAGACACCTGCCTTAACAAAGGCTTAGGGGGCATCTCTCCTAGTGGGTTAAACGCGCCCCCAGATACCAAACTGGAAATTTCCCTGATCCGGCGCCATATACATATACATATATACACACATGTACATATACAGAGAGAGAGAGAGAGAGAGGGGTTGAGACAGACCACTACCCAGTGGCAGGGGGTTAGATTGGTGAGCGCCGGGACATATCTGCATGCCAACAGGCCCTGCACACTGCACCTCTGGGGTTCTAACCTACTCCGAGATCTCTAGTCTATTAGCCTGGGGCCGCAAAGCACCCAGTTACCATAGTGTACCACGAGGAGGTCAGACTAGAGTCTTGTCTGGGGATAGGCTATATACCAGCAGGGGAGACTTACTCACTCGGCTCCCTTTTCGCGCAACTAGTGGGCTATCTGGCGGCTAAGCGAATAGCAAGAGTAGGAAGCCCATGCAACTACAAGTACGCTCCGCTGTAGCACTAGACGCATCACACAGACCTGTGGATAACAACTCCACCACACCACATACGTATATATATGTATATACATATATATATATATGTATATATATATATATATATATATATATATATATATATATATATATATATATATATATATATATATATATATATATATATATATATAAACATATATATAAATATATTTATATATAAACATATATATATATATATTTAGCCAGCAAGTTGTTATAGATACAAGTCTGATTGAAGTCTACGGAGTTGTTGGGTTTCGTAATTTTATAATTTGTCTCGACTCAGTTATCAAGTATTTTGGTCTCTGATAGTAATTCATGAAGTATTCATCCGAGAGTTCTTTTATCGGCCTCTATTGAGCGCTTTCAAACTTCGCAATCGTGCTCACAAGTTGGGTTTTTACCCTCTTCACTATGGTGTTGTTCTCGTCTCACGTGTTTTTTAACATTTTTTTTTGAGGGGGGAGCCGAAGAAAATAACAGGGCTGTAATTCAGAATCATGCTTATTAAGGTATTTGGCTATTTATTGTTTGATTAATGGTATTTTTATTCTGATTAATGAATATAAATATTTATATATATATATATATATATATATATATATATATATATATATATATATATATATATATATATATTAGTGACAAAAAAATCTAAACAATTCTGTCTGCAATACTAACATCTTCTGTTCTACGAAACTTCAGTCTAGGTCTGACTTGTCCACGAAGTTTCAATAATAAATTGTCATTGTTTCATCGCCACCCTATCATATGCTTTAAATGTGCACTTCGATGATTAAGTTTTAATAGTTTTCCTCATTGTTTCGATATATATCATATTCAGGATAATTGAGAAAAATTCACATCTCAAAGTTTCCAATCCTGTAAGTATAAAGCCTATTCAAAACCACACCTGCTACTGATAAGACGATGACCAACTAATCCTTGCATATCAACGAAGTTCTGGTGAAAGCGGAAAAACGATCGAAGATTTGCAATCAACTTCAAGTATTATTTAACTACTCATAACGAATCTCAACCTCATCATGTAGCTACATTCACATCTTGTCTGCATACACATTAGGTTTTCGCTTTTTGTAATGTCTACTATTGTGGCATTTATTAGGGAAAAGGTAGGGGTGAACGAACGTGACGTCATACACATTGGTATACACGGGATATAGCGAACATTCAGGTTGTCGATGATGAATGATGAATTAAAAAAGAACTAGAACACTTTAAAAATTGCATTTATGAAACAAATATTCAATATTAATCATTCGCTTATTTTTGTGAGCTGTTATTTTCCTAGTGATGTAGCATATTATTCATATTTTCTGTGTACTTATAAGGTTACCATATTTTCATACATGCGTACAACACATGTTGGCTTTTGTTCGTTTTTTCTAAATCATAACATTTTGTATTATTTAGATTATTTTTACTACACCTCTTACATTATATGTGTTGCTTACAACGTTTCGACAGCTGTAACTTCCGCCCATATTCTGTCGGACTTAGGAACCTTTTTGTCGAACTCAGAAATCTAGACGGGATTTCGAACTGAATTATTTAAGTAATTTTTATTGCACTCTTAGTAATATCGCCTGTACTTAAGTTTGAATCTTCAGCATCTTTTTTCACAAAGAACGTAATATAACTTAGCAGTTTTTGTTCCGTTACGCCAATGATCAAATCAAAATAATACAAATTATAAATCATCATGTAAATAAATCCTTCGATTTTATTTTATTTCAAATATTTTCTCTTTATTATCACAATTTTTTTTAATGTATAAATAGTCATATGGCTGAAACTCAAAGAATCGTAAATAAAATACGCAATCCTTTCTGCAATCCAATCATATTTTGTACACATCAACTGAAGTCAATATCTGACTTGTTCAAAAACTTTTAAGACACGACTGTCTAAAAGTAATAATTTAATAGTCGTTCAATTATTTTCTAGAATTGTAAACGTTGCAATCATACAATAATGCAACTGATTGAGGCTGTGATGCATTTCTTCAGTTGAGGAATTTCTTGGAATTCTTTTTGTATATATTATATTCACAATAACCTTGCTAATAAATAATACGGGGTTATGCTAAGATGGGTTTTAAGCTTATTAAGGATCACGCATTCTTCTAATCAGACGATCATACAAAGTGTCCTCGCGTATCATTGAACGGCGATAAAAAAACTGTTCGACATTCATCAGTGAATGCTGGTGGATAAATCAATGGTAGACTTAAATCTATATGTGCTGAATAGAGTAAAAAATGTAAAGTAATGTGTTCTCATCATTGATCTTACAATAAATGTTTCAATTTCATTGTTTATATACTGACTCTATGCAATATTTAAGAAGTTTTTTCATTTAATTTTTGTTTAAATGATTTCTTTCTAAACAACACTATTTTACGTTGATTTTAAAATAATTTTACTCAGAGAAGTAAAAAATGTTATCAAGAAACTTTTGTAAATGTGTAGATTAAAACACTCAGCTAAATTACACCCCCTGAAAATGAGATTCTTCTTTTACGGTCATTCTATTTTATTAGGGCAGTTAACTAATATATTTTTAACACTAATCTTAAGTTCGACTGGCAAGATCATAAAACCACACGCAATCGCCCCAAAACAATTACGTACATAATTCATCTCCAATGTAAAAAAAAATTTAACTGCCATAAAATTATAAAATGGCTGGAAAATGTAGGATCATTTTACGTTACATTTATTTGCGAAACTAATCCCCCAGTTTAAATTCTAAAAATATTCTTAGTTGTTTCTCTTTCCGTCAGTTTTTTTAGGGTATCCATCCATAAAAAGTAGAATCTATCTGGAGATGGATGTTCATCTACAATAATATCCAGACTTTTAATATTGTTTATACCATAAAAATAATGCCATGGTTGGATTATTAGGAAATAAATGGTGTGCGGAAAAATATTAAAAAAAGCTCTCAATAAGTTTGTCAAAATATTCTATACAATACATAAAGGAAACAAATCAAGAAGGTTGTGGAATAAATAAAATTATATCTACATGACGCAATTTCTCTTCTAGACGTAACGGTGGAGTGTGCGACAGAGAAAGAGGGGAGACAGATATTAAACGGATCGTATTGTATACTACACACACTTTGTACTATCTTCATTGTATCTGTTTACAACGTAATAACGATCTCAACATGCTAGGCCATGCATTAGAAGAGAGGTCGTCATACAATGGATTGTGCCACAAAGTAATGGCTGCATCCATTAAAACACACACACACACACACACATATATATATATATATATATATATATATATATATATATATATATATATATATATATATATATATATATATATATATATATATATTGGATAACTGTTTACAGAAGATGGTAAACGTTTTTGCCAACCAATCACGTTCGTATTTGCATACGAAACGGCACTCCCCCAAAACACCACAACCTTCTTATAGTATATTGATCCGATGTAAACTTTTGCGTGGCACTGGATTTGATACATAATTAAAGAATGTGTATATAAATGGTAAATAATATAATCGCTAGACTGAGTTGCCGCGAAGTTTATAGAGATAAGAAAACTAATTTTATTACTTTTCTTGATGTTTCATGAATTCGAATAAAATCATATCTATATGCAAACTAAGTTACATACAGTTGAATCGTATCAGATATTAAAAAGGCATTTTTCATCCGTGCCATATTTTTTGTTTGTGCAGTATTAAGATTAAGTGTCAGTGTTATTAAGTCATTCAGAGTTGTCACTTTAATTATTGTTCCCTTAAGTCCAAGTGACAACAAGTCTCTCCAGATTTGCAGCACTCTTTACCTCTTTTGATAACTGTTGCAAATCAGGTGCCGTTAAGCATTGCTTTCTGGTTAACGACAACCGTATGTTTTATCTTGAATTAAACTGGAATAAACCTCATAATATTATCCGCGCCATTACAGCCAACGTGGGATCGTCGTTATCCCTTCTCAGTCTTACCATCTGCGCTGCTGCTTTACTAATATTTCACTTAGTACAAACTAGGGCTTGTACCACTGAATTTTAGCTGTAGGAAGGGAAGGGTGTGCCAAATTATGTGATATCTAGCAGTTTTATATCCCATGAATTCGGGTAAATATTATTACTAGCTGAACCCGGTGGAAATTCTACGGGTCTTTCCATATACATCTCTATAATTTACTGTCAGTAAAAATGTTATTTTTTGAAAAAATAAACGTCTATGAGTTTAAATACTTTTCAAAAATGATTATTTCTTATTCCGTGAAACTATTTTTATTATAAACTAAATGTTCTTTAAATAAATGAAATTAATATGGTTCCTATTTTAACTGCATTTAAAATTGTAGTAATTTAATAGCAAATCAATAAAAATAATTAAACTTTTTAAAAATGTATTTATTTAAAATTATACTGTTTAGGCCGACCGGACGGACATTTTTTTATTTTGGAACTGTTTATCTTTAAATAATTAAAGTGCTATTTTTACCATAGCGACATCAGATGAATCAGGAAAAACATAATTTCTAAAGTGTATATAGTACGCGGATAACGTATGTAAAAACATGAAGTTGCTTAGAATATTATAATACTAATGATGATTATTTTAATTTTATTTCATTTTTATTTAATTATTCATTCATTAATATTATTATTATTATTATTATTATTATTATTATTATTATTATTATTATTATTATTATTATTATTATTACGACTACTACTACCACCATCATATAATAATCATCATTAACATCATCATTATCATTATTATTTCTATTAGTATTATTATTATAATTAATTATTATTAGTATCATTATTATTATTATGAAAGACAATATATATATATATGTATATATATATATATATATATATGTATATATATATATATATATTGTCTTCTGATATTGTATCTGTCATATTGTCCATTTATTCTAATTCTTACTCTTCTTGTTTCTTCTATTTCTACTTCTTTTTTACTCTATACTTTGATTTTTTTCGTCTTATCCCTGATGCTTGCTCGTGTGGATCTCCGGAGCTGATGGTGACTGTGGATGAACCGCTGGAGAAGCTGAAATTAAAGTCCCTCAAAACGAAGTCGTTCCGGCTGCACAAAATTAAGTCCTGCGTTAAATTGACAAAATGAACTCACATAATTTTCACATTCAAACATATACCCTCTTCCACTATCTCACTACCGTTTCTACTCCATCAGTATTTCTAAGTTTCACTTTATATAATGTGGAGTCTTGTTTAATAAATCTCATTTAACCAAATGAATATTGTCGAACGAATAGACAGAAATATATTCGTCCTACTTTAATGAAATAACATGAAATATTTGTGTCCATATCTGTACTCGCATGTCAATTCTTGTTTCTTCTAGCATGCTGTGTTGCTCTTTCACAAACTAATTTTCCATTCTCTCTTAAATGTTTTCTTATATATATATATATATATATATATATATATATATATATATATATATATATATATATACCATTTTTTACATTTTACATTCAACTTTAACTTTTTTCGACATTATGATACAAAAAATGTAAATACGTGTTTAATATGTAGCCTTTATTTTTCTGTAATACATATTTAAAAAGATATACGATCAGAAAGAGTTTTCAAAACTGTATATACTAAACACCCATCACTGTTTACTGAATTTAACAATATATTCTCAGAATCATTTCGTTAACAATCAGCATTAAATAAAGACACTGCGAAAACGAATCCAGAGCGTTGTTAATCTCCTCACGCGTGAAACTTGAACACTCGGTTTCAATGCGATTTCTAACCTCTTCAAGACGGTTGCTGGTCGTGAAACACTCATACCTTTAATGTGCCTCGACATCAGATCCTACCGGCGTGAGTACTGAAGAGCGATGTGAGCAACTCTTCCGTTCTAACGAAATCAGATTGTTATCTTTAAATGATGCTCCCAAATACAGGGTGGGCCAAAATAAGGGTCCTATCTTTAAATTTGAATAACTTGAATTTGAATAACTTCCACAAAATAAAAGTTAAACTCACCAAACTTTATGTGTGTGTAGACTGACCCTTCCGAGATTTTTAGAAATAAACAAAACAAATTTTAGCCGAAAAACACTTCTTAAAACTTACAAAAACTAAAGTATTGTTTTTTACACTGTTTTGAGTTTTTTAATCAAAAATAATGTTTTCTAAATGAGGGTACGTTCCTTAGGGCTAATACGGCTCATGCTTGCTTCGGAAGGGGTCCTTTACTTATTCTAAAAAAAAAAATTTTTAAATCAATAAATAAAAAAAGTTATGAATTTTTAAAAATAGGACCCTTATTTTTGCCCACCCTGTAGTTGACGAAAACTATTTTAATTGAACTTTTTATAACCTTGCCATAAAAATGTATGTATGATTTGCTAAAGTTGTAAACAAAATGCCCCTACGTTTTCGAGCATGTTGTACCTTTCTTATTTTAAGTTTTACTTATACGTTTTATTATTTTTTATACTCATTAGTACATGTTGTTGTTAATGATGTCATCATTTACCTTCTACTTCCCCGTCTTCTTTTTCTTTCTACGTTTTTGACTAATATTATTTCTTACTTATATACATTCTTAAAACACAACAACGTAGATTGTTATTCAGACAATGAACTATTGATATTACAAGTTTATTTCTGGAAACTTGTTTAGTGATATTTATTTTGGGGAGTCATTGAAAAACAAAATCGAGTCCTGTCGAGAGATTGTACCCGCAGATCTCAGATTATGAAAAATGTATGTTTAATACATGTCTATTTCTATATTTAACTCTTCTTATATGTTCTAGCCCCATTCTCCCTTAAGTGTGTACCTTCTACATTACTGGTGATACCAGATCAGGCTGCCCTGTGGCTCCCTGAGACGAAATTCACCTACATTGACGTTTTTTTTTTTTTTTTTTTTTTTTGTAAAACTTAATTATGTTCTACAAAACCAAAAACAAAAACAACAGCCCCTCTCCCTTTCTCCCTCCGCTTTTTTATTTTTATTTTCCTACCCTACTCCCGGTCCTGGATATGACCTTAAACTACATCCGATGGTGAGATCCGGCTTACGGACTTTGGGGAATGTGGAGCCTCCTCTTAATTACAATTGCTCCCAGGTCCACCCTGACCCGGAGTGGTAGTACCTGTTAGGGTCCCAACTATGGGTTAAATAGAAACAGATATTAAAAGGGGAAAGAAACAAAAAAGAGAAGAAGACAAGACCAGATTCGGCATTAAATAACCCAAAAAGGGTTGATATGCCGTAAAACAAAACTACCAAACCATACCTTCTACATTATATTTAGTAGTTATCGACAGGACGCATAAGCACACACATATACACCTCATCATTACGGGTATTGAATCCGCACATTCTTTTCACGTGTTCTTGTTATCCACTATCGGCTTATTCTTTAACATAAATAACATCGTTCATTTTATAATTGAACTTATTTCCACTTGCCTCTACTTTCCAATTCGCTTCTCTGTTCATGATTGACTAAGCTCAACGATATTTAATCAAAGATAAGCAATGGTGAGTACTTTCCTGCGTGGCTATTTGGGAATACCATTTACTGTATGTAAACCCTATCCATATTTACATAGAAACTCTCGTACTATCTACCGATTTTCTTATCAAATCTTCTTGGAGTTCATACATTAGATTTATTGTAGTTCCGCTTTTCGTAAAGTCGGTTCTATCTATCACTCAAAACATCTTCTCACATCTGAGGCTATCTCTGCCTCTACAAATCTACTATCAGGCCATGTGGAGTGCTGTTGTAATATTTTGGCTGGTAAATCTCTGTCCCTATTTGAAGGTTCTTGATAAGGTGCAGAAACTTATCTGTAATTTGATTGGCTCCACCCTTTGTTCTTTTCTGCACATTCTCTCTCAAAGACGTGATGTTGCTAGTCTCTGTATTTTGTATAAATACTATCATGGCATGCATTTATCGAAATTGTGTAATTTATTCCCTGCTTAATTTGTTACAGCTAGTTGTACTCGTAAGTCTAGATGTCTGCATCAGTTTGCAGTTTTGATACCTCATTGTAATATTCTAGTAGCCATTTTCCAAGAACTGCAGACTTTTGGAACTCTCTTCCTGATTATTGTTTACCTCCATTCTATAGCCCTGGTCATTTAAAGACTAAAGCCAATAAGCATATGATGTATTGACGATGCACATATTTATTTCTTGTTAGCTCTTTACATCTAGTGGCTTCATGTCTTCTCTGGAGCGATTTCCATGAAGATAAATCTGCTGCAGTTCTGAGCCGGTCTTTTTTATTTGTGCTAACCATTCATTGCCAAGCCATCACAGATCAATTTCAGATTGTAGACTTGCTTTTTCCGTCTTATTCCTTATTATTATTTTTTTGCTTATTATTATGAATATTCATTTATTTCATTTTATAATTCTTATTAATTCTTATCATGATTATTTTTAAACCTTGAATCAAAATGATAGTCCAAAATGGCGAATATTCTCTTCGATTGTAAAAGCAGATTATAAAATCAAGAAATTACATTAAAATCAAAAGTCACCCTCCAATAATCTGACTGGAAAACGTATTTTGGAATTAAATATGTAGGACTTTTTGAAAAATATTCCAGAGATTTAACAGCAATGTATACATTTTCTTTTGTCTTGATTTTCTTATTATATTTTTGTAACATAATTGACAGCATAGACATCTATAAACAGAAGACGTTGCTTCATATCCGGTAAAACTAATTGCCAGTTATGGTAGCGTTATATCTAGACTAATACAATTCTTAGGACGTAGAGACTATAACATCTTGTTTTGATTAGGGTAGAATAGGTACACATATCATATACTTGGTGTATTATATACAGTTGGACATAGTATATTTAAATACTTCATGGCTATATTCTAAAGAATGTATTTCAAAAGTTCTCACTAGGAGGCAGTTCGATTTTATAATAAATATACATTTGTTTATGTCTATATGAATGGCATTGTATTTCTATCTCCGATTTGCTCAGGCCACTGATTTGCAATTTGTCAACATAATTATTTTAAAATTACTTTCAGGTTTATTTTTATATATTCTCATGTTTAGTTTTTATTTCCATCATACATATTATGCGTATTTAACATAAGTATATTTTCCCCAGTTATTTTTTATATAATATACGCAATGGTAGTATTAATTTTGTATATTGGGGTCTTCGTTCGCGGTTTTATATAACCAATTGCTCTGAGTAACTCCGACGTATATCTAATCCTCCAAAGAATATTCCGCTCATTTAGACCAAACACGAGACATTTAATATCAATATAAGCCAATCATACTAACGCAAAAACAACTCTCATACACGCATTATAACGTCTAATAACACCACTCTCCAAAAGAAAACTCTAACTTTAGAGAACTATATGATCGTACAGATTTGCTATCGTGATCACTAAAAAGTGTACTTTTATTTTATTTGATAGTTGCGTAATTTGCTAAACCAGGGACATATGAGTTTTGTTTACTGTAACAAGTAATTCTGAAGTAATAGGTTTTTCATTTAACACGCATATGAAACGGTTGCCTATTAAGAATTACCTTTCCCTCCACTACATACAATTTATGTTATTATTGGCGCTTCAGAATACAATTAGTATTCGTAAATATTGATATACTAGACAAACTGGAGACGAGACTGTTCGAATTGTAAAACAGATGGTAATTTTTAATTATCCTTGAAAGCAATTTTCATTAAAAAAAGCTAATTCATATCATTTACTTGTTTACTTCTGCCAATGAGTTTATTTTTTTCAGTCGTGTTTTCTTGTTTGTTTATGTCAACCCTAGCGGCTACATCGCTTGAAGAATCATTATCAAACTCAGTCATGTTTCACTTGGAATTTTTTAGATTGTGAGATATCCAGTCAAAGGTCAATGTCAATTTTACTGAATAGGTGAACTCACACTTTTGGTGATTACTTCGGTTCTGTTCCTCGTAGAAGCTCCTACTTGGTCCATATTATAGCCAATAAAGGCTCGCATCTTTTATATTCGCGTTTAAAAGTTCAATCCATATTACAATTATGGCAGGATAGCGACTTCTAATTCGCCCAAATTTGATCCATATATACGGTGCTATTTGATACCAGTAATCAGCATTATATATTTCAGGCTGATCAAATAAATAGTTTTTGAGTTATGAAGTATACAATGCGAACATTCGTATATACTTCATATCATGTATAGATTTACGGTCGAGATGATACTTTTACTCATCCGTACGTTGTCAAGCAGATATAGGCAGTCTCACGACTGGCATATATTCTTCTTAGATTTGTTATTCAAAAGGTTTCAGCGTGAGCAATCTGTTAACTTCGGATTCATTTTTGGAATTTAGGAAACTTTTAGTAGAATGACATAACTTGAACTTTTTAGCCTGCCATCACTGACGGAATAAGAAGAATATACCTTCGTGTTTTTAATATTCATTTCAGTGTAAATTTCGTATTAGTCCCTGTGTTCGAAATAACGATGTCAAAGTTCTACGATTACGTGTTCCCATTCAGAAAATATGCTGCTAGATAAGGCCAGAGGTTTCATCGGCCGGCACGTAGTGTAGCTAACACCCAAGATGAGAATAGTCCAACCATCCTAGATTATGAATCTTCATCTGAAAACTTCGGAAATATGAAGAGAATATGTGATATAAACAACGAATATTCTTGTGACTTTCCATCAAAGTTAATCTGAGTTATCTCTATAAAAGTCAATGTCTGTGTGTGACGTTTGTGTGTTTCCAATAGAAATTAAGGTTAGATATTCACATAAAATATAAACATCTAGTCCTATGTAAAATGTGCCAAAGTAGACTATGGAAGTGTTCCCGAATATCTCACTGCATCCTAAAGGGGACGATTAGGGCAAAACTTCCTATAAACCTCAAATATATGCTATATTTATGCAATTTAAATCATATATATAACATGTTCTAGGGACAATAATAACAGTGTTCCCGAATCTCAAAGTGACCTCCTAACCCAATGGAACTATCGTAGCATCTTTTAACATTCTAAATATTTCTTATTTTAATGAAATTCTTATTAGATATATGTAATTAGCCGGAGATGACAATATGTACGTTACCCTCTATGCACCAAATATCTATGTGAACCAACCTCTAAGTGATCTATCGGGGCAGAACCCCCTTAAATCTTAAAATACGTATATCAGACTTAAATGAGATTTAAACCATATTCATAAGTAATTAAATAAGGCAGTTTTCCAAGATTTTACTTTTTTCGGATAATATTAGGGGGCAAAACTGGAGAAAGGGAGCAGTAACATCCAAGAAAGTGATATGGTGTGATGATCATGTTGATACATTACATTATAGTGATTGTTATATAATCCCGAGCAACTTCAGGGTTTTCTCCTAGTATTATTAAAAAAATGATTAACGGTGATAAGCAACACCTGGCAGTACACCATCACATACGCGAGTATTTTTTTTATTCCTTACAAACAATATTCACCACGCATGCCCTGTATGGCGATATATTGCTGGTCGGAATGTGTGTTACAAAAATTGTGTCAAATCTATTCATCATTATAAATTTTGACTTGAAAGAAAAACTTAAAAATAACATTTGTAATATGAGTTCAAGTAATAAAAATATATTTTAAAGCGATTATGTCACACAATAACATGTTTCTTATAGACGGCTGTAAAACGGTAAATGATGTTAATGAATCGAAACCAATTCGATTTTCTTAGAGCGATTATTGTGTATTACAAAAACCACAAATAAAACATAATTTAAATGTTTACATTTTTTAACATCCTTTCTTTACCGAAATAGTCTTTGTGTGTTTGTTTTACGAAACGAAACAATCTATGGTTATAAATGAATTCTGTTTCTTTACATTCTTATGTGTTGCAGTTATTTTATAGACACACCCATAACATTCCCTGAGTGCCCCATATAGAATTGAAGAAGTATTTAAATTGTGCTGTTTGTTTCGTTCAAAATGTTACCCATATTGCCTCAGACGGAATATGGGTACTTTCTTTTTGTAATATTCTTTTGTTGGCGGTTATCGGTAACACATTTAGTTAACAAATTTAGTTAAATTTAGTTAAATGAAGTTAAATTTAGTAAAATGATGTTGACATTTATGGCGAATACTTTCCATCGATTTTGATCTGAAACTGGAAAAACAAAAGCAGTGTATTGGCCTTCATGATCTTTTCTGTCCTCTGTTGGCGGAGGGGAATTGCTTTTTGACTGGACAGGAAAAGAGAATCAAGAGTGAGAGAAGAGAGACGAGAAGTGAGAGGAGAGGGGAGGAGATAAAGAAGGAGGAAATAGTGGAGAATGAAAAGGGAGTGAGAGAGAGAGAGAGAGTGGGATAATAAAGGGGGAAAGTGGGAGGGTAAAGAGAGATGGTTTTATTTAACAGTCACCACTTCTCAAGGCCGAAAGGCAACTCGAGGAGAATTGTTAATGAGTGTCAGGTGGATGGTGAGATGACACTGTGATGATTGATAATGGTGGTGGAAGTTTGGCAGAATTTGATTATTTAAGAATACGGTTTAACAAAAATTGGATTACATTGGATTTGAAAACAACAAGTCAACTAGAAAGCAGCCTCGCGGTATTGAGATGAACAAACGGGTCATTCTAAGAAATACACTTTTCTCATTGAAGTTTCGTTTAGTTTTAGGCAGAGATAAGGAGAAAGGAAAACTTAATATCGACGAGTTTTGTTGTAAATGTTTTACTAAGAGAGACACTAGATATGCGAGAGGTTAGAAGCAGAAAGAAGAGAGAGAGAGGGGATTGATAGAGTCAGTGAGAGAGAAACAAGTTTATAAAGAAAGATGTTTCACACACTTTTAATTATTCTATTTTGTAGATCTGGAATTTTTTAGTATATATTATTGGTAACCCGGTGAGTCACATGGGAATACTATATTTTTTGTAAACCTTTCCATTTGATATGTGTACTCACCCAATTTCGCTACCACCTCCCTAAAAAAAACGTTTAAAATAATTCAAATAGGATTTAACAGAGAAAATAACTGTTCAACATCAAATTTTGAGTCTTATTAAGCAATACATTTTTTTTAAAATCAGCAAGCGCGCGTGAGCGTATATTATATGCATGTACTTAGTAAACTTTTTAAACTATTAAACTTATTATCAATCAATGGACTATGTATTCAATGTAACAGGGTGAGTAACGTAGGCTCATTGAAAATATTCATACATTATCGGTATGATAGTAAACTTCACAATTTAGCGGAGTGACACCGAAACCGTACCTCAAGAGGATAACATTAAACTTCAAAACTAATGCTATTTCTATTGATTATGTCCGTCCTAGAACTGGTATTCTAGCAGTGTTTATATATTTATAGGCATACGATTAAATCATAAACTTCTTTATAAATCATGATGCACTTTGGAACACAATTGATTGGATTAAGAAGTCGTAATGCCGACCATATTTAATTAAATCTATTAATGAAGTGGGAAAGGAGTGAAAGCCCTGCGTTAAATTCGGTATCTTCAAGTTTCATGAAATTGAAACAGTAGGTATTAGACATTTATTAACAAATATCAACCAAATTTCAGTTTCCCTGGAGTATTTAAAAGTAATTAAGAAGGAAAATATGTGCACGACGTAGCATTTGAAAATTAAAATATTTCAGATTAGCATTACATACTATCCCTACTTATTATTCCCAGAATTGTTATTTCTATTTCAAACAGATAAAACTTAAACCTTAACTTTGATATATTTTCTAGGATAAATATCAATTAAGTGAGTTTGATCAGAAGTAGAATACGGACGGTAGATATAAGGTTTAGTAGAATTATATATGGAGTTAATCTTCGTGTGGAAAGCTGCAACTGGTGTAAAATTGTTCTTTTCGGGAAATAACTTTCAAAGTCGGATACTTTTCTTATACACACATACACACACACACACACACACACACACACACCCACACACACCCCCACACACACATATATATATATATATATATATATATATATATATATATATATATATATGTATATATATGTATATATATATATAATATTATAATAAAGATGTGTAATCATTATCTCCATACAAATACGTTTCATCCTTGCTGATCATACACATGCAATTTTATTATTTACTGTTTGCATTATGTTTCTAAACAGTACATGTAAGCTATAAAATCACGGATACGATTACAATAATTTAATGAAACATTAGTTTATTTAAACAAATTTTATATGAAAAGATATTATAATTGCGAAGATGGCTGTTGGCAACTCGTTAACACAAGAGAAAATGGAAAACACTTCAAAGGTCTATACGTATTGTCTACGAATCGCTTGGAACAAAAGCAGGAAAAGGAAGGGTGGAATGTCGTTAATATCGTCTAATCAGATTTGGCGCTTATTTATTAGAAACATTAATGACGACCACGCCATCATCATATCTGATCAATGTGTAATCTTTGGTCAATTATACGTTTCAAAGTGTATTCATAATTACAAAATGAAGAGTACAAACAAAGAAACATACACAAACATGCATATATATATATATGTTTGTGTATGTGTATATATATATATATATATATATATATATATACATGTGTGTATGTGTATATATATATATATATATGCATATATCTATTTTATAATTAAAATATAATGAATAGTAATTACACTTAAAAAGCCCGCGAATATAAACTAAAATTAAAGTTTGCCACAAGCATAAGCTATATATATATATATATATATATATATATATATATATATATGTATATATATATATATACAATTGAATGTATGTATGTTTGTGTGTTTGTGTGTTTGTGTGCCTTATAGGAAAAATGAGAATATAGATACAATATAAAAGTGTATTCTTATGTAAAATTCACAGAGTAAGTTCATGGGCGTATTCCAGAATCTATACACCCACCCCTTAGGGGTCCATGGGGCAGATTTCATTGGGTGGGGGGGGGGTCCTTTTCAGTTATTTTTCATTATATTTTATAGTAATTTGAAATTGCTGAGTCATATTTTAATTTTATTACGTAATACTTGGAGATAACTTTTAATTTTATTTAGTGTTTTTTAGCGTCAATTCTATTTACATGGAGGTGGTAAGAAACTACGCCAAGGTCCGCTACTTGCCGCCACTCCCCGCCACTCTGTACGTACAAAAATGCATGCACATTTTATAATATCTTATATAAGAAAAGTATTCGGTGTTGTCCTGCAAATAATACTTCAAGTTCATAAAACAATTCATGGTTTTTAATGAAATTTATTTGTAAGAGGATAGCAAAGGAAGAGCGATAACTAACGTTTAAAAACACAATGTAGGTTTATAAAACAAGGTTAGAGAATATACATAACATATAAAAGTGTATTCTCATGTACAATTCACAGAGTAAGATCATGAGAGTATTCCTGAATCTATAAAGTCACTCCTTAGGGGTCCAGGGAGCATATTTTATCAGGGGGGTGGGCTTTTCTGTTATTTTTCATTATATTTTATAGTAATTTGAAATTACTGAGTCATATTGTGATTTAATTACGTAATAGCTCAAGTTACTAAAACAATTAATGGTTTTTAATGAAATTTATTTGTTAGAGGATAGCTAAGGAAGAGTGATAACTCACGTTTAAAAACACAATTTAGGTTTTTAAAACACGGTTAGAGAATATACATAACATATAAAAGCGTATTCTTATGTAAAATTCAAAGAGTAAGATGATGAGAGTATACCCGAATCTATAAACCCACCCCTTTAGGGGTCCATTCGGAATATTTCATAAGAAGGGAAGGGGTTCAGTTATTTTTCAATATATTTATAGTAATTTGAAATTGCTGAATCATATTTTTATTTAATTACGTAATACATCAAGTTCATAAAACAATTAATGGTTTTTAATGAGATTTATTTGTTAGAGGATAGCTAACAAAGAACGATAACTCACGTTTTAAAAAACACTTTACGTTTTTAAAACAAGGTTAGAGAATATACATAACATATACAAATGTATTATTATGTAAAATTTACAGAGTAAGATGATGAGAGTATTCCCTTATCTATAAACCCACTCCTTAGGGGTCCATGGGGCATATTTCATCAGGGGGAGGGCTTTTCAGTTATTTTTCATTATATTTTATAGTAATTTTAAATTGCTAAGTCACATTGTAATTAAATTACGTAATACTTTGAGATAACTTTTAATTTTATTGAACGTTTCTTAGCGTCAATTCTATTTACATGAAGGGGAGTAAGAAACTATTGAAGGTCCGCCACTAGTCGCCATTGCCAGCCACTCTGTACCTGCACAACTACATGTACATGTACATTTCATAATATCTTATATAAGAACAGTATTTTATGTAACGTTTCTTAGCGCCGCTAAATTTTTAGTTTTTTTGTATCGTTTTTTAAATTAGCGACAAACGCTAATCAAATTACTGCTACTATTTTACGATAGAAAATTATAGGAAATTACAACATGGCTGCCAGCGATCAAGTCATTGCATTCAAGTTCGATTTTAAAGTATTTAACAAATAAAATATAATTTTATGTCGGGATCAAAAATACAATGTTAGAATAATTAATAACTTTCATCATAAATGTTTGTTTGTTTACATAACATATTTCTTTGAGAAAATTCACAGTTACATAAAATACATATTTAGTAAAGAGAATTTACGTGAATTACATTATTATTAGTTTTTAACACATTTAAACAAGAGAAGAATCATATGGGAAAAAGGGAAATAGAGGGTTGATGGAGAGAGGGTAATAATAAGGACCAGGGAAAGAGAGACGACTAGAGAAAGAAGAGATATTGACGTTTTTATATAAAGATGTTACACACACTCTTTAATTCCTACTACTTTGTTATTTATCGCCCCGGGCAACGCAGGGTAGCCCTGCTAGTATATATATATATATATATATATATATATATATATATATTTGCTTTTTTATTTATACAAATATGTAAATTATCTGCGTCACTGGCATGTCGAGGTTATTGATCAACAGCTGTTAAAATCTGAGATATTACCAGGCAGAATAATAATTTAATCTTTCCCTTAGGTTATATCCAGAGAATAACTTTTAATATTGGGCAGACAAATATTGTTGCCAACTTTATAAACAAAATAAATATGCTAGCTAAGGAAGAGTGATGATTTTATTTCAAAATTTTCTAGTTAAATATAACATCTTTTTAAACTTTAGCTAGCCTATTTCTCGACTTAGTGAGATTGCGACTATATTTCTCTGACCTAATTTTTATTTCGGCGTTTCACGTGTACGATGACAGTAATTATCCTAAGTTGTTCTTTTTAAAACATACACCATGAACTAAAATCGTTGTTCTTTAGTAATGGCGATACCGATTTAACTTGAAATAATTTACGTGTCTAAAATAGGAATTTACACCAAATAAAAAGAGTATTTCAGAATACTTTTAATAGAATAATCTGAAGAAAATAGCCTTTTTCTTATTTAAGTAACGTAAATTGAACGAGAACAAAATAAGAGAATGGTTTAATAAAGAAAACCCAGAATGGCTGTTTTTATTGGGGTGGAAGGTGGCAATGGTTGATAACAGGACTTTTAAAGAAATGAAAGAAAACTTTAAATAAGAAGCTTACAATTTAAATAGAAAATTCAATTTTTATATTTTTAGTTTGAAGTGAAAGATATTTTTATTCGAGTATATTTACATCTTTACATAAACAAATGTTCAGCTTCTACTATTTGCCCCTCTATCTTTTAAATAAAAACATGTTTCGCCAATCACTCTCTGCAGTCGCAAATTTTTGCTAGCTTTTTTGTATCATGGTGAACGAAAATATACTACACATACTATTTGACTAGTAGAGTGGTATCATGACAAACGCATCCTCCACTTTCCTCCAAAAATGAAGAGGCAATTCTTGGGATGGAGGTCTTAAGACAACAGAAACAATACAAAACACCTCCACAATATAAGATAATACAATAAAGAATGGTGTAATACCTAGAAGGATTTCACCCACCCATCAACCCTTAAAAACGGAGGAGGTAATTCCTGGGCGGACGGTCTTATGAGAAGAGAAGTGTTACTACACTATGCATTCCTATTAAAAGACATTCTGAATAAATCGAGATTTTTTAAATCCATTTAAAAATGCCTAGTCACAAAACATTATTGTTTATCGTTACTTGGGCTTTTGGCTATGATCAAAGTGTAGTATTAGTTCTCCATATATCGGCGATATTACTCTTTTACTAATGTCGGAAGATTTCATGAATATTATCTTTCTTGAAAATGATATTATACAATAAGTTTTTTAAAACGCTATCCTTTATATAAAATAGCTTTAATTAATTTTATTAATAATTATAATAACAGTACTATCGACCAAAATTACGTATATAAAAGAGAATATGACAATACAAATAAGAAATGTATATTGCAAAATATTAATTTATTCGAAAATATGCATATGGAAAATAGCAAAATATGTCTGAGGGAGTTTTGAGATTACTATATCTAGAGTATCTAAAAAAATGTGTGTGTCAGTTAATTCTAATGATACAATAATATATTTATATTTTATTGTGAATTTTAAAAGATAGATACATTTTTGTAGCATTAGAATTACCACAGTATAACCGGTGTTGCTATTGGTATAATAAGGTTAAAAGGGAAAACTGTGGCATTTGTTTATTCAGAAGACAGAACTATAAATTAAAAAAACTTAATGAAGATTTCAAAAATAGTATTTATTTTTTAAAGCGTGTGTGTGGACGTACAGTTAAAATATAAGATTAAAAGAAAATAGTCATACATTTATAGATTAACACACTCAGCTGAACCCGAAGTTAAACCGTAACCTCCCCACCCCTTAAAATACAATTTGACTCTTTTAGACCGTTAGGTGTTAACACCCTGAAAAACTTGACGAAAAATTACAAAAACAATTATTTTCGAATTTAGTCGGAAGTCAGTTGTGAATATAAATTTAATGTAAATATCTCCCTCATTTTTAAGTCATTTAATCTTTGTAAGGCAGTTATCACATTTTTTATCATCAATCATAAACCTGAGTGGCAAAGTCGTGAAACCAAATGTAATCGGCTAAAAAAGTAGAATCCCTGTTTTCCCCCCAAAAAAAAACGCAGGATTAATCCCCATACCACACTTTCTTGTTAATTATCCTAAAACGCATAAATACTCTGGAAATTAGTGAAAATTTTACATAAAATTTATATAAAAATATTTTTGTTCAGTCTAAATTCTAAAATAATTGTTGTTTTTTTTGGTTGTTGTGTTTTTCATTCTTTCTTCATACTTTTTCAGTGTATTTAAATGTAATCGCCTAAAAAAGTAGAATCTTATTTCAAGGGTGGGATATTTGCAGCTTAACTAAAATGATGACGATTAAATTATGGACAAAACCATTGCGGAAATAAAGAGGTACAAATAAAAAAAAATAATGTGTTAGAAATAATATATATTTGCAAATAAAGTTATGAAGTAGTCCTTTTACGCACTCCCTTTTAAGTGTAATGAACATGGGTTTGGTAATTTGTCTTATGTTTATGAAATTATTTAAGTAATTACTGTAAACATCGAGAAAACTAGTCCATGAATAGAGGAAAATAGTACAATCAAATCACAATCGAATAACACAAAGTTTTAATTTATCATGAGTTTTATAAAAATAGTGATACAAATCAGGTAAACACATACGTGTAGTTAAGCCTTTGCGTGTTACTATATACACACTATCTCAACAGACCATTATGTATTTTTTTTATTTTACTTAGAGTAACTCTTTTTGTATTGTAATATAGTTGTGATGAATCAGAAAAACTTACGCATTTATATATATATATATATATATATATATATATATATATATATATATAATTATTTCCACAATCAGACAACGCCGCAAGAAGCCTATGAAAGAAACAAACCGGAAGTCCTAGACTCGAGTTTCGCCCTCCTTTGGGCTCATCAGTAGAAAACATCCGAACTCAGGATTCGAAACCCGAGTCACTTGCATGGTAAGCGAGTACTCTGCCACTGAGCTACCTCGCCACATACAAGAATGTCTATTAATTTACACAGATTAAGCAAACCGCGGCGATGACCGACTGTGGAATTTACCTACTCTTTTCAACAAGGGGTGTAGTCATCCAACTACTATGAATCCAGGCCAATGTCTCACAAGTAGGATTTTATACTCGCTAGGACGAAGTCATCCAACAAGCTAACCAAGCGAGCAAATAAATATTAGATTTCTTGAATGTGAGATGATATATATAATTATTTCCACAATCATATATATATATATATATATATATCATTTACTCTTAAATAGTCTACCTTTTATAAGTATGTTGCAATACCCGTTCCTTCGGGGGATCCGGTAGCATCAAACAAACACAATGATAGAGTCAAGGACGTGCTCGAGAAACTCTGTTTCTTTATTCTGCACCACTAACTGTTGTAAGTTGTCTATACACATACATATAAGTAAATAGCTTTTGTTAGCCAAAGTTCTTTTGCCATCATTGTTATGTCTCTTGTCTAACGAATAAACCTCTTTCTTTACCTTGACGGTGGTTGATTTTTGACACTACCTAACGTAGGTTATTTTCACGAAAACCATGCAGAATGATTTACCTTGCAACCTAGAGGGAAACACGATAATACGTTCTGTAGCAGTCTACTCCCGGGATCTAGGAAAGTGTTGTGATCCCCACGCGAGTTGTTTACGGCAGTTCGGCCGTGGTGGGGGTAACTCTCTCCTGGACTGACCCACAACAAGTTTTTTTTTCTATATCCTCCCAATTCGACCTCTGCTACGTAAGCGCTCCTTCTTTCTTCGTTTAAAACCGCCGTTTTCATTTCTGACTGTGAACTCCGATTGCCTTCTTTTTTGTGCCTCGTGCACCTGACTCTTTTAAAGATTAAAGAGTGTTTTATTTTTACGACATCATACTCCAAAATGAACTCGCCGACCTCACAAATCTGAGCTCGTTCAAAGGTCATCGATTCATTTCCGTTGTTCTGTTAGCCTAATAACACTCTATCTAGTCTTCGGCTTTGCTTTATTATTGCGGGGGCATGCCCTTAGCCTCCCCGTGACGTTTTATGCGTTATTACTCAACATGTCTGCATCATTATTTTACAAGTACAGGTATAGTTATTATTATTATTATTATTATTATTATTATTATTATTATTATTATTATTATTATTATTATTATTATTATTATTATTATTATTACTGTTATGACAATTATTCACAAGAGTTTAATAATAATTATTGCTACTGTTACTATTACTTTCATAATAATAATAATAATAATAATAATAATAATAATAATAATAATAATAATAATAATTGCTATTTTTCCTATCATTTGTAATTTTACTTTGCTGTTATAATTTATATTTTCATTATTGTCTGTCGTTTTATTTTCAAGTTTTCACAGCCGCTGTAATATTCATTTATTTTTATGAAATAGTTTATGTATCGTGCTTGCGGATGGGAATGTGTATCAATACGATAAAGACATTCTCACCCAGTTTTGTATTACGCATCTGATTACGTGGTGGGTGAAGCGAAGAATTTTGATATCAATCTTATTCATATTATTTTCTGTGTTTTGTTTCTGATATGTTATTTCAATGTTCTGAAACGCACTATATACACACAGACACACACGCACATTATATGGATATAAATATGTAAAGTTGGTGTGAGTATATTTTTATTTTTTATGTAGCCGATAAATTCCTAAACTAATTAGCCGACCATAATAATGTTTTAAAATCTGCTAGGCGTTACTGTTCGCAATATACCCTATATTTTGTTTAATTTAGTTTCATGTAAATCAGGTTAAACACAAATTTAATCTCTTAGTAAATATTCAGATACCTCTGATGTTTAATATAAGTCATTAATTAATAAATATGCATAAAAACTATATTTTCTTTGGAGTATTTAAAAGGGTTTTTGGGGTTATAATGTAGGCTCAAAATCCCATTTTGAAATAAAAATATTTCAGATTTGCATTAGATTGCATCGATAGAAATTAGACATCGGTAAACAACATTCCTCGATTTTCAATGGTTACTGAACACTCCTTAAGCTAAAACCGTAAATTAGAATCATTTTATAGAAACGAAACCATGTAATAGATGCTGATCTAAGTTAAGATAACAATTCTGGGCATAAGGTTTGTGTATCATTATGCCTTGATTGTACTATTCGTAACATGGCATGTAAGTAACGCACATCTGCTACGTTCAGATATTTAATTTTACTCGTCATATGACGGCTATTCTTCTTCTATCTATCTATCTCTTTCTATATATATATATATATATATATATATATTAACATTAATTCTTATATTATTTATCTACCTATCTATCTATGTATCTCTCTCCCTCTCCCTCTCTCTATAAATATATATATATATATATATATATATATATATATATATATATATATATATATCCACCTATCTATCTATCTCTTTCTAAATGTATCTATATTAATATTAATTAAAACTTATATATGAAGGTATATGTTCATGAATCTTTACGACCCCAATATTTATCTATGTATATGACAACACTGCATAATACATTAATTATGATATGTATATTTATATTTATACTTATTGATAGAAACATATATATATATATATTACGTATTAATGTATACATGTAGGTATTTATATATGTTTGTCGAGATTTATTAAATATTATTCGGAAATATTGAAGGTTTACACTCGCTTCTATAACCCATATTCTTACGTCTTCATATGGTAATAAACGGAAGACCAGCTAGAGTAAGGTCTGAATTGACAATCGGCTGATGTTGGTCATTCTTCCATGCAGGCAATGAAGACAGGCCGATGCCATTGTGGTCAAGAAGGCCCTGTAAATTAGGCTCAAGAAGATGACCATTAACCCCCGGTGCGGATCAATTATGCGTATTTGTGTTGGCCATAGACAAGACGCAAATCATAGCTGTCACATGCAAAGCATTATGATATGTCATAATGCGGGCGCTAGAAAGCATAGGTCAAATATTATGGCCCTAGAGCGGCCAACGGAAAAAGCGGATCCTTTTGGAATGGGTAGGGTGAGTGGGTGGCACGGCATTGCTGAGGTGCGCTAACTGGCATTCTATCATCTGATTTGATAAAAAGGGGTGCGGGCTCATCGCTAAAGAGATATACGCAGAAACATCAGAATTAAAGATGGCGGAAGAAGTTGTGATATTATTTGAAATGAAGAGAAAGGAAAAGAAAAGGAAGATAACATACAAGGAAAGTTGTGACGTAATAGATGTCGCTGTAGCATATTAAATCAGCAAAGCTTAAAGCAAATATGATATTTATATATATATACATATACATATATATATATACGTATATATATATGTGTGTATACATACATATATATATATATATATACACACACACACATATATATATATATATATATATATATATATATATATATATATATATATATATATATGAGAAAGGAAGGATAAATATGATACGACGGAATGGGAAATGAAAATGGAAAAACCTAAAATGATGTATTTTTTATATATTCATCAACGTTTCGTCTTTATTTGTAAGACTTCCTCAAGATGATAATTTTAAGAAAAATATCATGCAAGTACGTGAAAATATTGGGTTGACATAATGGGTTGCTGAGAAAAAGTAGTAACCACTACTGGGTGCGCGGGCTCGAGGTCCGGGCTTAGTGAAGTCAGTAGCATGGAATGAAATTAATGAGAATGATTCTGAGTGAAAAAGTGGGGGGTGGGGGTGAACGGAAATAATGTGGATGGCTGTTAGTGAAAGAGTGGAGGGGGGAAAGGGGAGGGGGGAGGCTCTGTGATTTTGGTGTGTGGGTAATGTCATGGTTTTAGAAATGATTTGAAAAAATGAAGGTCGTTTTAAATTGGAGGGGTAGGTGGGTAAGAGTGTGAGAGAGTTGCTACTACTTTTTCTCATCAACCCATCATGTACACCCAATATTTTCACGTACTTGCATGACATTCTTCTTAAAATTATCATCCTTAGGAAGTCTTACAAATAAAGACGAAACGTTGATAAATATATAAAAACAACATCCTTTTTGGTTTTTCCTTTTTCATTTCCAATATATATATATATATATATATATATATATATTATGACAATAGATATGCAATTGATATACATAAAATTAATTGACTAAGGATCGAATTTTTATTTTTTCCAAAAAACAAAAACAGAGAGAATACATATTTTCATGTAACTTGTAGCTCATCAGTCAGCATACACTTTACTTTAAATGTACAGATTTACAGAATTACTACCTACAATGAACACTAAAACAACCATTTTTCTTTTGATAAACTTTTCAAGATTCCTTTGTACACATGGTTCATGGTGTAATTACCAATTCATTGATTGTTTGGCAATGAGCAAACAGCTGTTAGTTTTTAAGTTACACCAATTCTGCTTGATATGAGAACTTTTGTCAGAAAATATTACTATTCATAATACATTTAGAAATACATATTAGAACCTTCAGATCGTCTAATAAAGCCGACAAACTTATTTCTTCCTTTTTTTTCTTTATCCTTCCACGCAACCATATCAACCATATCAACACTTTTCGTCCTAACATCTAGACGGATTTTCAACTTGGCTGCGATAAGTATGTCTCAACCAAGAAGAAAAAAAAGAACAAAAGAAGAAACATTCTTCTGAAGATGGTATATATTACTGAAAGTACTCAAGTTTATAGAGAAAAAAAAGCTTTTAAGATAAATAAACACTTTGTTTTTTTAAACAAATAATTTGCGCTGTGCAAGGTTTTCTAATATTTTATTAAAAAATATCCTCGTTATTATTGCCATTCAAATGTGTGAGTTTCAAAATATCCTTCCACGCAACCACGTGACACACAGCCATATCAACACTTTTCGTCATAACATCTAGACGGATTTTCAACTTGGCATCGATAAGTATGTCTAAACCAAAAAGAAAAAAAAGAAAAAAAATAAGAAATATTCTTCTGAAGATGGTATATATTACCGAAAGTACTCAAGTTTATAGAAAAAAATGTTTTTAAGATAAATAAATAATTTATTTTTAAAAACAAATAACTTGCGTTGTGCAAGGTTTTCTAAATATTTTATAAAAAAATATCCTCGTTATTATATATATATATATATATATATATATATATATATATATATATATATATATAATATACATTATTATTCCAATATTTAGTATTATATCATTAATTATAATTCATACACAATGTAAGACATCGAATTTACAATTGTTTCCAAAAATATGTATAGTAACCAACAAATCTTGGTAGTTTACCATACAATAATACATTTTGTTTTTCAGAATCCTTGAACACAATATAAACAGAGAGCCACATATATATATATATATATATATATATATATGTATATATATATATATATATATATATATATATATATATATATATATATATATATATATATATATATAATTAAACAGATTTCCTTTATATTCCAAAAGCCAAGATCTTATGTTTATAAATTCAAAACAGATACATTTCAGTGCAACTTATTTTACGAATCGTTTTGCTTAAAGTAAACCGAACGCAATTATTATGTCAATATTAGATAGTTCGGATTGAGACTCCCCCTTTCTTACCTACATTACCGGACCTCAACTACTCTAAACAAATCTATTATGATGTATTCATAGATACTATTAAATTGATTAGTGATTTATCCAGCAATATATATTTTAAGTCTAGAAATCTAAAACTGATAGAGAGTACTCTCCTTCCTACTGTTAGGATAGTCAGTTTCGGAAATATATTTGTAGATGGCATTATATATTTTTTAGCTTCAAATTTACCAAATTTTTGTTATTCCCTTTATGTTCACAGTCCTGATTAGATGTAATCAGTAAAAAGAGATTCGCCTATATTACCCCTACCTCAATAATGTTTATTCGGCAAGTGCATGTAAATATCTATATTAGAGGGTATTCAATGTATAGCCTTATTCTTCCCTGCTTACATTCAACATTTAAGTAGCGTGAATATTTGACGCTTGCTGTATTTAGGTTCCTAAGTATCATTCTTTAGTTATCTTAATTGCAGACTATACACTATTTCACTTTTAATAGACCCACCTCGGCTTTCCCTTTTAACTCGTATTTATAATCTACCCTTCCGCCGGTGGATTATGATTACTTTAAGCTATACCGCTGCCCCGATTTATTCTGTATATACTCACATCTATATTTCGTATCTCATAACCCCGCTATTTTGGTCCTAATCTACTTCTAGATATATTCTTGATTTGACCTATCGTATTTTAAAAGTTCCCTATTCTGTTAACAGTTCTTTAATTTACGTTGATGGGGAATTTATACCTAGATACATATACACCCCTGTGACGAAAGAGAATATAATTGGTTCTATGCAAATCATTTTAAATCACCTCCTGTCCCTTATTTGAAAAATTGTCACTAGATATAACTATATGGAAGGGTTCCAGAGTGCAGAGGTTGCATCTCTTAAATTTGTGAACTGTGTACCTTCCTGCTTCACCTAATATAGAGTCTTTCAGGCTGAACTGAATATTCTTACTACGTAGTTTCATAATATAAGTTGTAGTTGTCTTCACAGATTTAGTACTAGGTTTCGTAATCGAGTGTACATTGTTTCTAAATATATAAACTACATCCTGTATATATATATACATATATATATATATATATATATATATATATATATATATATATATATATATATATATATATATGTCCTCTTACGTCATATGAGCACAGTGAAAGTAAAACCCCAAACTGCCATTTACGAGACATATATTTTGTGTGCAACTACTTTTAGTTCTGAAATGTTAGGAAAACATTTGAGACACTTTCCGGCAGTTGACAGTTGACCTTAAGACTACACTTAATCCCGGATTGGTAATGGCGGCTGAACGGTTTTAAGTGTCGACTGTCGACTAGACTAGGTATGTTTTTTTAATAAGGTTGGTGATTATGAGTGCTCGATTACGAAAGTAAGAATATTATATTTACCGATGTAAAGGTACAGACCTTAATCCATGTTGTAAACCGGTCATAGACCCAAAATAGACCATACGTGCGATATAATTCCAAACTCACAATTAGATAGAATGCCATCCCGCTAGATTTTACAAACTAAAACAGATCTCTTTGTGAAATCCTGGTTAGCACAATGCCGTCATTTCTGCATGTTTACATTAATATATATATATATATATATATATATATATATATATATATATATATATAGAGAGAGAGAGAGAGAGAGAGAGATAGAAGAAAAAGAGTGATAAATATGCGACGATTGTCCAAATTTATTTCAAATTTCAATTGTTCAATGCAAGGTTGTCAGTAATAAACTAGTGTTTATTTTTCTTTCCTTAAGCCAAGGCTTTTCAAAGATCGAAATCTTATCATCAGAGGAGAAATACAGATGGATAAGTTGGCTTTCGAAAAAACCAAAGTTCAAATATTTGAAAAATATGAGAATTATTATTAAAAATTATTAAAATAATTTTTGTCAAAAAAACGTATTGAATGAAAAGAAAAATTCCGTGAAAAAGATATGCAAATTGTCCGGGTGGTAAATTTCCGTTGAAAAAGTTCGGTGAAATTGTAGAAAGTGAAGAAAAACTCTTTGCATGAGAGCAGATTGGAGAAGGTGCTCAAAAGTAGATAAGTCCAGATGCACTTAAAAGAGGCTGAGAAGAGGAAACCAAGCCATTTTTTTTATTTACTTCCGGGCCTAGTAAAACAGTAGGATCTCATACAAGGATTAACTCAAAATGAGACAAAAAAAGGCAAAGTTGATAAAAGTTTAAGATTTGGGGTCAGGATGGAGGGGGCTAGGAGGTACGGGGTCTTTAAAAAGTCGCTTTGTGAATTTGGGGGAAAAAAGAAAAGGAGGACGGGTTGGTATGGGGATGTAGTTAAAGTGACAGGTGGGTTAAGGGTGCGGGCGAGCGGTAGGATGTAGGTTTTGGGGGTGGGATTAATCTTAAGTGGTGAGTGGGTATAGAAATAGTTGATTCTAAAAATAGAAATCAAAAAAATGTGAGCTTCTAACATTTCAAACAGCTAAAGGCAGATTAAATTGTAGTTATCAGATATGGTTTCTTGGTGTTTAAAGAATAAAGAATAAAGTAGAATTAGTGAAAGCATGGTATAATAAATAGAGGAATGTGAGAGAGTGGATGATTAAAATTAAAAAATTAAAAAATTTAAATTTAAATTTAAAAAGCTAGGGAATAGTTAATTAAAAAAATTTATTGATTTATTTTTAATTTAAAACCAAATTAAGGGTTAGATGAATAATTTGGAGGGACATTAAATGACCAAAGAGATAAGGGGGGGGAATAAATTAATGGGAAAAGGGTTAGTGAAATTAAAGGTCAAGTCTGTTCTACTCAGGTATATTGAAATTTAGGAGAGGGGACCAATGTAAGGGATAAGGATAGATTGTTAGAAACAATTTGTTTCGATTACTAGTAATAGGGGTGGAGTTGGGTTGGTTCAATCAAAAATTTGAGTGCAGTGTCAATTTTATAATCTATGGTTTAAATGGTGAGTGAGTCGTAACAGAGTAACAATTAACAGTTACAGTTTACATTTAATTAGATATATAAGGGAAACTTGCAAGGGGTTTCCAAGTAGTATGAACATATGATTTGGGAGGGGGGGTGAAATTGGTCAAATATAAGATAAGTTGAACAAGGAGAGAATAGGCCGATAGAAAATGGCTCGCGAGTATTTAGAGGGATTAGGATTATTCAAAAATAGGCCAAAATAAGTAGTTATGTAACTAGCTTGAATCAATCAAAAAGTTAAAAAGATTACTCAAAGGGGGTTATGGAGGCTATTAAGGAGATAGGACAGAAATGCTAGTAACAGTTTATATAATATAAGTGTTATGGGCCAGGGTTGGATTGAAAAATTAAGCAGACCTGTGTTTTGAAGCTAGTGTGTTAGAGAGCTGATAAGAATTACAGGGGGGTATTAATGGACCCAATTGGAGGGGAATTCAAATGTCGTAGTTAAAATTATAACAAAAGGAAGTTACAGGGGAATATGTTGCAAATAGGAAGAGTCCAAATATAAGGACGATATAGTGGAAGTGTAGGGGATAATAAGGGGGGGGGGAAAGAGAGGCCAAGAAGGAGTTTGTAGGTGGGATTACGGACAGGAGAAACAATGAGATAGATATAAGCGGTTAGGAGTGATGCTGAAGTAAAAGGATAAAAGGAGCTATATTGCAGGAGATGTATATAAGTCTAGATATTAGGTATGTTAATGATCGGTGGAAAGTTGAGGGAGTAATGTTAGTTCAATCTACTAAAAGTGTTCCGGATAGATGTAGTTGTTAGGTGTAATGGGGATGAAAAATTGATTGGGAGGGTTAATTAGTGAGATTAGGGGCGTTAAGAATAGAAGTTACAAGGGTCCCCTGAGATATAGTTTATAGATTTGTCAGATGTTAAAGAATGGGGGGAGTTATTTGTTGGGAGGAGGAGTGTCAGAGGGAGTGATGAAATTAATGTATTTAAATTTTCGTTTGTGTCTGCAATTAGAAATAAGTTCATTTTTGGAGTTAATGAAATTTAAGTTCTTGTGTGCAGTAGCTATCATAAATGTTTCCAAGGTACATAGTTGGCAGAATGCAGAACCAGGAGTATATGAGTTTGCCTTTTTTAATATAGTAGTATATATATATATATATATATATATATATATATATATATATATATATATATATACTATCACTACTCCCACTACTACTATTACTACTTATACAACTACTACTGCTATTACTACTACTACTACTACTACTACTAATAATAATAATAATAATAATAACATATAATTAATGGTCACACAAATACATTCATTATTCAATCGTGTATAGCATCATACCAATTAACTCGATTAACTGTTGACCGGTGATCCGTCCCAGAGTTAATAATGTATTTTCTAGCTTCAGGCGGAATGTTCAGAAACAGATTCTTTTCAATGCATTCAAGACTGCGGAACACATTACCGATGGACTGACTCTCTGCTGATTACAACTTGGTCACCTGTAATAATAAAGTGCACAGACATATGTTAAAACCCAATCAATAAGTAATAAGTCCATACTATTGATCAATGCGAATGCTCCAATACAATCATTTCAGTCTTATAGACTGTTATCATCGAGTTGCTTTTGGTCTAGATGAACTCTGACTAAATAGTGACAAAAACTCCATATATGCTAGCACACTGATCCCGCTGTTCAAACATTATCAATATTCTTCAAAAAACTAATCCCACAACGTATCGGTCGTAGCAAAAACACTTTGGCTGTGTTCATGGGTCCATTCGCGGTCAATCCCATTTGTTCTGGATCACCTTCAAACTAATAAGCTTGATTGCACATTTACTTATTTTGTTATGTTCGACTTGGCAGATATTATATAAAAGAAAGAAAAAATGCAATGCCTCAATTACTGTCGCGTTTATCCAGCATGCAATCAAAAGTATCATGGCCAGCAAAAAATGATATATTATCAATAGAAAATGGGTATGTATTGCGCTGTGGTGCACTATGACAATATAAGCATATACCTACTAAAAAGATCTGATATATGCGCTGTTGATCCTTTGTATTAAACTTATATATATATATATATATATATATATATACATATATATACATATATATATACATATATACATATATATATATATATATGTATATATATATATATATGTTTAATAAATAAAAATAACATGTAAAATGTAAAATGAGCAGTTAAATACAGTATACACTGCGCACATCAAAATGCTCAACTTCAGTCAAGATGAAGCTTCATAACGAAAATACATAGAACAAGTAATAAATTATAACACTTTACTTTAGTTGCTATTATTACTCAATAATCAGAACGCAACGTCTGGGCGTATGTGTGTTCCATGGATGGTGAGTTATGTATAGAAAGAAAGGTTAGAGAATCTACATAAAATCTAAAAGTTTAAATTCAAGGAGAAAGACAATGGAAGTGTCTATGAATCTTAAAGTGCACACCTAAGGGGCTATGTAAGCATACCTACATTAAAACTTCAAATGTCTCGTATTCATATTAAATTCAAATCATATGTATTAAATATTCTGCGGAAGACAATGAAAGTTCACCTTGCTTAACTTTGGGGAAAATGGAGTCCGAACCTCTTATAGCAATTTAAAATATATTTTATTATGATGTAATTTATTTAATATGCATACATTTTACGGGTAATACTGTGAAAGTGGTGCCGTAGCTCTTCGTTACTCTTCATGCGTCGACTCTCGCTATCTTTTCACAATATTCAAACTCAGCTAGGAAAAAAGATTTTAAACTTATTTTCTGTTTAGAAATACGTGCCACTATCGTTCTACTTTGTGTTTTTCTCGTTTGAAATGCAATGTATTTTAGTGCACATAACATGTGAGTCTTTGAACTCACTTAAATATCACTAATTAAAATTATATACATTAATGTTAAATGTGAAATGTGTATCATTATTTAGAAAAAAGTTTTTATTTTGTGATTACTTAAGTGACACTCTTTTCTTTACTTTTTAATTTCATAATTGGCATGAACTTACCTAACACAGATTAAGTAGGTGGTTGTATCAGTCGGGTATACGTCCTTGACAATCAGTCCGATAGTAGCTTTGTAGCTGTCTGGCTTAGGTATAGTTCTAGGACATTCATCCTCCCAAGCTTTGCCTTCTATCTGAGAAAGCGTTAGTTTATTGCAAATCGCTTGAGGCGACGCTTAAGGGGAATACCAGCAGGGCTACCCATGCATTTTTGAAAGCCACTTGACCTTGTGGCGTACCTCTTCGAGACGAAGCAAATAACACATTTTGACATTACTAACGCTTGTGTGTCAATTCATAACATAGCGGCAGTATTTAAAGAATTCTCTGATTGTAATTGTATATACTGTCCTATTTTATACTTATTTTATGTACACGATTCACGCTTACACTACGTAACTAAACACTAGAACACAGTTGTTCGGCTTAAGGAGTTTTAATGTGGTATATATTTTGTAGAATTTAGTTTTATGTAAACATCGTTTAATGGCGGGGTAAAGCACTCCGTGAACATTCTAGATACCTCCGATTGTTGTGGATTTTTTAGAATAGGTATTAGATATATTTTTATAAATATTCCCACAAATTTTATTTTATTTAGGGAATTTAAATGTATTTAGGCGCATAATATTCGCGAAAGACCGATTTGAAAATTCCCATATTCCAGATTTGCATTGAATTTGATCCATAGTTATTATACATCAATAAGCAAGATTTCCTAAAGTTCTTTTTTTTTCTTGAAGACCTCTGAATTTATAGACATTTTCCAGGATGAAACTCACGTAATCGAATTTGATCAAAATTTGAATAAAGATGATTTCGTATCACATATGTGGGTGTTAATCCTCGTTACAGGGACATAAAATAGGGCAAGTGCTGTGATGAACTTACTGAATTTTTACCCGTTCAACATAAATACAACGGATTAACCCGAATCGTAGAAACAATCACTCTTTAACTATAGATGTCCTGATGCCAGCAATATGTATACTCCAATAGCGTGTTTTATCGGACTGCTTGCCATTCGAATCCCCTACTTATTCTCGTATCTCCTGAAGTGAATTCATAAATTTTAATGTAATATAACAAACATCTTGCTGCAACACTCCCTATTTAAGATCACTCCTCTAAATCTGGCCTTACGTCTCAGTGGTAATATGCCTCGTTTTAAGGTGAATACATGTGTTTTATAAAAAAGTAAAAATTATTTCCGAAAAAGATTTTGCCAAAAATATTTATCTGATAATATAACAGATTAGATATAATGGTGTATTCCCCGTTGGGTTCCGAAAACGATCCGTTATTTAATAACATATAACCTTGAAGCTCAAATATTCCGAATGAAACATCTATTTGTATTAGCTAAGGAGCACGATTAAGCGGGGTATGTTCCAGTTCAAAGAAGACAAATAAAATCGACAGGCGAATATTTAAGCGAAATAATTCTGGTTATATGAGTTCAAAATGGCGGATATAATTTATCACCACAATTTAGGCTATGAAAATGACGATAAATGATAACTGGATTTTTTCACGTTCTCTTTGGGCAAATCTATTTTTATCTATTTATTTTTTCTTGTATATTTTGAAAACCCAGTGGTTTTTCCTTATTATTTGTTGCTAGTTCTCCCTACCCGGGATTCACAGGGTTATTTTTACTTTAATTTTTGTTTCTCTATTTATTTTACTTACTAACAAAAATATACTCCATTCGAGCGCATGTGTTTGCTAGTTAAATATTTGTTAACTATTAAACGAATTTCCAATGCTATTGATAAGGTTTTATACATAAAAAGTACAACCTCAAATTGAGGATCTCAAGATTTTGGTTTCGATTCATATGCTTAATTTCTTGTGAATTATATATTTACTATTAATACAATATTCACGATTTAGCAAATGTATTAAAGATCTCTAATATTTCGAAATAAGACAAATTCCTCAATGCATTTATTACGTTAAAAAACTTGTGACGACAGACAACAGGCAAAATCCCTATTCATATAAATTGCCGTTTGTTTGTTTTTCCTAAATTATTTTTCAAACATGATTTTGAAAATTACATTAAATTATTAGATTTACGTTTGGGTATTGATTTATTAAGTCTTCGATTTTTTAATAAAATAATTATTAACTTAATTCATGTAATATTTTTTAACTCTTCATACAATTATTGGGTGTTAATAGCTTCGATAGCGTTCTTATAGGTAGGTACATCAGTACTTGCTTAATATTTAAACACCATGAAATACTTTCTATTAGAAAGTTAAAATTCTGTAGAACATCACAAAGTAATTTATTTATTTTATTTGACAATTAACGAAATAAACACTAACTAATATTTTTGTTTCAAATAAACAATTTGGGTTCGTAATTAAATTCATTTCATAGTTTATTTAAAGTTTAGATCAACTTTTCGCTATCGAATTTTTATTTCAATTAATAGTAAATAAAAAAGAATTCAATATCTAATTAAACACGACTTGTGGATATGACAAAAACACATTCATAGACATGCGAAAAGTTATCACAGATGTTCAGTGAATACACTACTGTACGAGAGTACGTAGTCGAGCAATATTTGCCTAAGCTCTGACGTCACGGTGACAGGGTTATGACAACTATTATACAATATTACAGGAACACCAGTAACGAGACAAAGGCGCTTCATCTCAAGTCACTACTTCTTCACTAACTGCTTAAAGAATAAGACTTAATACAAATCCGCCACATACACGATTATTTCGAGTAACAAACATACCAATCACAGATAAAATGCACATGTTTGTGTTTCGTACCTGATTGGTTTGTATGGAAGACAGGAAAAAAGAGAATGGTTTTATTTTCAGAAGTATCGCATTCCTAAATAAATGATGATAGATCTATAAGAGTGATACAGAGGTAAACTTCTTCTCTAAGGAAGCTTTACAAGAAAACGAATCAACTCACATGATAGATGATTTGCGATTGGATTACTTTAGTTTTATTGTGGCCCAGGTAGATTTCCGTGCGGCATTTTAGTCTAACGCACAGTCGTTACGAAAAGATATCCGACACAAACCTTGAACTATAGAAGAATAACCAAAGACTCGTTCGGCCGGATCAGCCCATCGTTCATAATTCTGGTCCCACGTTGTGATTAGATCCCCAATATATTTTGTGAGTAAAGCCGATCGTGCGATCGTTGGAAGAACGTCTGCTAGCTTTAATTCGCATTACTCATCGAATTTTGCATCTTATAAATAGAGTGACTTAATAAAAACTGTAGAACATATTTTTTTTTGTTTTTCTAGAAAGGGTAGAACTTAGTTTTTAAAGTTCTATTTATTCTATTTTGTCATGTATCAGTCATCGCTTGACGTAGCCACCAACAAGAGAGCAACCTTATTATTAGTTGATTTGCGCAGAACTGAACACTCTCGCTGAAATAGAAAAGAAAGAAAGACAGTAGTTGTTAATCAACGATCACCTTTCCACTTCCTACCCGGCATAAGCTTTGAGCCTGCCATTCTCTTTTACCTAATATATTAAGTCAAAGTTAATTGTCGCATCCATTTGAGACTGACATACTTGTTGTGCTGCAGTTAATTAGCTGCATATGATTTGTAGCTAGTCGCTTCTATATTAGTAGTAAAGGAAAACGCATTTACGGTGTCTGTTTTTGTCGCGCAAAAGGAGTGCATTTGCGTGGCTTGTGCCACAGCACAGGTGATGGTTCAGTACGACCTAATAAAGTACGTATTAAACTATAAAAGTTACAGCGATACATACAAATAATGTAAACACATGCTTTATATGATACAAAAGGAATGGACAATGCATTTTCCGACGATAACTTTGTGAATGCTAGCCTCAAAGCGGAGGCGAAGATGTTTATAGTGGGTGTCTGGTTTCGTTTTATTTCCTTTTCTTTGTATTGCAATTGTGCTCTTAAGATAGACTCGGGAGACGCCAACGTTGGTGCTATTTTAGTGCAAATGAGCTCACACAGCAATACCATTAGTCGAGATGTGATCCATGTGGGTTGTGAACTCAGGATAACTGTAGCGTCTCTAACTATGCGCGACATGGCTCGTATAGCTACCCACGATATTATACTACTGTTCAATGAGCAGCAATTCTTAGCGCTACTTAAGAGTGTGGGCTCATGTACTAACAGTCGGAAATAGTAGCCAGAAAAGCTGTATAACCGTTACCATTAACCTGTTAACTAGTCATTTGAGACTTAGTGACAGAAATGTTTCCCCAAGTTGTCCAGATAGCGAGAAAGAGAGACGACATTTATTGTCCTAGTCAGGAAACAAGGTCAAACACTTGGTGTGTGTGATGTCCCTGCGCTAGTACAAATTTGCCTAGCTAATAGACTAAAAAGCAGTGCACATGCCAGCCAATAGGCAGTATACACTTACTATGTAAAGACTTTTAGGTATTTTAATCCGGATATTTTGTTCAAGACTCCAGCTCTAGGAAGGTTGTCGATCAAGATTAAGAGCAGATCATAACGAGATTATCATATAAACACATGAGAGCAGTTAAAATACATATTGCATATCATACATATGTGATTCTGTAAAATTTAAAAAATGTGTGAACAATGAATAGCTTTTTTTGAATCCATAAATATATTTCTATATAAGATATAGCAAAGTTCAATCATTATCCTACTAGTTTTCATCTATAGTATTGCATATTAAATAATTCAAAATGCTTTGCTGTGTGTGCTGGTCAAAACATTGCATTTCCTTAGGTTTATTCCCCTTCTCGTTTTTCTTTTATTATTGTTCGTTTTGTGAGGGGATGAGCTATTCATTTATCGTAACGCTTATTAGAAAAGTGAGGTATGAAGAGATTACTATGATTTGAAAGTCGATCTTGGGTTTAGTACGCGTGTGTTTTCATAAATAACAATCTAAAATCATTTGGTCATGGGAAAATGTCGAGTTTTAGATATTATTTCTGTTGAATCATTGTATAGCAGATTCAAAATGTGTTGATCCAAAAAAAAACCTTGATTGTCTGAACAATTGAATAAACATCTGTTAAGATATAGATATGGTTATTGTTTTTTTTCTATTTTCTTTATCAAAAGAAAGTTATAAAGATACACGATATAATAACGCTAGAAACACGGCGCCCCAACGTGTTCCTTGCTAATAATATGATCTTCTGCTGTTTCCAAATGTGCGAAGCCGTCCTCGAATGTGTGTTTCCGTCTATTATATACTACTTATTTTAGATTAAAAGTTCTATTGTCAAAAGCTTCCAAAGGGTAATCAGCTTAGTTCATTCTATTCATAGATTTAAGTACTTCTATAGTCTTCTTCATCATTCGACTGACTATAATTTCTAAACATCGTTAGCCTTTATAATTTGTGACCACAAAGTAAAATATGATTCACTACGAAAATAAGTACATCATAAATTTACGCTTACGATTCATGTTGTAAAAATGTAATAAATCGCAGTTTGTACGAAATGGGGACTGTGCTTATTCGTAGCCCCGCAACATATAACCGTTGCCAGAGCTTACACCTGTACGTTAGTTCAAATTGTCATTTTCAGACATTAAAAAATCCTGATTGATTTTAAGGGCATACGAATTTGGTACGGAGGCTTGAAGTGGTATGACACTTTTGTGTAATATGCCACATAAGTCACTGACGTAGTTCATACACACCTTCTAAAATCAGGTGACCTATTAATCCACTTTTGCAATCTTGGTTTTAAGATCAGCGAAACCGAATTTCAACGAAATATCTATATCCACAGTGCGTCCTTCTAGATACTAACAGCTCGTCCACTTCGTCGGCAAAAACAGCTGGTCATAGTCGCAGTGGTGATGTGGTAATCAAACTTTATATCTACTTGTCTCCCTATCGTTGTATTTTTTTCTCAATACAAGCTTTCACAAAGAGTTATGATTAAAAGAATATCGACAAATCACATTAAGTTTCAACAATCTCTTTCGGGTTTAATTATTGTTTCATAAAATTCCTGTATACACATAACACATCTAACTTATTAGCCTGTGGGAGGAAGCAGCAACTATTCAAACCTCCTCCTCTCTATCTATCTCTCTGTGCTTGTTTTGACGAAAAAGAAAGATCACCCTGCTCATTTGCCACGTAAGACTGATCGTTTCCTATCCGTGTCACTTCACTGCCAGAAAAGGTATACAATAAAACGAAACGAAGCGACACTCACTTCAATCGAGTTAATCCCGCTTCGTAGGAGGAAGTTTTTAGGGAATATTAAATACACAAGCTGTCCCCACTCGTATGTATAGACGTAACCATACTCGAATTCTTATTGGATAAGTCCACTGTACATAATTTTTAACCTCACGTCAAAATATATAATTATATCTTTTTATTTATCTACCTCCCACGGCGGCAAGATGTGACACAAGGTCGGATAGTGGGATTTGAATAGCCAGCGCCCGAGAATTTAATCACTCTGGCCTAGAAAAAATGCCTGGGCAGCCCCGTCGGCATTCTCCGATAGGGGCGCCTCAGGCAGTAAGCAATAAACTTACTCCTCCCCAAAGAGGGGAAGCAAAGCCTGGGAGGGTGGACCTCTTAGAACTGCACAGGACAAACCCATAGACCAGCATAAATAAAGGCCCGAAGGCCACGACTATACCGATCTATGGGGTGCAGTATCCATCAGAACAGATACTACACTTTGCTCTTAGCCAAAAGGCCGAGAAAGCTCATTTTTCACATACCACATCTTACTTTGATAAAGTAGCCTGGAGAACAGGAATCTGTGGCGTGATCCCTGGTCCCGGACAACTTCAGTTTTACCAGTGAATACATGTTCGACGAGAATTTATAAGACGACCCTAGAGGAGAGAATGAAAAAAACATATTCAGTTCTGATCGACGAAAGGCGGATAATAACAGCGTACCTATCAATCATGTGACAAATACAAATAGCACGTTATGAATACATATTGGTAGACATAAATAGAATGCGTGCGGCACTTTTTGCAGCACTACTTATTTTTCGAGATCTTATACGGCTGATGTAGATCAATACTGCCATCTGCAAATTAGACAGCTCAAGTTTCCGGTATCCATATGATGCTGCAAATTACTTTGTTTCACCTAGCTGTCAAACATCAAGTTATCTTGTCATATATCAAATACATAAATAGATTTATAGACATTTTGTTAGAAATTGTTCGGATATTGCTTCGATATCTAATATGTATATGTGTGGGTAGGTGTGGTTGTGCGTGCGTAAGTCTGTTAAAGACCGGAATCTGGTGTTGTCCGGGTGAATGAATAACGGGAAATAGAAGTACGAAAACTGATTGAAGTATATAAGATGTATCTTTATTAAGTTACATATGTGTGTATGTTCAAATATTTGGATGTAGGAGCTTCACTACCAAAATAATAAAGCGATCATTATGAATTTTTGGAGATAGTTTCTTGGTTTATGGACTTTAAATATTTAAAATATTAAACTAGATTGAGTTTTATATAAAGAAGTAAAAAGGAGTCAGAGCTCTTTGTGAGAATTCAGACAACTCATATTTTTGTGAAATCTTAACAATAGCTTTTTCATTTGATTTTAGTATTTTAAAGGGGTTTTACGGGCGTAATATCAGAAAAACCCCTAAAATATAAAATTTAAATATATCAGGTTTGCATTAAATTTTATTCATTATTCCAAGAAGAATTCAGCGGCCAGGTTGGACCATAATAAAAATTCTCTGCTTGATGAGACCTCAGCTCTTGAGAGCTGTAGATCGATAACATCGACATGCCAGTATAGCAGACCTTGTACATGTTTGAATAAAAGCATTCACAATACAGCTCTATATTTTTATTGAGCACTCTTTTATAAGCCCGGTTTGATTCCCTTTGGATTTCTACCCTGTGGATTTTTACCCTACCTGGATTACTATATATATATATATATATATATATATATATATATGTATATACATATATATGTATATATATATATATATATATATATATATTTATATATATATATATATATATATATATGTATGTGTGTACATTGAAATATCTTAAATACTTATATATACATACATTAATACATCTGAATATATTTATAACATAGAATTCAAACGGAAAATCAAACCACTTCGAAAAAAGATGAACTATATTTTCAAACTGATGATAGTACGAATATTTCAGTAAATTCTAAGTGTATTTTAGTTAAGTTCGAACTTTGGTTGAATCAACAATTCTATTATTCAATTCAAATGTATGTGTGTTTTATGTTTTTATTTTTTTGGAAATCAGAATACTTGGTATTTTTCCGATATTAATGTGTGGAAACATGCATTTATTTATAAAATATAGAAATTATAAAAACAAAAATCAAAAAAAAAGGTTAAAAAATCTGAAATTTGTGTCTCAATAACTTTCCAATTCTGTCGTGTAGGAATGTATTTGTTAAAATCTTAACTATTTCCGAAGTTCGAATGTCTTATATTCTTCTTAAATAGAATGAATACCAAAATAAAAAACAGAATTTCCAAGAAGAATTTTGATTAATTCATACATTCGTACAAATTTCGACTTTCGGCGGTTATGCTTACATTTTGATAAGTTCAAAATTCTTTATGATATGTTAAAATAAATCTGTAATCAATCTTTAACTTCATTATTACAGATTTGAGGATATCTTATTTACATTATCAACTATTGCATTACATTAACTTTTATTGTATTCTGTACTCTTTATTTTCATTACTATGTAAAATAAATAACAAGCAGACAATGATGTATTAATCAAACTGATTTCCTTGAGTGAATCTAAATGAAAGGAATTGAAGAGTGTCAAAAATATTTCTGGTGGATATGCTCACCTTTGTTTACCGGACCCACGTTACAATCTAGAATGTACATTCCGAAAATATATTTCTGTGTTTTGCGGGGATAGATATACCAGTCAGACAAACAGCCGCAATTATATTCCAGGTAGTGTTGGAAGTACGTGCTACTTTTCGCTTGAGTTTGTCGTTTTATTTTCTGGGATTTCATGTTTCATAAAACAGCATATGTATTTTTTTATGTTTTTTTACTTTGGGTTTTTGAATGTCTTGTATGTGGTCACTTTGAAATTGGTGTGTTTATCTGTATATATATATATATATATATATATATATATATATATATATATATATATTTTTTTATTTATATATATATGTATATATATATTTTTATTTATATACATATATATGTATATATATATATATTTTTATTTATATACATATATATATATATATATATATATATATATATATATATATATATATATATATATATATGTATATATATATATATATATAGGGTGGGCAAAAATAAGGGTCCTATTTTTAAAAATTCATAACTTTTTTATTTATTGATGTTTTTTTTTTTTTTAGAATAAGTAAAGGACCCCTTCCGAAGCAAGCATGAGCCGTATTACCCCTAAGGAACGTACCCTCATTTAGAAAACATTATTTTTGCTTAAAAAACTCAAAACAGTGTAAAAAAACAATACTTTAGTTTTTGTAAGTTTTAAGAAGTGTTTTTCGGCTAAAATTTGTTTTGTTTATTTCAAAAAATCTCGGAAGGGTCAGTCTACACACACATAAAGTTTGGTGAGTTTAACTTTTATTTTGTGGAAGTTATTCAAATTCAAGTTATTCAAATTTAAAGATAGGACCCTTATTTTGGCCCACCCTGTATATGTAGATAAATAGATAAAGAGAGAGATACTTTCATTAATATTTGGTATTTACTTTTAAAAAGCATATTTATTTATACAATTGTTTCTACCCATTAAAAAAACACATTTAACTCAATAATTTCTCATGGAAATCGCCTCAGACAAGCATGTAGCCACTTAATGTAAGAAGCAGCAACAAAATACTACTCAAAGGTAACAATTTTGCCAACAATAAGTGTTGGGTGAATAGTTTCCGACCTTGAAAACAGCAATGCTTCTTGCTTTTAAAGGAAATCGCTCATAAAATGTGATGACTAAAGAACACAGAAAGCGAAGGGAGAATTACGGGGCTGCAGAAAGTCAACTCAACTTTCTACTCTGCTTTTTACTAAAATATGACTTTTATCACACAAATGTAAAGAGTCATTTTAGTAAACTAAATTTTAAAATGACTTTTGTTAATAACTGATTTAGCACATATACAAAATAACAACGTCATGATGTAGGAAAGATGGGCAAATAAATACCTAACATACAGAAGGGAAAGTTTAAAATATAAACATCGCACAAGGTAGAATGTATAAGGGGGCATTGAA
Organism: Sepiola atlantica; assembly: GCA_963556195.1. NCBI lineage: Eukaryota > Metazoa > Mollusca > Cephalopoda > Sepiida > Sepiolidae > Sepiola > Sepiola atlantica. Next base: position 69,648,336 of record OY744541.1, read on the forward strand.
ATGACAGCGCAACTCTTATCAGTTTCTCACGGCATCAACTTCATCAGCCTTGCCTCTGAAAGTTGACTTCACGTTAATGCGTACCATTCTCTCTTCCATATCTCTCACTTGGATATTCTTGCAGTGACAAAAGCAGCTTGCCACTATACGAGAGAACAGTCGGCATCGACTTATATTAATCCGATGATGTTTAAAGAAATCATCATTATGTTATACCATTGTTTCCGTTCACATGATTCTAGAGTCGCCAAAAACGCGGCACACACATCACTTATACAAACAATGAAACTAGATTTTTTTCCCAATTTGTTTCATCCGTAATCCCTTATTCTGAAAGAAAAGTCAAAGTTTAATGTGTATGTTTATATTTAAATGTGCCTGTATGTATTTTTAATTTTTTTTTCAATAAATGTGTGTATGCTTAATGACTTACTGCGTCTTTTTTCGGTGTCAGTAAATGTGTTTGTGTGCTTATCAAATAGGAGTATGCGTTTGTTACGTTTTTATTTTTCAATAAATGTATTTGTTTAGATCGAGTTTACGAAGCAGCACGAGTGGTGCCACCAACCTTAGAAAGGGAGTATATATACGAATCGCTATTGGTTCAAAACTATTCAGAAACTCAGTTGGATAAGTGACACTCTCGTTTAGAGTAATGATCGTATCAACAGAATATTATGATCCTCTCTCTCTCCAGGAAACATATTTAAAATCCTGATATTTATTTCTTTTGCAATGCATTTTTTGGCTAAAAGCATTCGATCAAACAGCCATTTATTACCAATCTGCTGAATATGAATATCTAAAAAGAGTTCGTTTTACTTTTCTTTTGATTGTTTGAATGTGAAGATGAATTTGGTTACGGGAGAATTAAAAAAAAATGCATTCGCATGTCAGCATTTAGATTCACATAACAGTCTTATTATAGCAGGTAAATGGTAGTGAAACGATGTATTTTCATACAAGCGACAATTTCAATAAAATATGACTTTCTATAGTTGGCACAGCTATATCAATGCGGCAGATATAATCTCGTTACACTTTTAAAATTGGAAACAGTTTGGTTTTCTGTTAATTTTTACAATCACTTTATGATTATTCTGTTAAAATCAAACAAATTATTTCTCTACTTGGCTATTCAACGTCAATGTTATTGTACGACCGTTTGCCATAGGGTGTAACTTAGTGGGTGTGAGACTTCGAGAAGTCTCTGGAAAGGCTGTTACTTATTAGGCACGACACGACACTAGCTCACCGGACTAAACGACTCTTACATTCCTTTAATAAGGAAGTAATTCATACCAGATTGTGTATTTCACAGGAATTACAGCGACCTCATTATCTGCCCGGCTGGCTTAATAATTATCTCCTGAGAATTACTTATCTGCTGGGACCGTCAGCTTTTAAAAATCAAGGTGTGTTTAATGATGAAAACATACCTATTACGTTATATATAAAAATATAATTTCATTACATTTCAAAAAAAGAAACATAGTTAGAAACTCGAAAATGGGTTGGAGTTTGGCGTGCGACCGACGTGTCGCGCTGCTAACACCAAATGTTTTCAAACTCCTCGTCGCAGACTAAGCGATATACAAGACTAGAACAAAGAGAATGAGAGAAATAGAGAGAGAAAGTAACGGAGAGAGGAAAATCGACACATATAATACATTCGTCGCTGTTTCGAACCCACAACGCATTTCGGTTGACAGTCGATCTGACCCCTTGAACCTGGCAGTATTCAGGTCTCCTATTAAATTGTACCCAGCAACCGACAAAAGTTAAAACAATACCCGACAATGCGGCTTACATTTTTGCAGTACAAAGCGGGTTTTCTCTGCTTGTTTCATAAACGACAGTCCAAGTCATATACAAGTGCTGTAAAATATGGAGAGTACAATCTCTTCCAATCATTGTGCCATAATGTGCCATAATGTGACATAATGTGCCATAATGTGGCATTATGTGCCATAATGTGCCATAATGTGGCACTCCTAATACACATAAAATGACGAGAATGCTTACACTTACTAAACAATCCTTACTTACCCAGTTTGTTGACTTTTTTATGAACTTGAAAGCCTTAAAAAAAACTACTTTTTAAACACATCAGTGTTTGTAATTAATTAATATACTTTTTTATTTATCTACTTTCAGAACAATCACTTGTTTATACGCTCTTACACATTTCTCTTCATTTTTGAATATACACACATATATAAATAATAATATTTTTAATAATAATACTAGTAATAATTTGTGTAGATATTTTTCCCACCCCTTACTCCTCTAAAAAGAGTCACCCCCTTCTCTCTCTTTTTAGTTTTAAGTCGTCGCCTGTAAATTACGTCTGCGAATTATCATTTAAGAGTGTTGTTTGTTCAAAAATAATATTTTAAAACAAATCAGATGCTTTTCTCTTGGCGTAATAATGTATTTTACTGATTTCTTGTATATCTATATGTGTCGACAATAACATCCGAGATTGTAATTGACCGTGGCCCAGCGACTGAGTCAGGATATTCCGGTAATGTCATAAGTTAGCCGTGCAGTAATGCTCATGCGTGCGTCTTTAATCAAGCATCATATAGAACATGGATTATTGATTAACTTGACAATTGTATTGTAATTGTTCCTGCTATTGTGACGTTATTCACTACCAAGAACACTTCTACCTTCCTAAGGATCATTCATTCACTTGCCCATCATTGATAACTCGTTCATTTTTTCAAACGTATTTCTTTTTTACGCGAACGACAATTTTTTTAAAACACATCATGGCGTTCAAAGATAAGGCATTGCCTTATATCACGACGGCCGTTATTAAAGTTCTAATTTCAAGTTTTAACAGAATAAATTAGAATTTTATTTCGAAATAAAATATACAATTTTCGACAAATTAAAAAGTGATATCCCCCCAAACACATGACTGTTTTAATTTAGTACAAATCTTTACTATATTTTATTAAAGCATTGTTTTGCAAAAAACACAGCCATTTTAATTTATTGCAATACATGTTCTATTAAGTATTTTGAATTATTGATTGTGTGTTACTTTAACGAATTCGTAATTTTTCATGTTCGATTTATTATTAAGTTAAAAATAGCATTCATTATAACTTTGTAAGATAATATAGTGTTATTATTATGATCGTTTTATAACATCTTAAATGATAAAAATCATAATCAATTTCCGAAAGTATATTATATTACAATCTTTTGTCCAAAATGTTACGTTATTAGAAAAATAAAAGTTTATTGTTTTTCTTTCAGAATTGATATTTTATTAAATAAATAAATTAATTCAAATGTTTTAATCTATTTGGTCGTTATTAATACGGGATTTAGTTTTTCTTGTAATATATGAGAACAATATTTAAAAGAAAATTTAATGTAAACATTTACGATGCTATATTTTCATAGAAAATAGATTTATGCGCTTATTTTGTACCCTGTGATATAACTTTAATAAAGGTGTTTTTAATTAAGAAAATAAAGAAACTTCATTCATTTTTGGTACAAATCGGAGAAACTCATATTATAAAAATCTTAACATGAAGATTAACACTCTCTAAAAAGGGATTTGTATTCTTAAGTTTATAAACCCAGAGATATTCTCATACTAGTATTTTCATTCGATGTAGACGGGGTTGTCAGAACAATTAACTGAAACATTACAAATAATCCAGAAATAATGAACCTATTTAAAGAATGAATATTACATCTGAGAAATTATTTTTCAAAGAAAAATGTTCATGTTTTAAAGATTAAACAATTTATGACCACACCATTTTATTAAGTATTGATACAATGTTTGCTGTTTATCCATCGCAAATTACACGAAATAATGCATTTGCACTAACACTTCTAATTAAGTAATGGGTTAATTATATTCAGTGATCGTTAATTAATACACACTGACAATTTCATTAAAATTGGGTTATTCTTTTAGATTTGGGTGAATGTTTAAGTAAAGGAAGAAGTAGAAATGCTCATAGGCTGACTGTTTGACATATCTTGCTTGTAACTATATAGCATGACGTCATTTGCCAGTGTACAACCCATTCCATAACGACGTCCACGAATTGATACACTTTCATATTTTGATGAAAAAATATTTATCGGTTAGAAACTTTATTTAAATGTAATTTTGCAAATAAAAGTATGTTCACATACGCGCGTATATTAAATGAGCCTGTTAAATATTTAATTCCGAAACTCAATTCGTATATTTGAAATTATAATTCATGTTTTTAATTTTTAGAATCAAGACTATTAAAATATAAAAAAAACAATTACTAAAAGTTGTTAATTATTGGGTGTATGTTTTTACGCGCTATTAAAACACCACCACATATTGTAATGGTATATATTTTTTATTAAAACGTAGATATGGATTAATCTCACCTAGGGTAATTCGAGAATTATTTGTTTTATGAACTTAAACTTCTGGAAATATCTATATATGTATCTATCTATCTATCTATCTATCTATATATATATATATATATATATATATATATATATATATATATATATATATATATTTATATATAGTCTAAGGAAGCTTTGAGTCATTAAAAAAAATGTAAAATGCAGTTTAAATTCCCAGACAAACTAACTAAATCCAAGATATTGCAGACTTAACATTCGTTGGAAAATTAATAAATGAAAAAATATAAGTGTAAGAAAAGGGGGGTGTAATTATCTAAGAGTGAATATATATATATATATATATATATATATATATATATATATATATATATATATATGTATATATATATATACAGGGTGTTTCAAAAGTCTTGGGAACATTACAAGTTATTAAAAATCGTTATGTTCCCAAGACTTTTGAAACACCCTGTATATATATATATATGTATATATATATATATATATATATATATATATATATATATATATATATATATATATATATATATATATATATCCTTTTACTCGACGATAGTGTGGAGTAGGTAATTCAAACTCTGCAGGAGGAAATTAAAACTCTCACTCCCTCCCTCTCTTTAGTATGTAGAGCAGTGCGATAAACTAACCTTAATGTATATTCTTTTGTACTGAAATGTATAATTACTTAATGTTTTAAGCAAGCAAAACATGGAAAAGTATGTTTGGGCGTGTTATTCTATGTGAACTTTTTAGACGATTGATTACTTTGCTATTTCACAAGATATCGACATTTTGAGTTGATGGAACAACGGCAGCAATGACTAAATAGCGTAATTCATATGTGATACGTTATGGAATGACATGAAATAAACATTGTATAAAAAAAACTCGACTGTCAGTCTCTCATCGGTCAAGTTGATAGAGGTGACTTAAAACCCGGAAGCGTGGTGAGATGACTTCCACTTTCTGTCTCACTCGTTCTTTTTTATCTTGTATTACGGACAAAACGGATACGTTCTCGATGTTTGCTGTCTGGATTGTCAGAAGCACGCACTATCTCCTGCGATACGTCGAACAACAATGTTTCTAAGCATACGAATAAAACTGTGAACTAAAATAAGGTGTCGTTGTTTTTATTTAAGTGTGTCCGTTTTAACCCAACGTGAAAGACTGCGACAGTCAAAACTACCAGATGATGACTTTAAGCAACAAATCGAGCAGATGTATATATTGCATTGTGAATTTGGGACGTACATTAAATTGATAGCTTAACGCAATTCGATTATCAATAAGTTTACATAAACTAGAGATTAAAAGGTAATATATACTTACGTGTTTTTACAGAATGTAATTTCCTTTTAGTTGATTACATGTCACCTCATTTTCTTCCCCCGTAATAACCACCTGCATATATGATGAGTAGATGGTGAAAATTTAAGACGTAATAGTACGAATCATAGCATGGCTTACTTAGACAAGAATCGAACTCAGAATAGCATTGTCTGTAGTCTGGAGTTACACCTCAGGACTACGGTGCCTTTCCTTGTAAAATGCACGGTTTTTTATCGACTAACTATTAAGTTATGTATTTATTATTGTTATTACTGGTTATAGTAACAGTGTTTGTACTTTTTACATTTCCTAAGCGGTAAGGAGATATGCAGAAGATTGCATTAAGTCACCTTTAGCATGACGTATTTTTATTTATGTATATATTTAAAAAGAAATCTTGTACGTGCATAAAGGTTATTCATGAGCACGTTTTATTTGGCTATCGGCCGTCATCTATATAAATATGAGGCTGGGGTGCACATGTAAATTTGATATTCCCTTTAAACTTACTCTTTCAGTGTTATCTAGATGACCGTCAAGGGAAAATATAACACTCTGTATATTACCACTCTTGATTATTTAAAAAAAAACATCTTTTAAATTATTAGTTAATTTTTAATTTATTTCATATTTTTCATTGCGTTTCTATACAATGTTTTGTTCGATTTCATGAATATTGGGTTAAATAATTAAGTCGTTAGAGAAATATATAAATAGATAGATATGTTTAATAGACATTTAGAAAAAATATTTCATGAAACTTGCTCTAGACGAAGCATTCAAGAGATAAAAAGATTACCACTTCAAGAAAAAACAACTAGTCTACAATAAGTGTTCGATGGATAGATCCCCACCCAGAAAACAGCAATGCTTCCCCCCTTGTCAGAAACATCGCTCATGAAATGTGAGGACTAAAAGACAAAATAAGGGAACTGAGGGTTACGAGGCTGGGGAAAGTAAACCGAAGACCAACTTTCTACTCTCTTAAATATAGATAAATGAACTAGTCTAATAAAGAAACCCCTAACAAAAGTAAAACATCACTAGCTGGAGTCGACAACGTTACATGGATGCCACATATGTAAAATATATATGTGATTTTCGGAAGTCTTGTATGAAAAGAGAAACAATTAAATAAGTATGATTTTTTTAAATGTCATCCCCTTTGTTAGTAAATCAGAAGAAATGAAAAAAATACTTTATTGGATATTGTGTCATTTGAATTCAAAATAAAAATAAAAGCATTAATATAACATCATTAAAATAATAAAATAATATTACAAATCAATGAAATGCAGACCTCATCCCAGTTATTAAAGTATTTGCGCGTATTGTACAAATGAGTAATGGCATCCTTCTTTTTCCCTTAGTTAGAAAATATATTGCTTCTTTTCAGTTCTTGGGATAACCTAGTAAAAAGTGAGCAACTCATACCGATATATTTAGGATGGTCATACTAACCGCCACACTTAACATCTTATTTTTAAGAAATCACTGTTGTTATTCATCACGTCCATCCCCAACCGACGAATTTGTACTTTTTTGGTAAATAAAAAAACGTACAGATTATTAGGGATAATGTTAAATGGGAGTTTTCAAATAGAGCCAATGTGGTATTTTTTTGACTAACCCACACTTTAGCATTGTGTCACATCTTATTTTATAAATATCATTTACTACCATGTCAACATTTTTGTAAAATTTAAAAGATAAATAAAATCGATGAACTGCAGAATGTGAGCTACTACAGTTTAAGTCAACTAATTTTAACGAACGATTTGCGTACAAACAGACAAAGAAACAAAATGTCGTAAATTTTCAAACAGAACTAAAACAATACATGATCCTGGAACCTGTAAAAGTAATTCCCCAAACAGAACAGTTTTGAAAACCTATGATGATTTAAATGAACATATAATGATAATAAACCTTATGTCTAGAAATATGTATTCGAATTTTCATTAGAATCACTTATATGATGTTAACTCTTTGACATTGTCTTAATTATAAGGCTTAAGATGAAGTGGTGATTTTCAGATGTGATGTTTAATTGTATATTTGAATTTTAAATTGGAGGTTTTGCCTATATTATGTCATTTAAAAATAATTGTAAATGCTTAAAGAAGTGGAAATAAAACAAAATGTATTTATTGATGTTTAATATCTATTGTCATAATTGAAAAACAAAATTTCTGAAGGTATGTCAATTTTCACAAAGGCGACGACTCTTTTTTACCATCTTTACATGAAAATAAATGAAACTTAAATAGTCATTATTAGGATCACTTATGCTTATCGGCTGAGTTCTAATATCATAATGGCTTATTAATTAGTTGAGGTGTGTAGATAAAATATATAAAAATGTTATTTTGTATAGATATATACTCAAATAAATCACTATTAAGAATAGACTGTGTTATTCATATGTGGGCGAAATTACCGAAATAGGATTGAGATGAATTGGGAATAGAGAGAGGGGTAGAGATAAAGATAGAGAAACTGCTATAGAGAGAGAGAGAGAGTGACAGAGATAGGAGTTTTAATATTAAGATGTTATGCCCACTATTTAACTTATTCTATGTTATTTTTATAGTCCCGTACTACGCCGGGTAGCCCTGCTAGTCTTACATTCAACCGTGTTTCCCAATATTGGATTTTAAAAAGTTTTAAAATACGTTTAACGTTTATAACTTTACAAGTGTAATAATCTAATATTTAACGGTATGTATCACAAAGGTTTTCAAATATAAAAAGCTATTATATGTTCATATATATATATATATATATATATATATATATATATATATATATATATATACAGGCTGATTCATAGTCACTTAGCTATTTATTTTTAAATTTCTAAAGTTAAAAAATATGGTAATACAAAACAAAAAGTTTATTCAACAAATTAATCTATGGGAGTTGAAAATTACAGCAAATCTTCAAAATTTCCACCTTCGTTCTGCATGCATAGCTCCATTCTTTTTTGCCATAATTTACGACTCTTTGTAGCATATTTGATTGATTAATTTTAACAAACTCGGCAGTGATTTTTTATTTGAGGTCGTCATGACCTTTCAACAAGTGTGGGAGATTCATCAAATTTGGCCATATGAATAACAATAAAAATTCGCTAGCCAATTGTAAATGAAATACTGTCTGAAAAAAAAGCACATATGATGATTTACACTAATTTAAATAAAAAAAAAAAAAATATATATATATATATATAGAAACAAATATATAAACGAACAAATTTAAAATAACCAATGGCAGAGCGTAAGATAACAATTATCAAAAGTTCATAGTATGTTTGTGCTTCATATGGTAATCATTTTAAATAGCTAAGTGACTTATGAATCACCCTGTATATATATATATATATATATATATATATATATATATATATATGTGTGTGTGTGTGGGGGGGGGTATATGTATATATAAGAACCACCACAATTCAAGATATACCCATGAGATCAAATATTATAAAATGTATTAGATTTTATGAATCCTTAATATATATTAAATACTGCCGATAAAAATAAGCTTAATTCTTAACAGGTTGTGTTAAACAGAGGTTTAATACAATAATTACATAGATTTTATAATGTATCTTATTATAATATACATATGTATATATATGAAGAGAGAGAGAGAAAGATAGAGAGAGAGAGAGAGAGAAAGAGAGAGATAGCAACAAGGGGGAAATTGGGCAGAGGTGTTTTGAATGATCGACATGATCCGTTCAGATCCGTGAAGAGTGTTACTGGAACCTACCGATTCGCAAAACTAAAATACAAAAGTAAAATGATGGAAAAAGCCCACGTACGAAACGGAAGGCGACGATAAGTGAAAGAGATTGATACTTCTTTGCAGTATTCACTGCGTCTGCGCAGAATACGATGTGACAACGAAAAAAATCAAATTGCCAACTCGCTGAATACAAAGCACACTAAACGACACACCTCGGACCGTCAGTAATTCAAAGCACGACACCGTAAAACAAAATATATGAAGTGCCTATGTTGTACTTACTGCTTTGTTCTCTTTCATTGTTATTTGGTTCCGTTTGTTTTTGGTTTTGTTTGGTTATCGTTTTTTTTTCAATCAATCTTCATTTCTTAATTCAGGGTCAAAGGTTATTTCTATTTCTGTTTTGTTATGTTTGTATCTTTTTTTCGGCAATCTGTTTACCATTTATTCATAAAATCTGATTATTTCATCTCCTTTATTTAATACCGTTAATTACTGATAGTTCGTCTTTATTTATGGAATATATTATACTAAGTAAATGCCTTAATGTGTCTTTTGAGGGGATTAGCGCACTAATCATAATGTTAAAGATTGGTACTTGCAGTTTCCACATGTTAACTGTACAATTCCATTAATATTTGTTTTGTTTATTATCTATGGTCATGCGAATCGAAACCCCGGATTCCGTGTATTTGTACGACTCTAGAACAACTCGGCGAAAGCTCAATAGCGAATAAACAGTGATAATTGAAACACTTTATCCGGTTTGACGTCATAAGAGCGTTCGACTTAATGAAAGGAACGATGCATTTATAGCTAGCAACTTCATGCTGTGTAAATACTGCTCCTACAATGCCGATCTAGACGGCTTTACTAGGAGCTACAGATAATAAATATTTGTTTTGTTTATTATCTATGTACGTTTCCTTCTTTTATAATCGAGACTCATCAGCATAGAGATATGAATATTCACTACTGGTCATGCGATTCAAAACCCTCGATTCCGAGTATTTTTCCAACTCAAATCCCGACGTCTAGAACCACTTTGGCCAACGCTGAATAGCGAATAAAGAGTTATAATTTAAACACTTCATCCGGCGGCTCTCATTTTGTTACTATTATAGTTTACGCTATTTTGGCTGTCGGCAACTTATCGAGTTGTCATATAATGGGAGGTGCGTGTCTAGGTAACGACTAGTGTCGTGACGAAGTGAAAGCCACTTTCCGGAAATAACGTAAAATAGTGAGACATGGCAAAAATAAAGACCAATGACTCTCTTTTTGGCTGGACTTGCGAAGCAATGTAGACATTTTCGGAGGATATATCCTCTCCTCCTACAGATATTGTGTTGAGGAAGAACTCATATGAACTACAGTTTACTGTACAGTTTTAGTTTCAACAATCGTAATGTACGATTTCTTTTTAAAACCACTTAATTATATTCTGTTATTAAATTATGGTTGTCTGTACTGATATTTCTGGCTTCATTGGTCAATCTTTCAACGAGTTATTCAGTTAATGATTGAAATATGATTCCTTGCTTGATTTAAAATCTAATCAAATCAATCAATAGCTAAGGCAGCACGCCATGTAAACAAATCAGTTGGAAGATGTATACGTTAATATACAATCTGAATGTTTGTCCGATGCGATTTTTAACCTGGATATTGTAAGCATCGTCATTACCTCATATTCTAAGCTTTCTGACGTAGTATCGTTTATTACTGTATTTTGTTAATGGTTTGACGAGATAACATTCTTATTCACCTAACGAGTTTAATTTGTTAACGATTCTAAATGGCCTCTATACCTTATTAAGTTAAGTAATGTGTTTATTTAACGATTTGAGAATACCTAAAGACGTGTGTACTAAAGTAGTGTGCTTAATAAATGGTTAAAGCGAACTTTATTTTATTTAATAAACTAGATTATTACATTAATGGTTTGAAATGCTTTATCTTTTACTTACTTAAGTAATATATGTATTTAGCTGTGTAAAGATGTCAGTTTCTTTTGTCGCTATCTTGTTTATTCTATGAATGTTTCTGAACAATGTCCGCAGATTAATATATAGATACTTGCGGGGCCGATTGGAAATTCCACAGTGGCTTCTATATATCTGTATCATTTAATGTTAATAGATATGTTTCTTTTAGAAATAATATATGTCCGTAAATGTCAATGATATTTAAACACACATATTACTGTTACTTCTTCTGCGAAAATAATTATAATTTCCAGCTTTATATATATAATATAACTAAAACGTATATGTGTCTTACTGTAAAAGTAATTGACTACTACAAGTTTGTAAAATTAATAACACGAGTCTTTGAAATGTACTTATTAAATATTATATTCTTATAGTCGATGAGGCGACATAATTCAATTTTGGAACAATATATTTTAAAATTGATGAACTCGGAAGGGTTTACATCACATTATTACTAATCACTGCTTTTGTGATGGGACTATTCCATTTTTGAAAATGTTTGTCAAAGATGAGAACGTTTATGCGAATATGAAATGATTTAGCTTCATATTATGGATGATATTTTTTATTAATTGCTAAAACGATATTTAACTGTGCAGCTCTTAAGCAAGACGTACTTGTTTTTAATTTGTAGAAATATTCTACGTGTTGATACAGTTGGGGGAAACTGTGAGTATGAAAGGAATTTAAAAAACGTGTTTTCAATAAGTGTAAATAGTTTTCGGTACCGGGGGTGATCTATAATAAAGGAATGTGATTTTTCTGTTTGTCGGGTTGATCAGGGGTATTGACGTAGAGGATATTGGGGGAAATATACTGAGTTTCTCGAAGAAAATCCTGTTAAATTACTCGTAAAACATGTACAGCGAAGCAATGGGGCAAAGGTTGGAGTTTGTAAGACATTGTGGGACATATAAAGTAATATACTCTTTGTTCACCCTGTCAAAGAGATGGATTATAATTGGTGTTCCAAGCGATATATAAACACAAAACGCTATGTATGGGTGAATGGTAACTGTATAGATGTATTAGATACTCACAGGCGTGAATGGTTTTATATCGCTGTAAGCGGAGCCCACCTATATATACTTATATATGTATATATATGTATATATATATATATATATATGTATATATATATGTATGTACATATATATGTATGTATATATATTTGTATGTATATATATATACATATATATATATATATATATATATATATATATATTTATATACATGTATATATATGTATATATATGTATATATATATATTAAAATATATATATATATATATTAACATATATATTCTATATATATATTTATATATATGCATATATATATATATATTGACATATATATATTTATATATATATATGAATATATATATATATATATATATATATATATATATTTTTATGTATATATACATATATTTATATATATACATACATATATATATAATTATATATATATATATTTATATACATATATATATACATATATTTATATATATATATGTATATATTCATATATATTTATATATATATATATATATATTTCTATATATATATTAATATATATAGATATTTATATGTATTTATATATATGTATATATTTACATATATATAATGTATTGTCATGTAAACGTTTTTTTATCGGTGATCGTAGCGTTTGGTCGTTTGTTAAACTATTTTAGCAATTGAGTCACTTCCTAAGTTATACAAATGCAGGAAAATGCATTACTAGTCGCCCTGAACTTAATCGGACGTCGTATTTTTCGTTAATATATATATATATATATATATATATATATATATATATATATATACATATATATATACAGGGTGGGCCAAAAGAAGGGTCCTATCTTTAAATTTGAATAACTTGAATTTGAATAACTTCCACAAAATAAAAGTTAAACTCACCAAACTTTATGTGTGTAGACTGACCCTTCCGAGATTTTTTGAAATAAACGAAACAAATTTTAGCCGAAAAACACTTCTTAAAACTTACAAAAACTAAAGTATTGTTTTTTACACTGTTTTGAGTTTTTTAAGCAAAAATAATGTTTTCTAAATGAGGGTACGTTCCTTAGGGCTAATACGGCTCATGCTTGCTTCGGAAGGGGTCCTTTACTTATTTAAAAAATTTTTTTTTAAAAATCAATAAATAAAAAAGTTATGAATTTTTAAAAATAGGACCCTTATTTTTGCCCACCCTATATATACATATATATATATATATATATATATATATATATATACATATATATATATATGTATGTATATATATGTATGTATATATATATATAAATATATATCTTTATATATTATATATATATATATATACATCAGTTTTATATGCACATAACATTAATCAATGGGCATGTGTTTCTGACTCACAGCCGTCATCAGCATAGGTAACTTAGACAAGTATCTAACCTTCGATGTTGATGTTTATTGTCTGGCGTTTAACATCAGGTTATAACGCTTTTAGGGAAATATGTACGATTTTTATAACCTAAATATTTAGTGTATTTCCTGCACTGGTTTTAATTGGTGATTGCAGCGTAAATTGCTTTTGTTATACTGCTTTATTACTTGTTTCGCTTCGTATATATATATATATATATATATATATATATATATATATATATCTATATATATATATATATATATATATATATATATATATATATATGCGAGAGAGAGAGAGAGATTATGAAGGAAGAAAGATAAATATGTGTGAATGACATATCTATTTCATCTTCGATTTTTCAATGCATGGTTTACTCGATAAAAACAAGTTAACTTTTTTCTTTAAGCCAGGCTTTTCAAAGATTAAAATCTCATTCATAGAAGAATTACATAGATGGTAAAGTTGGCAGTGGAATAGCTAATGTTCAGAATTTGATTTTTGCTAGAAGCAATATGAACTAATGTTAAGTAAAGGTGTGTGCATAAAAAAGTTATCAAAATATAGAGTCTGTCCAGTTGGGTAAATGTCCATTGCCAAAATGTCCGGTGACGAAAAGATTTAAAGATTGAAAAAGAGATTTCGTAGAGACTGCGTAAGAGCTAGTCAAAATATAGTCAATCTTACAGAATGATGTTTAGTTCAACCGTAGATTAAAAGCATTTATTAAGATGTAATATTGAGAATTTGAGCCATTTTGAAAAACTTCCGTGGACCATGAATGATAATAATTTTAAAGGAATTGAGTTTAAAATATTGCATATATTTGTAAGTAGGCCGAATTACTGGTGAGAAGTGTTAGTTACTCCGATCTTAGAGATGATTTTCTGGATGAAGACGAGGCCAGTAAAAATGGAGAAGTGTGAGATAAGGGATGTGGGAGGATACGTTTTAGTCGAGGAAACTGTGGTTGATGCAAAGAATTAGGTAGGAGAAAGGCTTGTTTAGTTACAGCTCATCGCTTGTAAGCGACATTTTAATTTAATTATTGCTAGTTTATTTGCTAAGTGTAGAATGGCTTTAGTTATGAGTTTGGGTTTCAATAAGCTAATGCAGTAGGAATACTGGTCAATAAGTAAACAGTTAAGGGGGATGTCCCTGTATATACGCGGATTTTTTAGTCAAAATTATATGTAATTCAAAAAGTTTAAAAGGGTTCAAATGAGGAATTTGGGCTCAGATTGTTTGAAATCTGGAATTTGCGCATTTAAGATGTAATTATCCGGACATTTATAGTATTTCAGAGTTAAATGTTTGATTTTTTTTAGATTTCTAGTTAGGTAAATATCATAGGCGTGACTAATTAAGATACTTTAATATATTATTGTTGTTAGAATTGAGAGCGACGTTAATATCTTTGCAACGAGGGAGTTCAACTATGGACATGATGAGGTGGGATTGGGTTTATTATACAACCGAAGTGATAAAATGGAGTATTGAAATTACAAATAGATTTAACGGGGCCAAATGGGTGATCATAGCAGTAACCGCGGAGCGCAATTTAAAGGTGAGACTTATGGGATGTATGAGTAAAGGATTTTCGGTAGAGCGCTGCGTCCACAGAGTCGATGGATTGTATGCAAAGGGAGATAAGAGAGGCAATGGATGAGTATGTCAAAGGGGTTAGCTTATAATTGAAAATGGGCATAGCAGTAAGAGTGTTGGAGCAGAGGAATTTTGGATTAGTGGAGTGCAGCATAGTGATGTTAGTTCTCAATTAATGTTAAGTATTATGGGTTAATAAAGTTATTAAAGGCACAGGGGAGCCTACGCTATGTCATTGGGGTGATGAGTTGTAAAGTTTGAAAGATGAGAAGTTAAAAGGTCACCTAATTATAAAATAAAATGATTAGTCTAATATTAGAGGGGGTTGTTTGCTGTAACGAGGTGTGTAAGAGGGAGTAATGAAATTAATTATTAAAATGTTCCTGCAATTTGAGATAAGTTCGTTTTTAGAGTTAATAATAGTTTTGCGTTTAGCTGCTGCAGCTATCATAACTGTTTCTAATGTACATTGTTGGCAGAAATCGAATCCTGGAGTGTACGATCTAGACTTTTTTTTTAAATATTGACCATGTGAGGAGTAGAGAGTGTTTTTTGCGGTTAAATTCTCTTATTGAATTGGATAGAGATATTTCAGTGCTATTGTTGTTCTTATGTTTTGAATCGTAGATATGGTTTGAAGTTCTGGTCTTGATCGGAAAAGGCACTAGCCCCAATATAAGTGTGTATTTTGGATGGGGTTGTTATTGTGGTATTTGTGGTATTTGTAGTATTGGGAGTAGTTTGGGCTTGCATGCTCAAGCTCTCAGCCAAAGTTAAGTTAGAATTGTTAGGTGGAGAAGATAAGAGAGTTTGAGGGGTAAAGTCAAGGATATTTTTATTTAACGGGGGTTGTTGGTATGTGTAGGGGGTGTTATTAATGGTTTTCGTTTAGTGCAGGGAAGTGGGGATGTGTAGGCTATAGGGTGGAGGAGAATTTTCATGTAGGTTTTAGTTATCCTCCCTCTATTTATTTTTACAATTGTTTCATCTCGTATAGTGAGCATAAAACCATTTCACTATAGGATCAATTATCTAATAGTATATATTTAATTTCATATCTTACTCATATATATATGTATATATATATATATATATATATATATATATATATATATATATAAATATGAGTTGAATACGTTAGAAATTCACGATTAATTTAATTAAATGTTTTAAATGTAATCTTCTTATAAGTTCTCTTTGTATACTGGTTTTGTACGTGTTGTACGTTGTTCCATCAGTTGTTATTTTTGTTTAAATAATCATTGCTGTTTATTTTTTTTCGACTTTTTCTTTCGAACTGCTAGGATTCATATTGTTAACACTGACACTAATAGCAGCAACACTCAATAAATACACACGAGGGTAGAGAACGTTGAAGACGTGGCGGTTCACCATTTTAAAATTGATGTTTTGTGTGGAGCCTGACACGATTTTGCTGGCAACACTCAGCTCAAATACAACAAAAGCATGAGGGATCATGATACCGACTCTTCTTGCATTTTCATCAGAGCACTGTCAACTACGTTGCGCTGGGTACTAATCATGTCGGTCATCGATGAAACAGGTGGAAAGCTATATCAAATGGCGACCGAACCCTTTATTGCATCCACGGGGATACATTATTAAGAGTATGCCAGTTATTTCATCTACGGTGTAGATTGTGTTTATTCCATCAACTATGCCCGTGTATAAGTGTATATTTCTGTTATTCTCAGTAAGTATAACCTTTAGTAACAATTGAATTTCAACACTGCGAATAAAGTTTAGCAGACAACAACCTTACTAATAAAATATACGTCATAATGATCCAACAGAGGTCAAACCAACGCTTTATTTACGCAATAACAGATGTCCAGATAACCGTACTAAGACGTTGTTAGTCGGCATTGAATTAAAAAAGGCAAAACTTTTACATACATGATTGCATATAAATACTGGAGCACTATTATATATGCATCTACTTCTTGTAAAATGCAGCGTTTACAATACTGAAAAACTTCGTCCATCACTTGCCTTATATTTAGGTCAACCATGTTAGAACGCGTGTCCCGCAGGACATATTTACCTGCAACTTGGACGCGAAAAAAAAAACAGCAGGAAACCTCCGTTGGTTAAACTATGTTATAAGATCTCTAAGACATAGCTGTGGGGTTTGATAAGTGTATATGAGTAAGTGTTTTTATGCATACGTGTTAACCTACCATATATATTACCATAAACATGTAACTGACACTATGATGCTCGTTTAACCGTCTTACGATGAATTCAAATAGTAATTGCTGAAGGGCTTAATTCTCTGAATGAAAGCTGCAAACCAGAGCAATAATAGTTTATAATTAGTGAAACCGCTATCAAAACCAATGACTTAATAGACACTTTGAAGCATCAGGGTAAAGCTTAAGATGTTAGCTTTGTATAGAAAATGTGTTGATAATATAACAAGTAAAAGAAAGGGAAAACAATGAAAACGTAGATAGAAAATATTGTTATGTTACGATGAAATGATATATTGGATAGTATGTCAGTTGCCTTTATACATCACGACACTTATTCATAACATACGGCTACGCAATACTTGCATTTGATTGGCTGAGGTAATTTAATTTTGTAAATTTGTTCTAACATATGAATATAGTATTTTGCCACTTAACATCAATACATCTTTTTTACACAGACACCTACTTCACCCACGTTAGACTTTTGAACTTTTCAAAAATATAAATATACTTATAATTCACCATTATTTCACTGACTGTAAATCTAACTTTTGTGTATTTAATAGGTAGACTGAACATATATGATTAATTGGATGTTCAGTGTATAGTATTCCTCACCATATATATATATATATATATATATATATATATATATATATATATATATATATATATATATATATATTAAGACAGGCTTCATTAAAATCCACGGAGATCTGCTTTTTTGAGATTTTCTTGATAAGTCGTGCGACTCTTCGAGCGATTTTACGATCGTGCGGTAGTAGCTGGTGCAGTATAGCACCCATCGTTATGGTTTGGGTCAAATCTCGAGCGCTTTCGGACGTCTCGTCCATCTTCAGGAGGTTGATTTTAGCTAATATGGGTCTTTTTCCGCTTCCATTTTTATAGCTTGTTTTCCTTCTTCATTCATAGCTATACTGCACCAGCTACTACCACACGATCGTAAAATCGCTCGAAGAGTCGAACGACTAACCAGGAAAATCTCAAAAAAGCAGAACTCCGTGGATTTTAATGAAGCCTGTCTTAATAACAATTTGCTGCCAAACTATACGTATATATATATATATATATATATATATATATATATATATATATATATATATATATATATATATATGTGTGTGTGTGTGTGTGTGTGTGTGTATGTGTGTAGATTCCTAGTAAAAGAAAATTGTAAGATTAATTTCAGAGGAAACATTATTTATTAATCAATGAAACGGGGCGTGTGCAAGATAAAAGACAAATTCTAAAATGTTACTTGAGGCGTAACTGTTTGACCCTCAAAGAGGAAACGTCAGAATGATTAATTTAAAACTAAGAACATCGGATGAAAAATGAGGGTAAATAGTTTAAGTTTGAGAAATCAATTGTTTTCCAGCAACCATGTTGAGAGTAACGTATACGACTCAAACCTTTTTGCTCTTCTTTCCGTAAAGATGTTTTACCAGCTCTTAAAAATAATTCTGCTGTTTATGAATTCTTATGTCAGTGTAGAGCTTACTACGTTGGTAAGACCTCCCAAAGATTAGAAATTAGAATAGTCAAACATATACCACGTGCTATTCGTTTACACAAGGTTTCGAGATCATCCAATAACCTTCAAGCACAAGAATCAACACTCTGTAACCACATGATTAGTACAAATATTTTTTCTGACCAGTATGCTGATGGGTGATTTTCTGTTTAACACAATGCTTGGTTGAAGTACTATATCACTATTATTGAGGCGTTAGTTATTAACAATTCCCGACATAGCCTGTGCAGACAAAAGATTTTGAAAAATCAGTTGGAGATCTTCCATGATTCAAGTCCCCTATAACTTGATAGATCTACCCTATTTATTCTCTCAACTGATTTTTCCAACTTAAACAATGTTCCATTTATTTCTCATCAGATGTCCTTAATTTTTTATGCATTATTCTAGTCTTCCAGGGTCAGATAATAAGTGCTTAAGGAAAACATATCAATTTTCTTTATTTTACCCCCCTAGTTTGAGTGATTATTAAATAGTATTTTCTTCTTATATATATATATATATATATATATATATATATATATATATATATATATGAAGTAAGTTTATTGGCTTTCTCAATATTTGTCATTGATACCTTAGTACTAAAAAGTAACCATTTGGTTCGCCAGTTTTTTTCCTAGCTGATGTTCATTATCTTATTAAGAACAGTAAAATGTAATTCTATTTCATCTCTTCCAAAAATACTTTAACAAGATCGGAAATATGTTGGACGTTACTCTGTATACCTTAATACAGTCATACTTTTCTTTGTTGGCAACACTCATAATATCTTTGAATTGTCTAGAATGTAAGTTAAAAAGTAAAAAAAACGAAAAAAGTTGAAATACTACTCTACAACGCCGTAGCAAATCATTTTGCATTTTGAGCAGTTATATTTTTTTAATTTGTATGCAGGATACGATAAGGTTGACCTTGCTTGTTGAGCGTTGTTGTTGTCTTTGCATCATTTCGTACTGATTATCGATAGAATGAATTAGAAGGAAAAGAACGCATAAAATAGAACAAATACAAATCAATAAGAAATCAATCGTCTTTTTACTCCCACTTGATATACTTGTTGATGTATCAAGGCTACGACAGGTCCCAAACCAGCAAACAATTAATTCCGCTGTCGCTCAAATGCAACCGGATCGAATTTTGTCGGAAACCTCTCTGATTGCTTCCAGAGAAACAAAAGGGAATGCGCTCAAAAGAAAGAGATTGAAAAAAAATCAGAAAGAGAAGTAAATCAATACACAGCAATCCGAAACAAACAGATAGAAGGAAGTCGTTTTTTTTTCCAAATTCGTTAACTTTATTCTCCCCCGCCTTTTTGCGCTTTCTTTTTTCCGCCCTTTTTGCGCTTTCTTCATTCCCGCTTTTTTGGGGGCGCTTATCTTTTTCCTCGGGATTGACTTTCATTTGAATTTACTTATCTTGTCGTATACTCATGTATTTTATATTTTTCATACGAGGATATTGCTACTTGATCGATCGGTAATACTTAACATCGCTCTTAACAAAGCCTTGTACGTTGACTTCTATCACTTTTATTGATGTTGATTGTTTTCGAACGAGTACGACTGAATTTATAATAAGCCGTTATTTTGTTTAAGTTTATGGAATCCCATGTTTCTTGTTATCAATGTTTTATTTAAAAAAGAGTAAGAGTAACGATAAACAGTTACAATTTTCTAATCTAGTCATAGGAAATAAAAATCGAACAATTACGTGATACATATGTTTAATTTAATTGATCGTATAGACGTTAAAATTGCTTTATCAGACAGTCTTTCTGTGGAACAAAAAACATACATACGTTAAATACTTGCTTTTTTAAATTAATGAATTACATCGACTTTGTAATCACGTGGGAGATTATTTCTTGTGTTCTTTAAACCACCTTTATCACACAAGAAACGACGCTTGTCTTTCTTTCTCTACCATGTGGTTATCTCCGTAGGCAATGCTTAACTGGGTTTACATTTCTTATTCGCTTTCGAATTGTCTACTACCGTAACTGTAATGAATGCACCTTTTCCCCTCCTTTGTTTTCCTAAGATCAACTGTAATTTCCATAAAAAGTAAAAGTCATACTTGATTGAATTTTTGTAACATATTTCAGATATTTCTGGAGAGCAATTTTATCTCTAAAAAAACAAAGAAAACAAATGAAATAACAAAAAAAAAAGATTTGATAATTTGAAAAAAAATTCAATCATTTTTTTTCATGACAAAGAAAATTGTGATGAAATCAGAGAGTAATAAAATTCGGGCTTATCTTCTTGTTTCGAGTGAAAAAAGAAAAAATAGTTCAGCTGATTTATATAGATACAACGTTTCTTGTTTCTTGTAATGAGTGGGTGATAGAGAGAGAGAGAGAGAGAGAGAGAGAGAAATAGAGAGAGGGAGAAAAGAAGAATATAACTGTTTCCAAGTACCATCATCTGTGGAATACGTTACTACAAAATTGATTCCCTAATGAATACACCATAGTCATCTTGAAAGTATATATCAATAAAAACTTGTTATAAACCGTCTTAATATGTTACAAAAATGTATTCATTCTAATCATTATTCTAAATTCCCATGATACTATTCACCATTATTCAACTGCCAATCTACCTATATCATCAAAGTATATACTCGAGTAGCTTTAGCCTTGATACGCGGTGAGTTATTATTCTTAATGTAGACATCTACTAAGAATACTAAAAATCAAGCGTTTGGTATCCCCAAAGGGCGACGCATCGAAAAATGGGCATGCTTTATGTCGCTCTGTTTATATTGTTTCATTTTAGTGTGTTTCATCGTACAACTGGCACATCAATTTTGATTCGTTTTTTATGGTCTGTCAATTGCTGCAAGCAACTAAATGTAAATAATGTTCGCACTATTTATATTAGTTTCATATAATTAATGTTTTGTTTTAATATTCACCTATTTTCGCATGTGTAAGGCTATTTGTCTCTATATGTATTTGCCTCTCCCACACACACTCCCCTCTCTCTCTCTCTCTCTTTATATATATGTATATATATATATATATATATATATATATATATATATATATATATATATATATTTAAAGATAATATAATATAATAATTTATATATATATATATATATATATATATTAAAAAGCACCCTTAAATATCTAATAGTCTTTAAATTAGAGCCCTGTTTGAAATTAAAATGATTGTTGTCATTTCTATAGTTAGCAAGTTTCGCTGAAGCGTTGAACACTCTAGACGACAAGACGCTTCCCCCGCATCCCGTGTAATGTATCTTAATTCCAATTTCTGTATGTGTCAATTTCTCACGGCCGTGTAGCCTTCGGCTAGGCTTTACTTACGAACTGCGTTCGAGCCCATGC
>OY744541.1:69673476-69743476 GCA_963556195.1 Sepiola atlantica
CTTCAACGAGTCTGGAGAACAAATGTATATATACATTAGAACAGCCGACATAGATTACCATGCGTTCTTGTACTAGCACAAGTCTATGAAGCTAGAACACTACTTAGCTGTTTTCAAGTTCCGTAGTCATGCGCTATCACAGACACCCCTGTTTATTTCTGTAGGGTGTTGTAATGTTTATATGAATTGCATTTTTACATTTGATTTATAAAGCTCTTCTTTCTATTTAGCATTTTTGAAAAAAATATCGTTTCACTCTCTCTCTCTCTGTCTCTGTCTTTGTCTCTCTCTGTCTATCTGTCTCTCTCTGTCTATCTGTCTGTCTCTCTCTCTCTCTCTCTCTCTCTCTCTCTATATATATATATATATATATATATATATATATATATATATATATATATATATATATATATATATATATGTATTAATATATATATATATTAAATTTCTAACGGGTTTGATGACGCATTTAATTCGAGTTAGATTGGTTGCATCAGAAATAGGTGAGATTCCAACATTATTGAAATTTTAAGAAAATAAAAAGACAAAATTGCAAATTCTGTCTCGCTTCATTTCTCGCTTTTTCTTTCCTCTTCTCTTGAGCTACGGGTTAAATCGTAATAATACTACCCTTTTATTGCGGTCTCTCTTTGCCAATATGGAAATAGATCGGAGAGGGAAGATCAGGAAAAGAAAATAGGCATCATTTCCTTTGGTTGTTAATCAATGGAAAGAGAACAAAAGAGTCACATATTGGAGACCGATATTAAACGTATTAAAAGGGCGAGGAGTAAAACAACATGCCGGTAGAGGGACGAGAGCGATAGATAGAAATTAGTAAGAGACTGGTGACTTTGTAAGTAAATTGAAAATTACATGGAATAAGAACAATTTAAAATAGATTTTCTCAAATATAACTTAGTCCAGTAACCAATGAATATCATAATATACAGTTTATGTCGGTAACGTATATCGAACAAAGCCTTAGAGATATGCATGTTGATTAATTCTATTTTAGAATAATGCTATATATTTATGTGAGACTATCGTGGGCCTGCGTCGTCGAACTTTTCCTGGGTCGAATAGTTTCGTCCTCGCATTGCGACTTCTGACACTGCACAATATATAAGCGTGTCAATGTGTGAAATGAGTCTATTTTGAAGCAATTACGTGTGGTTTTACCACCATTCAACTCTGACTTAGGGGTTTGGTAAGAACACAATTGTTAAAAGCTCTGAAAAGCTACAATAGCTTAGAAATAGAGGAATCATTTACAGGTGAATCTATTGATGTAACATATGAAAGGAGTAGCTACATTATTGGGCTCTTCTTGTTAGAAGGGTATTCGCGAATCAAGATATGCAAAAGCAGAGTAAGATCTTTTCTCATCGGATGATTCAGTAATAATAGACCAGGAATCTTAATTGACTTTAACAAAATTAAAAAGAACCATTAAAAGGTGTAATGAATTTAAACGAAAATTGGTTCATGATGACTTTCTGGGGTTAAGTATCTGACATGTGTTCTTCCGGATTCTGCTTCATTTGTTCCATCTCGTTTGACTAGTTGGTTTAGTTGTCTCCACAAATTCACAATTTTGATACCTCATTGTAATACAACTTCATATTCCAGTAGTATCTTTCCAAGAACAAACCGCAGGCTTGTGAAACTCTCTTCTGACTGACTGTTTTCCTCCTACCAATCACCTTGGCATTTTCAAGATTAAGGGCAATAGGCATCTCCTGTCTTGGCGATGATCATATTTGTTCTATTTAGCTCCTTACATCAAGTGGCGTCATGCCTAGTCTGGAGTGATTTCCATAAAAAAAACAACTGTAATGCTTCATAGCCAGCAGCCCAACTCTTGGATTAAGGCAAAGGACATCATCTAGAGGGCACTGCACCAGGCAGTTTTATCGCCTTACCATCGACTGATAACACGGGTATGGCGGCGCCCCTTCATGCTGGAGTTGTCAATATTTTATCTCGTGCTCACTTTTGCTCTTACGTGTCATATGTTTTTGTCCGTGTGATTCTATGTTGACGTTTTTCATGGTATTTATAACACGTGTCAAATTTCTCTTTCATTCTAGCTAGGATCATCCCTTTTCCGCAACAACCCTGGAAGGTTAATATTTCGTTTATTTTTACTCTCTGTAACGTTGAATCTGTTTTTGAGAACGTGTCAGTTAAAGTAGTTGCGATTTGTTGGATTTGTCTGTTAAAATCAGAACAGTGAGACGGACGAGAGAGGCTAGGTTATAGACGGTTCAGATTTACTTACATGCGTAATGTAGTACGGTGTGGCACGTGGAGACTGTAACGTGTGTGTAACACACTTTGGTCCGATACAAAAGAAGCCATACATGGAACCGTCGGCATTCTCCTGTAGGGACGTATAAATCGAGCGGTAATACTTGTCAGTGCGCACCATATAAGAGAGAGACAGAACATACTACAGTCAGCGAAACGGTATGCTGATTCAAGTCTCTTCCTAAGTTGTCGTAATGATGGCCAAAGCAAACCGCAGCTGTTATGATAACCTGAGGAAGTCTAATATATTAAATATTTGAATAGACGGTAAGCACACCAATATGTCAAATAAAAGTTAATAAAAGTATATGTAGCTTATTTTTAACAAAGTTTAATAAAACATGGAATAAATGGATAGGCCGTAGTCGAAGGCGGCCCGAAGGCTCCCTTTTCATCAGTCACTCCACCGAGATGTATGGCAGGGCGCTATTTCTTCAACTAGATGGCTACATTCATACTTGAACCAAACCATATAATGCTGAGTTTTTATAAAGGAAGAACCAAGTACCATTTTTGAGGATTTAGTGGGACTCGGCTGTAAATTGAAGCCCTCTCTTCCATGGTCTGCTAAAAGATACAACATACATAAAACTACCTCGTTCGACATTCTTTCTCATTATTATTAACTCCATTTTCTTTCTTTGAAGATTTAACTTCTTGTGTCAAAGAACACACGTTTCGGCCAATACCAGCTCCGACCTTTTTTAGTGCAACTTTTCAAAGTTGAGGACCTGCTAGTCGAACGTGGGTGTCTTTCTATCGAACTGGGAAATATATACGGACTTCTCTTACTGAACCTTTCCTTTTATACCTGAGATTAAAAGTTCTTATTCTGTTAGTCATAATCGAGTTGACGTGTTAATTTATGTTGTGTTGCTTCTAATTCTTTCTGGACGTGTATTTCCTATGTGTATATTTGTTCATTCAGTTTGTGTATTTAACGTAGGTGATGTTTGACTTTATTTTATCGCCAATAGTTGTGTTCATGAATATACTATATTCAATTGGGTCTTATGTATCGCAGTATAATTATTCTACGCCGTCGCACTATTGTGCTATGACCTGATGTCTAGCCTTTCCGTGACAAAGAACACATGTTAGGAATTTCATTGATATTTGCAAATGACGTACACCGGTTTTTCATTGGGTTATGTAAACAAAATGAAGTCATATTCGAATAACATACACATTTAATTTATAATTTAACACGTACATTATCTCATTCAATGCGTAGGTTTTATTTTATTTTCACTTTCATTTCCTATTAGTCAGGTCAAAATGTATCACTTAATTATCATTAAATGGAGACATTACATAGATAAAAGCGGGTGATGTCATCCATATAACGTGTGGTATCTCTGGAAATTCCACGGTGATGTATAAATTTTAAGACAAAGGTCAATATAACCTCAGATAAACGAAATATAAGATTAGTTGATCTCATTTCGGCCAGCTTCTTTCTTTCTCTCTCTCCCTCTCTCGCTCTCTCTCTCTCTTTTTCTCTTTCACTTAGTGTTCCACTTTTTGTTTCACTTTCTCTCTCTATCAATTGATATGACACGCTCTGCCCTTCAGTTTCTCATATATAAATACGTGTGAATTACATTTGCTTCCCACCTCGTCTCCTGTAATAGCAGTGTTAGAAATAGTTATTATTCTCTCTTTTTGCAGTTACTTTTTCCTGTTTCGTTTGTGTATTTCCTTTAGCAGCAGTTGCACTTAATCTTCATCTCTCATTTTGTATTAATAAAAACAATAAAACACATTTTATTGACAGGAATATTTTCTGTGCCCGTTTTACTTCGGTTTAGAATATATTTTTACAGTATACAGTAATAGCATAATCTCACTTGAGTTAATGGGAATCATTTCTCCAGAATATATTTTAAGCACCTATCTGCCGAGGTCACTCCAGCTTTCTCCAGTTGTATTGCCAACCAACGATCATGTTTGTCACATACAAATATTTATGGGGTTGAAGTTTGCCACCTATTTCTACTTTAGCCACGAGTGGTGTTTGGGACTTGATAAATAGTGTAACACTCAGTAAGAAAAAAGCAAAAATAAACAAACAAAAAAACATGTCTTTTTAATAGTGTAGACAAACATTCAAGAGAGCGTATCTATCTGTTGCGTCTTGTTTTCTTTCGTCACTATCTGTTTATTGCTGGACCAAAATATTGCCATTTTCCTGTATCAAAACCCGAATAAAACAGAATGAAACATAACGCGTGATATTAGTCTACATTTGTTATGATGAATTATCATCTCGGCCTAAGATCAAAGTGTAGTATCTGTTCCGATGGATACTGCACTCCATAGACTGGTATTGTCTTGGTCTTCGGGGCTTGATTTACGCCGGTGTATGGGTCTGTCTTGTGCAGTTCTAGGAGGTCTACCCTCCCTGGCTTTGCCTTCTCACTCTTTGAGATGGGACTAGTTTATTCCTAATCGCCTGGAGCCCACCTACCGGGGAATGCAGACGGTACTACCCAGGCATTTTGTGTAGGCCGTAGTTCTCACCTTCTCGGGCGCTGGCTTTTCAAATCCGACTTTCCCGACCTTGTGTCACATATGGGAGGTAGATAAATAACTCATCATATGATTTTTATCGAGTTTCTACCCGTCGATACTTATTTGTCTTGTACCCTTTTGCTGATTTCCGATCAACCTTTCTTTAGCTGTGTCGATAACCAACGATCATGTTTGTCACAGGCTAATAATAATTTAGTTGATCAGGTTCCTATTTCTTACCCTGAATATTGGTTCATAGTTAAATCCACCTTATTGTTAACCCTCACTTTGAATAAAACAAACAAAATAACTGATTTAATACGACGAATATTTTACATCCAACATTTTATTGCGACCACCTGTTCGGTTATAACTTTCTCATACACGAGGTCGTCATAACATACGAGACACACGCGATGGTCTGACAGTTGAATTTACATACATAAACATTTATTTGAACTAACGTAGACTAACATAAATAAGGGATACGGAACACGTAACGTGCTCTGATACACAAAATAATAAAACTACATAAATACTTGCTGAAGAAAGAACATTACTTTTTGAGAAAATCGAGAATAAGCACGTGTGTTCGGAAGTACTTTTATCTGTCTGCATTTCCGCTATGCAGTTACTCTCTGAGCTATAATTGCAATTATTCTTATTTATATTAATATTTCGTGAAAGGTTCGTCAGATCTCAATAATTTAGGACAAACGCTACAGATGAAAGTTGTCAAGTTCCTCTATAATCCATTGCTTATATATATATATATATATATATATATATATATATATATATATATATATATATATGCATACTGTTGATTAGATAATTATCTGTGCCCCCCCCCAATTTACATTACACATAACGTACTTATCTTCTTTTTCTGTTCTAATTCATGTTAGCCTAAGGGTTAAATACCAGGCTACAGGGCCAAAGATGACTTTATAACTGGGTTCAACTCCTTCGAACGCCAGAAATTAACATCTGATACCATTAGCATGAAACGCATGTGTATGTACATAATATTTTGTTTTAAATATTATATATATAGATAGATATATATAGATATATATATATATATATATATAACATATCACTCATTTAATCCTAGGCAGTTCATACAGTTAGCGCTTCTAATAAAATATCAATATGGGTTTAAACCTTCAGAGACCACCTGTAAAAGGTTAGCCCAGTAATTATTTTCGCTTAACAAAGGACGATTTACCTATATATATGTCATTGTGTATTATATTTTAACTTGGATTCGGAATACGGCTAATGAACAAATTTTCAATCCAAGACTGAATCAATGACAGATTGAATTAATGTTATAATTGTTGATCAAACTATTCAGATAAAATGCGACCTTTAGTTCAAGAATCTTTTTATGAACTAGATTCCTGGAAACAAAACAAAAATGCGTGTATGCACTGTGTCGTAAAATATACTGATAAGAGGGAAGGTAATCGAATTGTTTTGTGAATGAATCGTGAGCAAAACATTAAAAATAACTTTTTGTAATATTTCTAAAGCATTTTTGTAACATTTAAATAGACATAAACCTCAATTATTTCAAATATGTGTCTTAATCTTTAAATATAGTAATGATGTAAAGATAAACTAGTTGTTATGGAAATCATATACGTTGAGAGTAAAATATGAACATTCCAAGTATCATTTATATTTTTTCTCTGTTACCCAACGCACGTGAAGACGTCAAAAAGAGGTGACATTATCACAAAATTACCCCCCTTAAGCATGGCTTCATTAAGTAATAGATGAATGCCGTAACCGTGTACATTGAATGATGTAACACTCACAGTGATTGAATCCACGGAGTAACGAGTCTAGTTATACTTTTATTGTACACATCTGTTCTCCACGTTTACACTATTTTTATACCATCTAAAATCTGGTTTTATAAATAGTTCTTCATAAAAGGTAAATGGAAGACTAGTTTAATATTACTCAGTAAATATTCTGAACTGCAAAAATATACGACCGTAAGGAGGATATTTTGCTAGTCTATTTATCATTACATTAATTATGTGTAATCCCTTCTAGCCTGGCATTTAATCAGTAATAGAAGAAGCCGTCAAACGCTATAATGCAAGTGTCTACAAGGTGAACACTGTTATGACGGTCCATTATGGTTGGCCGCCTCATTGACACATATAGGATTGATTTCTTAGCTCCTATGTAGGCATTTACGAATACCTCATTAATTAACGCGCTGAGAATTGGAGTTAAATACGACTTTTGAGCCGGGTTCCAATCGCGCTACTGGCAGAATCGTTACTCTACAATGATGATTCCGCGAAGATGAAACTTATACATATGTAGATTATATAAAAATATCTGTTATTAATATCATCATAAATATATACATATATTATTTTTATTTCATCTATACGCAGATAATGTTATAAGGTGATATAATACAGTGTGTATATATTTTCAGTTTTTACTCCAACAGTGCTCAATAGTATGGATAATTCTAATCGTTCCCGTTTCTGTCGCATGTCTGGCGTCATATAGGACTAAATATTCCTGAGATCCTGGTTTGAATTTTTTTAACGAGGATTGATAGTTTGTATTATTTGTATAATTAGCACTACTGTTTTTATCTCGGATTTTATTCTTACACTTGTTCGTCTTATGTAAACTCCGACATTCTTCAGGTGCGTGTCGTCGAACTCGGGAATATTTCTGTCGAACTCGGAAACGTGTACACAATTTCGAACGGAACACTTGATTTAATCCACGTGTGTCGCTTTCTTTCGTGCTGTTAAGTCTACCGTGTCTAGTAATTCGTAATGGTATTCATTGGTATCGCCCTTACTGGGGAGTACACCTTTAATATCCAGAAGAATGTCAATGACAAGTGATTATTCTTAGCACTTATACTTATATGCGTCGCGCAGCGGCTTTTACACTGACGTTAAGTTGAAAACTATGAACATTACCGTAACGGTTCAATCGTTTGGATTTGACTGAAATAAACATTGCTATGCAAGGACGCGTGGCGCAAGGGTTATAAGTGCTGAATATTATTAGTTCCTGCGATATCAGGAATACAATAACGAATTAGTTAATACTTTTAACTGGCTATGGCTAACAGAGCAATTGCCAGCAACTACGTAGATTAAATAAAGGGTTTCAGTTTCAAAATTACATACAGAGTTCCTTGTTCAACATTATGATTCCCAATAAAGAAGGTCGGAATATATATCGGTCGAAACGTTGTGAAAATAACATCTAACAGAATGCAAATCACACATATACTACAAATGAAGGATTTTCAATCGAACACATCTTACCTTAATGTATCTTAAGTTAAATATTTGAATCCGTCGTGATCCCTTGTCTGAAATATGCCCTGTTGTCAACATAACGCCAGATATATTCTAGTTAATACATATACTCGTAACAACACTGTTATTGTCTGTATATATTTCATCTTGTTTTTCAAGAAAATTATATGTAGAAACTGATGGGACACATCAGGCCAATTTAGATTAGTTTTATATGTGCTAGGACTTGGCGGAAGTATACGTTCTCACGAGTGCATTACTTGTTTAGATTCAGTGTTTCTAAATTAATTTTATTGTATTTCCAAACTCATATGTACGTATCTTTTCGTTTCTATTGTTAAAACTTTGCCTATCATATGTGTGTTTGTGCTTATGAGTTTTGCTCCTAGATCAATACAAATGTTATTTTGTTTACGAAACACAAACAAGGAAAACATTATTAAATATTATGTAACGCACGATAATAACGTATTTGTTGTTGTTTTTAAAACTCTTTTTCTGACGTTATTAGTTGCTATTATCATTACGTCTGCCAATTAATATAATGTAAGAAAACACATTATATTTATGCCGAAATGCTGTAATTCTATCAAGTTCGATTCGAATGATATGTGTGTTCGATGATTTGTTTATTTCGGTTGTTATTTTTATACAAATGGTTGAAAAGTAAATAAAGAGGAAATGTTCACATGCGTCTTGAAAAAAAAAGAATATAGGAAAGTGCATGCGTTAACAAATACAAAGGCACATACATGCAGAGAAACATATGCACATAAACACACACACACATATATACACACATACACACACAAACACACACACATATATATATATATATATATATATATATATATATATATATTCTATATACACATGGTGAGAACTTGAATGCCTACCCGACAAATTCCTGAGTATCTAAAGACTTTCTGCGAAGGGGGTTTATCAGAACAACCTGGCATGGGAATACTTCACCCTACTAGTAGAACCTGCTAAAATATTTAAAGTAACACAGTATTCACAGCACACCTAAGATCCCTTCGATATGGCTAAAAAGCAGTGGATTATACTAGAAAGGGTGTACCATTTTCCAAGTGATGTTGTGTATAGTTACAACACTAAGCTGAACACTCAAGCAGGCAAGTTAAATGATTGCCCTGCAACCCTGTAAGAGCAAGCAACCACAAGAACGAAACACCATAACATTGTTAACTGGTCAATTCGGGAGAGAAACAATAATATTTTTTACCTCTTTTACTAACTAAACGTTTGCGATGTAATGGAATGCTGTAATGGAATATTCGAATATATATGTTTCTCATATGGAGGTCAAGTGTTGACGCTTACAAAGGGTTCTCTTGATATTTTGAAAACTTCGACTGAAGTAAAATTTAAAAAAGATGGGATAGATTCAATTGCCTACAAGACAGTTGTTATTACTAACTAGCCACTAACCGCGTGTATCGTCGATATCTCTGTACATAGGTTTGTCCAAACAACCCACCGTGACGGTACTTAGACCTCAAGAAAACCCTGCCAAAATATTATATATAACACAGTATTTTAAGCCTAAATAAGATCCCTCGACATAGCTACACACTGGCTCATACGAGGAATGGTGCACTTTCTCCTAAGTGCAACCACTAGTAACATAATTAAGCTTGACACTCCACCAGCTTTGATGAATTCTTGTCTATGACTCAGGTAAAACAAATAAATCACAAGAAAAGTGATACTGTGTAGTGGCATCCGTCAGTCGCAACGATTAGATCAGCGCCGTATTAGGGTGTTGCTTATGTGCATCTTTTTTTGTGTGACTGTAGAGACCAATTCTTGATTTGCATGATCTACTACAGCTTTGACATACGAAGGCTGCTATGTAGTGTGTCACTTCGGCTGGTCGATCTGCCTGTTG
Organism: Sepiola atlantica; assembly: GCA_963556195.1. Classification (NCBI taxonomy): domain Eukaryota; kingdom Metazoa; phylum Mollusca; class Cephalopoda; order Sepiida; family Sepiolidae; genus Sepiola; species Sepiola atlantica. The sequence continues at coordinate 69,683,536 of OY744541.1, forward strand.
ACTCGCTCTTCTTCTAGCTCTCTTCTCAGCGTTCTTTTATCGTAGAGGCTCTCTTCACTGATGATAATTCCCTGGCGTATCTCTTTCCTTCAGGCAGGTCGGTCAGCTGCAGAGGAGTTCCATGTATTAATGCCTATTTAGAAAGTCTTCATATATCGCTTACAGACATCCTTGAAACAGAGATGGGGACGACCCATCTTTTTTAGCTAGGGCAAGCTCGCCGTGGAGAAGACGTCGCTCACGCAATACGGAGTTGATTGATAGAATGCCTGCTCTTTGCAGAACATCATTTTTTCCCACTCTGCCCTGCCATGTGATACCAAGTATCCTACGTAAGCAGTGCTTCTTTGTGTCGTCAGGTTGCGCTAGTGTTAGGGCGTACACGCACAATAGATTAATTGATTCATCTGTGGTGTTCAGTCGCAGTGAAGTTAGGCGTTCAGTGGCTGAATCACAGAGTTGTACATTTTGAAGCAGTGAGTTTCTTACTGCGAAACCAACACCCTGTTCGCGGACTTCCTCTTCTTTCTTCCCCTGCCAGATAAGGTATAGTCTGATTTCTTTAGTCATCTGGAGTCTGCTAAGCGAGTTTCTTGTAGTGCAGCAATGTCTACATTTAGTCTCAATAACTCGTCGTTGATGATGGCAGATTTTCGAATATCGGAGATGTTGAGTATGTCAGTAGATAAGCCAGTCGTCATAGAAGGATCATTTCAGCACCCTTGCCTAAGTGCTGGTTTCTTTGTGAATCTTTTGTTTTTGTTTGGTGCATTGCTTGTTGACCATTGTTGGAATTATCCTATGCCTTACGAACCCAGTAAGGCAGGTGGCTACTGGCGGGATAGCACATTACTGACTGATGAATGCTCAGCTTTATGGCGGTTGGTAGCTATCCAATGAGGTTAATGTTAACTAACTGTGCCAGAAAAAATAAAATTAAAAAAGATTTTGACTGTAATTCAACCGAACCGAATTTCGTGCAACCCACTTTCTGCCTTTTTCTCCAAAACGTTTTTACTGTCTTTCAATTTACAACAAAAGTTCATGCAACACACTTTCTGCCTTTCTCTCTCCAATCCAAAATCGCTTCTCCCCTTCCCAGCTGTCGTCTTCATTTATCTCACCTGATCTCCACATATGCAAATCACATAAACACCTGCACCTATGAAGAGAACCCCTTTTTAAATCTGCATACGACATGCAAAGCACTTCCTTCTTTTTCCAGATGATGAGTGTTCCTCTTTATTGTCACAGTTAAATAACCTCTCTCACCGTCATGATCGACCCATGGCGCCAAGCTGTATGCAAATTGAGCTGTAGGGGTAGAACTAGTAACTGTCGCTCCACTGTTTAGTCCTATATAGATGCTTAGCTGAAGTTTTCTCTCCAGGGTGCTGGCCAGGGCAGATCTATAGAAAAACTAAGTTGCTCAATCATCAGAATCCCCTTCTCGGTCTTTCTGATGTTTCCCAGAGGAAAATACAAGTACGTCCCGCAACAGGTTGACTGCGGTAGATGACCGAGAGGAGCTGAGTACAGCGCTTGTCTGCCTGTGGGGTTGCACACCTGATTTTCTGTAGAGGTTTACTCTTTAGTCTTTATCAAACCAACGAATAACAACAAGGAAGTGATGATGTTTACCCATAGCTGAGGGTCTGTTCATGGGTAGCAGGACTTGTCCATATAGCAATAGGCCTGAAATGCGCATGACTGTTGGGTAGATCACTTCCAAGTCTGATGTAGTTCTGCATGAGTCCCCATGATACTCAATTGACGTGGGTCGTCACGGGGAGGCATCGCATGGAGCTTGCCTATGGGGAGGCTATGTACTTACAGGAAAGACTTACGCACTCGTCTACCCTTTTCGCCTAAACTAGCCAGCAGTGGGGACTCGAAGAGGACGGTGAAGAGCACACAACACACAGCACATCACACTTTATGGATCAATAGGGCATTTAAACTGTTTGATTAGGAAGATGAAAAATTTATGTTCTTAACTTATTTACTAACCCAATGTTTGAGAGTTAAAGAATAACTTTAATGTAATCTCTATGTATCTTATACATACATTAAGTATTAGCTCCTTGATTACTTAATACCTTGATTGTTCTCAGCCTCAAGAAGACAAATAAGGCTTTCTTCTTTGGACTGAAGAAGTTGAGTCTCTGTGAAGATGACAACCGAAACATGTATGCACATATATAACATATATAAGCAATAACGTGTGTATAACTAAACAGTTATACTATATATATATATATATATGGATAGAGAAGTGTTAAAATGCCATGACCAATTTATGTTTTTGAAATGTACACGACGCCACCCATCTTACTGACCTCTTTAAGTTTGAAGATGCTGAGATCGACACACGAGTCATATGTATAAAAAAAATTCTCTTACTGGCTAAACCTTTTCCCCCGCTGCTAAAACCCACCATACACATATATACGTCTCAGTACACGGTCGGAGGCCGAAGGAACAGACAAAAATTCTGTTCTTTTAGAAAAAAGATTTAAGATATCTTGTATTCCTATACATAAAAAATGAAATTAAATAGAGAAGATATATATTTTTCATGTTTCTCATATATATATATATATATATATATATATATATATATATATATATATATATATATATATATATATATATATATATAATAGACGGGGACATACACATATTTATATGCATATATATATATATATATATATATATATATATATATATATATATACATATATAATTGACGGACACACAAACACACACATATATACCTATGTATGTATATATATATATATATATATATATATATATATATATATATATATATATATATATATATATATTTGTATAATGGGCACTATGGACATGTATGATCATCTATCGGTACATTCATTTTTTACGGTAGCACTGAAAACTCAATCAGCAGGCTTAAAAATTCCTTATATTATTAGTCCATCAGTCGATATCATGATAGTGTGACTAACAATGGAAGTCAGTGTGAGTGACACTATCATTACATAGGCTGACAAATCAGTCACATTTTGTATTTTAAACTCTTCGGGGTGAATTTACGGTGTTTCCTAAACCGGAAAGTACTAATGTATGATCATAAATATGTATAGATTCCATTTCCATATATAAAATGTATTGCACTTTCCTATTTCATCCTATAATACTGAATGGTTACACACACACAAATATATATATATATATATATATATATATATATATATATATATATATATTTAAATACACGAATATACGCACCTACAGATGAATTTGATGTATAATTTTTATGTTTGAAAATAAATTAAATAGCAGTGCATTTATCATATAAAAATAGGCATATGAATATATCTGTTGCATTCATATTTTCCTCACATGTGTATATTACAAAAAGCGTTTCATGACTTTTCCATTATTTTCTGGTTTCACTGAGTAAGTATTTCCCCACCAAGTACTATCGGACCGACAAATAAAATAAGGTCAAGTTTTCGAAAATACACTACGCATGAACGAACAAATAATGGCGAACAAGCTTTAGTGTGAGGTTGACATCGTTTTAATACAGTTTATACTTCTTCACGTGGGTAGCATACATTCGGTATAAACTCACTCACTTTCTCAGCATTCGCGTTTGCCATCTTTATACACTTGTCTGTTTTTTTGTTGAATGGTCTTTATCCTCCATCATATTTTGATACCGATACGAATATTTTCGTTCGAAAGAAAATGAAGCACGCCATTTTCATGATATCCAATATGGCGGGTTTTGGGATTTTTAGAACAGCTATAGAATGAAGACCTCGTCCTCGTGTTTTACTTGTGTTAAGTCTCTCGTTTATTTTCTTTGCTTATCTGTTTCCTTATTCCCAGTTCATTCAGTTTCTCCAAATATTACACGCACAGTCTAAGGGCTTTATCAAAATTACAGTTCATGTTCGTTTTGTTGCAAACTTTTCACGTTCTTTATCTCTGCATAAGTTCTTCTCTTGTATTCATTTCTTCACTCGTTCCACAACATATCCAGTTTTCAGATTATCAACATTACTATTACGCAAAATATAGCAATATATAGCAGGTGTGTAGTTTTCGTCAATTCATACATAAGCAAGAGGAAAACTATATTTTACAAATTAGTAAGAGAGACGTGCTTGTAAAATATATTTACTAAGAGAAAGAATAAGAGAACAGAAACAAAGAAAGAAGTAAAATAAAAACAGAAGATACATGAATTCCAGCTTTCATTCCAGCAAAGTCGTGATATATATATATATATATATATATATATATATATATATATATATATATATATATATATATATATATATTTACATAATTATTTTTTCATTTATACAGACCTGTACGTAATCTGCGACACTAACATGTCGATGTTATCGATCAACAGCTGTAAGAAAGTGAGATCTCATCAGATAGAAAATAAAATCTGATACTTTCCTCAGATCATATGAGCGAGAACATCGGTCGCGCATTATGTATATGTCTGTAAAATAAAAAATTAAAAAACGATATATAACAGCTCCATTTGAAATTGACCACTCTTTATAAGACCTGTTGTGCATGGACTACCATATATATATATATATATATATATATATATATATATATATATATATGTATATATATATATATATATATATATATATATATATATATATATATATATATACATTTGAACATTGAATTCTAATAAAATTTGATTCGCACCTTATTTTATTATTTCACTTTATATATATATATATATATATATATATATATATATATATATATATATATATTTATATATATATATGGAAAATTAAAATTAAAGAGTAGATTAACAAGTCATCATGCTAGTATTAATCAGGAGACAAACACATCATTAACGCTGGACAAATATATTTTTATACATTTTCTCTACCATATTTGGTTAAGTGAGCTTAAATAAACAGATGCCGATGCTGTATACAGTGTTGCGTGGGGGGAGCGATAGTAAAAAGAATGAGGGGAAATAGATTCTGAGTTTCTCTATTGTGTTCTATTACTCTCTTTCTCTCTCTACGTGCTTTTATTTATTTTTATTTTTCAGCCAACTTCTGATTTCAGTGTTCTTTTCCTTTGCTGATCCTTACGCATTTTATCTACTATTAACCTTTTACTATACCCAAGCCTTTATCACTACTTGGCTTGTCGTCACATACTCAACTCACTTGATATAGCATATATTTCCCTCCTCCACCTCTTACTGCAGCTTCCCATAGTTCGGTTTTTCTGAGCTTTACTCTATGAAACGTCGAGTTCTGTTAAATTAAGCTCATTTACCAAATGTGTATGGTTGAATAAATTGACCAAAAGTACTTGTTTATGCTTCGATGACGTGTTTGAGTCATTATTTAAACAAGAATGATAATTACTTGATCTACTATTTGATCAACTGTTCCCCTTTTCTCTGAAATTTTATTTTTAATCGATATTTATCCCCTCATATATATATATATATATATATATATATATATATATATATATATATATATATATGATTTGATCTCAATGCGTACACGTTCCGTCCTCATGCGAATTGTCAGTGTAGAGGACATGCATTGAAGACACGATAACAGCTGGGTTTATACTACTTACTAAAAAGCTCGGCCTAAATTGTGGGGACGACAAATAGTTATAAATATTTATTTTTATCTACATACTAAAACGTTTCATCCTCACTGTAATCGTCAGTGTAAAGAAGAGTATTCATACCGTTCGCCGAGCTTGAATTCCGATATATATATATTTTATCTACGAACACATCTTTAGTCGTTTGCGCACACATTATATAATGAATACAACATATTATCACAACCCATTTCGTCATATATATATATATATATATATATATATATATATATATATATATATATATATATATATATATATATATAACTGTTAAACTTGATTCTGGACCCTGTGAAACAGATAATTCCAATATCAAACTACTGCACAGACAGGATAACATGGACGTTATCAATTGCCGTCTCAATATCAGCCTCTTAACAAACACATTTTGATTCCTAAACAGTTAGAGTAATATTCCTTTTCAAACATTCATTTCCAATATAACAGCTGTTTTATATTTTACGTGTTTTGGGGCGGTTCCCACCTTTACTCTACCCTATCATCTCAACATAAGGCTATTTACCTTTTGGTCTTTATTTTGTTTCATTTCATGTAAAATTTCCAAAGTTTAATGTTGCCGATAATATTTACAATTACATTTTCGGTGTTTTCTCCATCCTCTTATGAAAATAATTTATATTTGAAAATCCACGGATGAGGTTCCTTGCTCTAAACTACTGATGTTCTAATAAATATTGTAACTTTTACAATTTTTTATTCTCATCTTTCATCTCTAGAATTGATTGCTCTATTCAATATATTGAGCTTTATATTATCACGATCGATTACTATTTAACGATAATTCTATTATCTTTAATTTAATTCAACATTTTAATAGTGTATATATTATTATATATATATATATATATATATATATATATATATATATTATCCACGGACACATGTTTCGTTGTTTACAGACAAAATTTAATAAAAAAATAATATCAGATTTGTCTAGATATGGTTGCAACATTTGAGCCGAAATATATAACTATACAATATAAACTTTATGTTAACTACAATATTAGCAAATGTTTAGAATATGATTTGACCATAAAGAAACATTACAAGAAAATATAGATATTATTATTGTGAACAATGTAACACCGTAATTAAGCAATGGAATATCTAGAAATGGCTATAAAACACCCATATAGTTTTTCTATATAAAGTTAAGACGACTTGTTCATGTACCTTTGTCAAGAATATGAAAATAACTACATGTATCACAGACTTCTAAAATCAAAAATATAACGCTTATTCTCTCACACGTATTATAGTACATCTGTGATTATTTTCTTTAGGTAACACACAATAGTCCTTTTGGCCGACAATCTTCGACTCTCCCCAATACATACTTCATATAGGTAATAACAATAACTTTATCCGGTAACACATTAGTAGTAACACTATCCCCATCGATAGTGGGAACTAATAAACCACGTCTACATTTTAAAAACGTGATCCTTATTATTTACTATATATCTGTCATTTATTTACTACATAATACAATACATTACGCACACATTCCGCTGACTTACGAGCATATCGAAAGACGTTATTTCTACTTATTACGTATACAGCTATACTCATTCCGTTTTTTATAGAATGCAATTTACAAACATAGTTCCTTACAGAGTTCCATTATTAAACATGGCGGGTATACTTTCTTTTGCGTGTCAACTTCCTAATGAAGTCAATATACACCAAGGTACTCAACACGACTATAAAGTTGACATTTTTGCAACCTTACACTTTTCACACGCATAATATCCAAACATATAAAACACATCGATTTATTCGTATAGAAACGCCCCAAAACATGTAACTGGTGGACCCTACATTTGGTCGCCTTCTGGCGAATCGTAAAAGAAACGAATGGCAGCTACAAGCTTTATTAAAGTTACCTATTTTTCTATGAGATTTTATACTCGCTCCCTTGCCAAGACCGAGAGGTTTCGCGTTTGATCCCAGCCAATCTAAGCATTTTTTTTACATTGTTAAACTTTTGCCTACGATGGAGGGGCAAGGGGGGTCTATGCACCGTTTTTTTTAATTCAACGTTTTTATGTAGTAATTTGAAAAGAAATCAATGTAATATGTAGCACTCACACTACTGTGAATATCATCATTTCTCTTCGAACACAGATTGTTTGTTAGTACTCTGCGAGACACACATATTACATTTTGCGTTTCAGTAGTGCTCACGAAGCATACTCATATTTCGTTTTCTTTTCCTTACAAAAAAGCGAATTTCTATAGAAAGATAACGACATGGATTTGTTTGGATTGGTCCATACACGTCTCTTTAATTTGAAAAGTGCCCATTGTCATAAATAAAGCGGGTGTTTTATCAAAAAGAAAAAATCTGGGGAAATACCGGTACCATAGGATGGGCATGAAGACTCCTACAACCGCGTCTGTTTCCTCCCTTCATTTTTTCCTCCTTTCCCCATTTACATAATTCAAAACAGAAAATTATTCTTAACATTTAAATCGTCCGATGTAACCTATTTCCGTTCTGTTGGTTGTTGACAAATTATAGTTCATTCTTTCATATTTTTCTCCGGGCAATGCCGGGCGAATGCTTCAGCTTATATATATATATATATATATATATATATATATATATATATATATATATATATATATATATATATATATATAACTTGCAGTCAAATTTTATTTTATTAATAGATATGTGTTAATATACTAGCAAATATATGCCCTCTATGGTCGCATGAACGAACTACATACACTGACCCTCAAATGAAGGAGGTATTAACGAACATAGATGGCACTAATACTCAAAGGAGGGGGTACTTACTGTTAGGAAGGTATCATGACAACAGGACAGATACTACAATACCGCTTCTAAAATAGAGAAGGTAATACCTGGGAAGATATCTCCATGAAAGCATAAGCTAATGCCTGTTAATATAGTGTCATGCCAACAGAAGATATTCTACAACCCACCTGCCCCTCATCAAATTTAAGACGGTATTCTCTGTGAAGATGGTCTCGTGACAAAAGAGCATATACTACATAAGCCCTCTCTCACAGGAGGACGTAAGGCCTGGGAGGATTAAAAAGGAGAAGGTGATTCCTAAGAGGACGGTCCTTTGACAACAGCACCGATAAGATACTAACCTATGTCCTATTAAAAGTTAATACAATAATAGATTAAATTAGTTATGTGGAGGGAGCATTTGTTTATAAATGCCTAGTTATAAACACATATGTTTTAATAGTTTATTGGTCCTTTACTTAAGATCCCACTCCCCATTTTTATTCAATGAGTTTCTGCAAATAAATGTATTTATAAAAAAACAATTTTGTCAACAATTTTAAGATATTTTAAGTAGGATGCCTCCCCAAGAGTAAATGTGGTATAGTGTTAACAGGAAGGATAGAGAGTCAAAAAGAGAGAAAAGAGAGATGGGATATTTTCTCAAGTAAAACTTATTTCGCATTTTTTTAAAACTTTACTCGGGTTTCTTTTTTGTAAGATGTAATTCCCGTATGTGCTTAGTTTTTTGTTTTTGTTCGTGGTGGTGTTTTTTTTTTTGGGGGGGGGGGGGTAATTAAGTTCACTTTGATAAGTTGTTTTCGGCTTTTACAGTAAGATTTACCTCGCGTGTAATAAAAATACATTACTATTTCCACGGGCACCGGGTAGTCCTGCTAGTTTAAAATAATAAACTTTTAAAATACAAAGCGTTAACATTTTGGTAATTTCGAAACATGTATGTACCTTTAAAATCTGACTTAAAACAAGAAAAAGGGAAATAAACAAATTTGTCTTTTCACTGACAATTTACAAAAATCGAGCGACCAATGTTTGAAAAAATCGAACAACGTCAGAAAACGTTTGAACATATATGCTTAGTATTCGTCCAGAAAATAAAACAATATTGCGAAACAGAACATTTGCTATATTAAATTTTTTTTTAAATCACCGACTAAAAAAACAATACCTAATAATAGTTAATTAATAAAATTCACTTTTACAAACCATTATGAAAATTAGTGAACTTTGCGAATCCGATATAATATCTATATGGATGATATATAAAAAAGATGGTGCACGTTTAATTAATTGTGAAATATATCGTGTTGACTTTACTGTTCGTGTAAGAAATGGACCCAACTTTCGCATTCATTCATTTAGATATATTTTTATAGATAAATGTATTTATTTATACTAGCGGGCCCTGTGGAAATTCCACAGTGTTTTCTACATCAACCTGTAAAATTTACTGTTAATAATATTATCCGGTGGCTAGAAATATGTACATATTTTACTCACCAAAAATGTGCGTAACGGAATGGAAGTTTATATATTTATTTACATTACTTGGTTGCCGGGGCAAAATCTGTCTCTTCAGCAGTCACCATCGGTCGCGACTCCCCTCTTACTCGCACCCTCCCTCTCCCTACCCCCCCCCACCGTTGTCAGGGGTAAATCTTAAATGGGAGTGTCAGATCGTTACACACAAAATAAGTAACACACCCTCTATCGTATTAATATATAAATAATAATAATAATAATAATAATAATAATAATAATTATAATAATAATAATAATAATAATAATAATGATAATAATAATAATAATAATAATAATAATAAGAAGAAGAAGAAGAAGAAGAAGAAGGAGAAGAAGAAGAAGAAGAAATTTTAAATCTATTATATAAACGTCACCTGTCTGTATGTATGTATGTATGTATGTATGTAAAGCTTCTCCTCCGAAAGTACCCAACAAACGGTCACACGGGTGACATCATTCCGACCGGCCAGCCCAGGCGCGTCTAATATCTCGGAACCGGAAAAAAAAATTGACTCTTCCGGGGTCGACTGAGCACTTTTCTCCAATGGGGGGTGGCTTTTAACTCCATTTTTCAACGTTATTTATACTAATTTGAGAAGAAAAATAATGCAAAGTCACGATAAACTAGATATGACGTCAGAGTAAGGGAGTGGTGGGAGGAAATTCACTCACACTACAACCATTTTTTTTCTTTCTTACTTCTTTCCCTCTCACTCCCACACTTTCTTTCTTAATTATTAATAGACGCTAATATTCCTTCCCCCTCCCTCACTGTGGCCGTTCTGTTATCCTGATATAATACTTCCAGGCATTACCTCCTCCTTTCAGGCCAAATAGGGGGGGGGATGTCGGCATTCGGCGGTGTGGCGCCTCAGGCCAAATCGGAGGAGCGGGAATGTCGGCATTCGGTGATAGGGCGCCTCAGGCGAAATTTGGGGGCAGGGAGAGTGTCGGTATTCGGTAGCGGGGCTCCTCAGGCGAAATTTGGGGGAGGGGGAGTGTCGGCATTCGCCGGTATCAGCGCCTCAGGCCAAATTTGGGGAGGGGGAGTGTCGGTATTCGGTAGCGGGGCTCCTCAGGCCAAATTTGGGGGAGTGTCGGCATTCGCCGGTATCAGCGCCTCAGGCCAAATTTGGGGAGGGGGAGTGTCGACATTCGCCGGTGTGAGCGCCTCAGGCGAAATTTGGGGGAGTGTCGGTATTCGGCGGTATGAGCGCCTAAGGCGAAATTTGGGGGAGGGGGAGTGTATGCATTCGGTTGTGGGGCGCATCAGGCCAAATCTGGGGGAATGTCGGCGGTGGGGTGCCTCAGGCCAAATCTGGGGAGGGGAATGTCGGCATTCGCCGGTATGAGCGCCTCAGGCTAAATCTGGGGGAGTATCGGTATTCGCGGGTGGGGCCGCCTCAGGCGAAATTTAGGGGAGGTGGAGTGTAGGCATTCGCCGGTGTGAACGCCTCAGGTGAAATTAGGGGGAGGGGGGAGTATGAGACGTCGTCGGTGAGAGCCCGACATTTGGGAGCGTATTAGCCTGTACTTTAGGGGAGAAGAAATGCCCAAAAGGAAAAGGGATTTAAAAATAAAATGATAATCTGATTTTTGATAATATTTTAACAGCATCTACGCTGAAAAGGATGGGGTAATCGATAAGAGTTATTTCAGTAGTGCTCAGGAGGCCTCTTTGATTTTGAAATACTCGGCGTTGTCCGGGAGAAAAGTGCTCAATATCCTAGATAGAGCTACTGTAGTGATAGGTTTGGAAAATATTTTAACGCCATCTTCGTTCCCCTTTGGACTATTTCGCAGATCAGAAGGAGAGAGGATACCTAAGTGATTTCAGTAGTCCCCAGGAAACCTCCTTGATAATCAAAGTACTCGGCGTTGTCCGGGAGAAAAGTGCTCAATGTCCTAGATAGAGCTACTGTAGTGATAGGTTTGGAAAATATTTTAACGCCATCTTCGTTCCCCTTTGGACTATTTCGCAGATCAGAAGGAGAGAGGATACCTAAGGGATTTCAGGAGTGCTCATGAAGTCCTCGATTTTCAAAGTACTCGGCGTTGTCCGGGAGAAAAGTGCTCAATGTCCTAGATAGAGCTACTGTAGTGATAGGTTTGGAAAATATTTTAACGCCATCTTCGTTCCCCTTTGGACTATTTCGCAGATCAGAAGGAGAGAGGATACCTAAGGGATTTCAGTAGTCCCCTGGAGGCCTCCTTGATTATCAAAGCACTTGGCGTTGTCCGGGAGAAAAGTGCTCAATGTCCTAGATAGAGCTACTGTAGTGATAGGTTTGGAAAATATTTTAACGCCATCTTCGTTCCCCTTTGGACTATTTCGCAGATCAGAAGGAGAGAGGATACCTAAGGGATTTCAGGAGTGCTCATGAAGCCTCCTCGATTTTCAAGGTACTCGGCGTTGTCTGGGAGAAAAGTGCTCAATATCCTAGATAGAGCTACTGTAGTGATAGGTTTAGAACATATTTTAACGCACTCTTCGTTCCCCTTTGGACAATTTTGCAGATGAAAAGGAGGGAGGATACCTAAGTGATTTCAGTAGTCCCCAGGAGGCCTCTTTGATTTTCAAAGTACCCGGCGTTGTCCGGGAAAAAAGTGCTCAATGTCCTAGATAGAGCTACTGTAGTGATAGGTTTGGATAATATTTTAACAGCATCTACGCTGAAAAGGATGGGGAATCGATAATAGTTATTTCAGTAGTGCTCAGGAGGCCTCTTTGATTTTTAAATACTCGGCGTTTTCCGGGAGAAAAGTGCTCAATATCCTAGATAGAGCTACTGTAGTGATAGGTTTGGAAAATATTTTAACGCTATCTTCGTTCCCCTTTGGACTATTTCGCAGATCAGAAGGAGAGAGAATACCTAAGTGATTTCAGTAGTACCCTAGGAGGCCTCCTGGATTATCAAAGTACTCGGCGTTGTCCGGGAGAAAAGTGCTCAATATCCTAGATAGAGCTACTGTAGTGATAGGTTTGGAAAATATTTTAACGCCATTTTCGTTCCCTATTGGACTATTTCGCAAATCAGTAGGAGAAAGGTTACCTAAGTGATTTCAGTAGTGCTCACGAAGCCTCCTCGATTTTCAATGTACTCGGCGTTGTCCGGGAAAAAAAGTGCTCAATGTCCTATATAGAGCTACTGTAGTGATAGGTTTGGATAATATTTTAACGCCATCTTTGTTCCCCTTTGGACTATTTCGCAGATCAGAAGGAGAGAGGATACCTAAGGGATTTCAGGAGTGCTCATGAAGCCTCCTCGATTTTCAAAGTACTCGGCGTTGTCCGGGAGAAAAGTGCTCAATATCCTAGATAGAGCTACTGTAGTGATAGGTTTGGAAAATATTTTAACGCCATCTTCGTTCCCCTTTGGACTATTTCGCAGATCAGAAGTAGAGAGGATACCAAAGTGATTTCAGTAGTCCCCAGGAGGCCTCCTTGATTATCAAAGTACTCGGCGTTGTCCGGGAGAAAAGTGCTCAATGTCCTAGATAGAGCTACTGTTGTGATAGGTTTGGAAAATATTTTAACGCCATCTTCGTTCCCCTTTGGACTATTTCGCAGATCAGAAGGAGAGAGGATACCTAAGGGATTTCAGGAGTGCTCATGAAGCCTCCTCGATTTTCAAAGTACTCGGCGTTGTTCCGGGAGAAAAGTGCTCAATATCCTAGATAGAGCTACTGTAGTGATAGGTTTGGAAAATATTTTAACGCCATCTTCGTTCCCCTTTGGACTATTGCGCAGATCAGAAGGAGAGAGGATACCTAAGTGATTTCAGTAGTCCCCAGGAGGCCTCCTTGATTATCAAAGTACTCGGCGTTGTCCGGGAGAAAAGTGCTCAATGTCCTAGATTGAGCTACTGTAGTGATAGGTTTGGAAAATATTTTAACGCCATCTTCGTTCCCCTTTGGACTATTTCGCAGATCAGAAGGAGAGAGGATACCTAAGGGATTTCAGGAGTGCTCATGAAGCCTCCTCGATTTTCAAAGTACTCGGCGTTTTCTGGGAGAAAAGTGCTCAATATCCTAGATAGAGCTACTGTAGTGATAGGTTTAGAACATATTTTAACGGCATCTTCGTTCCCCTTTGGACAATTTTGCAGATGAAAAGGAGGGAGGATACCTAAGTGATTTCAGTAATCCCCAGGAGGCCTCTTTGATTTTCAAAGTACCCGGCGTTGTCCGGGAAAAAAGTGCTCAATGTCCTAGATAGAGCTACTGTAGTGATGGGTTTGGATAATATTTTAACAGCATCTACGCTGAAAAGGATGGGGAATCGATAAGAGTTATTTCAGTAGTGCTCAGGAGGCCTCTTTGATTTTGAAATACTCGGCGTTTTCCGGGAGAAAAGTGCTCAATATACTAGATAGAGCTACTGTAGTGATAGGTTTGGAAAATATTTTAACGCTATCTTCGTTCCCCTTTGAACTATTGCGCAGATCAGAAGGAGAGAGAATACCTAAGTGATTTCAGTAGTCCCCTAGGAGGCCTCCTGGATATCAAAGTACTCGGCGTTGTCTGGGAGAAAAGTGCTCAATATCCTAGATAGAGCTACTGTAGTGATAGGTTTGGAAAATATTTTAACGCCATTTTCGTTCCCTATTGGACTATTTCGCAAATTAGTAGGAGAAAGGTTACCTAAGTGATTTTAGTAGTGCTCACGAAGCCTCCTCGATTTTCAAAGTACTCGGCGTTGTCCGGGAGAAAAGTGCTCAATATCCTAGATAGCGCTACTGTAGTGATAGGTTTAGAAAATATTTTAACGCCATCTTCGTTCCCCTTTGGACAATTTTGCAGATGAAAAGAGGGAGGATACCTAAGTGATTTCAGTAGTCCCCAGGAGGCCTCTTTGATTTTCAAAGTACTCGGCGTTGTCCGGGAAAAAAAGTGCTCAATGTAGTATATAGAGCTACTGTAGTGATAGGTTTGGATAATATTTTAACGCCATATTCGTTCCCCTTTAGACTATTTCGCAGATCAGTAGGAGAGAGGATACCTAAGTGATTTCAGTAGTCCTCAGGAGGCTTCCTTTATTATTAAAGTACTCGGCGTTGTCCGGGAGAAAAGTGCTCAATGTCCTAGATAGAGCTACTGTAGTGATAGGTTTGGAAAATATTTTAACGCCATCTTTGTTCCCCTTTCGACTATTTCGCAGATCAGAAGGAGAGAGGATATCTAAGTGATTTCAGTAGTGCTCATGAGGCCTCCTTGATTTTCAAAGTACTCGGCGTTGTCCGGGAGAAAAGTGCTCAATATCCTAGATAGAGCTATGATAAAGACTATCATGAGAGGATTGAAAATGATGAAGACTATCATGAGAGGATTGAAAATGATGAAGACTATCATGAGAGGATTGAAAATGATGAAGACTATCATGAGAGGATTGAAAATGATGAAGACTATCATGAGGGGATTGAAAATGATGAAGACTATCATGAGGGGATTGAAAATGATGAAGTCTATCATGAGGGGATTGAAAATGATGAAGAATGTCATGAGAGGATTGAAAATGATGAAGAATGTCATGAGAGGATTGAAAATGATGAAGAATAGACTGACAGGATTGGAAATGATGAAGAATACCATGAGAGGATTGAAAATGATGAATAATATCATGAGGGGATTGAAAATGAGAAGAATATCATGAGGGGATCGAAAATGATGAAATATACCATGAGAGGATTGAAAATGATGAAGAATATCATGAGGGGATTGAAAATGATGAAGAATATCATGAGGGGATTGAAAATAATGAAGAATATCATGAGAGGATTGAAAAAATGAAGAATATCATGAGAGGATTGAAAATTATTAAGAATATCATGAGCGGATTGAAAATGATGAGGAATATTACGAGAGGATTGAAAATGATGAAGAATATTATGAGAGGATTGAAAATGATTAATAGTATCAGGAGATTGAAAATGATGAAGAATATTATGAGGGGATTGAAAATGATTAATAGTATGAGGAGACCGAAAATGATCAATACAACGAGGGGAGTTAAAATGATGAAGGATATCATGAGGGGATTCAAAATATATAGTATGAACACCGGGGCGGTTATAAGTACCTATATAGAAGGCGCAGACAGTGGTGGTACTTTTTATAGAAATAAGTCATACTATTGCCCTGTGAAACGTAGGATGAAATGGTGGGGAAGAAACAGCTTTCGCAAAAGGCAAAATTTAAAAGTAGCGATCAGGGTAGAGAAAAGTAGAAAGATAAAGAGACAGCTATAGAGAGAGAAGGAGAGAAATAGAAGTTTTAATATAAAGATGTTACACACGCAATTTTTCTTCAATTATGTTTTTATGACCCCGAGCAACGCCGGGTAGCCCCGCTAGTCTATTATATAAATCCCACCTGTCTGTATGTATGTATGTATGTATGTATGTAAAGCTTCTCCTCCGAAAGTACCCAACACACGGTCACACGGGTGACATCATTCCGACCGGCCAGCCCAGGCGCGTCTAATATCTCGGAACCGGAAAAAAAAATTGACTCTTCCGGGGTCGACTGAGCACTTTTCTCCAATGGGGGGTGGCTTTTAACTCCATTTTTCAACGTTATTTATACTAATTTGAGAAGAAAAATAATGCAAAGTCACGATAAACTAGATATGACGTCAGAGTAAGGGAGTGGCGGGTAGAAATTCACTCACACTACAACCATTTTTTTTCTTTCTTTCTTCTTCCCCTCTCCTCCCACACTTTCTTTCTTAATTATTAATAGACGCTAATATTCCTTCCCCCCTCCCTTCCTCACTATGGCCGTTCTGTTAATACTTCCAGGCATTACCTCCTCCTTTCAGGCCAAGTAGGGGGGGGGGAATGTCGGCATTCACCGATGTGAGTGCCACAGGCCAAATCTGGGGAGAGGGAGTGTCGGCATTCGGCGGTGGGGCGCCTCAGGCCAAATCTGAGGAGGGGGAATGTCGGCATTCGCTGGTATGAGCGCCTCAGGCCGAATTTGGGGGAGGGGGAGTGTCGGCATTCGGGCGTCTCAGTCAAAATTTGGGGGAGGGGGAGTGTCGGCATTCGCCGTTATGAGCGCCTCAGGCGAAATTTGGGGAGGGGGAGTGTCGACATTCGTCGGTGTGAGCGCCTCAGGCGAAATTTGGGGGCGGGGGAGTGTCGGCATTCGGCGATATGAGCGCTTAAGGCGAAATTTGGGGGAGGGGGAGTGTCGGCATTCGGTGGTGGGGCGCCTCAGGCCAAATCTGGGGAGGGGGAATGTCGGCATTCGCCGGTATGAGCGCCTCAGGCGAAATTTGGGGAGTGTGAGCGTCGGCATTCAGGCCGAATTTGGGGAGGAGGAATGTCGGCATTCGCCGGTATGAGCGCCTCAGGCCAAATCTGGGGAGGGGGAATGTCAGCAGTCGGGCCCCTCAGGCCGAATTTGGGGAGGAGGAATGTCGGCATTCGCCGGTATGAGCGCCTCAGGCCAAATCTGGGGAGGGGGAATGTCGGCAGTCGCGGTATGAGCGGCTCAGGCGAAATTTGGGGGGTTTGAGTATTAGTCGGCGTGAGAGAGATCCCTACCGTGGGCGCGATCAGCCGTACTTTAGGGGAGAGGAAGTGCACCAAAGGAAAAGGGATTAAAAAATAAAATGATAATCTGATTTTTGATTCGAGAGTGTAAGATCGACACCTATCGGATAGGACTAGATAATACACTTGATCTCAAGGCAAAAATGCCGAGAACAGATACTACACTTTGATCTTAGCCAAAAGGCGTTATTTAACCCCTACCCACAATAGGAATATGTGACACAAGGTCGGAAAGTGGGATTTGAAAAGCCAGTGCTCGAGAAGGTGAGCACTCTGGCCATTAAAAATTGCCTGGGCAGCCCCGTCGGCATTCCCCGGTAGGGGCGCCTCAGACAGTAAGCAATTAACTTACTCCTCCCCAAAGAGGGGAGGTAAAGCCTGGGAGGGTGGACCTCCTAGAACTGCACAGGACAGATCAGACCCATAGACCGGCGGAAATCAAGCCCCGAAGGCCAAGACAATACCGATCTATGAAGTGCAGTATCCATCGGAACAGATACTACACTTTGATCTTAGCCAAAAGGCCGACAAAGCTTAAAATTTATTTATCCAAATAATATACAGAATACATTAAATAGATGTGGCACAAGGCCAAAAGGGGGTATGGGGGGGAAAATGGGGGTCGCGGGTCGTCCACTTGGTCTATGAATACCCTAGAAACTAGTTTCAGTCACCATAATACCACATTCACTCTATGGACTTAAGCTACTTAAAATATCCCCAGGTGTTTCAATGAATTTTATTTACAAAGATTATGTACATGTGTGATGATGGGAGTGGGAGAACAAAAAACTAAGCCTTAAATAATCCCCAAAAATAAATAAAAATAAAAGTGATGGTAAAAATAAAGAAACAAGGAAAATGCTAATTAAGATAAGTTAGTAGGGTCCCCCCCACCTATCTAAGGTATGAAATGCTCGCTGTCTTCCGGTAAAAACCGAAAGCAAGAGAGTCAGTTCCTAATTGGGAGTGGGCGTTTCTATGGGGGGCAAAAGAAATGGAGGGATGGGTTTGTCGGGATGTGCGGTGTCCTTCAGGATAAGTACTTTTAGGGCGGGTCAGGGATATAAAATAAATTAGGGAACGGGCATCCTGAAGGAGTTCTGACACCTAAAATAAATCTGGGGACAGAGAGCTCATTTACGCTACTAGCTAATAGGGACTGCGCCAAAGAATTTGCTGGTCAGTTTTTAAAAAGGGGTTGTTTTTTCGACAAAGAGACTTTGAGGTCGCTGTGTGCCATGCCTAGGCAGGGAACACGAACTCGAATCTATTCCGCGTGAACACGCATAAACTAGCGGTGTGTATCCACCTACTTTTGAAAAGTGAAGAAGGCAACCTCCTTCTATCAGATTTGATTTTGATTTTAAGCTGGTGTTTAAAATACGAAATCAAATCATAATAAGAAGGCGGCACCCCCCCACGCCCTATCTCTAAGCGAGAAGTATACACCACGAGTCTAGCCACGGCTAAGATCGCGAGCAAAACCATACGTTTCTCCCTGGGCCACAAGGGGTCCATGTTGAAGACAACGGATGCTAAATCCAAGCACGTCCCCCGATCGGGGGTGATGCGAGCCGTCACCTCGCCGACATACGTCCAAAATTCACGAAGTTTGGAGCAGGTGAAAAAGGCATGTTCCGCCGTTTCAATTTCATCTTCCTCGCAACGTGGGCAAAAGGGGCTGATAGCCATACCAATTTTGAATCGTATGTCATTGAGGGGTAACACATTTCGAACCAATCGCCAGGTCAGAGAGAACTCAGAATTATTGAGATAGCTCCTGCCTGGCGCCCAATTCCACTGAGAGCGAGCCTCCTCCTCCGACAATCCAAGCCGCTCCCCAAGAGGATCCGAAGCGGTCCCCACCACTAACTCCCGATAGAATGTCCTTCTAGACCGGGCGAGGTCACTGGACCCCGGCAGCACTCTGAGCGCAGCTCGGCATTCGTTGAAGAACTGCGATTGACTCCTTGGCTTACGTCGGCATTCGGCCAAGTGGTCAGGGATGAGGTTAGGAAAAGCGCTTCCAACCGCAGGGCCCCACGCAGACTCCTCTGTCAAGGTTCGGCTCAGGAATGATAACCGCTCGGCATACAAATGGCTCGCCAAGTCGGGCATTCCCAAGCCTCCCACATCAGGACGTTGAGTACAGACCTGTCTACGGACTAGCGGCTTCCCCTTTGCCCACAAAAGCGAGAAAAGGAGACGCGTTAAAACCGCTCGGCGGTCCGCAGGCAGAGGTAGTACAGCCAATCGGTAAAGGATGAGCGGAAAGACGTACGTGACGCACGCCTCAGCCCGACCTTTAAGGGAAAGCCCCCTTCGAAGCCAAATCCTTACAGACGCTTCGACCTTAGACTGTACTTCCGACCAGTTCTTATCAAGCTGGAGACCGGGTCCGAACCATACGCCGAGGATCCGAACCGGGCCGTCAGTCCAGTTGAAAAGGCCCGGGAGCGCAGCCGCGCCACTCCAGGCAGCCAACCTTAGGCCATTGGATTTGCTAAGGTTGACTTTGGCCCCTGTCACTTTTTCGTACCTTCTGAGTGCCTTAGTCACCGCGAGAATGTCTCGAAAGCACGACACAAACACGGTGACATCATCGGCATACGCGGATACCCTGGCTCGCGCACCGCCAGGAAGAGCAATACCGCGTAGGGCCAGTCCAGGCTCCCCGATCCTAAGCCTGCGGAGAAAAGGCTCCAAGGCAAGGACGTAAAGCAGGGGAGACAGCGGACATCCCTGACGTACCGACCGAGAGACGGCAAAAGACTCCGATCGCATTCCATTCACTTGCACCACTGCCGTCGGCCCGCGATACAAAATGGAGATCCATCTGCGGAAGTCCGGTGTAAAACCGGAGGCCTCTAAAACAGATCCCAGGAACCGATGGTCGACCCTGTCAAAAGCTTTGGACTGATCTAAATTGATCAGCGCGGCTTCGGTGTCGTCTTCTAATCCCTCTATGATCGTGCGCATCAGATGCAAGTTGTTTTGAATCGATCTCCCCTTCACAGCATAATTCTGATCAGGTTCGACCAACTCAGCGATAACAAGCTGCAACCGATTTGCAAGAACTTTGGCCAAAATCTTTAAATCTGTGTTTAGCAGAGTTATGGGCCTGTAATCGTCTAATTCCCCACCATCTTGGCCCTTTTTCTGAAGCAATGTGATCACTCCCTTGGTGACTTGACCGGGGATAGAACCCTGTTCAAACCAGTGATTGAACACATTGACCAGAATAGGTACGAAGATGTGCGACAGCCTCAAGAACAATTCATAGGGCAAACCATCGAGTCCCGGCGATTTGTCGTAGCCGACCTGCTTCAGTGCAGCCAAGACCTCACACTCTGTAACGCGCCCATCACAGCTAGCCGCTCGGGCCGCCTCCAGGCGGGGCGAGCCAGCTAAATAGCTGCCAAACTCCTCGACGCGGAGTCCGGGCAGTTGGGTGAACCGTTCCATGAAATGTTCACGAAATCCCCGGCAAATCTCCCGAGTCGACACAAGGGTGTGTCCTTCCGGGTGTTTGACTTGACGAATGAGACCGACCGAGTTGCGACGAAGTGGAGTTCTACGCTCTTGCGCGTCCACATTCACGGCTTCGTTGGACACTCTATCTAGCCTAGCTCTAACTACTTGACCCTCATACCGCACGTTAGCCGCACGTTTCAGGTCCCCCTTAGCTAGATCTATGCCTAGGGAATCCCCCCCAGCCACCGCCCGGGCCAGCTTATTTTCTAAACGCTTTTCTGTTTCTGCCTTATTTAAGGCGAGGCGTTGGCTATATTGAACAGAAAAGCGCCTAATGCCAACTTTGGCGTTAACCCACCACTTACTCCCGGTTACCGCCCCCACTAATCCCTTTTGAAAGTTAAGAGATAGCTGCTCCCGGAAGTCACGTATCTCCAGTAAGGAGGTATTTAACTTCCAGTAGCTAGCTACCTTGTGTGTCTTAGGGCCTAACTCCAGACTGGCCACAAGTAACTTGTGGTCAGAATGGCCTAACCAGTGGAACGTGGGACAAGAGATATAATCTACGTTGCCTCTTCTAATTAGCAATCTATCCAAGTAAGAACTTGAATGGAAAGTGCCGCTAGCGAGCCACGTCCACATCTCCCGCCCTGGGTGATCGATACGAAATCTGTCGACCAGATCGCATTGTGCCATCAGATCAGACAGACTTGTCTCACACCTATCCGACCCACTAGGTCCCCCCACCTTATCTATCCTGGGATCAAGGATGGCATTCCAATCTCCCACTAGGATTAGCCGCTCCGAACCACCGAGAAACCCCTCCAACCCCCGGAAAAAGGAAACCCTCTCACGAATGGAATTGGGCGCATAAACCGCGACGATTCGAAACATGGCACTATTCACGGCAACATCAGCCACGACCAGTCTGCCATCAGCATCCGCGTGAACAACGTTTACCCTTGCTAACAGAGTGCGTCTAACTAACAGCGAAACTCCCCGAGCAGAACGGTCACCAAAAGCTGAAAAAACATCGAAATGTTCCGACAGCAGTCGGTGATCGTCCATCGAAACATAGTGAGTTTCCTGTACCGCAGCCACATCTAATTCAAGAGCCTTGAGATCCCCCAGTATGCGGGCTGCCTTGCTTAAGGATCTCAAGCCTCTCGCGTTCAAGCTTCCTAGTTTCAAGGTCGTAGCCATTGCACTAGTCAGTGTCAATCAGCGGCCTAAAGTCTTTGTCAGTGAGGATGCCGACGGCATGCCCGATATTGCCAGTGAGCAATTCCGACGACGCGCGGCCGTCTCGGGAGATGCCCCCGACATCCAGGGGGAAGGTTAACTTTAAAGCTCTATAAAACGAGGGGTGGACGTAAATGGGGATCCTCCCTTCACATTTATCCCTCAGATCGTCGAGGGAGTCGTGCCCTTCTTCCACCAACGTTAGACCCAGGATCGCATCCTTTGCTGCTTCTATCATTCGCCACATGGATTTCGTACGGCGAATTTTCGTCTTCCTGACGAATGTGATCAGCAAAGGGGCATCGGGGAAGTTGGACGGGTTGGTAGTGTCCAGACCCTGGGCCTTCGTAAGGAGCTGCAGCGGTTTGATGGCACCTCTCTGCTGCGGCGTAAGCTCGGCAGCGGCGTGGTGCAGATCTGCATCGCAGATGAGGTCCCCTGGCAGGAAGGGGAGCTTTCTCGTCTTCTCCTTTCTTGTAGGAGAGGGCGACGCTTTTTGTTTCTTGGCCTGTTTGGCCACATTGGGAGTTTTGGTCCCCGACTCTTCCTTTCGAGACAGAGAGCGGGAACTAGCTGGGGGAGTTTTAGTGGGGGAAGGGGATTTCTGCTCAGTGGTGGGTTTAGGTTTTGGGGATTCGGGGGACTGAGCAGGAGAGATAGTCATCTCTACGGACATTGGGGCGGGGGATTGGGGCCCAGCCTCTTTTGATTGTGAAACGGCACGTTTGGCCACCTTTCTGTCCCGGGTGAACTTTTTCTCTGTCTCTCGAGCCGGGGCCGGGCAAGCGTCACCCTCCATCTTCTCCCCTTCCGAGTCGGACGATGATGATGTTGACGAAGGTAGTGACAGGGGAACCTCGGTTTTTCGTTTAGTGGCCGCTGCCGTGCCAGATGTTTGCTGCGGCTCCTTATCGGTGGGCATATCCTCGCTCATTGACTTAGCGGGACCCCGCATCCCTTTTACATCAGAGGGCTGCACTTTGGAGGAGGGCTTCTGTGGTTTGTTCTTTCGTACCACTGGGGTGAAACCCTCCTCGTCTTTTCCGGTTTTAGGAGCTGCTGATGCCGCTGGACCTCCCGGGGCTGCGGCAGAAGGGGTCTTCTTGATTGGCGCCTTTTTTGGGCAGTCTGTCGCCATATGCCCCTTCTGCTCGCAGTGCCAGCAATGTGGCCTCCTGCCCTCGACGATGATAGACATCGACCAGGAGTCGCACTTGAGCAGTGGCGGTATCTTGTTGAAGCCATCCCGGTCCAAACGCATTTTAATTTTGTAGTCCCCTACCATTAGGTTATGGGGACCGCGGACCGGGATTATGGCTTCGACGTCCCCATATTGACTCATCACTGCACCTAGTTGCTCCGAGTCAATATAGCAGGGGACGCCGAGGACAGTGACTAGTGTCCTCCTCCTGCTCAAGTACTCCGGCCTGAGGATCAGATGTTTATGCCTCAGGTCGGCCCTGGCCAACTTTTCCGCTTCTTGTTCCGAGGGGAGTAGTAAGTCCCAGGTCGCGAAACCTCGACGGCAAATGTATGTCGCCGGGACTTTTAGGGACCATAGGATTTCCCCTACCGTCTCGATCTGGACCCCAGCCAGCCCTTTGGTTCTGGAGTCGATGGTGACTAGCGAAACAATTCGCTTCGCTAGCCGGTCCACCGCTCCTGGCGCTGCTTTGATAACGCTACCGTCGGTTAGTTCCTTGTACTTAGACTCGAACAACCGACGGTACTCTGAGGGGCTTCTTTGCGACTGGGGTCCCCACTGGTCTTTTGATGATTGGGCAGGAGAGTTGGTTTGCGCCGGAGTTGTAGGAGTTCCCGCCTTCGTCGGCGACGGCGTCTTCTGCCCGGGAGGTATCGCCCATGAATTGGGTGTCTCCGCTGGTGTTGATGAGAGGGACGGCCACTCCTTTGGAGCTGTTTCCGGCGTTGTTGCCGGCGGAGTGGCCGCCTTGGTTCCTCTCTTGCCAGCGACATCCGCTGCTCCTTTCTTTAAAACAGTGCGAGCAGCCCCCATCTTCCTCGGCCTGGACTGCCGCATGCTAGCCTTGGCCGGGCCATCTGGAGTCAGCTGCAGAACTTCCATGCTGCTGTCTCTGCTACTGTCACGACTGCTCACAGGGCTGTGGTCGCTGCAGACACTGCTGTCGCTGCAAATGCTGCTGTCACTGCCAAAAAGTTCTTGGGTCAGGTTGCGGCATTGAGCAGAGTCCCTGTCAATGTGGGCTGGCGGCTGATCTGGGTCGGTGGCCCCTTCTTTGTGGGACTCCACTGACCGGGTCGCTCTTACTCCTGGAGGCAGGCGGCCTTTTCGCCTACTACCAGGCGGGCTGACGGTTGAAGCCCGACGAGCGATTGGTGCAGTGGGGAGTCGTTCCCACCGACCCAGATCACCTCTAGGATCTGAGCTATCCTGGGTGGAGCTGCCGGGGACAGCAGCGTGCAAGCTAACAGGGCTCCCGCCTAAGGCGGCAGACCCTGATCTACCTTCAGTGCTGGGAGCGGCACTGGCGGACGTACTGGGCACGACGCCTGGAGCGGCGTGACCGTCCAACTGTTTGAGGTCTGCTCCCTCCCCGACCTGAGACCGTCGCCTCAGTTCGGAAAAGGAGCCCGGGCTAGACAAAGACTCTGCAGCAGAGCCCGGACCACTCCTCCCCTCTTCCATCCAACTCCCGGCTAGAGACCCGCCGATTCGGATTCAGGAAGACCGTCGCCAAAAGGTACGTAAGTCAGACCCGAAACCTGCCAGCTGCTTAAGTCAAGCCTGGGGGTTGGACACCTGCAAGAGAAGGGAACAAAAAGGTTAATACAATGGAACCGCCCAAGAGGGGCGGCCACCCAAGAGGGGTGTGGAAGGACAAATTGCCCAACAGGGGCTAGTCTAAGGGGACAGAGAGAGTCCCCTGATGATTTAGCTTTGAACTGGGCGGGGCCCAAGTAGCTGGTCGCTTCTTAGGCAATCACGGGTGATTGCCTAAGAGTGGCCTGAAAGAATCGAAGACAAGTCAATGATTTTAACAGGCCGACAAAGCTTAAAAATTTATTTATCCAAAAAATTTTACAAAGTTTTAGATGTGGCACAAGGCCAAAAGGGGGGTATGGGGGGAAAATGGGGGTCGGGGGTCGTCCACTTGGTCTATGAATACCCTAGAAACTAGTTTCAGTCACCACAATACCACATTCACTCTATGGACTTAAGCTATTTAAAATATCCCCAGGTGTTGAGATGGATTTTATTTACAATAAATATTTACATGTGTGATGATGGGAGTGGGAGAACAAAAAACTAAGCCTTAAATAATCCCCCAAAAGTAAATAAAAATAAAAGTGATGGTAAAAATAAAGAAACAAGGAAAATGCTAATTAAGATAAGTTAGTAGGGTCCCCCCCACCTATCTAAGGTATGAAATGCTCGCTGTCTTCCGGTAAAAACCGAAAGCAAGAGAGTCAGTTCCTAATTGGGAGTGGGCGTTTCTATGGGGGCAAAAGAAATGGAGGGATGGGTTTATCGGGATGTGCGGTGTCCTTCAGGATATGTACTTTTAGGGCGGGTCAGGGATATAAAATAAATTAGGGAACGGGCATCCTGAAGGAGTTCTGACACCTAAAATAAATCTGGGGACAGAGAGCTCATTTACGCTACTAGCTAATAGAGACTGCGCCAAAAATTTGCTGGTCAGTTTTTAAGGGGATTTTTGTTTTTCGACAAAGATACTTTAAGGTCGCTGCGTGCCATGCCTAGGCAGGGAACACGAACTTGAATCTATTCCGCGTGAACACGCATAAGCTAGCGGTGTGTATCCACCTACTTTCGAAAAGTGGAGAAGGCAACCTCCTTCTATCAGATTTGATTTTGATTTTAAGCTGGTGTTTAAAATACGAAATCAAATCATAATAAGAAGGCGGCACCCCCCCACGCCCTATCTCTAAGCGAGAAGTATACACCACGAGTCTAGCCACGGCTAAGATCGCGAGCAAAACCATACGTTTCTCCCTGGGCCACAAGGGGTCCATGTTGAAGACAACGGATGCTAAATCCAAGCACGTCACCCGATCGGGGGTGATGCGAGCCGTCACCTCGCCGACATACGTCCAAAATTCACGAAGTTTGGAGCAGGTGAAAAAGGCATGTTCCGCCGTTTCAATTTTATCTTCCTCGCAACGTGTGCAAAAGGGGCTGATAGCCATACCAATTTTGAATCGTATGTCATTGAGGGGTAACACATTTCGAACCAATCGCCAGGTCAGAGAGAACTCAGAATTATTGAGATAGCTCCTTCCTGGCGCCCAATTCCACTGAGAGCGAGCCTCCCCCTCCGACAATCCAAGTCGCTCCCCAAGAGGATCCGAAGCGGTCCCCACCACTAACTCCCGATAGAATGTCCTTCTAGACCGGGCGAGGTCACTGGACCCCGGCAGCACTCTGAGCGCAGCTCGGCATTCGTTGAAGAACTGCGATTGACTCCTTGGCTTACGTCGGCATTCGGCCAAGTGGTCAGGGATGAGGTTAGGAAAAGCGCTTCCAACCGCAGGGCCCCACGCAGACTCCTCTGTCAAGGTTCGGCTCAGGAATGATAACCGCTCGGCATACAAATGGCTCGCCAAGTCGGGCATTCCCAAGCCTCCCACATCAGGACGTTGAGTACAGACCTGTCTACGGACTAGCGGCTTCCCCTTTGCCCACAAAAGCGAGAAAAGGAGACGCGTTAAAACCGCTCGGCGGTCCGCAGGCAGAGGTAGTACAGCCAATCGGTAAAGGATGAGCGGAAAGACGTACGTGACGCACGCCTCAGCCCGACCTTTAAGGGAAAGCCCCCTTCGAAGCCAAATCCTTACAGACGCTTCGACCTTAGACTGTACTTCCGACCAGTTCTTATCAAGCTGGAGACCGGGTCCGAACCATACGCCGAGGATCCGAACCGGGCCGTCAGTCCAGTTGAAAAGGCCCGGGAGCGCAGCCGCGCCACTCCAGGCAGCCAACCTTAGGCCATTGGATTTGCTAAGGTTGACTTTGGCCCCTGTCACTTTTTCGTACCTTCTGAGTGCCTTAGTCACCGCGAGAATGTCTCGAAAGCACGACACAAACACGGTGACATCATCGGCATACGCGGATACCCTGGCTCGCGCACCGCCAGGAAGAGCAATACCGCGTAGGGCCAGTCCAGGCTCCCCGATCCTAAGCCTGCGGAGAAAAGGCTCCAAGGCAAGGACGTAAAGCAGGGGAGACAGCGGACATCCCTGACGTACCGACCGAGAGACGGCAAAAGACTCCGATCGCATTCCATTCACTTGCACCACTGCCGTCGGCCCGCGATACAAAATGGAGATCCATCTGCGGAAGTCCGGTGTAAAACCGGAGGCCTCTAAAACAGATCCCAGGAACCGATGGTCGACCCTGTCAAAAGCTTTGGACTGATCTAAATTGATCAGCGCGGCTTCGGTGTCGTCTTCTAATCCCTCTATGATCGTGCGCATCAGATGCAAGTTGTTTTGAATCGATCTCCCCTTCACAGCATAATTCTGATCAGGTTCGACCAACTCAGCGATAACAAGCTGCAACCGATTTGCAAGAACTTTGGCCAAAATCTTTAAATCTGTGTTTAGCAGAGTTATGGGCCTATAATCGTCTAATTCCCCACCATCTTGGCCCTTTTTCTGAAGCAATGTGATCACTCCCCTGGTGACTTGACCGGGGATAGAACCCTGTTCAAACCAGTGATTGAACACATTGACCAGAATAGGTACGAAGATGTGCGACAGCCTCAAGAACAATTCATAGGGCAAACCATCGAGTCCCGGCGATTTGTCGTAGCCGACCTGCTTCAGTGCAGCCAAGACCTCACACTCTGTAACGCGCCCATCACAGCTAGCCGCTCGGGCCGCCTCCAGGCGGGGCGAGCCAGCTAAATAGCTGCCAAACTCCTCGACGCGGAGTCCGGGCAGTTGGGTGAACCGTTCCATGAAATGTTCACGAAATCCCCGGCAAATCTCCCGAGTCGACACAAGGGTGTGTCCTTCCGGGTGTTTGACTTGACGAATGAGACCGACCGAGTTGCGACGAAGTGGAGTTCTACGCTCTTGCGCGTCCACATTCACGGCTTCGTTGGACACTCTATCTAGCCTAGCTCTAACTACTTGACCCTCATACCGCACGTTAGCCGCACGTTTCAGGTCCCCCTTAGCTAGATCTATGCCTAGGGAATCCCCCCCAGCCACCGCCCGGGCCAGCTTATTTTCTAAACGCTTTTCTGTTTCTGCCTTATTTAAGGCGAGGCGTTGGCTATATTGAACAGAAAAGCGCCTAATGCCAACTTTGGCGTTAACCCACCACTTACTCCCGGTTACCGCCCCCACTAATCCCTTTTGAAAGTTAAGAGATAGCTGCTCCCGGAAGTCACGTATCTCCAGTAAGGAGGTATTTAACTTCCAGTAGCTAGCTAACTTGTGTGTCTTAGGGCCTAACTCCAGACTGGCCACAAGTAACTTGTGGTCAGAATGGCCTAACCAGTGGAACGTGGGACAAGAGATATAATCTACGTTGCCTCTTCTAATTAGCAATCTATCCAAGTAAGAACTTGAATGGAAAGTGCCGCTAGCGAGCCACGTCCACATCTCCCGCCCTGGGTGATCGATACGAAATCTGTCGACCAGATCGCATTGTGCCATCAGATCAGACAGACTTGTCTCACACCTATCCGACCCACTAGGTCCCCCCACCTTATCTATCCTGGGATCAAGGATGGCATTCCAATCTCCCACTAGGATTAGCCGCTCCGAACCACCGAGAAACCCCTCCAACCCCCGGAAAAAGGAAACCCTCTCACGAATGGAATTGGGCGCATAAACCGCGACGATTCGAAACATGGCACTATTCACGGCAACATCAGCCACGACCAGTCTGCCATCAGCATCCGCGTGAACAACGTTTACCCTTGCTAACAGAGTGCGTCTAACTAACAGCGAAACTCCCCGAGCAGAACGGTCACCAAAAGCTGAAAAAACATCGAAATGTTCCGACAGCAGTCGGTGATCGTCCATCGAAACATAGTGAGTTTCCTGTACCGCAGCCACATCTAATTCAAGAGCCTTGAGATCCCCCAGTATGCGGGCGGCCTTGCTTAAGGATCTCAAGCCTCTCGCGTTCAAGCTTCCTAGTTTCAAGGTCGTAGCCATTGCACTAGTCAGTGTCAATCAGCGGCCTAAAGTCTTTGTCAGTGAGGATGCCGACGGCATGCCCGATATTGCCAGTGAGCAATTCCGACGACGCGCGGCCGTCTCGGGAGATGCCCCCGACATCCAGGGGGAAGGTTAACTTTAAAGCTCTATAAAACGAGGGGTGGACGTAAATGGGGATCCTCCCTTCACATTTATCCCTCAGATCGTCGAGGGAGTCGTGCCCTTCTTCCACCAACGTTAGACCCAGGATCGCATCCTTTGCTGCTTCTATCATTCGCCACATGGATTTCGTACGGCGAATTTTCGTCTTCCTGACGAATGTGATCAGCAAAGGGGCATCGGGGAAGTTGGACGGGTTGGTAGTGTCCAGACCCTGGGCCTTCGTAAGGAGCTGCAGCGGTTTGATGGCACCTCTCTGCTGCGGCGTAAGCTCGGCAGCGGCGTGGTGCAGATCTGCATCGCAGATGAGGTCCCCTGGCAGGAAGGGGAGCTTTCTCGTCTTCTCCTTTCTTGTAGGAGAGGGCGACGCTTTTTGTTTCTTGGCCTGTTTGGCCACATTGGGAGTTTTGGTCCCCGACTCTTCCTTTCGAGACAGAGAGCGGGAACTAGCTGGGGGAGTTTTAGTGGGGGAAGGGGATTTCTGCTCAGTGGTGGGTTTAGGTTTTGGGGATTCGGGGGACTGAGCAGGAGAGATAGTCATCTCTACGGACATTGGGGCGGGGGATTGGGGCCCAGCCTCTTTTGATTGTGAAACGGCACGTTTGGCCACCTTTCTGTCCCGGGTGAACTTTTTCTCTGTCTCTCGAGCCGGGGCCGGGCAAGCGTCACCCTCCATCTTCTCCCCTTCCGAGTCGGACGATGATGATGTTGACGAAGGTAGTGACAGGGGAACCTCGGTTTTTCGTTTAGTGGCCGCTGCCGTGCCAGATGTTTGCTGCGGCTCCTTATCGGTGGGCATATCCTCGCTCATTGACTTAGCGGGACCCCGCATCCCTTTTACATCAGAGGGCTGCACTTTGGAGGAGGGCTTCTGTGGTTTGTTCTTTCGTACCACTGGGGTGAAACCCTCCTCGTCTTTTCCGGTTTTAGGAGCTGCTGATGCCGCTGGACCTCCCGGGGCTGCGGCAGAAGGGGTCTTCTTGATTGGCGCCTTTTTTGGGCAGTCTGTCGCCATATGCCCCTTCTGCTCGCAGTGCCAGCAATGTGGCCTCCTGCCCTCGACGATGATAGACATCGACCAGGAGTCGCACTTGAGCAGTGGCGGTATCTTGTTGAAGCCATCCCGGTCCAAACGCATTTTAATTTTGTAGTCCCCTACCATTAGGTTATGGGGACCGCGGACCGGGATTATGGCTTCGACGTCCCCATATTGACTCATCACTGCACCTAGTTGCTCCGAGTCAATATAGCAGGGGACGCCGAGGACAGTGACTAGTGTCCTCCTCCTGCTCAAGTACTCCGGCCTGAGGATCAGATGTTTATGCCTCAGGTCGGCCCTGGCCAACTTTTCCGCTTCTTGTTCCGAGGGGAGTAGTAAGTCCCAGGTCGCGAAACCTCGACGGCAAATGTATGTCGCCGGGACTTTTAGGGACCATAGGATTTCCCCTACCGTCTCGATCTGGACCCCAGCCAGCCCTTTGGTTCTGGAGTCGATGGTGACTAGCGAAACAATTCGCTTCGCTAGCCGGTCCACCGCTCCTGGCGCTGCTTTGATAACGCTACCGTCGGTTAGTTCCTTGTACTTAGACTCGAACAACCGACGGTACTCTGAGGGGCTTCTTTGCGACTGGGGTCCCCACTGGTCTTTTGATGATTGGGCAGGAGAGTTGGTTTGCGCCGGAGTTGTAGGAGTTCCCGCCTTCGTCGGCGACGGCGTCTTCTGCCCGGGAGGTATCGCCCATGAATTGGGTGTCTCCGCTGGTGTTGATGAGAGGGACGGCCACTCCTTTGGAGCTGTTTCCGGCGTTGTTGCCGGCGGAGTGGCCGCCTTGGTTCCTCTCTTGCCAGCGACATCCGCTGCTCCTTTCTTCAAAACAGTGCGAGCAGCCCCCATCTTCCTCGGCCTGGACTGCCGCATGCTAGCCTTGGCCGGGCCATCTGGAGTCAGCTGCAGAACTTCCATGCTGCTGTCTCTGCTACTGCCACGACTGCTCACAGGGCTGTGGTCGCTGCAGACACTGCTGTCGCTGCAAATGCTGCTGTCACTGCCAAAAAGTTCTTGGGTCAGGTTGCGGCATTGAGCAGAGTCCCTGTCAATGTGGGCTGGCGGCTGATCTGGGTCGGTGGCCCCTTCTTTGTGGGACTCCACTGACCGGGTCGCTCTTACTCCTGGAGGCAGGCGGCCTTTTCGCCTACTACCAGGCGGGCTGACGGTTGAAGCCCGACGAGCGATTGGTGCAGTGGGGAGTCGTTCCCACCGACCCAGATCACCTCTAGGATCTGAGCTATCCTGGGTGGAGCTGCCGGGGACAGCAGCGTGCAAGCTAACAGGGCTCCCGCCTAAGGCGGCAGACCCTGATCTACCTTCAGTGCTGGGAGCGGCACTGGCGGACGTACTGGGCACGACGCCTAGAGCGGCGTGACCGTCCAACTGTTTGAGGTCTGCTCCCTCCCCGACCTGAGACCGTCGCCTCAGTTCGGAAAAGGAGCCCGGGCTAGACAAAGACTCTGCAGCAGAGCCCGGACCACTCCTCCCCTCTTCCATCCAACTCCCGGCTAGAGACCCGCCGATTCGGATTCAGGAAGACCGTCGCCAAAAGGTACGTAAGTCAGACCCGAAACCTGCCAGCTGCTTAAGTCAAGCCTGGGGGTTGGACACCTGCAAGAGAAGGGAACAAAAAGGTTAATACAATGGAACCGCCCAAGAGGGGCGGCCACCCAAGAGGGGTGTGGAAGGACAAATTGCCCAACAGGGGCTAGTCTAAGGGGACAGAGAGAGTCCCCTGATGATTTAGCTTTGAACTGGGCGGGGCCCAAGTAGCTGGTCGCTTCTTAGGCAATCACGGGTGATTGCCTAAGAGTGGCCTGAAAGAATCGAAGACAAGTCAATGATTTTAACAGGCCGACAAAGCTTAAAATTTATTTATCCAAATAATATACAGAATACATTAAATAGATGTGGCACAAGGCCAAAAGGGGGGTATGGGGGGGAAAGTGGGGGTCGGGGGTCGTCCACTTGGTCTATGAATACCCTAGAAACTAGTTTCAGTCACCATAATACCACATTCACTCTATGGACTTAAGCTACTTAAAATATCCCCAGGTGTTTCAATGAATTTTATTTACAAAGATTATGTACATGTGTGATGATGGGAGTGGGAGAACAAAAAACTAAGCCTTAAATAATCCCCCAAAAATAAATAAAAATAAAAGTGATGGTAAAAATAAAGAAACAAGGAAAATGCTAATTAAGATAAGTTAGTAGGGTCCCCCCCACCTATCTAAGGTATGAAATGCTCGCTGTCTTCCGGTAAAAACCGAAAGCAAGAGAGTCAGTTCCTAATTGGGAGTGGGCGTTTCTATGGGGGGCAAAAGAAATGGAGGGATGGGTTTGTCGGGATGTGCGGTGTCCTTCAGGATAAGTACTTTTAGGGCGGGTCAGGGATATAAAATAAATTAGGGAACGGGCATCCTGAAGGAGTTCTGACACCTAAAATAAATCTGGGGACAGAGAGCTCATTTACGCTACTAGCTAATAGGGACTGCGCCAAAGAATTTGCTGGTCAGTTTTTAAAAAGGGGTTGTTTTTTCGACAAAGAGACTTTGAGGTCGCTGTGTGCCATGCCTAGGCAGGGAACACGAACTCGAATCTATTCCGCGTGAACACGCATAAACTAGCGGTGTGTATCCACCTACTTCTGAAAAGTGAAGAAGGCAACCTCCTTCTATCAGATTTGATTTTGATTTTAAGCTGGTGTTTAAAATACGAAATCAAATCATAATAAGAAGGCGGCACCCCCCCACGCCCTATCTCTAAGCGAGAAGTATACACCACGAGTCTAGCCACGGCTAAGATCGCGAGCAAAACCATACGTTTCTCCCTGGGCCACAAGGGGTCCATGTTGAAGACAACGGATGCTAAATCCAAGCACGTCACCCGATCGGGGGTGATGCGAGCCGTCACCTCGCCGACATACGTCCAAAATTCACGAAGTTTGGAGCAGGTGAAAAAGGCATGTTCCGCCGTTTCAATTTCATCTTCCTCGCAACGTGGGCAAAAGGGGCTGATAGCCATACCAATTTTGAATCGTATGTCATTGAGAGGTAATACATTTCGAACCAATCGCCAGGTCAGAGAGAACTCAGAATTATTGAGATAGCTCCTGCCTGGCGCCCAATTCCACTGAGAGCGAGCCTCCTCCTCCGACAATCCAAGCCGCTCCCCAAGAGGATCCGAAGCGGTCCCCACCACTAACTCCCGATAGAATGTCCTTCTAGACCGGGCGAGGTCACTGGACCCCGGCAGCACTCTGAGCGCAGCTCGGCATTCGTTGAAGAACTGCGATTGACTCCTTGGCTTACGTCGGCATTCGGCCAAGTGGTCGGGGATGAGGTTAGGAAAAGCGCTTCCAACCGCAGGGCCCCACGCAGACTCCTCTGTCAAGGTTCGGCTCAGGAATGATAACCGCTCGGCATACAAATGGCTCGCCAAGTCGGGCATTCCCAAGCCTCCCACATCAGGACGTTGAGTACAGACCTGTCTACGGACTAGCGGCTTCCCCTTTGCCCACAAAAGCGAGAAAAGGAGACGCGTTAAAACCGCTCGGCGGTCCGCAGGCAGAGGTAGTACAGCCAATCGGTAAAGGATGAGCGGAAAGACGTACGTGACGCACGCCTTAGCCCGACCTTTAAGGGAAAGCCCCCTTCGAAGCCAAATCCTTACAGACGCTTCGACCTTAGACTGTACTTCCGACCAGTTCTTATCAAGCTGGAGACCGGGTCCGAACCATACGCCGAGGATCCGAACCGGGCCGTCAGTCCAGTTGAAAAGGCCCGGGAGCGCAGCCGCGCCACTCCAGGCAGCCAACCTTAGGCCATTGGATTTGCTAAGGTTGACTTTGGCCCCTGTCACTTTTTCGTACCTTCTGAGTGCCTTAGTCACCGCGAGAATGTCTCGAAAGCACGACACAAACACGGTGACATCATCGGCATACGCGGATACCCTGGCTCGCGCACCGCCAGGAAGAGCAATACCGCGTAGGGCCAGTCCAGGCTCCCCGATCCTAAGCCTGCGGAGAAAAGGCTCCAAGGCAAGGACGTAAAGCAGGGGAGACAGCGGACATCCCTGACGTACCGACCGAGAGACGGCAAAAGACTCCGATCGCATTCCATTCACTTGCACCACTGCCGTCGGCCCGCGATACAAAATGAAGATCCATCTGCGGAAGTCCGGTGTAAAACCGGAGGCCTCTAAAACAGATCCCAGGAACCGATGGTCGACCCTGTCAAAAGCTTTGGACTGATCTAAATTGATCAGCGCGGCTTCGGTGTCGTCTTCTAATCCCTCTATGATCGTGCGCATCAGATGCAAGTTGTTTTGAATCGATCTCCCCTTCACAGCATAATTCTGATCAGGTTCGACCAACTCAGCGATAACAAGCTGCAACCGATTTGCAAGAACTTTGGCCAAAATCTTTAAATCTGTGTTTAGCAGAGTTATGGGCCTATAATCGTCTAATTCCCCACCATCTTGGCCCTTTTTCTGAAGCAATGTGATCACTCCCTTGGTGACTTGACCGGGGATAGAACCCTGTTCAAACCAGTGATTGAACACATTGACCAGAATAGGTACGAAGATGTGCGACAGCCTCAAGAACAATTCATAGGGCAAACCATCGAGTCCCGGCGATTTGTCGTAGCCGACCTGCTTCAGTGCAGCCAAGACCTCACACTCTGTAACGCGCCCATCACAGCTAGCCGCTCGGGCCGCCTCCAGGCGGGGCGAGCCAGCTAAATAGCTGCCAAACTCCTCGACGCGGAGTCCGGGCAGTTGGGTGAACCGTTCCATGAAATGTTCACGAAATCCCCGGCAAATCTCCCGAGTCGACACAAGGGTGTGTCCTTCCGGGTGTTTGACTTGACGAATGAGACCGACCGAGTTGCGACGAAGTGGAGTTCTACGCTCTTGCGCGTCCACATTCACGGCTTCGTTGGACACCTTATCTAGCCTAGCTCTAACTACTTGACCCTCATACCGCACGTTAGCCGCACGTTTCAGGTCCCCCTTAGCTAGTTCTATGCCTAGGGAATCCCCCCCAGCCACCGCCCGGGCCAGCTTATTTTCTAAACGCTTTTCTGTTTCTGCCTTATTTAAGGCGAGGCGTTGGCTATATTGAACAGAAAAGCGCCTAATGCCAACTTTGGCGTTAACCCACCACTTACTCCCGGTTACCGCCCCCACTAATCCCTTTTGAAAGTTAAGAGATAGCTGCTCCCGGAAGTCACGTATCTCCAGTAAGGAGGTATTTAACTTCCAGTAGCTAGCTACCTTGTGTGTCTTAGGGGCTAACTCCAGACTGGCCACAAGTAACTTGTGGTCAGAATGGCCTAACCAGTGGAACGTGGGACAAGAGATATAATCTACGTTGCCTCTTCTAATTAGCAATCTATCCAAGTAAGAACTTGAATGGAAAGTGCCGCTAGCGAGCCACGTCCACATCTCCCGCCCTGGGTGATCGATACGAAATCTGTCGACCAGATCGCATTGTGCCATCAGATCAGACAGACTTGTCTCACACCTATCCGACCCACTAGGTCCCCCCACCTTATCTATCCTGGGATCAAGGATGGCATTCCAATCTCCCACTAGGATTAGCCGCTCCGAACCACCGAGAAACCCCTCCAACCCCCGGAAAAAGGAAACCCTCTCACGAATGGAATTGGGCGCATAAACCGCGACGATTCGAAACATGGCACTATTCACGGCAACATCAGCCACGACCAGTCTGCCATCAGCATCCGCGTGAACAACGTTTACCCTTGCTAACAGAGTGCGTCTAACTAACAGCGAAACTCCCCGAGCAGAACGGTCACCAAAAGCTGAAAAAACATCGAAATGTTCCGACAGCAGTCGGTGATCGTCCATCGAAACATAGTGAGTTTCCTGTACCGCAGCCACATCTAATTCAAGAGCCTTGAGATCCCCCAGTATGCGGGCTGCCTTGCTTAAGGATCTCAAGCCTCTCGCGTTCAAGCTTCCTAGTTTCAAGGTCGTAGCCATTGCACTAGTCAGTGTCAATCAGCGGCCTAAAGTCTTTGTCAGTGAGGATGCCGACGGCATGCCCGATATTGCCAGTGAGCAATTCCGACGACGCGCGGCCGTCTCGGGAGATGCCCCCGACATCCAGGGGGAAGGTTAACTTTAAAGCTCTATAAAACGAGGGGTGGACGTAAATGGGGATCCTCCCTTCACATTTATCCCTCAGATCGTCGAGGGAGTCGTGCCCTTCTTCCACCAACGTTAGACCCAGGATCGCATCCTTTGCTGCTTCTATCATTCGCCACATGGATTTCGTACGGCGAATTTTCGTCTTCCTGACGAATGTGATCAGCAAAGGGGCATCGGGGAAGTTGGACGGGTTGGTAGTGTCCAGACCCTGGGCCTTCGTAAGGAGCTGCAGCGGTTTGATGGCACTTCTCTGCTGCGGCGTAAGCTCGGCAGCGGCGTGGTGCAGATCTGCATCGCAGATGAGGTCCCCTGGCAGGAAGGGGAGCTTTCTCGTCTTCTCCTTTCTTGTAGGAGAGGGCGACGCTTTTTGTTTCTTGGCCTGTTTGGCCACATTTGGAGTTTTGGTCCCCGACTCTTCCTTTCGAGACAGGGAGCGGGAACTAGCTGGGGGAGTTTTAGTGGGGGAAGGGGATTTCTGCTCAGTGGTGGGTTTAGGTTTTGGGGATTCGGGGGACTGAGCAGGAGAGATAGTCATCTCTACGGACATTGGGGCGGGGGATTGGGGCCCAGCCTCTTTTGATTGTGAAACGGCACGTTTGGCCACCTTTCTGTCCCGGGTGAACTTTTTCTCTGTCTCTCGAGCCGGGGCCGGGCCAGCGTCACCCTCCATCTTCTCCCCTTCCGAGTCGGACGATGATGATGTTGACGAAGGTAGTGACAGGGGAACCTCTGTCTTCCGTTTGGTGGCCGCTGCCGTGCCAGATGTTTGCTGCGGCTCCTTATCGGTGGGCATATCCTCGCTCATTGACTTAGCGGGACCCCGCATCCCTTTTACTTCAGAGGGCTGCACTTTGGAGGAGGGCTTCTGTGGTTTGTTCTTTCGGACCACTGGGGTGAAACCCTCCTCGTCTTTTCCGGTTTCAGGAGCTGCTGATGCCGCTGGACCTCCCGGGGCTGCGGCAGAAGGGGTCTTCTTGATTGGCGCCTTTTTTGGGCAGTCTTTCGCCATATGCCCCTTCTGCTCGCAGTGCCAGCAATGTGGCCTCCTGCCCTCGACGATGATAGACATCGACCAGGAGTCGCACTTGAGCAGTGGCGGTATCTTGTTGAAGCCATCCCGGTCCAAACGCATTTTAATTTTGTAGTCCCCTACCATTAGGTTATGGGGACGGCGGACCGGGATTATGGCTTCGACGTCCCCATATTGGCTCATCACTGCACCTAGTTGCTCCGAGTCAATATAGCAGGGGACGCCGAGGACAGTGACTAGTGTCCTCCTCCTGCTCAAGTACTCCGGCCTGAGGATCAGATGTTTATGCCTCAGGTCGGCCCTGGCCAATTTCTCCGCTTCTTGTTCCGAGGGGAGTAACAAGTCCCAGGTCGCGAAACCTCGACGGCAAATGTATGTCGCCGGGACTTTTAGGGACCATAGGATTTCCCCTACTGTCTCGATTTGGACCCCAGCCAGCCCTTTGGTTCTGGAGTCGATGGTGACTAGCGAAACAATTCGCTTCGCTAGCCGTTCCACCGCTCCTGGCGCTGCTTTGATAACGCTACCGTCGGTTAGTTCCTTGTACTTAGACTCGAACAACCGACGGTATTCTGATGGGCTTCTTTGCGACTGGGGTCCCCACTGGTCTTTTGGTGATGGTTGGGCAGGAGTGATAGTTGCCGTCGGAGTTGTAGGTGTCTTCGACGGTGACGGCGTCTTCTGCCCGGGAAGTATCGCCCATGAATTGGATGTCTCCGCTGGTGTTGATGAGAGGGACGGCCACTCCTTTGGAGCTGTTTCCGGCGTTGTTGCCGGCGGAGTGGCCGCCTTGGTTCCTCTCTTGCCAGCGACATCCGCTGCTCCTTTCTTCAAAACAGTGCGAGCAGCCCCCATCTTCCTCGGCCTGGACTGCCGCATGCTAGCCTTGGCCGGGCTGCCTGGAGTCAGCTGCAGAACTTCCATGCTGCTGTCTCTGCTACTGCCACGACTGCTCACAGGGCTGTGGTCGCTGCAGACACTGCTGTCGCTGCAAATGCTGCTGTCACTGCCAAAAAGTTCTTGGGTCAGGTTGCGGCATTGAGCAGAGTCCCTGTCAATGTGGGCTGGCGGCTGATCTGGGTCGGTGGCCCCTTCTTTGTGGGACTCCACTGACCGGGTCGCTCTTACTCCTGGAGGCAGGCGGCCTTTTCGCCTACTACCAGGCGGGCTGACGGTTGAAGCCCGACGAGCGATTGGTGCAGTGGGGAGTCGTTCCCACCGACCCAGATCACCTCTAAGATCTGAGCTATCCTGGGTGGAGCTGCCGGGGACAGCAGCGTGCGAGCTAACAGGGCTCCCGCCTAAGGCGGCAGACCCCGATCTACCTTCAGTGCTGGGAGCGGCACTGGCGGACGTACTGGGCACGACGCCTAAGGCGGCGTGACCGTCCGACTGTTTGAGGTCTGCTCCCTCCCCGACCTGAGACCGTCGCCTCAGTTCGGAAAAGGAGCCCGGGCTAGACAAAGACTCTGCAGCAGAGCCCGGACCACTCCTCCCCTCTTCCATCCAACTCCCGGCTAGAGACCCGCCGATTCGGATTCAGGAAGACCGTCGCCAAAAGGTACGTAAGTCAGACCCGAAACCTGCCAGCTGCTTAAGTCAAGCCTGGGGGTTGGACACCTGCAAGAGAAGGGAACAAAAAGGTTAATACAATGGAACCGCCCAACAGGGGCGGCCACCCAAGAGGGGTGTGGAAGGACAAATTGCCCAACAGGGGCTAGTCTAAGGGGACAGAGAGAGTCCCCTGATGATTTAGCTTTAAACTGGGCGGGGCCCAAGTAGCTGGTCGCTTCTTAGGCAATCACGGGTGATTGCCTAAGAGTGGCCTGAAAGAATCGAAGACAAGTCAAGGATTTTAACAGGCCGACAAAGCTTAAAAAGTTTGATGCGATTTACTGGATTATTTATAACATATCTACTGTAGTACAGCAGCCTATCCACTATACACTGTTCAAATTACTTTAATAAATTAACAAGTAATAATAACTATGATTTTCTTTCAACAAACATTGTACAATACTATTTAACAAATTATTACATGAGTTTTAAATATCAACAAAATTTTTTAGACTCCTCTAGGCCGTTTTTCTCTAATTCAACATAGCTTTTATACGCCATTTTTTTTAACATATTCGAAATAATCTAATGTATTTCACCTCTCGAGCGCTGGCTTTTCAACCCCCACTTTCCGACCCGAGCTTGGGTCACATCTTACTGGTGGGAGTAGGATAAAAACTGGCCTTGTGCCTAACTCCTGGAGAGGAGTAAATTACTCTAATGTATTTGTGTACTAATCCGATAAAAATGCAGAGTCACTGTAAACATCCCATAATCCCTTGCCGGATGTACCCGGTCTTGCCCTAAATTGTGTCCGGTTGTATCAGATCATCCAATAACTTCTGTCCGGATGCATCAATAACAACATAGGAATCCTATGTTAAGTGTGTGTAGTGAAACAAGGGTTGCTCAATCACATCCGCACCTGTCCCATAATCCCTTGCCGGATGTACCCGGTCTTGCTCTAAATTGTGTCCGGTTATATCAGGTCATCATGACGTCAGAGAGTGGCAGATAATTTGAAAAATAATGCAAAGTGTCAGGAAGAAATTCACTCACACTACAACCTTTTAATAGACGCTAATATTCCTCCCCCTCCCTTTCGTTATCATGATAGGCATTACCTCCTCCTTTCATGCCAAATTGGGAGGGGGTGACGGCATTCGCCGGTGTGAGCGCCTCAGGCCAATTTTTTTCTTGGGGGGGGGATATTAAGAAAATCTATAATAAAGACCAATGTGCATTTAATTGTATCTATAATAAAGACCAATGTGCATTTATTTGTATCTATAATAAAGACCAATGTGCATTTATTTGTATCTATAATAAAGACCAATGTGCATTTATATTTCTCTATAATAAAGACCAATGTGCCTTTATATTTCATCGGGGGGGGGGGCTTTTAATTTATTTTTGATGATATTTTATAGTAATTTGAAATTGCTGAGTCATATTTAATTACGTAATACCTCAAGTTCATAAACCAATTAATGTTTTTTAATGAAATTTATTTTTTAGAGGGTAGCTAAGGAAGTGCGTTAACTCACGTTTAAAAACAACATTAAGGTGTTTAAAACAAGGTTAGAGAATATATACATAACATATAAAAGTGTATTCTTATGTAAAATTCACAGAGTAAGATGATGAGAGTATTCTCGAATCTATTAACCCAGCCCTTAGGGGTCCATGGGGAATATTTCATCGGGGGGGGGGGGCTTTTCATTTATTTTTGATGATATTTTATAGTAATTTTAAATTGCTGAGTCATATTGTAATTTAATTACGTAATACCTCAAGTTCATAAACCAATTAATGTTTTTTAATGAAATTTATTTTTAGAGGGTAGCTAAGGAAGTGCGTTAACTCACGTTTAAAAACACAATTAAGGTGTTTAAAACAAGGTTAGAGAATATATACATAACATATAAAAGTGTATTCTTATGTAAAATTCACAGAGTAAGATGATGAGAGTGTTCTCGAATCTATTAACCCAGCCCTTAGGGGTCCATGGGGAATATTTCATCGGGGGGGGGGGGCTTTTCATTTATTTTTCATTATATTTTATAGTAATTTGAAATTGCTGAGTCATATTGTAATTTAATTACGTAATACCTCAAGTTCATGAACCAATTAATGTTTTTAATGAAATTTATTTTTTAGAGGGTAGCTAAGGAAGTGCGTTAACTCACGTTTAAAAACACAATTAAGGTGTTTAAAACAAGGTTAGAGAATATATACATAACATATAAAAGTGTATTCTTATGTAAAATTCACAGAGTAAGATGATGAGAGTATTCTCGAATCTATTAACCCAGCCCTTAGGGGTCCATGGGGAATATTTCATCGGGGGGGGGGGGGGCTTTTCATTTATTTTTCATTATATTTTATAGTAATTTGAAATTGCTGAGTCATATTGTAATTTAATTACGTAATACCTCAAGTTCATAAGCCAATTAATGTTTTTTAATGAAATTTATTTTTTAGAGGGTAGCTAAGGAAGTGCGTTAACTCACGTTTAAAAACACAATTAAGGTGTTTA
This sequence comes from Sepiola atlantica, assembly GCA_963556195.1. Taxonomy (NCBI): domain Eukaryota; kingdom Metazoa; phylum Mollusca; class Cephalopoda; order Sepiida; family Sepiolidae; genus Sepiola; species Sepiola atlantica. Next base: position 69,725,512 of record OY744541.1, read on the forward strand.
AAACAAGGTTAGAGAATATATACATAACATATAAAAGTGTATTCTTATGTAAAATTCACAGAGTAAGATGATGAGAGTATTCTCGAATCTATTAACCCAGCCCTTAGGGGTCCATGGGGAATATTTCATCGGGGGGGGGGGCTTTTCATTTATTTTTGATGATATTTTATAGTAATTTTAAATTGCTGAGTCATATTGTAATTTAATTACGTAATACTTCAAGTTCATAAACCAATTAATGTTTTTTAATGAAATTTATTTTTTAGAGGGTAGCTAAGGAAGTGCGTTAACTCACGTTTAAAAACACAATTAAGGTGTTTAAAACAAGGTTAGAGAATATATACATAACATATAAAAGTGTATTCTTATGTAAAATTCACAGAGTAAGATGATGAGAGTATTCTCGAATCTATTAACCCAGCCCTTAGGGGTCCATGGGGAATATTTCATCGGGGGGGAGGGGGCTTTTCATTTATTTTTGATGATATTTTATAGTAATTTTAAATTGCTGAGTCATATTGTAATTTAATTACGTAATACCTCAAGTTCATAAACCAATTAATGTTTTTTAATGAAATTTATTTTTTAGAGGGTAGCTAAGGAAGTGCGTTAACTCACGTTTAAAAACACAATTAAGGTGTTTAAAACAAGGTTAGAGAATATATACATAACATATAAAAGTGTATTCTTATGTAAAATTCACAGAGTAAGATGATGAGAGTATTCTCGAATCTATTAACCCAGCCCTTAGGGGTCCATGGGGAATATTTCATCGGGGGGGGGGGCTTTTCATTTATTTTTCATTATATTTTATAGTAATTTGAAATTGCTGAGTCATATTGTAATTTATTTACGTAATACCTCAAGTTCATAAACCAATTAATGTTTTTAATGAAATTTATTTTTTAGAGGGTAGCTAAGGAAGTGCGTTAACTCACGTTTAAAAACACAATTAAGGTGTTTAAAACAAGGTTAGAGAATATATACATAACATATAAAAGTGTATTCTTATGTAAAATTCACAGAGTAAGATGATGAGAGTATTCTCGAATCTATTAACCCAGCCCTTAGGAATCCATGGGGAATATTTCATCGGGGGGGGGGGGGCTTTTCATTTATTTTTCATTATATTTTATAGTAATTTGAAATTGCTGAGTCATATTGTAATTTAATTACGTAATACCTCAAGTTCATAAACCAATTAATGTTTTTTAATGAAATTTATTTTTTAGAGGGTAGCTAAGGAAGTGCGGTAACTCACGTTTAAAAACAACATTAAGGTGTTTAAAACAAGGTTAGAGAATATATACATAACATATAAAAGTGTATTCTTATGTAAAATTCACAGAGTAAGATGATGAGAGTATTCTCGAATCTATTAACCCAGCCCTTAGGGGTCCATGGGGAATATTTCATCGGGGGGGGCTTTTCATTTATTTTTCATTATATTTTATAGTAATTTGAAATTGCTGAGTCATATTGTAATTTAATTACGTAATACCTCAAGTTCATAAACCAATTAATGTTTTTTAATGAAATTTATTTGTTAGAGGATAGCTAAGGAAGTGCGTAAACTCACGTTTAAAAACACAATTAAATTTTAGGGGTCAGGACAAATTTTTTTGGGGTCAGGCCAAATTTTTTTTTTTTTTTTTTTAACTTAAAATATTTCTCAGGGTTGTGGGACACTGAAAAAGAAAGTTGGTGGGGGGGGCTGGAGAGATTAGGGGGTCGGGGAAAATTTAAGGGTCAGGCCAAATTCTTTAGGGGTCCGGCCAAATTTTTTTTTTTCTTTTTTTGAACTTAAAATATTTCTCAGGGGAAGAGTGAAAAAAAGTTGGAGGGGTGGGGGCTGGAGAGATTAGGGGGTCGGCGAAAATTTTAGGGGTCAGGCCAAATTTTTTTTTTTTCTTTGAACTCAAAATATTTCTCATGTTTGGGAGAGTAAAAGAAATTGATGGGGGCTGGAGAGATTGGGGGGTCGGAGAAATTTTCAGGGGTCAGGACAAACTTTTAAGTGGTCGGGCCAAATTTTTTTATTTTTTGAACAAAAATATTACTCAGGGTGGGCGAGAGTAAAAAAACTGTGGGGGGGGGGCTGGAGAGATTAGGGGGTCGAGGAAATTTTTAGGGGTCAGGACAAACTTTTTATAGGTCGAGCCAAATTTTTTTTGTTTTTTAATTTTTTTAACTAACAATATTTCTTAGGATTGGGAGAGAATAATAAAAAAGTTGGGGGCGTTCTGAAGAGATTGGGGGCTCGGGGAAATGTTTAGAGATCAGGACAAACTTTTTAGGGGTCGGGCCAAATTTTTTTATTTTTTTATTTTTGGAACTAAAAATATTACTCAGGGTTGGGCGAGAGTAAAAAAAAGTTGGGGGGCCTGGAGAGATTGGTGGTCGTGGAAATTTTTAGCGGCGATATAAACGTATTTACCATTCGCACCGGGGCGGCGATAGGTACCTATTTAGCATTCACACCGAGGAGACTATAGGTACGTATTTAGCATTCAGCGGTGGCGATAGGAACGTATATAGCATGTGCACATGGGATGCCATAAGTACGAATATAGCATGCGCACCGGGAGTGTAAAAAAAAATTGGGGTGGGGGGCAACATTTTTTTCCTTTTCCTTTATCTTTTTCATTGACAATATTTATATGTATGGGGCAGGATGAAAAAAAAAAATTTTCGGGGCTAAAAAAATTTTTTTTTTCTTTTTTTAAACTAAAAATATTTCTATGTATGGGGGGAACATAACATTTTTGGGGCGGGTCAAAAAATTTTCTTTTCTTTTTTATTTCTTTTAAATTAAAAATATTTCTAAGTATGTGGGAGGATGGAAAAAAATGTTCGTGGGGGGAGGCAAAAACATTTCTTTTTTTCTGTTTTTAACTAAAATTATTTATATTTATGATAGTGACAATACATGAATGAACACTATTTTGTTTTTCAAACACGACAGGGGTGCACTAATATGAGTTCTCACGTGTGCGAACTGGGCTGGAGATAGGTACATATATAGTATGTGCACCCTTGCAGAGATAGGTAAGTATGTAGTATGCACACCAGAGCCGCGATAGGTACGAATATATTATGCGCACCAGGCCGGCGATAGGTTTATATATAGTATATGCACTGGGGTGGCATAGGTACGTATATAGTAGTGTATAGGGGTAGCGATAGTTACGTATTTAGCATTCGCCCTGGGGTTGCGATAGGTACGTATTCAGCATTCGCACAGGGGCGGCGATATGTACATATTTAGTATTCACACTGGGGCAGTGATAGGTACATATGGTGTATGCACACCGGGGCGGCAATATGTACGTATTTAGCATTCACCCCTGGGCGAAGATAGGTACTTATTTAGCATTCAGCGGTGGCGATAAGAACGTATATAGCATGTGCACATCGGCGGCAATAAGTATGTATATAGTATGTGCACCGGGGCGGTGATAGGCATGTATTTAGCATGTGCACTGGGGCAGCGATCGGTTCATATATAGCACGTGCACCAGGGCGCTGATAGGTACGTATATAGCACGCGCACCGGGGCGGCGAAAGGTACGTATTTAAAATTCACACCGGGGCGGCGATAGGTACGTATATAGCACGCGCACCGGGGCGGCGAACGGTACGTACTTAAAATTCACACCGGAGCGGCGATAGGTACGTATTTAGCATTCACACCGGGGCGGCGATAGGTATGTATTTAGCATTCACACCGGGGCGGCGATAGGTATGTATTTAGCATTCACACCGGGGCGGCGATAGGTACGTATTTAGCATTCACACCAGGGTGGCGATAGGTATGTATTTAGCATTCACACCGGGGCGGCGATAGGTATGTATTTAGCATTCGCACCAGGGTGGCGATATGTATGTATTTAGCTTCCGACCCGGGGCAGCGATAGGTACGTATTTAGAATTCACACCGGGGCGGCGATAGGTATGTATTTAGCATTCGCACCGGGGCAGCAATTAGTATCTATTTAGCTTCCACACCGGGGCGGCTATAGGTACGTATTCAGAATTTAGGGGTGGCGATAGCTACGTATATAACATGTACACATGGGCAGCAATAAGTACGTACATAGCATGCGCTCTGCGGCGGCAGTCAGTACATATATAGCACGCGCACCGGGGCGGCGATATGGACGTATATAGCACGTGCACCGGGGCGGCGATAGGTACGTATATAGCACATGCACCGGAACGGCGAAAGGTATGTATTTCGCATTCGCACCGGGGCGGCTATAGGTACGTATTTAGCATTCGCACCGGGCCGGCGATAGGTACGTATTTAGCATTCGCACCAAAGCGGCGATAGGTACGTATTTAGCATTCGCACCAAAGCGGCAATATGTACATATTCATTATTCGCACTAGGGCAGCGATAGGTACTTATGTAGCATGCACACCGGGACGGCGATAGGTACTATTTAGCATTCGCACCGAGGCGGCGATAGGTACTTAAATAGTATCTGCACTGGGGCGGCGATAGGTACATATATAGTATGTGCACTGGGGCGGCGATAGGTACGTATATAGTATGCGCACCGGGGTGATGATAGATACGTATATAGTATGAACACCGGGGCGGAGATAAGTACCTATATAGAAGGCGCAGATAGAGGTGTTACTTTTTATAGAAATATGATATACTATTGCCCTGGCCAACGTATGAGAAATGGTGGGGAAGAAACAGCTTTCGCAAAAAGCCAAATTAGAAAGTAGCGCTGAAATGGGGTGACCAGGGAAGAGAAAGGTAGAAAGATAAAGAGACGGCTATAGAGAAAGGGGGGGGGGGAGAAATAGAAGTTTGTATATAAAGATGTTACACACACGATTTTTCTTCAATTATATGTTTTTATGACCCCGAGCAACGCCGGGTAGCCCCGCTAGTATTAAATAAAAATAATAAATATCGTAAGCCTGAAACCGGACTATTTGGTAAGCGTTTCCGCGTCTCCTCCTCCTTCCACAATGTCCTCCTCCTTCCACGCTGGAGCGACAGTAGCGAGCGGGGTCAGTTAATGCTATAAATAAGTTAATTTTGATCTATTTAAAAACTTAATTTAGTTAGCTCAGTTGTAAGGTCACGGTTTTTCGGCTAGATATTGCGTTTCGATTAAAAGTCTCTCCGTCCAATTTATTTGTTGTTTATTTATTGAATTTCTTTAGGAGCGTGACACACGTACGTACACCTTAGCGTATTAATAAATAGATACATTTATATTTATTTATTTTTATGTTATTATTTATGTGATTCTTTGAATATAGAGATACATGTTAATGTGGTTTTATTATAAATGTTATTATATCACATGTATAATAACATAAATAATGATGATGCTATTATATATGTGATTATAAAAGAGACGCGTTTTCGCTTTTGAAATATTTACTAATAATAACATAAAAGCATATTTACTAATCATTACATAAAATAATGGTTAATGTAATTATATATTTTATGTTATATGTTATGATATATGCTATTAAACTATTATGCCATCATAAATATTATCATATTTATTTATATAAATATTTATTTAGATACAGTTTATATATTTATATTATTTAAAATACATATTTCTTCATATATGTACATTTATATATATATATATATATATATATATATATATATATATATATATATATATATATATATATATATATATATGTATGTATATATATGCACACATATATATGAAAATACATATATAGGGTGGGCAAAAATTAGGGTCCTATTTTTAAAAATTCATAACTTTTTTATTTATTGATTTTTTTAAATTTTTTTTTTTAGAATAAGTAAAGAACCCCTTCCGAAGCAAGCATGAGCCGTATTAGCCCTAAGGAACGTACCCTCATTTAGAAAACATTATTTTTGCTTAAAAAACTCAAAACAGTGTAAAAAACAATACTTTAGTTTTTGTAAGTTTTAAGAAGTGTTTTTCGGCTAAAATTTGTTTTGTTTATTTCAAAAAATCTCGGAAGGGTCAGTCTACACACGCATAAAGTTTGGTGAGTTTAACTTTTATTTTGTGGAAGTTATTCAAATTCAAGTTATTCAAATTTTAAGATAGGACCCTTATTTTGGCCCACCCTGTATATATATAAATATTTATTAATATGTATTTTATAAATTTTATAATAGATTAGTAACATAAATGGTCACAAAACATATATATATATATATATATATATATATATATATATATATATATATACAGCAAATCATTTCAGTTTAAACTCAATATATATTATTATTTTTATTTCCATAGCACCTGTAAATAAACAATGATGATGCGGATTCAAACGACTATATATTTATTTTCGTCATACATACAGACAACAGGGTATACACACATATATTGAATGTTCCATTCAGACCGTAAAGTATGAACGAGTGAACTGATTAATAAACGTATAGTCGCTGGAATCTACATTCTATTTTTATATAAATAAAAATATCAATCTATGTATTTATTTATCTTAATTGATATAAGACATTAGTATGATCTTACATCGATATATTGGCTTATACTTAAACACAGAACACTTAGCCCGCCGGACTAAAGCTGCCGAGTGTAACACATTCCTCATTAGATATGCTCATAATATAAGAAACTCATTTTCTTTTCGCTATAATTTCCGTTTCCATCATTTATGTATTACCCCTGCTTTTTATTTCAAATAGCCTTGAACGGTCATCTTTTTCTTTGGGGGGCAATTTATTATGTTATTATAACTGTGATTTACGAGGGGTGTTTAATAAGTAATGACTTTTACCAACTTTCAGTTGTCTGATCTAGATGAAATTTTGCATGTGTAATGATTTATATCTGTAGTGGTTATGTTGCAGAAAACAACTCTGAACTAATTGTGGTTTCTGATTTACAGGTGTGTGAACTGAGTCAGGAGTGAAATGGGTCCAGTTGAGTGTCTCGCAGTGATTCAGATTTTATATTTGAAAGGACACACACCAAAGGAGACTTTTGATGAAATGAAAGAAATTGGCCGGTAGTCTGTGGAAAAAAATCTACCAGACCTGGTCGTCCCTCTTCTGCCATTGATTAGACATCTGTCCGTCAAGTTGAGGCTGCCATTTTGGAAGATCGACGGATTACTATTCACCAAATAGCCCAAGAGATCAAGATTAGTACAGGGTTTGTGGAAGCTATCATTCCTGACCATTTGCATATGAATAAGGTGTCTGCCCGATGGATTCCCAGGTTGCTCACACCTTTCCTGAAGCAAGAACGCGTCGAGTGCTCGAGGAGGAATTTTGAGATGTGCCAAGAAGATGAGTCAAAGTTTTTCAAAAGACTGATTACACAGGATGAAAGTTGGGTCAATCACTATGATCGAGAGACCAAAGCCCAGTCAATGCAGTGGAAGCACTTGGATTCACCACCTCCAAAGGAGGGAAGGGTGCAGCCCTTCGCTGTCAAGGTCATGCTCACATTCTTCTGGGACGAGGACGGAGTAGTGATGACAGATTTCCTGGCAAAGGGTACCACAATTACAGGAGCCTATTACGCTTTTGATAAAATTAAGAGAAGCTATCAAAATCAAGAGGTGAAGCAGAACCAGCAAAGGTATCCTCCTCCTGCAGGACCACGCTCCGGTCCACAACTCACATGTCGCCAGATCAGAAGCACGGGCGCGTGGCTATGAAAATCCCCCCCATCCACCTTACTCTCTTGACATTGCATCCTCTGACATTCATCTCTTCCCAGCCATGGAGTTGTTTTTGAAAGGAAATCGATACCCAGATGATGCAGCCTTGACTTATGAAGTTACGACGTGGTAAGAGGACCAACCTGTGATGTTCTACACACACGGTGTCAAGAGCTGCATCAAACGATGGGAGGAATGCATAACTCAGGGTGGTTCCTATGTAGAGAAAGACTAATAACTGTGCCAAGTTTCATTAATCTACTGATATGGGAAATTAGTCAGGGGCATTATTATCGAACGCCTTTCGTATTAAATAATATATGAACAGTTTTGATTTTTTGGGTTATTTGTGACCTTAACAGGATAGTACATCTCTTCATTACGATGCTATCTATAACAAGATGTACTCTTTAATACCACGCTTTTCTTGTTATGTTTCTGTCTGGTGATATCATTTTGTGAACATTTGCTAATGTTATTAACATTTATTTAGTGTTGTATAACAATATATTTGGGCTCAGATGTTGCAAGAATATGAATTCAAATCTGATATCGATTCTGTTTTTTGCTTACGTGAGTTGCAATAATAATGTGTAGTTATTAGCGACACTATGTAACACCTTCAGTGCGTGTGAGAAAATTCAGCTAAATGGAGAGATCTTTTTACAGTTTGGGCGTTATAATCTATTAAGATTCTTGGTTCACATGTAAGTGAAATATGTTTACCGGTGAAAGATTCAGTCGGTACATGTTGTAATCGTATACAAAATTTACCTATATAAAATACAAATATTAAAAACGCATATTGAACGTGAGATACAAATACAAAAAAAACTGCAGTTGTAAACTCTGACTCGTGGCTGAAATAATTATCGGCCAGGGTTTTATGAAGATCGAAATGATGAATATTAAAGTGTTGTATATACACTCATACTAATTTGGGGTCGCGCGGTGTCAAATAAAAATGGCGAAGGCGCAAGCTTTATACAGGCAGATGACAAAAACAAGAGCAAGGCAACTAAACATCCGTTTATACTTTGAATTCTCTGGCGACAAATATGGCAGAGTATACTGCTGTTAAATGATAATTAGTTAATTTATATTCATTTTAATACATAATAGAAGTAGTCAAACATAATGCCTGTTTCAAATGTGATTGCGACATTTAAAATTTAAATAACATTTAAAACGCGGATAGAATTGAATCGTTTTCAATTTCGCAGTCCATGCACTAATATTGTTTTCAAAAGTCGAAGATTTCCATTAAAGTTTAATAAAGAAGAAAATTGGATAACTATTTATATTTGCTGCTCGAGGAAAACTAAATGTGTATGTATTATGCGTTAACTATTATTCAAGTTATGAGAGTAATCACGCAAAAAACGTATTTTATTTCATCGCCTCAAGCACAGGTTAATATTGAAAAAAAAACAGCACTTTTTCCAAAAATTAGTTACGCAAGAAATCCATTTTTTAAATTGTAAAATTTTCCGGTGTGAAATTGGTTTATAATACCAATTACTCTAAGAAGTTGATGTATTTTATAGCATAGAAGTAATTGTGTAATATTTTGGTGTAGCTAGATTGTTCTTCAATCTCAACACAACGTCCATTTTGTCGGCAAAATCATAGTCGCATCTTCTCTTTTCTCTGTCATTGTCATCTTCATGAACATAATTCAGTTTAGAAAAAATTATGTGGGGGGTATTCTTTCTTCATTGCATATATGTATACACCTAAAATAGCTTAACACTAATAAGATAAAACAGCAGCTATTCAACCTCTCTACTATCTTTCTCTTTCTCTTTCTCTTTCTCTCTCTCCCCTCTCTCTCTCTCTCTGTGCTAATTCATTCCAAAGGAAGAAATATCCACTTCTACCTATTCGCCACGTCAGGTTAGTGGCTTCCAGTTTCTGTGACGTCACTACTCAGACATGTAGTCGTTACGACTTGTAATTCGCAAAGTCCAATCTACATAATTTCTATCTTACGTGAGGATTTACAACACACACCAAATGGTTAGACACCCACATCAAGATATAAGTACAACGACAAGAAAAACACAATATTTGAGATTTCATAATCGTCAGTTTTGCAATCCTTAGAAAAACCAAACCGATTAGTAAAATCAAGTATATTCAGTATCACACAAGTAATTATTTATGGAAATGAAAGTGGTCGTATGAGAAGCAATACACTGTTTGAATATTTGTGAATGGTATGCTTTGATGAGAGGCGAAATAAAAATTCACTTTTTTGGTATTTAATTCATATGTCTTGCATATGGACTGTATTCTGCTCAAATTTAAAGAGCACTCTTATGTGTTTTTTACAAATGTGTGTTAAAGCATCATATTTTCGAAAGACAGAACACCGTACATTTAAATCGGTTTTTCTTCATGGCAATCGCTCGAGACAAAGCATGGAGCCACTTGATGTAATGAGCTCACAAGAAAAATATTAATATCGCTTTGCTAAGAAATAAAGATTAACCCATGCAAGATATCTACATAAAGAAAACAGTGATCGTTCGAAGGTTCAAATAATTTAAATTTACTAATGAAATATCTCACCTCAAATAAATTAATTTTCTCTTAATGGCTACAAGCTGACTCCTTTTGGTTAAGATCAAAGTATAGTATATGTTCCGATGGATACTGCACCCCACAGACTGGTATTGTCTTGGCCTTCGGGGCTTGATTTACGCCGGTCTATGGGTCTCTCCTGTGCAGTTCTAGGAGGTCCACCCTCCCAGGCTTCGCCTCCCCTTATTGGGAAGGAGTAAGTTTATTGCTTACTGCCTGAGGCGCCCCTACCGGGGAATGCCGACGACGCTGCCAAGGCAATTTTTAAACCCCACTTTCCCGACTCGACCTTGGGTCACATCTTACTTGTGGGAGTAAGATAAAAACTGGTCATGTGCCCTACTCCTGGAGAGGAGTAAATCAATACAAGCTGACTGTTTTTTTTTTTGCTGCAGCGTTGAAGGTGATTAATTCATGGGGGGGGGGTCGATGCTTTTATAGAGAACAACGCGGTCTATTTTTAGACAGGTTTTTCGAGTTTGATTGAAATTTTAGTTTCATTTGTTTATTAAATTGTAAACTGAATGTACAGATTAGTTTACAACACTTACCTCCTCGATGTTAAGAATGCGTTTCTAAATTATGACGTCATTTTTTCAGCCCGGGTTGTTCTCTATGTAAGTAACAGAAATTCAATTCTGCAGCATTAGGTTTGTGATTTCTTTGAAATATTTGGGAGGTAATTTTCTTTTAATATTTTAGTGTATGATTTATCTGCACCGACTAAAATATGACATTTTAATGTGAGGTTAGTTTTATTCATACACGTAATACTTTGAGGATTTACTAGTTTATGCTGCAAGTTCTGGAGAATTTGACACCGATTTATTTCGAACGAGCCTGTGAACAAGTTATTGAAACCTCTAAACGAACAGTGTATGAATATTTCGTGTGTCTACATCTGCAAAAGCATAATTTTATTCAGAGCTAACGCTGGCTAGAAAAGTAGTAAATTTCGCGCCAGAATCGGACATCTATCAGTCCCACAGTTAGCATCAAGTGTTACCTCCTCTTTTATCTATACGCGTTCAAATATAAAAATAGAAACCGGGAGATTAATTCTGCTAAAACAAAAATACAAAAATATGTAAAAATATTTTTTAAATATATTTACATATTTGTTAGAATTATATTTCAACAATATAGCGAACGTATACATTGCGGCAATCGCGCACTCCCAAACTGATAGTTGAATGTTCACTATAACATTTTAAACCGATCAATGACAGAGAATTTTACAATTAGTAACTTTATGTTAAAAAAAAACAAACATTGGTCGTTCATAATCATCATATTATCCCAGCACAGTTTGCAGCTACGAAGACGATAATATGTCGCGTGACGTGTCACACGTCGTAGTCAAATAATAACAACATTGTTTTTTGTAAAAAATGAATCATTTTGAATATAATAGGCTTTTGAAATTCGACAAAAACATCCAGTTCTAGCCAAAAAAGTATATATAGTAACAGCATAAAAAGAAAGAATACTACGTAGAGTTGTTATTGTTTATTTTTCACAGAGAAATATAAATAATGTATTATGAAGAGTAGAAAGTGAGCATTCAATTTTCTCCCAGCTGTCCTCTTTTGGGGCTGTTTGTTGGTGGCGAAGAAGGATTGCTGCTGTTTTTTTTTTGAGTCAGCTGTTGTTTTAGTAATGTTAGATGAAGATTCTCAATCTTTTACTGGTATTCATCGAATTAAAACTCAATCTATCGATTTCATGAAATGTTATCATCGATTGTGTTTTAACATGCTATGGATTATTTCTTCTCGTACCTACAACCTCTTTCACAAAGAATATATATAGTTAGCTTCTCTCTTACGTATCGTTATGTACGTGGTAGTTGCTCAACTGAACTCGAATCCCAGGCCCCCACTCTGTAAAACATTCACTGCAATAATTCGTCCGGTTGCAGCCAGAGCAAACAGACTTTACCGTCTCTCTCTGTGCCAAAAATTCAACGTGACTTCAATGAACACAGTTTATTTTATAAAACATCTCATTTGAATGCTGTTTCCCCACTGACTACAACATGGTCGTTTTTAAGTCTAATGTAAACAAATATTTCCAGTTTGACTTATACAAATACTAATCGTATTGTTGAAAAATCAAGTTCTCTTAAGTAGTTTTCTGCCCAATTAACCCACTTTTTATATTCTTCTGATGACGGTTATAATCGCCTAACCAACATGTGTTTTAACTATAATCCCAAGAGTCCCCTGGACCTGAATACACGCTAGCCTATCAGTTAGAAAATTGTTGATCCAACCGTGAAAATATAAGTTTCATTTGATTTAGAGAAATGATGTTAATAGAAACATCAAGTAACAATTGGTAATTGGGAACTAAAAAGAGTCTTGGAGTTTTTCTTTATAGAAATGAATTAATGCCGAATATTCACTGTTTGTCTCGAGTAAAACAAAAATTTTAGATCAGTTTCCCATAATAAATTCATGTTTTTATCGGCTCTTTATAGTCTAGCAAAACGTATTATCTATTCTGATACTTCACTTCATCTGTTCTGTTTTCGGTATATAAAGGACTTCAAGACTGCGACATTCTTTTTTTAAATTTTTGTCGCCAGTCAGAGCTCCTCATTGTTGGGAGCTTAGTTTTACTCACATTAAATCGAACTCTTCCTTCGTGACGTATCAATTGTATAGAGATTAATGAGAATGTAGTATATGCTTGTATACTAAAGTGGTTATGCTCTGTCTTCATCGATTAAATAAACATAAGTAGAGTGTTGCAATTTTTGATATTTTTATCAATCCAGAATGCTTCCTATTGGAGAGCTTCATTTCCCTTACAGTAAACACCTACCCGTGTCAAACTCTGCGAATACAAGAAAATAAAGATTCATTAAAGTCCACATTCGTTAGTTACTAATAATTATAAAGATAGATCCATAGATCGAGTGAATAACATTTCTGTTCTCTTTTGCGGTTAGAGAAAAATTGATTTAAAAACATATATTTATGCTTTCTTCTTTCTTTTTTTTACAAAATATTCATCACTCATCAAGACTCAAAGGCGACTCGAGGACAAGGGTTAACATAGTGTCTTGTGGACGTTGAGACAACACCGTGATGATCAGTGATAGTGGAGGAAGATTGGCAGAATTTGATCATTTAGGAGAAGCGTCCCACAAGAATATGTTTACATTGCACTAGAAAATGACAATGTTGTAGTCAGCTGGAAAGCAACCCAGCGATATTGAGTTCCAAAAACAGGTAGTTCTATGAAATAAACTTTGCTCATGGAAGTTCCATTTAGCTTTAGACACAGAGAGGGAAAAAAGAGGAATTAATTACAGTGGTTTTAGTTAGACGAGTTTTTGTTGTGAATGTTTTATGCATTCGTTGTTTAGAGTTAAATAATTATTCGAATTAGGTTTCCTAAAATTAATTAATAATATTACAACACCTTATACATATGTATTCGTATATGTATTCTTATACTACACGCCATCTTTTCGGTACTTGGTTTGTGAAGAAGATTTCTAGCCTTATTTTTCCTAATCAAACTACTCTTTGTTGTGAATTGGATTAAAACGAAATCTTCGCTCGTAGAAACGCAAGTATACAATGGCTTCCGACAATGTAGTATATGTTCATATTTATCTGCTCTTTTCTCTGTCATTGAATGAAACATCTACATCGTTGCATTTTTTTTTCTTTTTTCCAATCCAGAATTCTACTAATTGCAGAGCTTTGTTTGTATATCATTAAAAACCATCATTGATCATAATTCTACGAAAGCAAGTTATTAGAGACATGTTAAAGTCAATATTCGTTAGTTGGTGATTTTTCTGTTGATAACAACAAACAACCAGTGAGTAACAGACATTTTCTGTTTAACGGTTGAATATAATGAAATTAAAAAAAGAACTGTTATTGTAAATACATAAAATTAAGTAGAGATACATTAACTAGCGAGGTAATTAGGATAGTGTAATTCGTCTCTAAAATGACTTCACTAATTATACATTTGAGAGGAGTATTGTAATATTTTCTTTTTTTGCCACAAGTTAAATATTCCTCAAATTTTAATTATTTTTTGGTATTTATAAATCATTTTAGATGTATAATATGGGAATAACCTCCGTTTTGAAAATTAAAATCTTTTAGATATGCATTCAGTTTGATTCATAGTCATTAAGCTAGATTCCCCGAATGTCAGTTTCTTCCAAAACAACTTAATTATGTGTAAAATTTTAGACATTTTTACAATTAGAAATATAATTAAATTTGATCAAAATTGGAATAAATATTTTGAACACAAATTTTAGTAGCCTTCGTAAGGAGACATACTATTGATTACGGGAATGAGTTTTACCTGTCTGAGCACACGGAATTTTCTTGTGATTGTATTGATGATTTTAGAGGTGAATCTAATGACATTCCAGTGTTTATACGATAGTGCTCAATAACAAGTACATCTGTATCATAGTATACGTTATTTTGTCTGGACAAACATTATTGCCTACATATGTGCACACATGTATCAGCTGTCATTTCTATAGAAATACATTTTGCAGGCCACGTAAACATTGTAAATATTATAAAAAGAGAGAAAACAGTTAAGCGATTAGTTTTCTTTGTTAGGGTAGTAACATTCAACAAAACAGTTATTAGTATATACACATACACACAGATTATTCTCTTTATTTCAATCAGCTGACTCACTTTACCCTTTTATATAGTCGATAATTGTTGTATTAGTCATCTTACAGTATACAGTAAATCGGCATGCATAGCCTAATTGTTTTTCAAGTTTTAGACATGAACATTAGAGTGGTGGTAATTGTTTTTACTTAAGCACATTGTATTTAACTCTGTTTTTAATAGAAGTTTGAGGAATGTACCTTTATAATGGTTTCTATTTTTTAGACTTTTTCTGTGGGGGGGGGGGTAAAATAAGCGACCACTTCAGAAAAATAGACTTGTATGGAAAATACCCGTATTTGTCTAAGTAAAATAAAAATAATGCACTTAACCGAACAATTTACACAATACAAACCAAACGCTTTTTATTAAAATTTGATCCTAACATAACCATTACAGTACCCTAAACTATGTTTTCATCTTAATTTGCTAAGTCGGTTTAGTTCTGCACGTATTGTGTAGAAGATAGGAAACCTGATGCAGCTTTTTCCGGAAAGTTGCAACTACTTACGTCACGACTGAAAACTTCTGGATACAGATTCCTAAAAAGCACTAAAAAATAGTGTGTGTTCAGAAAAAAATGTATCATTAAACATTACATATCGTTTCCGCACGTCATTTGTTGTAGGAAATATTTTGGAGGTAGGTCGAGTAGGCGGTAAATACCGATATTTTTAGATATATATATATTGTTATTATATTCAACCTTGGCAACGCAGGGGCACTGGTCCTGCTAGTTTAATATAACATTTAGTGATGAAAGGACATAATTGTTGCTGTTATTTCGATAGTTGAATTACACACACACACACATACCCCCTCACACACACCCACACACACACACACATATATATATATATATATATATATATATATATATATATATATAAGGTATGACACTAAAAGTAGGATGTATACTTTTGTATGTTTGAACCTATCGTGAAATTATTAAAGCTCAATACAGGATAGAGCAATACTAAAGATGCATGAAAGAAGAGAAATAAACAAATTTAAAAATGACAACTCTATTTCATTTTCATTTGTTCAATGCAAGGTTTATTAAAAAAATATATGTTTATTATTTTCTTTCCTTAAGCTAGGCGGTTCAAAGATTGACATATTATCATCAGAGGAATTACACGGATATACAGGGTGACCCCCCACAAAACGGGCCCCAAATCTAATTAGGCCCTGTTTCTTAGTGTTTCGTCCGAAGTAAATGAATGTTGGGACATAACTAGTTTATTATATTCACAACATCATATCCAAACACTAGGGTCTTTGGCTTTTTTTTCTCCGTTCTACAGCATGTGTTCTAGATGGACTCCTTTTAGCTCCGTGCATTTCTTGAGGCGCAGAACGAAGTTGTCCATGACGTTCTTACAGACTGAATTAGGAATGGCTCTCATCTCCTCCCTGATGGTTTCCTTGAGTTCCGTGATGGTTCTGGGTTTCCCTGCGTACATTCTGTCCTTAAGATCGCCCCAAAGGAAATAATCTGGGGGGCTTCGGTCTAGGCTATGGGGTAGCCACTCAAAATTAGTCTTGAAACTGATCACTCGGCCTCCGAAGTTCTCTTTCAGCCAATCTCGGGACAGGTTTGAGGTGTGAGAACTTGCTCTGTCTTGCTGAAACCAGACTTGCTCATGGAAGATATGTAGAGGGTCTAGAGCTAACTCTTGAAGGTTTTGAGGACCTCCACATACCGCTCCTCGGTGACTGTCACTGCTGCGCCAGATTCTTTGATGAAGATTGGTCCAATGATGCCTCTGACCGGGATTGCCGCCCACACCGTGCAATTAGGAGAGTACAGGCGCTTGGTGGCTACTTCATTGGGTCTGGAGGACCCTCAGAAGACATTTGTCTTTGAGATCGCTTTTCCGTCAACATGGAAGTGGGCTTCATCTGAGGTCCAAAAGAAGATTAAGGAAACCTGGTGTCTCCTGATCTTATCGAGCATCTTGACTGCCATAGCGCTCCCATGCTTTTTGTCTAAGGCTGTAAGGATCTACAGCGTCTGTATTATGTATGGGTAACCCCTGATATCGTTCACCAGCACTCTCCTGCAAGTTTCACGGGAAATACCGAGGGACTGACTTCGCTTACGCACAGAGCATTTCGGACTCTCCTGGAGAGACTCTCTCACACTTTCGACCAGCTCGGCTGTTCGCTTCTTGGGACGTGCCGAGTGGCTAGGACGGTTCTCACTGGAAGCGTTGAAGTTGTCCACGGTTCCATACTTCTCGAAGTGGTCCACCCAGTTCTGAATTCGTCTATTGGGTGGAGCCTTTTCACATCCGAACTGATGCATGAAACTGTCCTGGGTTTTCTTAAACGAGCCTGTCTTGTAGTAAAATTAAACACAGTGTATTCTTTGTCCCAGCTCCCACTGATGTCTTGGTGTACCTACGGTCGTTGATTCTACCATGCCCGGTAAAATAAGGGCAATCGGTGAATAAATAGAGGAGATATCACATAAAGTGTACACGGGGCCCGTTTTTTTTAGTCACCCTGTATAAGTTGGCAGGGAAGTAGTCGAAATTCACAATTTGAAAAATTGGATGGAAAATTGGATGGAACATTGATATAAGTGTGTTAGAACAATTGTAAAAAGGTCAATTATATCCAGATAGAATAAAGTCCATTTATAAAATTGTTAATGAGGAAAAGTTGAAAATGGAAAAGAAAAACATTCACCGTTAAAACTCTGTGGAAACTGCGTCGAAGGTGAAAAACATATCATGAATCCATTCGTTAGAATATGTGGCTAATTCGTAGGAAACTGGTTAGGATGTGTGTTGGAGATTTACGGCTATTTTAAACACTCCCATATACCCCAGTGAAGAAAATTCTAAGGAAATGAGTTCCAAAATATTGCAGAGATTTCAAGTAGAAATAGAGAGGAAGGAAAGTACGTTGTTTGTTAAATGTTTATCCGAAGGTTACTAAAACTCGAAACAGATTGTAAAGTCAGAATCGAGGCCGGTGAGCATTTAGGGATGGGCTAGGAGTGGATG
>OY744541.1:69748476-69765976 GCA_963556195.1 Sepiola atlantica
AGTTTAACTTTTATTTTGTGGAAGTAATTCAAATTCAAGTTATTCAAATTTAAAGATAGGACCCTTATTTTGGCCCAGCCTGTATATATATATATATATATATATATATATATATATATATATATATATATATATATATATATATATATATATATATGCATTTCTAAACCAGTTACAAACAAGCCGTCATTTATAGCGCCATGCAATACTGGGCCCACCCATATTGGGTTATATTCAGAGCTTGCTGATATGGCCGCTGAATTTGCCATTTAGTTGTTAATTTACTCTATCAGTTGCACGATAATGTGTACTGGACACATCGAAACGCGTTCCGACCCCTCCATCATATATGCCTTACGTATTGGGGTCCGAAAAATGTGACCGACAGATTATCATACCTTATACTTATGATTGCAGGTTTGGCATTAAGCAAAGGTGTATATGGTTTAATTAAAAAATATTATTTATGAAGAATTATATATGCATATATATATATAAATATATATATATATATTTTATTTTTATATAAATATATATATTTATTTATTTATATATACATATATTAGTATGTATATATATTTATTTATATAAACATATATATATATATTTATTTATATATACATATACTAGTATATATATAGTACATGTATTGTATTCGTTTCTGTAGATGTAAATCCGTTGACATTCAAGTGTTTATAAAAAGTGCTCAATAACAAGTAGAGCTGTTTATAAGTATATTTTTTTTATTTATACAAACATTATTGGTTACATATGGGCATACATGTTTCGGTTGCACTCTTCGCAGAGAGTCAACCTCGTCAGACCAATGATTCAGAGCAATGATATATATATATTTACTAATTTATATATATATATATATATATATATATATATATATATATATATATATATATATATATATATATATATATATATATATATATGGTCTCAGAAGTTTCTCAACCATTAAAACTAAAAATTAAAAAAAATTGTTAAAACCCTTAAGTCCCAAGTCGTTCAGTGGAAAATAACTCATGTAAGTCAATTTAGTTTTTACAGTTATTATATAAGTTTGCTTCTAACATTATTTAAGGGATCATCAGTTGTTTACCATGAAAAACTGTTTCGGGAATATGTATATATAAATAAATAAAAAAAAATATATATATATATATATATATATATATATTTATACATATACATTTATTTATATAGACATATATATTTATATATTTGTTTATTGATATATACATATATTAGTATATATATATATATATATATATATATATATATATATATGCATATATATTTATTTATAAACATATATATATATATTTATCTATGTATATATGCATATATATATATATATATTTATTTATATATACATATATATATTTATATATGTATATTTTTATTATTTTTATATACATATATATATATATACATACATATATATTTATTTATATATACATATATATATATATATATATATATATATATATATATATATATATATATATATTTATATATATATATACATATATATATATATATATATGTGTATATATATATATGTATATATATATATATATATATATATATATATATATATATATATAT
This sequence comes from Sepiola atlantica, assembly GCA_963556195.1. Classification (NCBI taxonomy): domain Eukaryota; kingdom Metazoa; phylum Mollusca; class Cephalopoda; order Sepiida; family Sepiolidae; genus Sepiola; species Sepiola atlantica. The sequence continues at coordinate 69,750,097 of OY744541.1, forward strand.
ATAAAGTTATCTATAAGCAATGGTACCGTGGTTTCACAACTCATCAGTGTGGCTAAACAGAGCGAGCGTATCTACTACGAGATGCAGAACTTCAGATGCCAGCTAGGTCACTACCGAGAGCTACACATCGGTATCAGATTTCATAAAATATTAGCTTAGGAACACGCTAATTAAAGTTGAAAAATTCTATCGTTTTCAACTGAATTTATACTTTTGTTTTCGAATATTACGATACTGTAACCGGGAAGACACAATGTGTTTTACCGAAGTAAATTCAGATCCGCTAAGTTGAAACAATCATATGCTCCACCCATCTACAGACAACTGTTTCGTCGTTTAACGACCCAGCGATGAGGCAAAGCATTACGAGGTTTTGATAACCATCAGTCCGGTTGAGTGTCGATATTTTCTATACGGTAATTTTTGTACTTGTTTTGCATTTGACCCTCGTCACATAGACTTCGAACTAATTCGCTTTGTATCTGTTCATTCAACTGTAAAGTCGGAACGAGCTTATCTACCAGTTCCATTTAGTGTTGGTCTTTTCTATTTAAAGATTCGTTCCGTCGACATTACGATCGCTATCGTTATAATCAATGTCATCTCTGAGACAACCTTTCTACTGTTATCATTGTCATCATTGCTCTTATAGAGAGTGATACTGTGAGAGTCGTTATTGCTATTTTTGGTGTTTCTTAAAGCTATTCGTCCTTTTGTTTGTCTCCTCTTCTTGGCCGTGATCATTAGCTTTTTTCTACATATTGTTATGGACACTCCATTGGAATTGCAAATTGCCGCATCGCTAATCACAAATGTCTAGCAAATAAAGTAGTTGTGTGTACAGAATCGCCAGTGTTTTTTTTGTGATATGTTTTCTTTTGTGTTGTTAATAACGTAAAATATTGTCAGTCCTTGGGGATAATATACTCTTGTCTTACTTTTTTTTGTATTGCATCTTTTCTATTTCCGGGATTTTTTCCCGCTATTTTCCTTTTCTTTTATTTCTCAATTTTTGTCTTTCCATTCAGTACTTTCCGGCAAATATATGCGCCCTCGAGACGGGAAAATTATACAGTACTCTTAAGTAGAGAAAATCACTTTTTTATATATTCTCAACTTCATAATAAAGACCAAATGTGCATTAAAGTGTATATATATATATATATATATATATATATATATATATATATATATATATATATATATATATATTTAAAAGGTTATTTCACTCCAAACAAGACAGGTCGCCACCGTAGACGTGAGGGGATACTGATAATTCGAGAGTAGGTTATGGGTGTCATCCCAAGTTGTGAGCTGTGCAGCGAGATATCTGTTTATATTTGTTTTACGCCTCTGCATGTCAGTACAGTCGGCAAAACAGAAAGCAGAGAGCGATTTCCAGTGACTGGCAGCACGGGAAATTAAGCTGCATGAGTAGAAGGCTTCTGGGGACCTCCACAGTGAATGAATGGGACCTTGCTGATGGTCGGGTTGGTCTAGTGTATTTGCGTCGATGATGCACAAGAGCAGTTAGTTCATCGGAGAACAATCCATTGAAGTATTTGTAAAACTAGCACAAGGATGCAACAGGACATGGGTTGGAGCTTGGTGGATAGTGAATGACTTATTAAGTTGGCGACTCTTTCTGAACCTTGTCTAGGGGGGGGGACTAGTGGGTGATGCACCAGCCCAGATGTGGTAAGAATACTCTATGCATGAGCGGATTGTGACTTTGTAAATATATAGCATAATGTCAGGTGTGAGAAGTTTACAAGCACGGTAAAAGCAGCCCACTTTCTTTGCAGCAGCCCTGTATAAAATGTATTTATTCCAATTCATGTAATCTATGAATGTTAGGCCAGTAAGTTTGAATGATGAACTCTCTGGTAGGGTGTTGTTTGCCATGACAACCAGAGGTGTAAGAGGTTCTTTGTAGTTATTGAAGGAAAGTAGCTTTGTTGTTGCGGCATTGTAAGTTACCATCCATTTATGACCCCATTCCACTAAAGCCTGGGGCTCACTTTCTAAGGATTAAGCCATTGCCTCGAATATGTACGCGTCCGTTTTGCCCACATGACGAGAGTAGAGCTTGTTGTCATCAGCAAATATACCTATCTCAAACTCAATGTTATCAGGGAGGTCGTTCACGAAAATCAGGAACAATAAAGGTCCGAGGATCAATCCCCGGGGTACACTTGCATTTATGGCATGTTGCCTAGATGAACGGGAAGCATGATTCACCAAGGCATTCGTTGTAGAGTTTTGAGAGGACAGGGACCAGTTCTGGAGCATTTCGTTATTAGTACTACAGGTATAAGCTCAGGCCCACATGCTTTGGAGATGTCGAGGATTTTATGATGACCCTGAGAGATGGTGGTTTGCTGAGTCAAATGTGGAGTTAGAGGCGAAACGCTGGGAAAGTAGTTCAGCCTTATCAGCTGATGTGCAAACGATATCATTGTGGGTTGAGAGCGGGGGAATCGTTGATTGTCGATTGTTCACCACACTATTATAGATTTTCCAGAAATAACGAGTGACTAGTTTCTGTGACTGAATGCGTTTTTTGCTTATCTCTGTATATCTTCTCTTTGTTTCACCTATCACTACCATGCAATTATTTCTTGATTCTATAAATTGTTGTCTATTCGCAGTTGACTTATAGCGGACGAACTTTCGGAATGCTTGCTGCCTCTCAGCAATTACAATGAACTATTTAGAGGAGTGGGGTTAGCTGAAGAATTTTCGCATTGGGACATAAAATTCAATGCATGCTTGACCCACTCAGTTAACTCATTTACACACTGATCAGCAGGGAGTGAGAAAGTTTCAGTCCATGGGGTATCGCTGACCTTATTTTTGATGGACTAAAAATAAGCCTTATCGAAGTATCTCATTGTTTTGAGCAATGGCTCATCAGCTTTTGAACGAGTTTTTAGGGTGATAGCAATCATAACCACGACGTGATCAGGGTAACGGAGCGGGCTATGAACTTCAGTCACACTAGCCTCGGGCAGTGAGGTCAGGAACAGGCTAGAAAGTGAGGCTTGTTGGTGTACTCGATCAGGGAGGCAGGTCGTGAAAGCGACAGAGAGGGAGCTAAGGAGAAACTATATGTAGAGTTACCGGTTGCGTAAGTACGGCTCGAGAATTCCAGCCAGTCACGGTGTTGTGAATCAAAATCCCCAAATGCATGTAATTGAGCATTCAAGTCGAGTGAGAGTGCTCTATCAATCTATTTAGAAACATAGTTTAGCAGGGTACAGTCCTGGATCGAAGATGAACGGTATAAGAAATATGAGTAACTAACACTCTGATGTAAAGTCAATCTAAAGCACATGTAGGTTTGGTCATATGATTTTTACCTATGTTTGTCAGAATCCTTACGGTAGAGAAGAAGGTAGTCAGTCATGTCAAGTGGTGAGAGGAGATTGAGGATTGAAGGTTCGTTTCACTTAGTGCTAGGATATCCGCGAAGTTTGTCAGGTTTAAGGTTTCTACGTCGTTGATGTTGATTCTAAGTCCCTATATATTAATGAATGCAAGCCTCATGGTCGGAGGCGAAGATGTTTTGTGTTGGGTGTATGGTTTAGGTTTGATCTATTTATTTTGCAATGTCATGTTTGTCTTTATAGAGTATGGTAAACAAAGTTGGTTCATATTAGGTGTCAATAAGCTCACCCGACCAGTCCATTAATCGCGACCTGGGCCATGGGGGTAGTGGCCTCGGGAAAGCCCACCAGGGATAACCGTAGGGCACCTTTCCTTGCGCTGCATTGCACGTACAGCAACCCACCGTATTTTTCAACTGATGATTGAACAGCCGTTTTTAGCGCTACCGAAGAGTTTGGGCTCATGTCCTGTCAGTCAGAAACAGCAGCCAGATAAACGTTCTAACCTGTACCCCGAACCTGTCGGAACACGGGCGACAACGACCGGCCATGTAGGACTTTGTCAGGAAACAAAGCTCGGCACTGGGTGCATTTGAGGCGTTACAGCGCTAATACATCTGTGCTTGGCTAATATACAGATAAGGAGTGTAAAGGATGGGCGATAGGCAGAGCCCATCTACTGATGTTTAGTTCAATCGTAGGTGGAACGCACTGATTCGGAAGTAATATTGAGAATTCGGGCCATTTTCAAATACTTCCGTGGACCGAGAATGAGAGTAGTTTTTCAGAAGCTGAAATCAAGCTAAACATATTTCTATTGTATTTACTTCATTTTTGAACTTTTTCAACGCTGCCTTCACGAAAACCCTTCTTTTCCCTTTTTAAATCTAATTTCACTAGACACCTTATTAACGGACCTTTACCAACTGGGCAGATCCCATATTTTTTTACACGCACGCTCTCACTCTCCATTATTTAATAATTTTTCAAATTTTGAATTTTGGCATTTCCACTGCCAACTGATCCATCTATGTAATTCCTCTGATGATAAGATTTTAATCTTTGAAAAGCCTACACATGTTTTTACCGAGTACATTGCATTGAACAAATAGATTTGTCATTCGTACATGTTTATCCCTCTCCTTTCATTTCTCTCTCTCTCTCTCTCTCTCTCTCTCTCTCTCTATATATATATATATATATATATATATATATATATATATAAACATTGAAAATGTAAATACTTTATTAATGAGAGATTTACTTTCTTTCATCATTAATCTTATTTATTTCGTAATTAAAAATCCTCACTAATAATTGACCAATATAATGTCCTTTTTCAAAATATACACACACTTTTGTGTTTTTTGTTTCATATAACGCCCGTTTAAAGGATGTTATCCGCGTTGGTGTCATGGCGGGTATAAACTCAATTTCAGGTTGATAAATAAAGAAGCAAGGACTGTTGGTATTTTAGAAAAGAAGGTCGGTCATTTTAAAGCATTTGTAGGTCAAACTTATAAACATTGAAAATGGATAGATGTAATCAATACATTATTAATTAATTAAGATTTTCACATAAATCTTAATTATTTCCTTAAAAGATCCATCATCAGTGTTTACCAGTATAAACAATGACAGAATACGAGTAAACTATAATGTAAGAAATTAATAACATTGATGTTTAAGAAAATAATTTCGGATTGGTAAAGGCTCTCTATTCTAAATTTAAATGATTCTGACTTACCAATGCTTTTAAAATCACGAGTATCTTATATATATATATATATATATATATATATATATATGTATATATATATATATATATATATAGTGAGGTGTATGACCGATGCAACGATATATGATGGTATTTTTAAATTCATCTATTATTATGTATTTCGATTTATCAATTTGCCAATGATTCGATACTTCAATCCAATTACTGATCGATATAGCACGCTCATAGTCAAAACTGTTACCGCTGGATGATTATAAAACTGTATATATATATATATATATATATATATATATATATATATATATATATATATATATATACTTATTTTCCGGTTTCGACATCATTCAATACATTTATAATTTTCCCTTTTTCTTAACATGTTCCTGGATTCGAACAAAACCGGTTAACCTATTGTTTTTCTGATGATTTATTATTTTGTTAAATTGATTTTTCCTTTTATATATTTTATATACACACACACACAGACACACACACACACACAGACACACATATATATATATATATATACATATATACATAAATATATATATATATATGTATACATATCTATATACATATATATACATACATATATATACATACATAAATATATATATATATACATACATATATATATATTTACATACATATATATATATACATATATATACATACACATATATATATGTATGTATATATTGTATGTATATATATATACATAAATATATATATACATATATATGTATATACATATATATATATACATACATATATTTATACATACATACATATATATGTATATACATCCATACATATATGTATACATACATACATATATATGTATATACATACATACATATATATACATACATATATATATACATACATACACACGTATATATATACATACATACACATGTATATATACATACATACTAACACACACACACACACACACATATATATATATATATATATATATATATATATATATATATATATATATATATATATATATACCTAAAGACTTTATGTCCGAGGAGCGGGTAAAATGTATTCCCCGAAAAGGACAGGTACCTTCGTTTTTATGACCCCTAACGAAGATTATAATTTATAATGTTACTAAGCCTCATGTATAGAATCTTAGGTTAATTTTTTCTCATAGCCATCATGTATTACGAATATTTTTATAAGAACTTTCGCCCGATCGGCAGTCAGAAAACCAATAGAATAACTCTAGCAACGTAACTGCCACTCATTCTATATATATTTCTCTCGTATTTTGTCTACCCTATTTCGTGGCGATATAGATTATTTCTGTGGTATTATTTATATTCTCAGAATAAATTGATTATAGAAGTACAGTTTAGAGTGGCAACATTATTCTTTGAAGTTATTTCGCATTGAAGATATTATTACTCTTTTAAGACATTACTTTTTGAGAGCATTACTCTGAGGCATTGGCAATGTTATTTGTAATAAACATGATTGACATTCAACCACAGATTCCTAGCATATACTTGAGGGAGAAAATAAAAAGCAAACATAAGGTTTAGAATTTGTACAGAATCAGAATGAATGATACGGTTTGGGATGGACTTATAGATACTAGGGCATGACGGTGCAAGTCGATTGATCGGCTTCTACTATTTTCCTTAGTAAGGCCCTAACGGGGAAGGATGTCTGCACCACCAGGACTTCGGCTAAAAGTATAAAGGTAGCCACCTACGGCCTACAGGTGGTTTCCTTTTCGTTTTTTTTAATCCTTTATGAGATAAGTGGTAACTCATTAGTACTAAAAATTTTAGTTATTTATGAGACTGTATAATTTTGTCTGATAACATAAAGATTGTTCAAAGTATCATCTACTGCTCCATATTGTATGAAGTCTTTCCGATATTATATCGTTAAAGCGTTGAAACTCAAAAACTACTTATTTGATCATATTCAAATTGTATATGTTAACTACGCTTATTCAAGAAAATACGAATCATATGTTTGGAAAAATCAACTTTGACCGAACTTGTTACGCTTACAGGCAGATGTCTAATTTAATCTCATAAATGATTATAGCTTTCATTGGCTATAATATGAAATAAGTAGTAAGTTTCTACGATGAAGAGGGCTGAAAAACTTGTGGAAAGTATGACAGTCACCGTTTTGTTACGGTGACATTTGACATTTGACCTATACATCCTCAAATTAACTCAGTTTTCAGTCAGAAAATGCCCGATATTATGATCAATTTTTGTGACAATTGGTCACGCGTTGTGTGGGGGATGTTGTACACAAACAAACAAACTCGACCGAAAACATAACCCTCATTGATTAAGGTGATAAATAAGCCAATACGTTGGACATGAGTAAATGTGCGACCACGATCTTCAAAATAAACACTAAACAATCGTGAAAGCGAAGGAAATGATACTAGGTGGCGTTCTTTGTTACAACAGACATCATCTTCTGCTCTGTTCGTACTGTTGATTCTTTGAAACGAAGTGAAAAATCAATCTGTTCGCATATGCACATTGATTCTGACGCATTCAATGGTGCAGGTATAAACTGAAATAATGATGAAAAAAATAAATACAGAAACTATACCGACGTAAATGCACAAATAAACCAATCACTTCATTCGAACATCAATTCGTATCAAATGTTAAACACGCTCCAATTTAGCAGAAAATCATTGTTGCCGCTTTTCGCTGCTGGAGCGATGGCGCTTAATCCAACGGCAAGTAAATTCTCGATTTCCGCCAAATGATAACAACTCGCAGCTAACCCGAAAGCCAAATCAAAGGAATAAACTAATAAGCCAACAAAATAGCCTCCCCCCTCCGCCTCCTCCTCCTCGACGTATATAACTTGTATTGTACATAGCGAAAGTCATCGATGTCCTGGCCATCGTCCCTCGAGAATCCGCATAGTTATTAAGGAAGCGCGTGTAGGATTATCGCCTCGATTCTAATTACGGAAAAACGTTATTAAAACCTCAATTTTCGAACCAGTAAATGTTGATTGCACAAGCCATATAATGTACGAACATGCACGAGTTGATCTCCTGAGTGAGAGCAAAAGAACATTTGCTTATAATAGCTAATCAATAATATTGAAGTAAATAAATTGATAGAATACGTGTTTTATATAATACTAGCGGTGTTGCTCGGGATTAAATCAAGAACACGACTATCTTCTTTGCACTATGCCCATGCCACCATATTACATTTTGAATGCTTCACCCTGTTTTGATCAATAATATGAGCTGGCTACTCTGGTGCCCCCTCGATGTAAATTCACTAGACAAACTCGACAATCAGCTAAATCTCATCCATTCACTGTGGAGGTCCCCAGATGCTGGCGAGCTTTCTACTCCAATAGCTTATTTTCTCGTGCTGCTAACCACTGTAACTCCCTCCCAGTCCCCTGTTTTCCCGACGATACTGACATGAATACATTTTAAACTGATGTAAAGAGGCATCTCGCTGCGCAGCTCCCAATTTTGGTTGATGCCCTTAACCTTCTTACTTTTTTCTCAGTAGCCCCTTCCGTCTACAGTAGGGATCTGCCTTGTTTGGGGTTAACTATGTTAAACATATATATATATATATATATATATATATATATATATATATATATATATATATATATATATATATATTCGAGAGAGGATGAAAATTTGGAAAACTATGAATTAGTATCTTAAACATACGTACAAATTTCGAAAGTAACAAATTCATTAAAATCGGATATACGTATTTTAAGTTTTCATATAGGAAGCAGGTGTAGATTCGGCACCTAGAGATGGACTAATTCCAGTGGTTTCTCCGGCGACGTCCATACATATTATATAAATGCCATCAAATAAATACTATTTAAACATTTTAAGAAGGTAATGTTTTATAGTTCTATTGGGCGGAACTTAAATGGTTCAGGACCACTTCCATTGCCTTCCGTAAAAAAGTGTAATTAATATGCTTTAAATTTCAGAAGAATACGTTATATTTGAAGTTTTAACAGGGTTCTTCTAACATAGACACCTTAGCGGTGCATTTAGAGATTCAAAACTACCTTAATTCTCCCCCCCCCTGTGAAAAATTTACATAATAATTCACTTTTAATTAATATGCATATTCTCTAACCTTTCTTTCTATAGAAAACACACACATACACAGACATTTACACATACACACACACACACATATATATATATATTGTAGTATCCCTCTCTCTTTCTCTCTCTCTCTCTCTCTCTCTATATATATATATATATATATATATATATATATATACACACACATATATATATATCGAGAGAGAAGGGTAGTATTGCTCTGTGTGAAATTTCAAATGTTGTTGTAATTACTGCGGTGAGCAAGTTCTGCTCGAACGTTGAACACTGTAGACGACATGGCACTTCACCCCGCCTACCGAGTAAATGTAATTTAATTAAAATTACTGTCTGTCTCGGTTTCTCGCGACCGTCTTGTCCTAGACGTTAGACTCGTGATTCTAGCAAGAATCTACGAACTTCGTGCGAGCCCATGCGACCGCATGCAACCGCCACTCCTACACTAACAACGGTAAGAGAGTGCGAAAGCAAAAAAAATATGTAGAGTAAAAACCCCGTAAAAGATGTAATAGTCTTAAAAGTAGAGCCTTGTTTTAAATTGAGAAAAGAATGTTGTAATTTCTCCAATGTTCTTAATACATTATTTATAGTATATATAATATTTTATAAATAGATATTAATTATTTATTACCTACAAACATCGATGTTTCATGCTTACACTATCTTCAGTGCAGGAAGCTTATTCCCGACGGTCAGCGGGCGCGAACTCCAATCGCAAACCGCCACTGATTAACAATCAATCGACTTACCCGTTGGCCACCACAAATTAGCTTAGAAGTAAGGCGGAATTTAACTTTGTAAAGGCCAAGTCGGCGGGTATTCACAGAAGCAGCGAAGAGTTATCAACAACAACAACATACCGTGTTGGATCTCGCAATATATATATATATATATATATATATATATATATATATATATATATATGTATGTGTGTGTGTGTGTGTGTGTGGGGGGTGTTTGTGTGTTGAAATCCTTAAGGGAAATTTAACAGAGTATTATTCTAGTGCAAATAAAGACTGAAACGCATCATTAAAGTTAGACTGTACTAATCAAGAACATGACCATCTTACCTATCGGTAAATTTTACCATTTTATGCAGTGATGGAAGAAACATGCATGGAGTAAGCATAACGTTATGCTGAGTGAAGTAGATGGGTTTAAGTGAGTGGATGAGGAGAAGGAGGAAGAATAATAGATGTGTGAGACGAGTCGAAATAGAAAGAGTGCTAAGAGGTGTGAGTAAAGATGCAGAAGCTTAAAGGTGTTGTGTTAGTAAACTGATAATAATGGAAGCACATTGAGAATAGCGATAACAGAGGAACAGAGCTGGAAAAACGGCAGGGAGGGGGAAAGAAGTAAATAACAGTAAAAAAAATGTATATGTTTTCATATTTTAAAAGCTACTATGTTACTTGTAATACATTCGTTACCGGTTTTTATCATCTGATGAGAAAATCTTGGCTTTTAAACCCACGGATTAAGGATTTGAAAGTTGTGCTTGTTTTTGAACTATTGTAGATTCAATCCCATGTTAAACTCAACCAACTTTTATTCTACTAATTCGTTTTTATTAATATATATATATCTATATCTATATCTATATATATATATATATATCTATATCTATATCTATATCTATATCTATATATATATATATATATATATATATATATATATATGTATGATATTATTTATAATGAAGAGCCGCTATATTGAGGACACTGCCGAAGGCACATTTCTAGGTGCAATCAATGGAAAATATATTCATAATTTACAATCTCAGCAGATATAGTACTTCCATATATATTGCTTAAAAATATATATCATCGCATTTTGCATAATTGGATAATATCTACATATGAATACAAAGTTGCCTTCTTGATCAATTCTGTTTTAGAGTTGATGATAGCTAAATAAAAAATATTGATATCAAGTGAGGATTACGTTTCCCTGTTTCTAAATCCCGATTCTCACAGAAGAGACGTTGCTCGTCTCTTTCTACTCTGTCGTTATTTACAGGGAAGGTGGTTGACTAAACTCTAATTTTTGGTTCCTCGTTGTAAGACATTAGAAGCAAGAACTCGACATTCATAACACCACATAAACAAATTTTATTTTCTTCCTATATATAATTAGCCGGGGAAAAATTCCACATATATAGGTTATTCGCTAAGGCTTAGCAACTGTCGAACACGTTTCTTGAGACTGCTTCCTTGACGACTTTTACTTAGTCGCATTGAAACCCATTGTAAACATTCCTGTGAGTGCCTGCCCCAAAAGTAACCTAACAAACTGTACATCATTGGTTAATATTAGTATTCTCAGAAAGTCTACATACTTTAAGCTGTTATGCATCTCTACCCCATTTTCCCATTGTCCTCGGATAACCTTAGATCATGATATGCGATTATACTCTACCCCCAGTTATTAATAATGAGGTGTACATAGTAGTATTTATAATAAATGTTCAAGACTGCCTTAGGCAAATTCATAGGCGGAACTAATATAACATATTTAAATCATTGCAGATTTAATAGTTTTACAAATCTGGATTTACGTTATAATAAATGTTTTAGTTTATGTCTACGGACCATCTCACTACCAGAAAGAAAATGTAAACGGCGAGACTTTTCTTTAACTGGAAATAAATTAAAAGCAACCAATAATAACCGTTCCAAAACGTGGGGCACGTATACTTGAAGATCACATTCTAGGTTGCCGTGTTGGAAGAAACTAGCCTCAGCACGTCTAATTTGTACCGCTTGATGACTCCAATTGTAAGCGATAATATTCTTGCGTGGACCCTTCGAAGAACTAGCCAACAAAACTGTATTTATTTCGCTAAGAAATCTGATTTTCCATGGCAAATTCTTAAGTGATTACCCTAGTCTATGTATATCAAGTAAAAATCGTAGATACATATATGTGACTGCTGCAAAATAATACCCTCATATTTTGCAATATTGAAAAATGTCTACATATAATAATGTATAATCTGCATGCATTTGCCGTCTTTACAAACTCTGTTACATATGGGCGAATAGCAAGGCGCGAATAAACTCAATACCTTGACTCGATTCTCATTTGATTAAGACGATAATGATGATAACTCGCTCTTTGTACATTAGCTATTTGTTTATTCCGAGCAGCTATCGACCTGCAGCAAAGGCGTACCAAGAGACGATGACCTCGTTTGTAGTGCTCATATGTTTATTCTTATTTCTGGAAACGAAGGAAACATTGAACAGTGGGAATTAACATATCCACAACTTTTCACCGGTTTTAACTAAGAAAAGTCCACACGTTCCGACTTCCGAGAGACGTATTTATCGTGCAAGTTGCAGCAGAAAAAAGCGATAGAAAGAATGAGAGAGGGTGCAGAAGTTACCTTACCAGTGGTCTGGTTCTAATGCCATTTTTCTGACTCGGCCACACAGATCCAGGAGAAAGCGACACAGCTTGCCTTCTTCATAAATTTTTTGTAGGAGTTGTTACTAACGGACTCATCATAGTCGGATGCGTTAATAAAAGGAAGGGTCGACTCACTGCTTTATGGTACGACATAATAAATTTAGTTATATAGACTAGCCAAAATAGCTTCCCTACGGTCGTCTATTTTTGCTAGGTTGTCGCGTCAGAAATGAACGCTCACCCGTAAACCGATGGAGCCCCAGTCATATTTCTTGGGTGAGACATTGATTTACTTTGTTTCCAACCGAGAATTTGTTTCACCCTCCCCCATGAATACAAATATCTTCAGTTGAAAAAAGAAAAAAAAAATGTTCACACCACCCAAACTTTTTTTTAACCATTCCCTATGAATAGTAATATTTTCAGTTAGCAAAAGAAAAAAAATGTTTTAACCCAACCCCCACAAATTTTGTTTACCCTTCCCCATGAATACTAATATTTTCAGTTAAAAAAATTGAAAAAAAATGTTAAACCTCCCTCACCCAAATTTTATTTTACCTTCCCTCATGAATATTTATATGTTTAGTTAAAAAAAAATTAACATGCCCCCCTCCCCCCAAAACTTTGTTTCACCCTTCTCCCTGAATAGTAATATTTTCAGTTAGAAAAAGAAAAAAAATTACCCCCTCCTAAAAAAAAACAATTTACCCTTCCCCATGAGTAGTAATATGTTTAGTTAGAAAAGAAAAAAAGAAAAATGTTACCCCCCCTAAAAAATGTTCTTACCCTCCCCCATTCATAGGTAAAACAATTTTTAAAAAATTAGGAGACGCCTCGGTCATATCAAAGAACTAATGTTAAAATATGCTATTGAAAGCGCCTACGTCATATCAAAGACCCAGTTTTGTTATTCTTCCAATATGGTTACCCATTTAGTAATTTACAATAAAATACCTTGTCTTATCAACGTAATGAATATAGAGATTGATAATGTGAAAAAATCCTCTCACTATGACGTCACTTCCGGAAAGAACCGGAAGGATGAGTCAGCAATTTAGTTTTCAAAATGGTCACCAATTTACTAATGGCTCGGATATGCCTTGCTAAACTTTAATTTACAGTAGAACACATTGTCTTAACAACGTAATGAAAATAAAGAACGAAAACTGTTCAAAAATCCTCTCCCGATGACGTCACTTCCGGAAAGAACCGGAAGGGTGAGTCAGTAATTTAGTTTTCCAAAATGGTCACCCATTTACTAATGGCTGGGATATGCCTTGTTTAATTTTAATTCAAAGTAGAACACATTGTCTTCACAACGTAATGAAAATAAAGAATTATTATGTGAAAAGATATCCTCTCAAAATGACGTCACTTTCGGAAGAATGAATTTGCAATTTTAACAGTACTCGCCATTGAAAGTATGGTTTAGGAAACACGCTGGTTTATGTAGAAAATGGCTTTAATTAATTGTATGAATAATTTTTATTAATATCACCTTATCGGAAAATATTGTAAATACATATGCAAACTTAATTATAGCAGTTATAAGTGTATATTTGTAAATATGAATTTAATTGAAGGTTAAAAGGAATGACTTATGTGAATGACGAAACCCGTCATGTGTCTGAACGACTTTTAATAATAGTATATAAGGAATTTTAAAAAGTATTAGATTACGTAAGATTCTTGACACGTTCTTGGTTCTAATCGCAGCCTAGTCTTGAAATTTCGTTCTTCTTTGTTTATTATATGGAATCTAATGTTATTTAATGTCATTTAATCTAAATTAATTGATTAATAGTTACCTAATTCTAAAGGTATACAAATATTATGAAGGCTGGCGGACTTAGTAAATAGTCATACTGGAGTTTCGGCTTCAGAAAGACAGACAGATACATAAACTCCATTATTAATAGATATTAATCTTTTGGTTCATTTAGTTAGAAGTTGGTGTTTGTAAATTTGAACTTTTCATTGAAATGTATAAAAGCAAGCAGCAACATCCAGAACACTTCTGATTATTTGGATGATCAGAAAACTGCAGTTATGTGTTCTGATACATAGAATTGATTAGGTTGATATACGCGGTCGATTCAGCTACATCGAAATATATATGGAACGGACACCGTGCCTAAAAGACTAGTAAGGTAACATGGTTGCTGGTAATCAACAATAAGTGCCCGCTTAATAGACTTCAACGAAATGGTGTGATTCGCTAGGACCTGATCAGAGAGGGAATTGCTTGATGTTTGTAAAACCCTTACAAACAATTACATATCGAATCAACAATATGAATATGTGTATATAAACACCTTAACACAACTTCTCTACTTTCACAACGAACGCTATTATCCTTGATTAATCCAGGTTGAAATAAATGCCTATCTTTTTGAAATATATATATATATATATATATATATATATATATATATATATATATATATATATATATATATATATATATATATATTTAGCCTGAAGATTCCCCCGGGGATAAAACGCGGGAGCCTATGTGTAGCTTAATTGCGATATATATTTTCATTGGTTACTTTACATATATATATATATATATATATATATATATATATAAATATATATATATATATATATAAATATATATATATATATATAATATATATATATATATATATATATATATATATAAGTAAATATATATTATATATATATATATATATATATATATATATATATAAATATATTATACGGAGAGGTAGTTTTCTTCAAGCATTGTGTGTAATACGTATATAGAGTATTAGAAGCCTATCACAATGAAGAAAGGGAAATATGTCGGCGGGTAGAAGTAAGACAAAAACAAGTGAGTTTGTAAGTATTTTTTCAATTTAAAACAAAATATTTTTGTTCCTATATAGAATATTTTATTTGATTAGGCAAGACTTCACAACTGTCATGTAATGTGTGTGCCCGTGTTCCATAATATATTTCGAGGAATACCTCTTAGTGAAATGGTAGGTGTTTCAAATTTCAAAATAACGTGCGGATGTCAGTATTGCTTATGACGCAGTAAATATTAATATCCGAAGAAAATGCAATAAAACTAAAACTATGACTGATTGTTTTTTTGCATTTATTATTTTAATTACTTATTTATTTTATTTTTTATTTTCTCTGAATATTTTATATTTGAGCAAACCGACGAAATGCCATATATTTATAAAAAAAGAAAATTTA
>OY744541.1:69775976-69878476 GCA_963556195.1 Sepiola atlantica
AACTTTTGCTTTTTTTGCTTATTTCGTTTCTTTTTTACAAAATGTTGAATTTTGCTGAAACACCTTTTACATGCTACCGCAATCAATGTAGTTTACAAGGAAAATTTAGAAAACCGAAAAATCTGATCCTTATGGGGAACTTCCTTGACTAGTAGAGCAATATTTAAAAATGAAAACCAGCGTCCAATTAAACAACAATAAAAACAAATAGTTAATTAGTAAGATGTTATTTCGCAAAAATATATGTGAAATTGTTTACGGCTCTGATATGCATATTAAAAATATCTTTTCTTTTATTGTATCTTGCATGAGAGCAGAGTATGACACAAGGTCAGTTTTTAATGTGAGGAATTTCCATCTCCTCCAAAAAAGACTCTAAACTTAAACCCCTAAAAATTGACTCAGTCTAAAGGGCCTTTTTTGTTCACTTATCTTGGAGAGAAAAGAGCAAGCATAGTATCAGAACAGATATTACCCATTTCTCCTTAATAAAACGGCAATAATAAGTTATTTCTATTGTATCAATTTGAATATAGCGTTTGAATCTCACTGTTAGAGCGAGAACGGACCCAACTTTATTAACATACATATAGTATTAAATTGGTGAGTATAGGGATGAAGAGACAACGTAAAGTTGCACTTATATGAATTAACACCACCGTTATTATTTTGTAACTACGAATTAAAACTACACGACGGGAAAGCTAGCTCTTTACTTAAGCGTGACAGGCGGACCTACGGACGCGAAGGAAGCCGTTAATGGACATGGCTGGGCGCATCTAATACATGGATAAATAGCATTGATAGATTGCGTCAAAAAAAGAGGGAAAGAAAATCCAACCCCACTCACTTCCCAATCATCCGAAGTGTTGAGAGGGAAAATACCTTTTACGGGATGTGAAACGCTTGTCAAAGGCGCGTGCACAAAAATAGCACGTGCACGCGGACTGCACAGATAAAGGAGGGGTTCAGAAGAAGAAAATTATATATAAAAGAAGAAAAGAAAAAAAAACAACTAAAAACCCTCGAAAAAGAAAAATATTCCTCGTCACCCGACACCAATCATTTCCATGACTGAATTGTAGAATATTTTTTTCTCTGTGCCCGGTGTCTGGTCATGACCCTCCATTAGCCATATAGCTTGTCAGCGGAAGAGCCTCGACGCAGGGCAGCAATAAATAAATATATAAATACAAATGATGAAGTCGATAAAAAAGGGGATGAAACACGGAATAAAAATCTCAATAAATAAAGATAAACAAAAATATATTTTAAAAAAAAAACAAATAAAGACGAACATTTTATTAACAACACAATAAATCAAAAAGTAAATATTTTTCAGAAAAATGGAAGAAAATATGGATGCCCTGAATAGTAATAAAATGAGAAGTGTAAAAGGTATATGACGTTCGAATCAATTACACGTATTGCTTATTTTATCCCAAATAAAGATGAAGTGCATTTTGTTTTTTTGATTACATGTATTTATTGTTGCCGAAGCTGTCATCTCTGCTCATTCGTATTTTTATCTTGTTTCTACCGTTTTTATTTGTCCACAGCTTTTTTGATGAGCGGAAATAATGCCTGTTTTCGCACACATGAATGTATTATTATTTACTCACTATGTGTTCTCACACGTGTCATTATCAATGATTGCTCACTGGCAAGACAAGTGTGTTCTAATGGACTCTGCGGGAAAGCAAGTCTCCTTTGTTTTCCAACAATCTCCACTTCTTGCGATAACAGATAAAAATAGATTTACGTAATCGCAACAGCCGTATAGCATTGATTTCTCGCTGAAAACAAACATTGCTTTACTCTGCAATTTAAGTTATTGCAAACTCCACAAGATTTCTATACTCTGTGCACCCTGCCTATGGATGTCTGCGAGGTGCTCTCTTTAATTTATTTTTATCTTCACCTTCTTCTACTTATCTATATAATGATACGCTAAGGAAATTTCATGTACGTTATCATTTTATGCCTTTTTTTAAGATCGTGGTAGTCTGTTGAGTGTTAGTTGGTGAGTATTCTTATGTCGCTGGGGTAAACAATTCCGAGAGTACTCATTTGAAAATGAATTGTTCCAAAATCAAATTATGTAGTCCCATCGACGAAAACAGTACAATTTTAAATAAGTACATTTCAAAGCAAAAAATACTTTCGTTTAATTTATTTGAAGATTATTGAACTGACAATTATTTTTACGGTAAGAAAACAGAATATTTATTGTTTTAAAAATAAGTAAATTGTTACAATTTTAAATAAATAAAGAAAGGAGAGACAATTCATTTAAAGAATATTTACCTGACAATGACAATTATTTTTAGGGAAGCAGAACAAGTAATTTTGTTTTAATAGTACTAACAATGATAAAAATGTATTATTTGAAAATAATTGTATTTTGAACAGTAAATAATACAATTTTATGTAGAAAGCATCGTGGAATTTTCACGGGTTCTGCTGGTTATTATTATTATTATTATTATTATTATTATTATTATTATTATTATTATTATTATTTACTCACTACATGTCTGACATATAGAGTTTAGTACTCTCCGCAACCTTCCTAGGGATGTCTCATGTTTGTTCTTGTTCGAGTTCTTGTTCTTCTCTTCTTCTTCTTTTTTATTCTTCTCATAATTTTATTATTATTATTAGTAGTAGTAGTAGTAGTAGTAGTAGTAGTAGTAGTAATAGTGGTATTAGTAGTTGTAATAGTGGTGATGGTGGTAGTAGTTGGAGTAGTAGTAGTAGTAGTAGTAGTGGTAGTTAGACATGAGGAGCTTTCGATCAGTTCATCATCAGTTATTAGTACCTGATAATAAGCGATGGTGTATCCTGGAGTCTGAGTGACAACAAGTTTCTCGCAGGTTTCCAGTATTTTACATCTTATTCGATAACTAATACATAAATATATTACGTAAATATATCAAATATATTATTATCATTTTGATAAATGCGAACTTCAAAAATTAACTTCTAAAGATGATATACATGAAAAGTACAAAGCTAGTGATTACACTAGCAAAAGTGTAGGATCATTTATTACATTTCCTAAGTAAGGAATAAAAAAAACTTTTTTATTGAAACTATTCTGGCAAATATTCAAAATGTAAATATCGATATTAATAAACCGTCATGAACTTTAAATAAAACACATGATAATTAATTGTATTAAAAAATACAAAGCTTTGTAAATTATTATTTTAAATACCTTGTTTTAAAATAATTAAAAAATAATTTTATGTAATTTAAAAAAATGCATACGAAGTATTGTATTAATTATACATTTGTAAAATATAATATACGATCGTGTGATATACAATTAACATATTAGTAAAGATATCGTAAGTATATAAATAATTTGGTTAAAAATTACTATTTATAGGAAAATTATTGTTTTGCATTACTTAATACTAGAATATATTATTTTGAAGTATTCTAATATATAGTTAATTAACTATAACCTAATTAGCCATTTATTTATCTTTACAATTCATATTTCATCCATTTATTTTTTAAACTGTTCTACTAATTTGTAAATTAGTCAAATTTAGTATTTTCTTCTCAATTTGAGTTACAGATCTGACAAGTATATTTGTAAAATATAATTTTAAAAATATTCAATTTTTATTTTATAATATGTTATTATTTTAAAATAGAATATTTTAATTTCACATTTTATTCTTTGTGTAAAACGTGATTTATTCTTTTTACTAAATGTAATAATTTGTTCCGCACTTTTCCCGGTTCATAATCTTAAGAATATAATTTGTAATACTAGGTTTTTTCAATACAATCGGTATTAAGTTTATTGATAATATTTCAATTATGAACTTTAAATTCTAGATTAAAACAATATGGATATATATTCGTTTCTTATTTTGTTTTATTTGTGATTGCAGAAATCTAATATTAGATTTAATCTTAAAAAACTAAAAAACAAGGAAGATGATTTGAAGAAAAGTTTGTTTACACTGACTTATTATGAAATTAGATTTTGATTTAACATTTCCCATGAAGAATAGGACAATGTTTGAGAAATTCAGCAAATAATCAACAATTTATTTTTTTGTAATAATTTTGTCAACGGGTAGGTCTCTTGACTGTGAATAAGTGGCGATTTGTGATCGGAGTTCGCAAGCGCCAAGCGTCGGGAAATAGCTTCTTACACTGAAGGTTGCGTAAACATGAAACATCGATGTATGTTGGTAATACATTATTAATATTTATTTGTAATATATATATATATATATATATATATATATATATGTATATATATATATATGTATGTGTGTGTGTAGTATAATGTTTTATTTACACTAAATGATTGGTTACATATGTGCATACATGTTCGATTGGACTTTTCACGGTAAGTCAACCCCTTCAGACAAAAAAAATACACTTTTAATAAACACTGGAGTTTTAACGGATTTACATCTACATAAACTAATATAACACATTTACTAATATATATATATATACATATATATATATATATATATATACATATATATATAGAGAGAGATATATAGTAAGTTATTAAAATATATTTATTCCAATTGGCCAACAAAACGGCTTCAAAATAACTTATTTCCCAATGGGGCACGAAAACATCAACATCACGTACTTCACAATCTTACTCTCTATATTTTCCAAAACCAAATTGTCAAAATGGCGACAGGTCGACCACAAGCAAAGATTCAACATAACGACGACGTTTATATTGTAAAAATCTATTATGCCGCTGCAAAACCGGAACGGAATCAGCATAATAGGTAGTATTCCTAAACTAACAACTGGTTCAAAGTCCGTGTTCACGTATTGCAAGCACGGACTTGGAATTAGTAGTTTGGTTAATGAAAGAACTTGGTAAAAAAAGCTATGCTGCCGCTGCGAAACCGGATGTGGAACCCGTAAAATTACTGGCCTCCATTTACTTAAGTTTGTGATTGCATAACCAGTTTCGCATCCACTTATGGGCAATGAGAGAATAAAAATAAAAATAGAAAACAAGAAAGCAAATATTTTGATAGTTCAAATAACTAGAATAAATCTTGATTATTAAAAGCTCAAATGAAATAAAAGTAGCAAGCCAAAATAATTAAATTATTTTCCTTGTTTTTTTTTTAAATCAAATAAAAGTCGGTTTCACCGTTATTCCGTATTTCTAACTAATGGGAAAATATTACAAAGAGTAAACCCACATATTTTAATGTAATTTTTTTCTAGTTCATACCAAATCGCTTTTTTAGTTAGAAAATGTAGCTGCTTAAACGTTCTGTTAACCAATGTAATTTTTTTCTAGTTCATACCAAATCGCTTTTTTAGTTAGAAAATGTAGCTGCTTAAACGTTCTGTTAACCAATGTAGATTTCTTTTAGAACTGCATAATCATTCAATATTAGTAAATGAATAATGTGACGCAAATATGGACGTTTGAATATATATATATATATATATATATATATATATATATATATATATATATATATAGATAGATAGATAGATAGATAGACATAGATATATATATATATATATATATATATATATATATAAATATATATATAAATATATATATATATATATATATATATATATATATATAAACATATATATAAATATATATATATATAAATATATATATAAATGTATATATATAAATATATATATATATAAATCTAAACGTATATATATATAAATATATATATAGATATAAACATAAATATTTATATATATAAATATATATATATATATACAGATATATATATATGTATATATAAATATATAAATATATATATGAATATATATATATAAATATATATAAATATATATATATATATATAAACATATATATATAAATATATATATATAAATATAAACATATATATTTATATATATATATATATATATATATATAAATATATGTATAAATATATATACAAATATTTGTTATTGTTTATTTATCTATGGACGGACACGTTTCGTCTCTTTTCAATCAAGACTAATCAGCATAGAAGTATGACTATTCACTACCGGTCACACGATTCCAAACCCTGGATTACAAGGATTGTTTAACCCAAATCCAACGTCGCTAACCGATAGGCCAATTCTCAACAGCTTATAAACAATGATGATTTTAACACATTTAAAAGCGGCGAGACACACAGCCATTATACTTCTATAAGTGAAGGAATGATTCATATAAAGCAAGTGACGTTTTGCTGTGTTAGTACTACTATTTACAGTGCTCTACCTTTTTACGAGGAGCTTCAAATATATATATTTGTTATTGTTTATTTATCTATGGACGTATGCGTGTCGTCTCTTTTCAATCAAGACTCATCAGCATAGAAGTATGCCTATTCACTACCTGTCACACGATTCGAAACACTGGATTACAAGTATTTTTCAACCTTTTTTTCAATTTTTTTCAATTTTTTTCAATTTTATAAATATATATATAAATATATATATGTATATAAATATAAATATATATATATAAATATATGCATATATATATATATAAATATAAATATATAAATATATATAAATATAAATATATAGATATATATATATTTATATATATATATAAATGTATATATATATAAATATGTATATAAATATATATATAAATATATATATATATATATAAATATATATATATATATATAATATAAATATATATATATATAAATATATATATATATAACTATTTTTTAAATGGGTCTTTACTTCTTCATACAACTAATATCGAATAACAAGGTATGTATATAATAATCAAAATACTTATACTACTCCTCTTACTACCAATAGTACTAATAGTAATCCCGTAACACAGCCGCACATATGTGATGACACTATCTTCTGCTGGCACCGGAAAAAGTCATCGGTGGAGAGAAAGTCCGAGAAAGTAAGAGTACCGTATGGAGCTACACTGCAAGAGCTTAGAGTGTATGAGAACCGAGAAACAATTCATTTCCACTCAAATTACAGAGAGATCGAACGGTCGTTGCCAGCAAAAAAATAAGTAGCAAATGGAATTTGCGATAACGTAAACGTATGTGTAACAGTTATCGATACTTATTCAGATTGGGAGACAAGTAATAATGGATTTGGCGTCGGTTAGAGTTAGTGTTAGCTTTGGTCCTAATATGCTTAAGTACCCAATTATCGATAGAAGTAAAGAGTATTGCAAACCCGAAAACTTAAACGTACACTTAGGATCTCTCGCTTCCAGCGACGCATGAGGCACTGAAAGTTATTCATCGTTTACGCTCTGAATCCAGACCAACAGCGTTCATCCATCTTCTTTCTGCTGCGAGAACATTTTTTTGTTGGTTATCTTTTGTCTTTTACATCATCTTTTCTCGTCAGGGGGCTATTGAAACATGCGTTAAACCATTCTTTATACGTCGTTTGCAGAATATTAGGGTTAGCGTAAGGGTTTGGTTTAGGGTTAACGTAAGATTTAGTGTTAGATTTAATGTTAGCCTAAGGGTCAGGGTAAGGGTTTGAGTCAAGGTAAGCTTTGGTTCTAATCTGCACCAATACCTTAAGTTTATTTTAGTTTGCTATTACTTTTAGAGATAGAAACAAGTGAAAGAATTCAAGGACATTCGGTAAAGCATTTTTCTAAATGCTAGATGGAATACTAGATAGCCGAGAGATCGATAATTTGTCAAAAACAATAACAAACAGAAAGTATATATGCATCCATGTTCTACAAAATGTCTCTATAATTTTAGCGATGTTGCGTGGCCTGATAGTAAATGAACCGACCTGCGGTCGCGGTTTCAAATCTGGCAAAGTTTAGCCATCCTGATGAGACGTATGACTGTTAAACACGTGTCCGTGGATAATATTTTATCATTAAGTTTAATAGTTTTGAATATATGTCTTGCCCGCCTGTAACTTTTGGCAAAGTATTCGCATCGCTTAAAGCGGTGAATTAATTAATTAATCTTAAGAATATTTGAGCCAAGAAATATGTTCTTTGTCTCATTTTCCGGATATGTCGGGGGGTTTGTAGCGTTTCATTTAGCCAATGTTTTTTCCGGTCACAATGAGACTTGAAATCAAGCATGCCGCCCACGAGACGTAAAGCAAACTGTTTAGAAAAGAGAAAAATAGAAAAAATAAACAACGAACCCACACACATGTGTACGCATCTGGATCGACGCAAAATGGGCTCGCCTTGAAATATGCGGAAATATCCGGCAGTATTCTAGAAATAATGACTTAATAATCCTATCTAGCTAAATATTGTTTATCTAAATCATTGTATATTCTGGTAATATACATAACTTCATCAAATATGTAAAAGCCAAAAGAAAACGTTGTTTGTTAATTTGAAGACAACATTGTCAATTAATGAAGTTAATTTTGTATTGAATTGAGAATAATAAATAAAATAAAATAAAATAAGTAACATTTAGTATGGACTAAACAAAAGAGAAAAGAAAAAATGAAAAGTAAAAAACGAAAAAAAAGATAATACATAATAGAGGAATAAGAGAAAGTATTTATGCGCAGATTGGAGAAAAAATGGGAGTTAGCTGATTTATACATACCAATTAAAATATATAATAAGGTGATGTAGTTTGCTTGAAGCATTGTTGTATATGTATATAGACGAGTCGTAGAAGGCTATACATATGTAAGGAATAGAAATATTGCAGTGTTGGAAAAGATAATAAAAGCGAAGTGATTTCAAAAATCTGTAATAGAGAAAATATTACCTGGTTATTCAAAACGTCTACACATTGATCTAATTTGTATAATCATTGTCAATGAAATATTCAAAGGTAATACCTCATTATGAATGGAAGGCTGCTACAAATCTCTTGAACTACTTGTGGACTAGTAATATTGTTATTCATTGCATTATTGCAGTAAATGTCACAGTGACCTGCATCAACTATAATTATTTATTATTTATGTAATATATATATATATATATATACATATATATATATATATATATATATATATTAGTCGACTTGATGCAATGATCTTTACTGCAAAGGAAGTGGAAACTTTCTCAGAAAACAGTAATATTTCTATCGCCAGTAAACACAATAACAAAAGACTACGTTACAATATGACGATAAAACTACAAGTGTTTCGTGGCCCTGTCGCAAAACACCAGACTGCTAACACTACTATCGTAGGTTCAATCCTTGGACAAGATTACTATGCTTATGACGGCTGATTACCAGAACCACGTGTCAGTGAGCCCCTCTATATGTACGTAACAATTAAATATGAAATACATATATGAAATAAAAATATAATTACACGTCCTATTAAAAAAGGGCGACTTAGAACAGAAAGTTTCTAAGAAAACAGCGATTTTTCTGTCTCAGTAAAATAACAAAATACTACATATATATATATATATGTATATATATATATATATGTGTGTGTGTGTGTGTGTGTAACATAGCATGACCCATCGATGTCTGTAGGTAATAAATAATTTACATTTATTTATAAATAGTATTATAAGCTCTCTTTACTAAAGGCTAGGCACTCTGAGTGAGTTTAATAACAAGTAGTACTAATAAGCTTCATGCAAGACCCAACATAGTTTGTTGTTGTAAGATCACTTTCAACTTTCAATTATTAGCTAATTCGCTATGACCGAGGAGTTAACGCTCTTGGCTATAGATCAGTGGCGATTTGTGATCGGAGTTCGGGCCCGCCGACCGTTGAGGATTAACTTCCTACACTGAAGATTGCGTTAGCATGAAACATCGATGTCTGTAGGTAATAAATAATTAACATTTATTTATAAATATTATTATAAGCCCTCTTTACTAAAGGCTGGACACTGAGTGAGTTTAACCACACGCAGTACTAATAAGCTTCATTAGTTTGTTGTTGTAACATCACTTTCAACTGCTCGTGTAAAATACCCGCCGACTCGGTATTTACAAAGTTAAATTCCTCCTTAATTATTAGCTAATTCGCTATGGCGATTTATGATCAGAGTTCGAAACCGCCGACCGTCGAGAATTAACTTCCTGCACTGAAGATTACGTTAGCATGAAACATTGATATATGTAGGTAATAAATAATTAATATATATATATATATATATATATATATATATATATATATATATATATATATATATATATATATATATATACTGATGATAGCAGCGTAGCATAACAGATGTTTATATGGGTCATATTGAAAATAATATTTATTTATAAATATTTATATAATATATATTTATTAATGTATATATATATATATATATATATATATATATATATATATATATATATATATATATATATTCATAATGCATATATATTTATATCTATTAATAATGGAGATAATGTATATGTCTGCCTGTCCGTCTGTCTGTCTGTCTGAAGCCGAAACTCCATCATAGTTATATTACTATTTACTTAGTCTGCTAGCTTCTATATATAGTACTACAAAAACCGCCGTAAACATATAAATAAAGTAGAAAGAAATTTCAAGACGAGACTGCGATTAGAACAGACAACGTGTCAAAAATGTCACTTAAACTAATACTTTTTCAACTTCTTTATATACTGTTACAAAAACTCGTTCAACCACTAGACGGATGTTGCCATTTACATAATTCATTTCTTTTAAACTTCAATGAAATACATATTTACAAATATACACTTATAACTTATATTATAAAGTTTACATACGCATTTACAATATTTTCCGATAAGGTGATATTAATAAAAATTATTCATACAATTAATTAAACACATTTCATTAAGAAACCAGCGTGTTTTTAAACAATACTTGGAATGGCACGTACTTTTAAAATTGTCAAGTTATCCTTTCGGAAGTGACGTCATTGTGAGAGTATTGTTTTTACATTATCATTCTTTATTTTCATTACGTGGTTAAGAGAAGGTGTGTTGTTGTAAATTAAAGTTAAGCAATACATATTCCGGCCATTACTAAATGGGTGACCATTTTGGAAAAAGTAATTGCTGACTCATCCTTCCGGACGTGACGTCATTATGAGAATATATTTCACATTATCATACTCTATTTTCATTACGTTGTTAAGACAAGGTGTTTTGTTGTAAATATCTCGGCCATTACTAAATGGGTAACCATTTTGGAAGAATAGCAAAACTGGTTCTTTGATATAACGTAGGCACCTTCAATAGCCTATTTAAACATGAGTTATTTGATATCACCGAGGCGCCTCTTATTGTTTTCCTTTTTTTTAACTATGTATGGGGAAGGGTATTTTTTTTTTGAGGGGGGCTCAATTTTTTTTTCAACTAAAAATATTCTTATGTATTGGAGAGGGTGATTTTTTGGGGGGGTAATTTTTTTTTTCTTTTCTTTACTGAAAATACTACTATGTATGGGGAAAGGTAAAAAAAATTGGGTGTGGTAAATGTTTTTTTTCCAGTTTATAACTGAACATATCACTATGTATGGGGGAGGGTAAAAAAAATTGAGGGTATAACATTTTTTTTTATTTCTTTTTAATTTTAAATATGTATATGTATGTAGAGGATAAAAAAAATTGGGGAGGGTGAAAAATTTGTTTTTTTTTAACTTTAAATATATCAATTTATGGGCAAGGGAAACAATTAGGGTGTGGTCGAATTTTCTTTTTCTTTATTTTTAACTAAAAATATTCTTGGTCGGAAACAAAGAAAATCAATATCTAATCACCCAAGAAATGTGACTGGGTCTCCATCGGTTTACGGATGAGCGTTCATTTCTGACGCAGCAGCCTAGCAAAAGTATGCGACCGGAGGGAGTATATATTTGCTAGTATATATATATATATATATATATATATATATACATGTATATATATATATATATATATATATATATATATATATATATATATATATATATAGCTTTGATCCATTAAAAAAAAAGAAATGTAAAATGCAGTTTAAATTCCCATACAAACTAACTAAATCCAAGATATTGCAGACTTAACATTCGTTGGAAAATTAATAAATGAAAAAATATAAGTAAAAAACAAAACAAAAAAAACCAAGGGGGGGGGGAATTATCTAAGAGTGAAATAAAACAGGAGACCTTACGCGTCTAATATTAACACGGGGATCATCAGCTGTTTACCATGTAACTGTTTCGGAGATTTAAAAACAGGACAGTTATAATATTCATGGGTCTCCAATGGTACTGATTATACGACCATTTCCCCAATAATCAAGTGTCGAAATAATTCAGCTTAAAATATCACTAATATATACATAAATAAATAAATAATAATAATAATAATAATAATAATAATAATAATAATAATAATAATAATAATAATAAAATAATTATAATATATTACCCTTAAGGCTACCGTATGATATAGTAATTTGCATATCAAATAACATTAATTATAACAATAATAAAAAAATAAAAATAATAATAATACTATCTAAACACTACATCCAAGAACCATTCTGCAATATGGTAGCTAGCAATAAAATTATATAGGAATTAAAGTTACATTAAAAAATAAATAAAAAATAAAGCTTAAGTACCTTAGGTACCAGAAAAGTAATTAGATAAGAGGAAGGAAACCTAGCCATACAGATCTGAATACCCAATATATAGTCTAAAGAAGCTTTGAGTCATTAAAAAAAATGTATAATTCAGTTTAAATTCCCAGACATACTAACTAAATCCAAGATATTGCAGACTTAACATTCGTTGGAAAATTAATAAATGAAAAAATATAAGTAAAAAAAACAAAACAAAAAAAAACAAGGGGGGTTGATTATCTAAGAGTGAAACAAAAACAGGAGACCTTAAGCGTCTAATATTAACACGGGGATCATCCGCTTTTTACCATGTAACTGTTTCGGATATATATATATATATATATATATATATATATATATTTACAGAAAATGTAGTACAACATTAGTACCGTCGGTTTCAAGCTCAAAAGGACTTAACCATCCGGCTCTCTTGAGCTTATGTTGCCAACTGTTTCAAAAATGTTAAGTCACGTATCACTCTTGTTTGGATGCCTTATTTTCTTAGAGCGTTATGTATATTTTTTTAGAATAAGTTTTAAGGAGGTTTAATATGGTTTGAAAAAAGGGATGGGTGAAATGTAACAGTTGAGATTTAAAAATTGAAAGATTTAAAATTATAAAATAATAATTTATATTTGTTATAAAAATCCCCTAAGTCAATGTTTATGAGAGGCGTCTATTTGGTCGTTACTGTTTTAGGGGTGAATTATGTGACTTCTAGAGAATGTTAAAGGGAGAAAATGGGTTGTAAAAGTATACTTATGAAAAAATAATAAAAAAGGTTAAACAATACATTGAATTCAAATTCAAAGAAAAATGTGTGTTTTCATTAGCCCATTAGTTTTTTCTTTTTCCCGTATTTTTGGGGTCTAATTTTTGTTGCTCGAGTGTAAATAAGAACTCGCCATATTTGCAAACGTTTTCGACTCTCATGAGTCCTCGTCAGGTACGTGGTCAGGTTACAAAATAAAAACTGGCGATTTTATTACGAATGTCGATTGAGAATGTTAATAAAAACTTCAATACTCTTTTTCCATTCGTATCGAGCTTGGCTGATGAATGTGTTAGCTTCGATAATGAAGAGGTGAAGGTGCTTATTTAAGATAGCGAAGATAGCAGTGTGTTTTGTTAATATATTTTTGAAGTATTTTTCGGAAATTTCGTTGACAATAAGATGTCTGTAGATAGAGCTATGAGGGGAGGTTTGGTGACATGTTAAGGGGTGAGAGATATTTGTTCTTTTTAGCAATGTATGTATTATTTTAACATCCACATTGCTCGTTTTCTTATTTTCTCTTTACCAACTTATTTATTTACATCTCTGTGACAATAATATTTAATTCTTTGAAAATCTATGGGTTAAAGAAAAGATAATAAAATATATTGTATTTGTAACCCCTGGTTTTTAACAACTGATGACTAAATAGATATTGTATTTTGTACATATTTAACTATGTATCTTAATTGTTATATATATATATATATATATATATATATATATATATATATATATATATATATATATATATACATATATATATATGTGGGGGGTCTGTGTGTGTGTAACTATATATGGTGGTTATAGTCGTAAAGTCGGTTAGTTTTAAGTTGAATAGTCCGTAAGGCGACAACAAGCTGCATATAAATAAAAACAAAAGTCGTTTTAAAATCGATCATCGTACATACGACGTTCATTGCAACAATATCGGAGATGGAATTGGTACATTAATTAACCGCATAGTAACGCTGTCAATGCGTCATGCTGGGGCGGATATTGAAACAGTACTAGTAGCGGGATAACTGGTTTGTTATAAAACAAGAAAAGCTAGTTTAGATTGTCGAATAGTACTCGATAACATTTTTTGTAGCTGTCTTCGTAGAAAACGTAACTGTTCTTGCTATTGAATTGATTATCCTAACGTTAGGGCACATAGGATGTCGTGACAACTAAACTGTGTTGCTAGCGCAGAGTTTAATCGACCACCGACTGACTGTCCTTATCAACATGGACATTCACCTATGTACCTCAGTGCAGCTGTCAGATGCACGACTGATACACAGAGGTGTAAGTGCGCATCTGTTCTTAGAATCTTTAAAAGAGCTCTAGTCGAGTAGCAGGAACAAATGCTATGTCAATTGAAATGCAATTTAGACATAGTACGTTTGCAGTATTAACTATTAAATATTTAAAAAAAAGTACTACTGAAGCAGACAGGAAGCGATTACTGCTCTAAAAAACAACCAATGTTACTTGTTTTAAAAACAATGATTTGCAATTCATTAACTAGCCTATCTCTGCCCACCATGCACTGTATGTTATAATACTCTCCACTATTGTTGTACACGCTTCCCATTTCTATCAAGTACGAGAGTGAAGTTCACTCTCTGTGTTTCTTAAATAAAAATATAATCAATTGCCCACCGTCTCATTTCCTATATGTCTTCCTTTTTATCCCCAGTGAATAGATAAGTCGAATCTTAAGATTACTATTATGTCCCCCGGAGAAATTATTTTCAAACGTCCATTGGCAAAAATGGAAAAGATTTTATATATCAACAAAATATGGATATATCATAACAAAGGATGGTGAGTTTTATTAATTATTCTATGGATAGGTATCTTTTTTATCAGAGTCTCTTTGTACAACACTGTTTAACCTGCGTATACTTTTAAAAATCTAACCATTTTTAGGATCATCTTAAATTTAGATTTTTAAACTCTGCAATACTTAACTGACCCTTGGTTTAATCTTTAAAGTTCGATCCTAAGATTGACGTAAGTATTGTTCGTCTCAGACTAAATAGTCTACCGTCCTAGACATCACCACCTCATTTCGTGAGTGGAATAGTTTATTTGCAGTCACTTTAAGCGTTTCCACCGGAGCACGTTACTCTATCCATGATATGTTATTACTTTCCGGGGGTCCCCTTCGGAGAGCTTGATGGACAACTAAAAAAATCATCCTTGTGGTACATTCATTTTTTTGTGGGAAAAATTGTAAATTCTTACTCGGCATTCAGGCTGACTGTTATACTTCGGGCTAAAACTGATTGAAATAGATGCCTGCTCATTATCGCCATTATCGCCGCCTTCGCGAGTTATGATTTAATCTCTTCACAGCTGCATAAGACAACCCCAGTTAGGAATATTGAAGGGTGTGATCCAGTCTATTTTTATAATCTTAATGGATTGCCAACACTACAGTACGAAGCTAGTATCTTTTGTGAGAAATAAGGGTCAATATTAACCAGGAATTCGGCCTAATATTTTTACCTTCGGGCTAAAAACCGCGTTAAGTATATGCCAAGACTCGAAATACCATTTTCCTATGCATTATCTCATCTTTCGAGAGATGAGATTCATTTATTCGGAATCTTTTAAAGCTTGCCAACATGAAATTTCAAACGGATCCAGATACATTTTATAATATTATAGAGTGCCTTATTTGGAAGCCAGATTACCCACGCTAAACCTTAGAAACTATTGTCACATATACTTTTGAGTGAAGGATTTGAACATATTCACCCGAGATTTAGGCTGACATTTATCTTTCGATATAGCATATAGCGTCCAAGCTAAAACACATTAGAGTATGCTTCTGTTAGCACTCAGACGCCAGCCTCTAAGGCTTTCCCTCATTTTTTTAAAGTGAGAGTCGTTTATTGCCAGTTTACTTAAGCGGCCCTACCGATGAATCTAAGTTAAGACTTATTTTATCACCTTTCACAGTATCCTCACGGGTTCGATGTATTACCCAGACTAAAGAAGCTAGCTGGTGTCATTTGAGGGTTCAGACTAACATTTAGCCGTCGGGCAAAAATAAACAGAACAGTATATAGTTCGACTGAGATTCAGTATCTATCAAAGTATTTCTATAGTTTTGCTCAGATTTATGATGTTACCTCATGGCGACAGGAACACTGGTGGGCCGGACTATCGAATGTAAAAATCAGTCGCATTAGTCTTAACTACCAGAGAAGCTAGTTTGAATTTTGAATAACTGCTTACTTCCCTTCCGTGGAGGAGGAAATTGAGGCTGTTCGATGCGTGTATACTCTACAGCAGAGATGAAACCCTAAAGAGACTTTAAAAGTCCAACTAAATTTATTAACGTCTCTTTTTAGAATAACGTA
This sequence comes from Sepiola atlantica, assembly GCA_963556195.1. Classification (NCBI taxonomy): domain Eukaryota; kingdom Metazoa; phylum Mollusca; class Cephalopoda; order Sepiida; family Sepiolidae; genus Sepiola; species Sepiola atlantica. The sequence goes on from OY744541.1 coordinate 69,792,656, forward strand.
AGTGAAAGCGGTTATTGAAAAGAAAAAGATGGCGACGGAGACATGAGGAGATGTAAACATTGACTGCCGCATTACCATAGAAATATAACCAGCTTACTCTTCTGATGAAGTGGACGCACCGTGGAGATCCAAGTGCATCACAGCAATACCACAAGGAGGTTATCATCCCAGACATCACCTCCTCTTTCGGGAGCCGGAATTAGTTTATTGCGAGTTGTCCGACGCACCTTATTGGAGAATGCTGATGTGCTATTTTTGAAAAGATATTTCACCCCAAACAAGGTTGGCTGTTACTGTACACGTAAGGGGCTACTGAGAATTAGGCTGTGGGTTTTGGGGTGTTATCTTAAGTTGGGTGATGTGCAGCGAAATGTCTGTTTACATTATTTTTAAACCTATGTATGTCGGTACATGCGGAAAAAGTGAGCAGACAGGGAAATCCAGAGGCCGGTAGCACGAAAAAATAAGCTATTTGAGTAGAAGGCTCTCCAGAATCTGGGGCCCTCCATAGTTAATGGATGGAGTTTAGCTGATCGTCGGGTTGTTCTGAGGTATTTGCGTCGAGGGGGTGCTAGAACAACTTGTTCATCGGAGCACAATCCATTGACGTATTTGTAAAACAAGCACACAGATGCAACATTGTGGCGATGGGAGAGGGGTGGATATTGGTGGATAGTGAGGATCATTTTTACATATCTTTTAGGAATGCACTTTGAGGGGAGGCAGATAACCGACGCTAAAAAAAAAAAAACCTTGTGTATTTAAAAGTCTCCCGTAAGTAAGAAGGGTAAATATTTATTTGTATGCGTGACTGATCCCTAGTCCACGTAAATATTATTCATGTAATTCTCTTCCAGCAACGTCAGAGCTGAGAAACAATAACCTCAATTATGTAGTTAGCAACTTTCTACAGATTATACATTAACGTTGACAATCTAACAAGGCCTACACTCGCATCCTTTTAAAGTAAATCAGATCAAAACATTCTGCCCGCGGATTTGTACGACAACTCGGGAGCCGGTCGAGCTTTACCATCAAAGGCATCGTTCGTGAGAACCACTCAAACGCGTGGCCAAAGGCGGACGGCATATACGTACGGTTTTCGACTGTTGCAAAACGTCGTGGTCACAGAAAACCTGTTTATGACCGTCGGCTAAAAGAACGAGCAAAGGTGTATCGTTTATTTTGAATGGAGATATAACTTGAAGATGTTTCATACTTGTCGATATGAAATGTTGAACTAACAAATGGAAACGTGTCAGAAAACCCTTCTCTATCGTTTGTACCAGGCAGTTGTTTCGTGACAGACCTGCTCAAAACATCATGCATACAATCTTTCATAAGGCACCCAGTCAGAAAAAGGCGCTTCATAATCTGAAAAGACTTTATAACTACTTCACTATATATTTTAAATGTAAACACAAACTATTATATATATATATATCTAATAAGCATATATTTTTCTTTGTATATGTGCCTTTGAATCCCCGCCTTTTGCTTCCTGTTTATTCGTCCTGCTAGATCCCCACCCTCCAAGTGTGCCCCCTTATTTTTTTGCACATGTACTCAAATCCAGACCGGGTTTGCATTTTGTCTATTTTACATCTGTTTCGCTATATATCCTTGCTGAAAATCGCGCATATAGCGTCTGTACATGAATGTTTTAGATAGTTTAAAAAGGGCTGAAAACGTAAATAACAAGCCGCGCATGCGTGGCCCCCCTCTGTATGTTACTCGATGTGGTGAGTGTAAAATGCAATAAATTTGGGCAATTTGGGGCATTTTGACCCAACTTTGGCCCCCTGGGGGCGTGAACAAGAATGTTTCTCAGGTCAAGGATGCTCATTTCATATCCAAAACAATTGCCACTACATTTTGGCCAAGTTTCAGAAAATTGGAATGGATGGATCAAACGTTATGGGAGAAAAAGCTTATTTTTTGCCATTTTGGGGACTTCTGACCCCCCAGGAGCGCGAACCAGATTTTTTCCAAGGTCAGCGATAATCATATTCTATTAGGAACAATTGCCTTCACATTTTGGCCAGGTTTCAGAGAAATTGAATGGATGGATGAAAAGTTATTGCGCAAAAAATGTCATTTTTTGCCATTTCGGGGCCTTTTGACCCCCTGGGGGGCTAACCAGATTTTTTTTTTATATCGGAGAATGTTACTTACTAACCTGATCTAAGTTACAACTCCATGCAAAATTTAAGAAAAATTCAATTGATGGTTGCAGAGAAAAATCCGGACGGACGGACAGACGGACGGACGGAAATGCATCCAAACATAGGTCTCCCGATTTTATAAATCGGGGGACCAAAAAGCGAATGGTAAGAGGAGGATGCTAGAATACATAATAAAAAAAGCAAAGAACCGAGATTAAAAGAGCTTGAATTTTAGGTGAAAACAGAAAAATAACAGAGAGTATATTACTATTTCACACTTTATTTTGACTTCGTAAAATCGGAGCAGAAAGAGAAAGAGATTCCCGTCTAATATATCAGTGTATCCTAATGATATGACATCCTTTAGTGTTGTACTCTTTGTAGAAACAAGATATCAACCAATGTTAAAAATAAGAAAATATATCTTTTATAATATTGATTATATTAACAGAATGTGTCAATAAATTTAGCAACCAGACATCATCTTAGCTGAACTAAACAAGATTAAAATTGCATTTTATCTGAAGTCATTCAAATAAAATGTCACTATTTTTTTTCTTTTCATTCATGATTAAATTTAATTCGATCATAATATTTTCAATATTTTAGTTTTCAAAGTCGGTAAAAAATGAAAAGCCAATCCAAAATGAGTTACTTTTTGCTCGCTATGTATTTGTATTTTTTCTCTGAAGCTATGAGTTAAATAATATTACTACCAATTCTGATGATAGTCTCTTTAGATTATAATAGACGATTGCATTTTTTATTCTTTTCGTTTAATTATAAAATGTGACTGTAAATAAAAAGAGAGAGAGAGTAAGGAAAGAAAAGGTGATAGTACCGTATTAAAATAACAGGAGGTTCAAACAATCGCCAAACAAATGAAAATATTAGCATGTATTTCGTGTGTTAATAAACGATATAAACATTACACTGTAAATAAAATGACTCACTTAAAATGTCAACGAAAGAGTCGTATACACCTTGATTTCAACTTATAGTAACTTCTGAGAAACATACATTTATTTTTATTTCCTACAAAAATACGGTAAACTTTTCCTTTCAGATTATCCAATGAAGGCGGTACCTCATCTTAAATGCTATCCATTTAAGAAACACATTTTATATATATATATATATATATATATATATATATATATATATATATATATATATATATATCAAGTAATTATTACAATAAACATTCTATATTTTCTTTAAAAAACGATTATTTGTCTGAATTAAAACATGTCGTTTGATTAAGAGCTCTTGTCGTACACTATTAAGCTGAAACAAAAACCTTTGCTTTTACTATAAACTTTATATATATATATATATATATAAATATATATATATATATATATATATATATATATGGATATATATATATATATATATATATATATATATATATATATATATATATGATAGTTTGAGTTAACTACTAGACACCTTCCTCGAGTGTGTATTCGATCTCTCTGTACAAGGGTGTGTCAGGATAACTTGACATGAAAAAACTACCCCTACAAGTAACCCTGACCAAATATTAAAAATAGCATAGTATTCGAAACCGAAATAAGATCCCCTTCTGCACGACTATACACTGGCTAATACGAGAAATGGTGCGTCATTTTCTAAGTAATGTTACATCAAGTAACAACACATAGCCTGATACTCCACCAGACTCAAAATTCTTGTCCTGGAATCCGGTAAGGCCAAAACGCCACAGAGAAGGTATACTATTTTATAGTTGACGGGCAAATTGGAGAGAAAAGAATTTATATAAAGTTGATATTCTAAACGTCTTTACTAACTGAACGTTTGGCAGGTAAAAGAGAAAATTAATAAAATATTCGAATATCTATGTATCTCATATAGAGAGCAAGTGTTAGACCAATGAAGGGCGCCCTTAATTTCTGAGAACTTCGACAGAAGTAAAATTCAACAAAAAATGTAAGTATTCTATGTATACCTTACATGTCAGTTAATACACGTTTGTTTTCATAAAGCTTTACTCAAATATGCCAATGAAATTAGATCTGATTTTCAATTATCTACTTTACACATCGCTCATTTCCTTATTTCTTCGCCATCGCTTTATTTTTCAAGCAACTTTTCTATATATGTTTCCCCAACTTCCCCATAATATAATTGATTGCATCTTTGGCCAATCGCAGAAAGCGTGACTTACTTCATTTACACTACTCTTTTACGTAACTTTACGTAGCTACTTCATTTACACCCTCTTTAGTAGTATGGGTAAACAAACATGTTAAATAACAACAGTGAACACATTTCCCATGTATTGTACCTGTTCAGTCATATTTTGCCCGGTTGGTAGATAGCATACCAGTGGAGATGTCCTCGATCCTTACAGTTTGCCCGTCGTCCTCTTCGTTGACAGAAAAAGCTGTTCGCCTCTTTCGTTACACTTAGTAGTCGACGAATTGGATAGCAACGTCTTCACATACGTTCACAGTAACCGTCACAAAGTTGTTAATATTTTCATCTTTGTTCACTTGTACCTGAATAATAGAAAGATTAATAATAAAAATAAATGTTTTTTAAACACATGAATGTCTGTTTTATATTCGTTTAGGGTCATTCTACTTCATTCAATTATGTTTCCGTTTACGGTTAAGTATCTTTATCCACACAAGCTACGTTCACTCTCTTTGTGCAGTTTATCTAAATAACCTGTTATGTAATTTATCTTGATAATCTTATTTTGTGTAGATGTCAGTAATAGTTCCGTTTTCTCTATTCAATTGCTTGTTCGTTGCTATGCTCATCTGTTTTCGTGCGTTATTGACTTGGTCCCTTATATAAATCGTCCACGTTGTTTTCTTCCCTTTTGTTCTGTTTTTATTTTGTTTGACTCTTGTTTTGCTGTATCTTCATTGTTTACCTTGAAGTTGCTTTCGTGTGTAATAATCACCCTCTGTGTGTACTGTGTTGTGTATTTTTCCTCGGCTTTCATCGCACTGTCTATGTATTCTCCAATATTTACACTCCTTTCCAAGCTCATTTGCTTTTTACATAGTTTCTCAGTATCATCACTTGTGCAACGCGTTGTGTACAGTTATTAGTTTCCGGCTAGTCCCGTTTATACAAGGGCCCGAAATATTTTACTACATATACTGTTTATAAATTACTCCTTTTATTGGTATTCTGCTATATAATTGATTCTTATCAGCTTTCCTGTCCTTCTCTGGTATTCGCTTTTAATAATCTCTTTCGTGTATTTTAATACTATGGCGTAAGATCCCCGAATGTCCAGATGTTAATAGTCATCGCGTTCGTTAAATGCTCCCATCGTACTTCGATTTGAATGGTTTTGTCTTTCAGTTTTTAATTTTCTATTTTGAATCTCAAGTAGAGCATATTTGCCATCCCTAGATTCTGTAGGTTTCATTCTCATTTTTTCTCTTTAAGTATACCATATAGTTGACACTTCTGGTTGGTATTTAGTGTATATTTAATTATTCATGTTTAGAGGAGCGAGGCGTACGCTCTCTCACAGTCAGTCGATGTCATTACTATGTACTTTTTTCTGGTTTTAACTACTGTATAATGATAATAATAATAATAATAATAATAATAATAATAATAATTATTATTATTATTATTATTATTATTATCATTATCATTATTATTATTATTATAATTATCATTATTATTATTATTAGCTGACAAATGTGTCACAATATTAAAGTATCCGTATTTTTAAGTAATGTTCTCTATAACATCCACGTCGAAATATTGCGTCCTCGTGATACATTTCATTTAAAATCAGAACAAAGGTCACGTTGACAAGGAACACTGTCCTGGTCTTGTTGGATTGATATTGATATTAGATTGACATTAATACCATCACTTAATTAAAAGAGGGGCGGCAAGTGTCGGTGTCGGTTTTGGTCGAGCGTTGGACCATATTACATCAATTAATATCACTTTGAACGAACCAAATATGGGGAAGCAGTATTCAATTATCTTCGTTGGTTGCACGTGTCAAACCAAACACCGGCTCCGTCATGTAGTGTTCAAACCCGACGTTGTATCGACGTGTAGATGGAATGGTTGATCGATGTTAATTAACTGATACAATTGTTCCATTGATCCTATAGCAACAATGACCGGTCCTAATTACTCAATGAAATATAGGTGTTGGAAACAGGCATATATACAGCTTAAATGACAGAAAAATAGAGAGGCAGTGACACAGTGGCAGCATAATTAGGAGGGCATCATAGCGGTATATATAAATAGAAGTACGATATATATATATATATATATATATATATATATATATATATATATATATATATATATATATATATATATAGTAGTGTTTACATATATCCAACGCAAGAAAGCTAGACAGACGTGTCCATGTTGAATTCCTGAAAGAATTCATCAGAATGAATACGCGGATTTAGTGTTTCGTGTTACTTTAATATCTAATAGTGTTCACTCTAGCTAAACAAATCAATTGGATTCGTTTTCATTGGTAATACATCTCGGACTTTTATTTTCATTCGCCAATCGTCGATCTCCTCTCAAACAAAGTTCTGGCTTCTCTTTGTTTTACACCCCATTGTCAAGTGAGTAAAATAATGAAGTGATTATATTTGTACACGTAGGCCTAAAATAATTCATTATTTCTATTTATTTTTCTTACTCTTCGCTACGTTAGATTAATTTAGCTCAGAGTCTTATTAATGTATTTTATTTCATCCATTTGTTTTTTTATTTTTATTCTTATTTCATTCAATATTTTTCTTCAAACTAAAGCAATTACGGAACATTAATCCATACATTTAGCCTAATGATTTCATGTCTGAATGAAACATGAACACCTCTGTGTAGCTTAATTGGCATATATATATTTTCATACTACTACTTAGCGCTAATCACGTGTTTAAATAACTACTGAAAATATATACATATTCAATATATTATATCACCATGTACATGAAATAGTAAACATGATATATATATATATATATATATATATATATATATATATATATATATATATATATATATATATATATATATATATAAGTACATTTCGCATACAGCAAAATCGTAGGATAAATTTCAGATGAAACATTTTTTTAATCTATGAAACGGGCGGGTGGAAAAAAAAGAAAATTGCTAAAATTTTCCTTACGGCTTTATCGTCTGACCCTCTAAGAGCAAACGTCAGAATGATAAATTAAAAACTACGAAAATCGAATGAGATATGGTGGGAAAAATTGTTTAATTTGGCGAAAACGATCGAGAGAAAAAAAAGTAAATCTCTCAACGCTATGTATATATATATATATATATATATATATATATATATACATACATGAATTAACACGAAGGTTTTCCCACTCTATCAATACTATGTTACTATCACAACATAGTGTGCCTATTTAATTCATAAAAGATACTATATTTTAATATTTTTACGAGCAATGGTAGAAAGAATGGCTTCCTTTTATCAGCGTAACCTTCGAATGTGTATACGCGTGTCTGTACACATGACTAATCTGATGTAAATTAATGGCAAGGAAATTTACATTTCGGTAATTATAATAATATTAACAGCAATAATAACAATAATACTAATAATAAGAAGAAGATTAAGAAGAAGAAGAACAGTGTATTCTTTAAGAATACTGTATTTAGAGATAATGACAGATGGAATTGGTTGGTAAGGATCTATCTCAAAATATCTACTGAGAGAACCTTACTGGCAGCCCAGGAACAAGCCACTCGCACTAGGTTCATCAAACATTACATTGACAAAACTGCAGAATCACCGATGTTCTGGTTGTGTAATGAAAGGGAAGACACCTTAGCGCACATTGTATTTGAATGCCTTATGGTAGCATAACATCAACATAAAAAATGAAGACACGACAAGCCGCTTAGGTACTACACTGGAATATATGGAAACTTTATTAATTAGACCACAATAAGAAGCGGTATGAGCATACGCCAGGAGTGGTGCAATTGAACGACAATGGCAAACTTATTTAGGGCATGCGCAAACAAACTGATAAGTTCTTGAAGATTCCAATACCCAACTTAATCTTTTTAAACAAAAACAAGAAAACTGCTTAATCATTGGTATAACCTGTCCCTTCGATACCAGAGTGAAACACGAAAGAATCAATAAATTGCGAGACCTAAAATTTGGATTAGACAATAGAAATATTAGGAAGTCAAGGTGATTCCTGTTGTAATTTGAACAGTTGGAAACATAACGAAAAGCAACCATAAATGCCTTGAACAGATTGACGAGACAATTTCTCTTCCAATTTTACAAAACGCTTGCCCGTTGGAAACGAAGAAAGTTTTAAGATACAGTCTGGGTGTCTAAAGTCAAGGAGAGTGAGTTCATGTTCTAAAAATAAAAAACAACTAAAAACATTCAAAAGATACATGTATTACTGTAATGATAATATATAAATAACGAGGCTAAGAATTAGAAGTTATGCATGGAGAATGAAAATTAGATTAAACAAGAAAACTTAGACGAGGAGTGTAAACATGAACTCTGATATTTTGGTATTTTTATAGAATTAACCTTACTTCGAAACCGGGCTTTGAACCAGTGTTATTCCTTTCGGTCAGAGATAGGATTATTGTTACACAGGATCACCCAGGTTTACAGCATGGTTTCGAGACGGACGGGATCCTATGGAATTAACGGCATTTAAAATGACAATATGAAGCGAACTGTTTACTTTTAGTTTTTATTTTCGCTATAATCTACGTGATGTACGGAAATTAGAAACGCCGGTTGACACCGTGTAGCCCTGCTAGTAATACATGATACAAACCTACTCGATTTAAATCATATTCTACTAAGTTCCAACGAATGAATATACAGTGAGAACATGTACTAGTTCATTGTAATCCACGTCTGGTCAATATTGTCCGTCTGTTGTTTAACAAGATATAATTGATCAAATTTATTGGCATGCATTCGAACGAGGTAAAGTCAAGACTTGAATAATAATTGGTTCAAGCTATCGACGTGCCACGACCTTATCAAGCATATTCGTTGTACGAGAAGTCGGTGCACGCATGATGTGTCAAAAAGGACCGGAGGCTTATTCAACGGGTTGTATTTGTAAGCTTGCATATTATTAGATCCTTATACGTATTGAACTTAAATTCGAAGCTTTTTGCTCAGGTAAAATTGAATAGACGATCTGATGTTATCTTAAGCTATATTCTTTCACTGATATATATGATAGCATGAATGTGTAATGTCTAATATATGTGATAGCATGAATGTGTAATGTCTAATATATATGATAGCAGGAATGTGTAATGCATAATATATATGATAGCATGAATGTGTAATGTCTAATATATGTGATAGCATGAATGTGTAATGTCTAATATATATGATAGCATGAATGTGTAATGTCTACAGTGAAGACAGGTTTACAGATGATGAGCTCAAAGGAAGAATAAATTATGTCAGTATAAAAAGATGTTAACCGAACACGAAGCTTCATTGGTTAATAATAAGTGTGAGTCATTGGGTTTATAGGTGTAGAACAGTTGACCCAGCAATATAAGTTCACAGCTCAAACACCGAAATAAGTTTTGCGGATAGACTTAGAGGAAAGAGGAGTAAAAACGTTATTACACATAGGTTAGTTTTTAAATACATTTCTAAAAGCCGTCCAACGCATGTGTGCATGTAAAACGGGCATTATATCGATGATGATGATGATGATGATGATGATGATGATGATGATGATGATGATGATGATGATGATGATGATGAGTGTCATGGATTAAGAATATAGTTAATCTATGCAATCAAATCAAGATGAGATGATTCCGCTATTTTTTAAAATGTTGTATTTCATTGTATGTTGTTTTTCTATAACAGCCCTTCCATATATATATATATATATATATATATATATATATATATATATATATATATATATATATATATATATATATATATATATATATATATATATATGTGTGTGTGATTTTATGAAGGCTTACCAAAGCATTCCTTTCAGGACACCAATGATCACCATTAAAGATATTTTTTCTGAGAAATACTATTTATTCAAATTAAATGTTTTTTTCCTACACGTGTTTCACTACCAAGCAGTTACTTGCTTGGCAGATCATCAGGGAAATTAAATGTCTGGAATACTGGTTTCAACTGCCGACAATACACAATGTGGCGTTGCAATAGTTGAGGTCACTTAAGAAGGGAAGAGGACAAAAAAATAAAAGTCAAAAATTAAAAAACAAGGAAGAACAACGATAAAAAAGAAAGTACTAGAAAAGTCTTAGAAAAGTAGCTTGTGCATTATTTCTTCCACTAAGCCAACAAGCAAATAATCGGTTCCAAATATATTCAAGAAAACCAAAAAACCGGAACAATGTGCGATAATACACTTTCACGTCGGCCGGCACAATGATGAAGAAATCCCCCCCCCCACAGAAAAACAAAAGAACTAAATCATTCGAGATACCGCTCACAAGTTACCATTCCAATCCAATGATAGTATGGGAATTCTAAATCCAACTTCTCACAAAGAAAAGTCAACACAAATGTTCGTCCGAGTTTAAAGAGCCTTATTTCAATGGCTGATTTCTAGCCCTTCGAAACAAACACACGACGAGTTGAATGTCAATCCCGCAGAAAACTCCCTTACATTAAGAAGAAAATCTTAATTAGTAGATAGAAACTATTTATTCAAAATACTGTTTCTAAAAATATTTATTATTAAACCTATTCCTTATAGAAATTAATTATTTAGTGTCTGGGACGTCATTTTACATTTTGGGAAAATATCCTTCATTTTATTAACTGCCGAATTATTATCGTTTTGTTGTTTAACGAAGCGAAAAAAACCTATCCCGCAGAATTTGTTTGTAAAAGATTATTCATATATCAACAATAAAATGTTATTATAAAAAAGTTTTCTACAAAAATCTAGTTATTATTTTAAATCATTTAAAATATTTTTTTAACGGCTGTGTCTGTTTGCAACTCTCTGTGGAGAATATTATTCTATATTCCATAAATAAATGTTACTACGGAATATCGTTATCAGAAATCTATTTCGAATTTTGAAAAAAACTTTTTTAATGGACCGGTTTATTTTTTTGGCCAACTTTATGGGAAAATATCACTCTAACTCGTTAAATGACAGGAGACTTTATTATTACTAATTTAAAATCCCGTACAAAATACTTTTTATAAAAATCCAATTGCTTCTATTTTTAGAAAATAAGTCCGTGTCGGCATGCATGTTTTTTAAATTATTTTTTCCTTAATTATTTTTCCCCATTCCTGCCAGCCATTGTTTTATTTAATTTAATCTAATTCAAAACTAATTTTATTTAATTTAACTTAATTTAATAAAATAGTGATAGCATTCAGGTTGCTATTTCTTATTTTTCACTTAAAATTACTTGAAATTCCCAATGCATTTCGTATAATATATCTATTTCTGAGAATAAATTGTGATTTATTATTTATTATTCCACTATCTTTTTATATGTAACAAAATTTCCCCCCTCTATTCTGCTGAATAAGTATTTACTATAGTTGACTATCAATGGGCTTTATTCCGATAGAATATTCCTACCTTATCACCCCCAACCTAAGTCCCTAGCCTCCGCTAATAATTGAATCAAGACATATCTTAGCATAAGTACGTGTTACTAATTCTCATCCTCCATATTATACACTAATTATTGCCCCAGATTGCCTCAGGAAGGGTCCATCCTGCCTATCTCTGCTGTAAGTTTATACTTCCCCCAATTCCCCTCCTATCCAGGTTTTAGGCTTGATAACAGGTAACGGTTTCTATGCAGACAGCATTGTAGTATTTCCTGCCTAGCGTTCAGTAAATTATCTCTAAATGTCATGATGTGGTATGACTCCAATGCACATAGGTTGCATCTCTTCTTTTTGTTCTGTTTATATTTGTTAGCCCTCCCTAAAATTGACCATTTCAGTTAGAAAGGGTCTTGCCTAGCAATGAGGTTTCTCACAAAACGGCCAACAGAAGTGTTAGGCCTATCTATGTCTTCCCTTTGGCCTCCCCTGAAGGAACTCATGTGGTTTCTTTATCTATCTTTGAACTCACCCCCGGTGGAACCGATATATGATTTCCTACTACTCTCTGTTATCACATCGCATTTGTAGACAATGCTTGAAACTCTACAGTCCCCCCCCCAGTGGACAGATGTTAGAAGCTCTGCAGTTACAGTTGTGTGCTGGGCCGTTGCTGGATGTTCTACTACTATGGATATTTATAATGGAGGTTCTCACTGAACTGGTGTTACTGTGATCAACACCAGAAGAGAACATGGCTTCCCTTGTTTTAGTTATCTTAGAATTATTATATCCTATGATGGATGTGGCTATATTTCTACAGGTTGAATAAGACAGTTTTACAGTATTTTTGTTAATGATTCCCCCCAATCTGCTATCCCTTGGAAAGTTTTTTTGCCACTATGCTATAAAAAATCTTTGGGATATTAGTCTTAATATGCTGGCTATGGGGGGGGGGTTGAACCATGTAGTGGTCCTCCTCCTATTTTTCTTCCTACCTTCCCCCCCGGTTTGGGTAGCATGTGGGTTCAATTCGTTACTTCCAACTTCACGAATATTATCATCAACCGGTTCCCTCCCTACCTGGTTTACATTACCGTGGGATACACCAGTCTCCTATATCTAGCCTTGCCCATTGCCCTATTATATGAAACCATTGATCGAGAGGCGATCGGTCTCCCGTTTAGTCTCCCATTCCCAACCGAAGGAGGCACAAGGTAATTAATGTTTTCCTTGTATCCTGATCTGTTTTAAGCTTCATTGTAGAATTGCTTACTGCTGTCGAATATTTGTTGATTCTTGGACAGCTTAGATATCCTACTCGAGATTGCAGGAATAATGGCTCTTTTCACCATCGGTGGGTGATTCGATTTAGCGTCGATATAGTAGAGTGTGTGGTTGGGCTTGTGATAAGGTTCATATGTGTTGTTACATAGATCAAGCGTAATATCCAAAAAATTGACCCTCCGGTAGTTTATATCTATAGTTATGCTAAGTTGTATTGAGCTGAAGAATATATTAAGTTTTTTCTACTTAGTTTCAAGATTCATTATACTTGTGTTGACAAAGAATAAAGCGTCGTCCCTATATAGACCGCCCGCCAGTTAAGGTATTTTCATACAAATTTCTCTGAGGATATATATCCCTACCAGGTCAGTAACCTGCGCTGAGTCCGGGGTCCCATAGTAATATCGAAATTGTTTTCCCTATCCTTTCTAGTCCATAACTTATCATTGTAGGATATTAGTGTCCTTCTTGCTAGTCTAATTATATTAATCTCTAAGTTTGTAATGTTGGATTCGTTTCTCGCAATGGTAAGCACCTTTTCAAGTAAAGTAGAGGATATGGAGGGATAGTATTAATCTATATACAACATGATAAATTTACTTTGATTAGTAATGTGTAATTCTTTATACCAACTTAGCACTTCTTCTGATGAGGTCCACAGATTCAATTGAGTTCTGCGTTTAATTCCTGGCAATATTCTGTCTAGTATTTTTTGCTGATTACACCCATGTCTGAAATACACGGTGAGATCAGCCTAATGGATGGGTTATTACTAAAAGCTGGCTTATGATCCTTAAGAGTGAAACGAGGGCATTTAGGGGTATAGATCTCAACATTACCTTCTATACAAATTTCAGAGCAGATCTTAAGAGCGGCCGAGTTAATATCCTTTAACACCCCGTTCCCTACGGTCTTGTAGTTTTTATTCAGTTCCTTCAGGATTAGGTTATTGTATGTTTCCATATTCATGGAGTATGTGTTTAAAGTTTTATCCGCCGGAACTGTGATGTTAGTGTTATTCCTAATCCGTGTCTGTGTCCTATGGATATGTTCAATGGTAGGATTCCAATATTGTGATCTGTTTTTGGTTTTGATGTTTTTAACTATATTATGCATATCCGCTTCGAAGCTTTCTAATGCAGGGATGTGAGGTGGGTTCTTGTGAGTTCCTATTTTATAGAATTTTCTATATGAGGCTGTTGGTAAATTATCCTCAGTGTAAGATGCATACTCAAGGGGTTCAGAGACGTCAGAAGGTGGATTCACGTTGCTCAACTCCCTAGTCGATCCGAGGTTGTGGTGAATTACCCGCCATCGGACTCTCTTCAAGAATGCATGGTCAACCTGGACCATGTCATTATGTATGCTTTGTGGTTTGGTATGGAAATGTTTTTGGGTTAGAAAGTAATCTCCTTTTGGGGCAAGGCTAGATATAGGAGACCTGGTGTATCCCACGGTAATGTAAACCAGGTAGGGAGGGAACCGGTTGATGATAATATTCGTGAAGTTGGAAGTAACGAATTGAACTCACATGCTACCCAAACCGAGGGGGGGAAGGTAGGAAGAAAAATAGGAGGAGGACCACTACATGGTTCAACCCCCCCTATAGCCAGCATATTAAGACTAATATCCCAAAGATATTTTATAGCATAGTGGCAAAAAAACTTTCCAAGGGATAGCAGATTGGGGGGAATCATTAACAAAAATACTGTAAAACTGTCTTATTCAACCTGTAGAAATATAGGCACATCCATCATAGGATATAATAATTCTAAGATAACTAAAACAAGGGAAGCCATGTTCTCTTCTGGTGTTGATCCCAGTAACACCAGTTCAGTGAGAACCTCCATTATAAATATCCATAGTAGTAGAACATCCAGCAACGGCCCAGCACACATCTGTAACTGCAGAGCTTCTAACATCTGTCCACTGGGGGGGAACTGTAGAGTTTCAAGCATTGTCTACAAATGCGATGTGATAACAAAAAGTAGTAGGAAATCATATATCGGTTCCACCGGGGGTGAGTTCAAAGATAGATTAAGAAATCACATGAGTTCCTGCAGGGGAGGCCAAAGGGAAGACATAGATAGGCCTAACACTTCTGTTGGCCGTTTTGTGAGAAACCTAATTGCTAGGCAAGACACTTTCTAACTGAAATGGTCAATTTTAGGGAGGGCTAACAAATATAAACAGAAAAAAAAGAAGAGATGCAACCTATGTGTATTGGAGTCATACCACATCATGACATCTAGAGATAATTTACTGAACGCTAGGCAGGAAATACTACAATGCTGTCTGCATAGAAACCGTTACCTGTTATCAAGCCTAAAACCTGGATAGGAGGGGAATTGGGGGCAGTATAAACTTACAGCAGAGATAGGCAGGATGGACCCTTCCTGAGGCAATCTGGGGCAATAATTAGTGTATAATATGGAGGATGAGAATTAGTAACACGTACTTATGCTAAGATATGTCTTGATTCAATTATTAGCGGAGGCTAGGGACTTAGGTTGGGGGTGATAAGGTAGGAATATTCTATCGGAATAAGGCCCATTGATAGTCAACTATAGTAAATACTTATTCAGCAGAATAGAGGGGGGAAATTTGTTACATATAAAAAGATAGTGGAATAATAAATAATAAATCACAATTTATTCTCAGAAATAGATATATTATACGAAATGCATTGGGAATTTCAAGTAATTTTAAGTTAAAATAAGAAATAGCAACCTGGATGCTATCACTATTTAATTAAATTAGGTAAAATTAAATTAAATTAGTTTTGAATTTGATTAAATTAAATAAAACAATGGCTGGCAGGAATGGGGAAAAATAATTAAGGAAAAAATAATTTAAAAAACATGCATGCCGACACGGACTTAATTTCTAAAAATAGAAGCAATTGGATTTTTATAAAAAGTATTTTGTACGGGATTTTAAATTAGTAATAATAAAGTCTCCTGTCATTTAACGAGTTAGAGTGATATTTTCCCGTAAAGTTGACAAAAAAATTAAACCGGTCCATTAAAAAAGTTTTTTTTTAAATATAAAATAGATTTCTGATAACGATATTCCGTAGTAACATTTATTTATGGAATATAGAATAATATTCTCCACAGAGAGTTGCAAACAGACACAGCCGTTAAAAAATATTTTAAATGATTTCAAATAATAACTAGATTTTTGTAGAAAACTTTTTTATAATAACATTTTATTGTTGATATATGAATAATCTTTTACAAACAAATTCTGCGGGATAGGTTTTTTTCGCTTCGTTAAACAACAAAACGATAATAATTCGGCAGTTAATAAAATGAAGGATATTTTCCCAAAATGTAAAATGACGTCCCAGACACTAAATAATTAATTTCTATAAGGAATAGGTTTAATAATAAATATTTTTAGAAACAGTATTTTGAATAAATAGTTTCTATCTACTAATTAAGATTTTCTTCTTAATGTAAGGGAGTTTTCTGCGGGATTGACATTCAACTCGTCGTGTGTTTGTTTCGAAGGGCTAGAAATCAGCCATTGAAATAAGGCTCTTTAAACTCGGACGAACATTTGTGTTGACTTTTCTTTGTGAGAAGTTGGATTTAGAATTCCCATACTATCATTGGATTGGAATGGTAACTTGTGAGCGGTATCTCGAATGATTTAGTTCTTTTGTTTTTCTGTGGGGTGGGGATTTCTTCATCATTGTGCCGGCCGACGTGAAAGTGTATTATCGCACATTGTTCCGGTTTTTTGGTTTTCTTGAATATATTTGGAACCGATTATTTGCTTGTTGGCTTAGTGGAAGAAATAATGCACAAGCTACTTTTCTAAGACTTTTCTAGTACTTTCTTTTTTATCGTTGTTCTTCCTTGTTTTTTAATTTTTGACTTTTATTTTTTTGTCCTCTTCCCTTCTTAAGTGACCTCAACTATTGCAACGCCACATTGTGTATCGTCGGCAGTTGAAACCAGTATTCCAGACATTTAATTTCCCTGATGATCTGCCAAGCAAGTAACTGCTTGGTAGTGAAACACGTGTAGGAAAAAACATTTAATTTGAATAAATAGTATTTCTAAGAAAAATATATTTAATGGTGATCATTGGTGTTTTGGAAGGAATGCTTTGGTAAGCTTTCATAAAATCACATATAAATGCTCTGTACTCTTTAATCGAGTATCATCGAGCTTGTTTTTATTGGAACAACCCCGGTCTTCACTGAATGATCTATTTTATAAGTGAAAAATCTTAATATATATATACACATATATATATATATATATATATATATATATATATATATATATATTCTTTGTAGGGGTTTAGCCGATAGTTTTTGTCCCATTTAGCTACGATTTATATAAAGATAGTGATCAATAACAAGTATACATATATTTTAGTTTAGCTTTATTCATACAAGCATACTTGTTTAAGCTACGATGTTATTAAAAGTCTAGCTCCTTCAAGCTACTGTCAGTGTTTTTCTTTCCAGAATATTATCTTTCGGTGGCGGAGAATGGTAGACTGTGAATAAGGTCGTAAGTTAAAGATGTATGCACATATATAGCTAAAATGTTTTTTATAAATAAATATATGATAGTATACACAGACACACACACATATATATATATATATATATATATATATATATATATATATATATATATATTAAGGCATGTGTTATTGAAGACGACAGAAATCTTCTGTTTAGTGATTCCTTTTTTTTTTCCATTCGTCGAATGGTCTTTTTGACGTGTAGATTGAATGAATTGATGAAGGATCCATGTGTTTGATTAACGTTTTCGATTCTCTCCAGAATCATCTTCAGGTCTTTAATGGCAAAAATGAATACAAAGCGAGTGAAAGAATGGAATTTCTTAAAAAAAACGCCGGCAAACCGTTCACGTAAAATACGGACGCCTACATTTTAAAATGTGACAATTGAAACAGTTCTTCGTTTATTTATTAATTTTATTTATTATTATTCTTATTTTTTTAAATTTAAAATAGTGGCAGATTTAATTTTGCCTCGTCTAATAATTATAGAGAGGGGAAATGGGGGAGATAGGCAGTAAGTAATTTTTTTAAAGAAATTCCATTCTTTCACTCGCTTTGCATTCATTTTTGCCATGAAAGACCTGAAGATGATTCCGGAGAGAATTGAAAGCGTTAGTCAAACACATGGATCCTTCATCAATAAATTCCATCTAAACGTCAAAAAGATCATTCGACGAATGGAAGAAATAAAAAAGGAATCACTAAACAGAAGACTTCTGTCGTCTTCAATAACACATGCTTTAATGAAAAAATGCTGCCTAAATACACACACAATATATATATATATATATATATATATATATATATATATATATATATATATATATATATGTATATATATATAAATATATACTTAACTTAGCAAGAAATTACTATATCTCACCGAAAAACCCTTTACTATAACTAACTCCATGCACAAAGTATATAACTTAAAACTGTCATAAAAAGTGCTGCGAAAACTAAGAAATAAAGCACACTACAAGAACATACTAAACTAGAGTAGTAGAGAAAAATTGAGAAACCAAATGTATGAAAAAGAATGATTAATATCGAAACAATAAGAATAACACTAAAAAGAACGTAACCTAGTGTGAACTGTAATTGTAGAACTCGTTCACTTTGTTCACTCCAAAATAACTTCCTAATTAAATACATTGTTAACAACGTTACAATATTTGCCATAGAAAAGCTGAATAAAAGATACTACGTAAGTATGACCTCTTTCGATTGAAATCATGGTATAACAACCATAAAAGCACATTCAGGAACAAAACAAAAACGTCGATTCAAAACATCACCAGCGAACAATTACTAGAAACTGAAAAAAGCAAACAATAATAGTAGGATGAACCAGTAGATATGTGTGATTTTAGGGGCCCTATATCTCTAAATCAAAGGTGTAAGTAAGCTGGTATGGATTGTGACCTGAGTGAAACTGTTGGATTGAGTGCAGATTTAAACTTACATATATTTTGAATAAATAAATCTGTTCCCACGAATGATTCATACTCCATGAGACGATGGATCGGACAGGTGAACGTCAGATATCAAAATACAGGTCATATAAATGTTACAATCAAAGCGAGTGTGAATACTATGACACGATTGGTGTACGGAACAGGAGGAGTGTGACGTCATGTTGTTCTCGAGATGAGAAACGTCGGTAGTTCAGTATTGAACGTCGTAACGCTTGGACGTGTCGAAATATGGTGTGAAACTTGTACTTCGACTGAAGAAGAATCTACCCCCTTTTTTGACTTTCTAATATAGAGCTATTCTATAAACTAGCAGCATAATAAGTAGATATTAAGAATATAAGATAGCATGGACCTTTCTATCGACGTTGTTAAGATGGATAAGATTAATAAATATATATATATATATATATATATATATATATATATATATATATATATATTAATATTTAAGAATCCGTTACACCTACAACTTGACTCCCATTTTTGTCGTAAGGTCCGGGTTTATCCACAGATATATCACACCAGATGACCGACAAACAAGAAAGGAGATACAACGAAGAATTGAGTTAAGAAATCCACGACGACCAAGACGACAAAGTCAAGTAGAGAATAGTAAAAGAGGAAACGAAGAAAATTATCAGGGAAATTATGACATTGGTTTCGAATAAACTATTGTATAGAACAATGTTTAGTATGAAAACGAAACCACAGCACACACGCACATGATTAAACACGGCACACGCATAGATTTAAACAGAACACCGTATATGAAAATAAAAGAATAAAAAAAGAAATGAGCCAACACATGTAAAAGAACTACACAGGCCAATACCCATCCTCACATTTAGCGAACGCACAGCACACTTATAGCTCGATAAAGAACTATGAAATAAGTAAGAATGGCAATTTAAATGTTTTAAAGAAAAATATTCGAAAATGTTTCTCAAGTGTCGAGTTTCAAGGAACGTGACATAAGTCCATTTTTGTAACGATCTATTTGATCAGTATCGTGACACATGTAGATATTAAGAGGACCCGTGTAGGTTATGGTTGAACAAGAAACTTGACATTTTAAAGATTACAAAAACATACCAAAATGTAGATATAAAATAACAATCAATTGTAGGCATAGAATGTACTTTAATTCATGATAAAACATATAACAAATAAATAAAATAAAACAAAACAAATCTAAATCAATATCTAAATAAATAAAAAAGAGATTATTAAAATAACGTCAGATGTTTGCTAGAAACACTCACAAAAGTGATACGTCTTACCCAAAGAAAACAAAAGAAGAATATTTCAAGTAACGGTTAATCGGCCCTTTGTTTGAGAGATGCTCAGATATAGGGCAATGAAAATATTTACCCGTGGGAGAGAAATAACAATGAATCTAATTAGTTAGTATGCTAGACAAAACAGTACGATGATATCAAAAACAAACTGTTGCGAAATATATGTTCACTAAGCCTCATACTTTTTTGCAGGATTGGGGTAGGCCTGTTTAAGGGCCGGAATAAGTACACGGGAACGGGGCTAAGGTAAAAACGTGTATATTGGAGAAAAATATATACACCAGAGAAGCAAGAGTAGTGGGACGTCAGTCCTGACTTGCAAAGGAGACTGGGGTTCAGCAACTACTGAGAAGTCTATGCTTCCAGTATTTATTGAGAGTGGACGGACCCAAATGTTTGTTTTTAGAACGGCAACATGCTTCACCTCCTTAGGAGTCTAGTGTAGTTTCATTTTTGGATTGACGCTATCCTGAGGTTTCTCAAGTTAAATGTATATCGAAAGTGTTGTTTCTGGTAACCATACCTGCTGTCTGGGTAGTCCTGTCGGTGTGTTCGGATAGACCTTCCATAATTGTGTTCATGTGTCTCATATGAGAGAACTGATAGTCTCTATCAAATTCAGATTTTATATCCTTCAGCTTTTTAATTATAGATGTCTGACTTTTAAGCACGTCTGTAAATTTGAAAAAATGTACCTTTTTTCGACATTAAATTCAAGACAAGTCATCTACTCTTTCATAGTTTTAGTTCTTCAGAAAACTCTTCGAGTTGTAACGTTAGCGATTGTCGCTATTTTACTATGAGTTCACTCTTATTTATCTTCCACTGGTTATTCAAATAATTTGGCGTAATTTATTTAAGTTTTGGCATCGCGTTTTTCACTGTGCATTTTGTTTTCTTAATGTGATTTAATTTCTGTCATTTCTACCGGCATTTTTTTAGTCTATTTCATACGATTATCAATGGTTGAAACAAAATCCTTTTGTTTTGTTTTTCTGAACCGGTCGTCAGAAGTATTTACTTCTGGTAAACACTATAGTTATAATGATTATAGTTTGAATAGTAAGATCAAGTATACATTAACTAAAGTATTTGTGTTTTATAATATGTAATTTTTTACTTTTATCGTCATTCTGCTAAAAGCAATGTTAAAAATTATTTAACCTTCCATTTTATTTAGTTTTACTTGTCACTGATTTGGTAATATGATTAGTTCTTAATATGGTTGGTTTTCTCAACCATCCCCACGTATGCATATTGATAATAGATACGTCTGAATCCGAATCCAATTGTAGTTTTACGTTTTAATTTGAGATTTTTACCTGAACTTCGAATAATATTCTACCATGTGTGATAGTCTTTGTAGATTTAACTCGTGTTTTATTTCGTTAAATCGTTCTACAATGCGAACTATATGTGTACAATTTTTTTTACAAATCAGGCAGGTTTTAAAATGAAATGCCCATTCTATTACCTTATGCAGGCTCTCGCATCGATAACTAGGGCTCAGTGGTGATATATTTTTTTATAAGGCTAGTTTGTTTTTTAGACGTTAACATTTCTTTTATTTTAATGATGCTTGGATGAGAGTTACATTTCGATGTTTGACGTACTTTTTGTGTTTGTGCAATGCCCGACTCGTCAATGCCCTGCTAATCCTACTTAACACTTACGTACCTCTGACAGTCTTTGGCTAATTTATGCAGTGTTAAGTTCGGGTCATTTTCTAATTCACTTAGATCTCTACTCCTAATTTCAGTATCTTTCCTGAGACAATTCCTTGGACAAAGATAAAGCATTTAAAATTATCATCACTATGTTCGGATAGTTTCAAATCGTCGCAGTGATTACTTACGACTGATGCGAACGTTGAATACTCTTTTTTTTACCTAGTTTACACGCTTCCAGCGTTTGTGAAACAATGACATATTTGGGCTGCACAGCTCTGTTAAAATATTTAAGCGTTCCGCAAAAACCACGTCGCTTGTTTTATCGGGACTTAATTAGATGCACGAACTTGGTATGTCCGGTGGTGCCTACTTACCTAAGTAACAGACACACCTTTTTCGAGTCTGCCTAATTGTCGCTATGAATTTTATATAAGTCTTCATATCTCTCATAATATGAAGCAAATGTGTTTTCCTCGTCAGAGGAATACGTGAAATTGTCGATTGCACTCCACACAGCATTCTACGAAAAATCAGTAGCGTTTTCATTACTTTGGCTTCCAAGCGATATTGTTTGCATTAATATCTCAATCTTTTTGTCGGCTTTTTCTTTTGTTTTAGAAGCTTCTCATTTTTTCTAGAATAATGTTTATCTGCTCCTGTCTTGCTTTCCAAAGAAGCTTTTGAAATATTCCTTAAGTTGTATGTAGTATTTCGTCTGCCACTTTTTTGTTTAAGTCACTGGTTCATTTTAAATTTTGGCAATCCAGGTATGGTCGATTTAAAGTCTTGCATATTTTAAAATGTGTCTTCTTTTAGAAAGTAAATGTTTTCTTTTGAGTAAGGCTCGTTAGAAAGATCTTTTGTTTTTGATAATCGTAATCTAATTGCTAATCGTAATCTTAGTTGTGAAAATACTATAAAACCTTATTTTCTCGATAAAAATAACTTTTTTGTATGCTTTTACGCGTAGCCTAAGCATTTGCTGTCGACACTTTGATCCACAGAGAAAAAAAAGTACGGTTTCAATTTATTTTTTCTTGCTTTTTGCAGTAGAAACTTTCTCCCTTTTGGAGAGAGAAAAAACATGTATTCTATTGTTGTTAAAATATTGCAACAGTGTCAAAATAGCAATTTTAAAAAAATGACTGACTTTTAGTGTTTTCTCCCAACGGTCAGAAAGTTTAGAACTGTCGTGTTAATTTGTAGATGATTTCTTCCAAGTGTTGTTCTTTAAGGTTTTCCTAAATATACTTTGTCGCCCGTTGTGGCGTTCATTTTAAAGTTTCTCCCGAATCCTTTTCTGTAACCATGTTGTTAGTCTTTGTGTAAGTTTTAAATTCCACGTCGCCCGTCGTTGTTGGACCCTTTTTTAATGTTCTCAAGAAAACTCATCATATTGTGTTTTTCCCGTGTAAATTCGAATACTTCGTAGTCAGTTTTTGTGAGATACTTTTTCATTTTTTTTTATTCGGTTAGTTGTAGATTCCCCTGTAATTTCGAATACCCCGTAGCAAGCTTGTTAGGTCTTTTTAAAGCGTATTTGCGAATTTTTGTAGGGTCTTATGTACATTCGAATATCTCGACGATAGATGTTGTTGTGGGGCCCCGTGTAAGTTTAAATACTTCGTCGCAAATTGTTCTTGTGGGGTCCTATGTAAATTCAAATACCTCTTCGCCAATTGTTGTGAGCCTGTTAAAGGGCCAAAATAAAAGCACGGACACGGTATTTAGGTAAGGCAAGTATACTGGAAAAATATATAAAACCAAAAAAACTAGGGAAGTAAGACGTCAGTTATGACTGCCAGAGTAGACTGAGGTCTGATGAACAACTGATACGCCTAGTCTTTTAGTATTTATTGAGAACGGAAGAGTCCAAATTTGTGTTATATGTACGGGACCATAACAATGATGAAACGTTAACGTCTCTGTGTAGCTTAATTGCCATGAATATAGTTTAATACTTAACTACGAAGCTTTACTTACGCATTGATTAATGCTGAAAATCTATACACAACACATTATAGTACCTTATTATATTATACGTTTATAAATGAATTAATGATAATAATTTCCCCAGCTCCTTCTCTCTCTCTCTCTCTCACTCTCTCTCTAACTCTCTCTCTCTCTCTCTCTCTCTCTATATATATATATATATATATATATATATATATATATAGAGAGAGAGAGAGAGAGAGAGAGTTATAATGTAAAATTCGATCATTCAATTTGTTTAAATCTTAAACTATAAAAGGACGGATACATACAACAAAAGCTTTTTTAATTAAAAGTAAAAAGAAATCATACAGATATATTATGTAAAACATTATTTGAGTGTCGTTAAGTGTTGAAATGTTATACGTTTTGTAGTGATAGCTTTGTAATGTTGGTAATATAGTAATTCACTTATTAGGAATACACATTTACACATAAACAAACATATATCTAAGTACAAATTACAAAATTGCCTATCAATAAATAAATAAATAAATGTATGTAATACTTGAGCAAAGTCGGTTACTTTTGCTCGTTTAGTGCTAGTACCGATTTAACCAATGACTAAATCTAATTTATAACTTTACATAAATATGAAATAAAAAATACATGTTCTTCTCACAGCTATTGATGGTGCGAATTTCTTTGGAAAACGAACCGTTTGCACCATTTTTATTTTTGCAATTAGATTTTTCTACACCAAAGAAGTTTCCCGGAACGTTTGAACGTATCTGTATACGCTAAATTCCAACGACTGAAATTATCCTTCCCTTTAATTCATCAACATCTTCGGGTAGTGACTCGTTTCACATTCCCCCAGGTATGTTTACTTCATTTTTTTTACTCTTATGCTGTAAGAGATTTGTGACTGCACGCCATCCTACTATCATAATACAACCAAATAATTCGATCATCGATCCTGTCATGGTTGGTTAAGCCCGCTGCAATTCATACCAGTCAGACACCCGCAATATCGCATTGAAGACCTGTATGTATCTAACGCAGAACACACATGGGCTATACATTTGATTCTTGTATGCGCGCGTGTTTTTTTCGGTTGCTGCGCTATTCACAGTATAATGTACCTAGAAAACAGACCAATCTAATCAGACAATTGACTTCGTTTTAGGCTTTAATTCGCTTGGAGATTAATAATTTCGTGGAAAGGAACACATAGCACTAAAAAAGCCAGTTGTTACACAGTAAGTAGGAAGTTATCTTTACATTTCCTCGGCATTTTGAGAAAGACTCATGATGATTAATACGAGTTTTTTTTTAAACATATTATCTGTAATAACCGTCAGTTTTTAAACGGAGTCCAGAATATTTTTTTCAAAAAGAATTATAATGTTTCATACAAGAAATTGTTTAACTGTAAAAAATGGTAGCTCTAAACATGCAGGATAGTATAGCCGAGATGATTTCGTAGGACGTGTGTAGTGAGGCGCAATAGTTTTCATGTTTAAATTTAGATTGCGCGCTGTTCTAGGATTTTGCTCGACCATGTAGTGTATGTTGGCGTACAATATAAGCAACGTCTAGAAATGCACTGTGTAGACGAGATGACCCCGCCCAAACAGATTATTTTTCTTAAAGTCACAACATCTCCATTAAAAATTGATCTTATCTGCGGATAAACATACTTGAATTGTATTTTCAAAACTTACAATTGAAATAAAATCGAATAACAGTTTATATATATATATACATATATATATATATATATATATATATATATATATATATATAACTGTTAAGGCGTCAAGATTTGAGTTGCAAAATACTCGTAATCCGGGGTTTCGCATCGCATGACCCGTAGTGAATAGTCATATCTTAATGCTGATAAGTCCTGATTATAAAGGACGAAACGTATACATACATAGATAATAAACAATAACAAATATTTATTATTTGTAGCTCCTAAAAAAACCCGTCTAGAAGAGAACTAAAGTGTAGTATTAAAACAGCATGGCGTCGTCCCTTTCATTAAAAGTAGAACGCTCTTATGATGTCAAGCCACCGCATAAAGTGTTAACATTATCACCGTTTATTCGCTGTTCAACATGGCCAAGTGGTTCAGGCGTCGGGATTTAAGTTACAACATACTCGTAATGAGTCCCGATTATAAAGGACGAAACGTATACGAACATAGATAATAAACAACAACAGATACTTTGTATGTGCACGATCCGAACGCCGTTTCGTAGATCACCCTATACTGCTTGGTACATAGCCGCTGATTCGCTATTTACATTTTAAATTCCTCTATATTAACTAACTAATTGGCTATGGCCGATGGATAAGATCCTCGACTACGAATCAGTGGTTATTTGTGATCGGGGTTCGCGCCCCCCCGAGCGTTGAGAATTAGTTCCTACACTGAAGATTGCGTTAAACATCGATGTCTGTAGGTATTTAAATAATTAATATTTATTTTAAAAAATAATTATTTATCAGCCCCCTTCCCACAAAGGCTGGGCACTCTCGAGTAACTTTAATAACAAGCAGTGCAAATAGCTATATGCACGATCCGAACGCCGTTTCGTAGACCACTCTATACTGATTGGTACATAGTCGCCGATTCGCTATTTACATTTTAAATTCCTCTATATTTACTAACTAATTGGCTATGGCCGATTGAATAAGATCCTCGACTACGAATCAGTTGCGATGTGTTATCGGGTTTCGCGCTTAGTTCGAATTAGTTCCTACACTGAAGATTGCGTTAGCATGAAACATCGATGTCTGTAGGTATTTAAATAATTAATATTTATTCATAAAATATTATTATTTTATATATATATATATATATATATATATATATATATATATATATATATATATATATATATATATATATATGCGTGTGTGTGTGTGTGTGTAGGTGTGCTGTTTAAGTTGATGTTGTGTTTAAAGTGTTCTGCTCGTAAGGAAATCGAAAACTAGTATTGGTTGATTAAAAGGCATAGGCAGAATGCACATTACTAAGGCGCAAGTTTGTATTATTTCCATACACTAGTTTGAATCTGACATAAGTCTAAAGTATTATATTTAATTAAATGCCTGTTTTATAAATATAAAGAAATTAACAAAACATAACAATATATAAAACATTACATTACTATTTTTTAAAACAGAGTCAATGTTATTTGATACTTAGCAAGAAGTACAAGCTATTCATCATTAGTTCAAAGCGAATTACTATTGATTTAAAACATATTTTCGTGTGAAATACTTTTGAAAATCAACACAAGGTGCAATTTAAATGAAAAAATCATTTATTTAATTTTTTGCAAGTTCTCGGTGTATAAACCCCGATGGGTCGAATCACGATAGAATCAGAAACACACGTTAAAGTGTAAAGACGTTAAGATAAGTAGAGTCCGATCTATGTTATGCGTATTTGGGCGCTTTTTTAATAAGGAAATTGACAACATCTTTGAAGAACGCATGAAAATGTATTTAAGTGTACTATTTTTGACAATAAACACATAGTGCAATTTAAACGAAAAAATAATTATGTTAATTTATTTTTGCAAGCTTTCATAGTACAAAGAACTTTGTCTGTCGAGACTGTCATGTATTTTTTCTGTTCTTCTTCTTCCTCATTTTGATGATATTTACCCCAAGTTATAGAATCACGGTAAATGCAGAAACACAAGTCAAACCAAGGATAAGTAGAGTCCAGTCGATGGTATGCGCTGATTGGCGCTTTTTGAATAAGGAAATTGACAACATTTTCGCAGCACGCATATTTTGGTATATTTTACTAATAAAAAAAAACAATGTGTAAATTCACTAATCATAGTTATATATTCATTCATGCAAATACTAAGTAGTGTGTATTTTCCACGAAACTTCACATATATTTTTCTTCTTGTGGGCTCAAAAGCGGTTACACATCAGTAACAATTAAAATTGAAATACCCGCATACCGTACCAACACCGCTCAGTGAGCAGGTATACCCTAGTTAGTAAGAATAGAACATCCATCTATTATAATAATATTTACGTTAACGTAAAATTAATTTAAAAAGAAGTAGATAAACGTAAACTTATTTAAATTCATTACCGGTTTCGCACCCTTACCGTAGGAACTAAATCAGCAAAGCACACTTTTCAACTACTAAATAATAAAATCAGCATTCTTTATTTTTGCCACGACCACGTAGTTGACAAACGTATCGACCTTTGAAAGTCTTGATGAATTGTATTAAACGATGATGAAAATGTATTTTCGACAAATGCACGCGCGATGTTACAGAAATAATACGTTAACACAAGTTGTTTAACATCATTTAGTTAAATTAACCCTTCGTTACAGAAATGTAGCTTTGTAGTTAATTCATTAAGTCTATTGAAAACGCGTGTTTCACCTAAACAAAGCAACCTCATATTTATAAGTTAAGCATTTAAAAGAGGCGTCTCTTCGTTTCCTGAAAGGAAGTTCATACAGCGTGTACGCATGGCGCCGACGGCTTTACCAAAGGTATAGATTTACTTTGATAAATAATGTATATCAAATGACAATATAACACGTGTATCCCATAAGATTCGTTTATCCATTTGTCAGGTGGTCCATCAATCTAGCTTTATTTTAGAATGCTATTAGTATAGGTCAACTGGATAATTACGTTAAGAATACCCATTTTATTCTTCATACAGAACCTATACGGTTACCTGGGTTTACACTGGGGATTATATACTGGACTTGATTGATTTATGTGTACCTGGATCAAAGTGTAGTATATGTTCCGATGGATACTGCACCTCATAGCCTGGTATTGTCATGGCCTTGCTAAGAACTATGTTAGATGAACGGTCAACATATCCCTCCAAACCTGTTTGGTCTGCCCTAGCTAAGGGTAAGAAATCAAAGAATATATCTTATTTATATTTTCATTAAAAGTGACGAATTATTGTAATTTTATTTCAACCCCACACGAACAACTAATTAGTAAATTCGCATTCTGAATGAAAGCCAACATTATTGTTGAATAGTTTTAACTTCGAGAGTGCATTACCGTTTCCTTTAATGTGCATGGAATATGCGATGTATTTCTGTTTTCTATGGGCATTTGCGATTAATTATGATTTTGCCTGTTAGACTGTTTACGACCGTTTTGCATTTGAAACTTCGTGAACTATGATATAGGATTAATTTAACCTACTATTCGAACATGTACTTTGTCTCAGCCTAGCATTGATGCACATATGCGATTGAACCTAGCGTTGGCATTTGTATTTTTGTCATGTTTATTTTGACTGGCAATCTTACTTCATAACACTTTATAATGTCAATATTTTGAAAAAGTAAATAGACATTTTTATTTAGATTAATAATAATACCTGATTGACCTGGCCGAGATATAATATTGCTCCTCTAAAACTGAGGATTCTAATTATTATTTGGCTGCTGTCAGACTTATAGCGTGATGTATAATAGCTAACTTGGCATTTTGTACACTAAAAAGTTAATTATTATAAAATATATATTTAAAAGTGTCACTCTTTATTTGTAAGGCTACGAGTGATACAAATCGGTGAAGAAAGCAGGAACTTAAAACAGGTATGTATTATTTAGGTGGGATGTTAATTTTCTTCTTTCTCATCCCCTTGTTTCATAATCTTCTAGAACTGACTTTCACCCCAGACCTGAAATGGAAGACTTACATCAAATATGTTGCTGGCAAAATTGTCAGATATTCGACCGTTGCATAAAGCACCTTACGCCTGACGCAATCCTTTACGAGCCTAGCATGTCAAAAGACGAAGTACTTTTTATATCTTAGCAGGTGCTGATTGCAGCACTCTTTCCTGTCTTGACAGTGTACAAAATCGACTCCGTCATTTTGTGACGGAGTATCCTTTCGTGACTCCACATCCTTTTTCACACAGACGAGATGAAGCTAGCTTCTCTCTACTTTATCGTTATCACTATAGTAGGTGATGGAGTTAGCTCAAATCACTGCTAATCCCCCCGTAATACATTCACACTAAGAACATTTGCTACAGCCATAGCAAAGTACGTTAAGTTCTCTTTCTTCTTACAAAACAACAAACGAAAATTCCATGAACAAAGCTTTTTGTCTTTGGACATCCCATCTGTAGAACAAAGTACTAGCACGTGTCTTGCAGGCGGATATTTTTCTGTACCATGGTCTGACGATACTTCAAGCAGGAAAGACGTGTCAACAATAGTGTCCAAAATAAGAAAGTCGAGCGCGCACTATGAAACTAGATTAACTGTGTCGAGGTATCCGTCTCTTTTTCTATCTCTTTTTTATCTTTCTCTCTCTCTCTCTCTCTCCCTCTCTCTCTCTCTCTCTCTCTATATATATATATATATATATATATATATATGTATATAGGAGAGATACATGTAATTCTATCTATCACACGCGCGTAGGAATGTGGCTTGACTCTAATGTTTTCTGTGACTGTTCTCCTCTTTGTTATAACACTTTATTAAAAATTAAACATCGGCGTCCGAGCCTCTACAGCCAATCTAGAACTTTTTTTTCTTACGATGCCACACCTGTATGATAATTTTTACAGACACTGGTCGACGAAAACATAAAAATTGAACACAAGATGCCATTTTACCCATGATTGTGTGAGATACTTACATTTAATGAGACCCAATTTCTATTATAAACGATACTATTTTACACTTAGCGTAAGTGACAGTGTTTATACTTTCAGTCAGTAAAAAAAGTGAAGTAAATTCGTATGAGTAAACCAAATACAACTATATTGACCGGCTTGATTATGTTGTGTGCATTTTTGCAGGAGGTGACCGACTTCTCTAATTCAAAGTGCTTTTATGGAACCGACATGATTTGAACTTGGGCCTCCCAGGTCGAAAGTCTGCGTCGTTATCCACTTAACCACTATCAGTAATAAAATCCGATATGATTCGAATTCACCCGATTGAATCCATTTCATTAATCAATCACTCATATAGCAAAGAAAAAGAGAGGGAGTAAATGAGCGTGTGTGAGCAAGCGAGATAGAATGTGTGAAGAGTGAGTGAAAACATGTGTATGTGTGAGAAATAATATGTTTATGCGTGAGAAACAGAGAGCTTGTGTGTTAGAAAAAACAGAGAGAGTGTATGTGTGAGAAAAAAGTGTGACAATAGGCGTGCGATAAAAAGAGAGATTATGTGTGTGTGTGAGAAAGAGAGAGAATGTGTTCTGAGAAGGAGAGAAATAATGAGTGTGAAAGAAAGAGATAGAGATATACAATGGTTCTAGGAAAGGTAGAGAGGGTATGCATGTGAGAAAGTACGAGAGAATGTGCGTGTGAGAAGAGAAAGTGTTTGTGAGAAAGAGGGCAAAGTCGTACATAAAAATAGGACAGAAATGGAATACGTGTGTGAGGAAGAGAGAGAGAGAGAGACTGCGCATGAGAAAGAGTGATTATTGTGTGTGTGAGAAACACAGAGAAAATTTGTGTGTGAGAAAGAGAAATAGTAAGAATGTGCGTGAGAGAAAGAGCGAGTAGAAATGTGTTTGTGAAAAATTGTGTGTGCGAAAAAGAGACTGAATGTGAGAAAAAGAGAGAGAATATGTGTGTAAAAATATATAAAAATGTGTGTGTAAGGAAATAAGAGATAGAGGGAGTGTGTGTGTGTTAAAATAGTATAAATGTGTGAAAGAAAAAGAAGGAGAATGTGTTTAAGAAAGAGAGAGAAAGAGAGCGAGAATTATGTGTTAGAAGGAGAGAATATGTGTGTCATAATTCGAGTGTGAGGATGTAGTGCGCGGGAGAGAGATAGTAGATGGATTAAAAGCACAAAATACCTGAACGTATGAAGTTTCAAATGTTTCAGTCTCGCGTCGCTAATATTAAGAGTTTCCTGAGATATAAATTCTTCCAAAGGGACATAAACGTATAAAACCATACTGTATAAAGCTCGTATTAGAACCCCGAAAACGTAATTAATATTTTAAAGCATACTAAATTATTACAGAACTCCGTGTGATAAAACATGTGGAAATAGTCGCAAGCGTCACGCGCTGAAGTGGCTCGCCGCAGATAACGAACCTCAAACTGTCCAGCGATATCCATCGAAATAAAATTCCAATCCATGCCCCTACGTTCGGAAGTGAACTCATCATTCTTCGTCCCTAAGTTATTGCTCGTACCACTAGGCTGAATTGGGACCTGCGTTTCCCGTGAGACCCTGACCTAGTTCACTGCATGAAAAGGGAACGGAAACCAAAGACAAAGGAATAGCATAGGATTGGGATGACAGATGGGCCCATGTGTCAGCTTAAATACATCTACTGGAAAATAACGGCCTAGCCGCATTCAACGGATTTATTGTAACGAGATATAGATAATGTTCATTTGTACTATTGTCATTTTTCCATGGGGATAATGGGTGTATCCTTGTCAGGTATAGAGCAGTCACAAATAAACGCACTCACATAAACATGTACATGCAAAACCGCATACAGACACACAATGTTTATTTATAACGAGTGTAAAGTGTATAACTCCCGTCAAAAGGTATGCTTCGCCAATATTCATAAACGAACTAAGAAAGAAAGAATATGTCTCACACTGGAAAGTTGTAAAAAGGAAAAAAAACGTATTAAGCAATATAGAACAAAAGGAAAATGTAAAAGGAAAATGTAAAAGGAAAATGTAAAAAAAAAAAATCTCATTATAAAAAAAGTGAAATATTTATTTTCCAAATAAATGTCAGACTGTACAGTCGGTCTGACTTAAAACAAAATTAATGGAAATCTCTCCAGACAAGGCATGAAGCCACTTGATGTAAGGAGCTAAAAAAATACTACTTCGATGTCAAAAACTAGACAACCATACGTGTTAGGTTGATAGATTCCGACTCTCAAAACAGAAATGATCACTTTTTTGTCTGAAAAATCGGTCTTGGAATTTGAGGACTAAAAGACAAAATAAGGGAAGCGGGATTTACAATGCTGCCGAAAGTAAACTCAAGGTTCACTTTCTATTTACTTTTGATCAAGACGATCCGTATTAGCATTGCTATGTTTTTGATGGTTGATTAATGTCACTGTTTTGCCACTATTTGGCCTTCTTTCAGTGCCTTCGCCCGGGAGAATGGTCCATAGTGAAGCAAGAGTGCTCAATCCCAACCGCACCTCTCCTGAAAAAGCATTTCTTGAAGGTGGTATTAATACCGGTTTATTTATTTGATGTTCAATTTATTTGAATACATCTATTTAATTTAAACGTATCCTCAGAAGTTTTATTTTCTGCATTTTAACTTCGATATAAAAATCCCCTCCCCGAAAAGAAAGTTTGAATTATCTACCACTTTCACACTTCGTCTCGGCCACGTCTCAAAAGAAGCACTCGTATATCTTTATTTTTTATTAACTTTTAAGAATTTTTTTAACATAACGAAACCTGTTTCAGGTCATAAAGTCGCGTAATCATCGAACTGTCACAATATGATGGCTATTTTTGTTGATAAAACCATCACTTGCGTATTTATTAGTTTAACATTTCAACTTATCCCCAATTTAAATTTCTATCTGGCTTTATTCTGATTATTTTATTCCCTAAACTTAATTTTTCTAATCTAATTTTTCCATGAATTTAATCTCTTTTTTTCATTTTTAAAAATATATATTTTTCATTAATTTTTAATTTAAAAAACAACTGGAACAAAAATAATGCTACAATTAAAAAGATAATTTCAATAATTTTATGAATGATTCTAGCAATTACAATATATATATATATATATATATATATATATATATATATATATATATAGCTTAATCTTTTACATTCAAATATATAATTTCCTTTTTATCAAGTGGGATATTGGAAATAAATGTTTATATCCTAAATAAGAAAACAATTGTATTTTTTACATAAAACAGAAACCACCAATTTATCAAGGCCGAGGCCACCCGTGGACAAGTGTTCATGTGATTTCTAGTGATCCCCCCTCCAGGAGATTAGATACAAGTGGCATGTGGGTTTGATGGAAGCGTTTTCAGTGGAATGACTTGGATTTGAACCTGGCACACCCAGGTTCTAAGTCCGCGTCGATACCAACTAAGCCACTGTGTCATTCCTAATGGTATTGCCTAGACGAATATGTTTATCAAGTATCTATGTAAACATTTTAGCAAGTATCTATCTATATATCTATTGATTATTTAATCATTTATACTTCTTTAGCTAAAAGGGTAAACATATTTTAGGAACGAGTTAGGAACAGGTATAGCGTTACCCATTTTAAGGTGAATTTAAATGAATTATAATATTCTTCTATCCAAAATAAATTAATGACGATTTTAGGAGGAACTATCCCATGAACTATTTAGTAGGATTTAATCTGTATGGTAATGTTGTATACATGATCTAAATATATGTGCAGTAATATAGATTTTAAATTATTAATTCGTAGATAGAAAAAATCAATCAAATGAACCACTTGTTGATGCCAGTGTGCGAC
This sequence comes from Sepiola atlantica, assembly GCA_963556195.1. Lineage (NCBI taxonomy): Eukaryota > Metazoa > Mollusca > Cephalopoda > Sepiida > Sepiolidae > Sepiola > Sepiola atlantica. Next base: position 69,827,181 of record OY744541.1, read on the forward strand.
CTCTAGTGTTTACAGATATGATATCCCATATTGGAATTAATAAAAAATAATAAAGCGAAGAAAACTTATAGTACTACTACTACTACTACTACTACTACTACTACTACTACTACTTCTACTACTACTACGACGACTACTACGATTACTACTACTAGTAGTAGTCATACTACTACTAGTAGTAATAATAATAATCGATACAACGGAATTCTAACTGTAAGAAATGTCATAATGTGTCCCCCTAAAGTGATGGCACCAGCCTGGCTGATACCAGTGAAATAGTCGTGAAGGGACTATGAAAATGGAAAGACCGAGATAGGAGACTACTTAGCAGACATCTACTAGAAGGATGCGGAGAGTACTGGGGCCTGAAGTAATCCAGAGAAGACGAATGGTGGTTGTCATCGAAAAACAAATGATTATCAAAAAAGGTGGACAATACTTAGAAATCTGAGTTTACTTGTTGTCCCTCAGACTCCAGGAAACTCCACCGTGTATTATCAGTGGGCAATCACTGATGTCGACTTATGTTCGAATCCATAGTGGGAACTGAATAATAAATAAACTAATAGAGTAATAAAGAAATAAATGAAAAAGCTAGGCCAACCGTAAATGCACATTTTATGGACAAGGAGACAAATCTGTAAATAACATAATGTGACTTCAGCAAACTAGACCAAAATGAATACAAAAGCAAACACGGCTGCGTTGGGAAGTAAATATATTAGGAAGTATGCGAACTTCTACCTTTAGAACATGCAGACGAATCGATGGACACGATCCTAAGCCAGTAGGTGAAAATAATAATGTAAAAAATCAACTGAGACATGTAATTGTACTAGCTGCTCTAGTGCCCTCGTGACGTAAATACACTATAACAATCCCACAATCAGCTAGGCCCTATCCATTTACTGTGGAGGTCCTCAAATGCCGGATAGCCTTCAACTCTAGCAGCTTCTTTCCTCGTGCTGTCGGCCTCTGGAACTCTCTTACTGCTCCCTGTTTCCCCGACTGTACTGACATGCAGAGGTTTAAAACTAATTGAAAGATACATCTCGCTGCACGGCCCCTTAATTAGGATAACGCCCAAAACATAATCCCTAATTCCTCATAGCAATTTACGTCTACAGTGGCGACTTGCTTTGTTTAGGGTGAAATATATTTAAAGAATAATGGATACGGACAAGCTCGTAAAAACGTAAAAGTAAGCTTTTTAAATGCAAATTTAAAGTAGATAAAACAACATATGAGCCGTAATTTAAAGATAAGGCTAACTAAATATGCTTGAACTTCAAGAGCAATCACCCACAGCAAGTATACACCTAATTCTTTGTGTTATTAGATGTAGGATAAAAATATCCTATACTAACTTTAAAGTATTCAATTATTTTATGAGCGTATATAACACGCCTAAAAACAGTGGAGGCACAGACACTGTACTTTAATATAAGGAACATGATCCAAATAATACTGATGAAAATAAATGTTACAGAGATATCATTTGGTTCAACCCACCGTACAACGAGATACTAAAAACTAATTAAGTAAATTAACAGTTAGCCTCTCTATTCACTCATAACTTTTACTGTGTTATTTTATCGTCAATGATGGGGATATATGAATAATTAGCGATTAAGCTTCGTACTTTATCCGTTCGATGCAGATAAATTAACAAAGGTGTACACAATATTGATAACTGAAAACAAATTTCATAGCAATGAGTCACCACTTACAAAAAACGACTTCACGAGAAAGGTTAATGAAATTGTCAGGTAGATCTGTAACAATACGATTAGAGTATTGAAAAAATAAATGGAATTAAAAAAATGTGTATTACTTAAGGCGCACATGTTGTAGCGTACATGGAAGGTTTTTTCGGATTTGTGAAGTTCTATTAACGAAAATTGGTGTTGAATTAATGTACACAGTGGTAGAAAAATAATGTATTTGCATTGTTGGTAGTAGATGAGTAATTGCTGTAAATATTCTGCAAGAAAAAACCTCCAAATATTTAAACTCGTTTGAGCACATTCCATTTAAATAAAGACAGAGCAAAGAAAGACTAGCAACCTCTTTTCTGTGAGGCCCTTCTTATTGTACCGAGAAACAGAGATCATACCCAACTAAATTGCGGAGTCGATTTTGTACAAAAAAGGGCTGCTCTGATCGACACCTCCTCAGATCTGCCAGCAGCACGCCTCCATTTTAGAAAATAATAAGATTATTTTATTTACTGTTTGAAGCATAAAAATACTTTTACGTTTACGAACTCGAATTATTTTAATATTTTGCTCAATTTAAGGAATATAACTAGTGTTATTTTATTCAGTTATTTATCTATATTTTATTAAAGTTACTGCAATCGTATATATTTATCATCTTGAATTGTTTAATTTAAAAGAGAATTAATTTCCTCGCTTTTTCAATGTGTTTGTACATTAGTTATACAAGTTAATCAACGGATATAGTCAAGCATTACCGTTTAGAAGTACCGTCAATCAATACAGTAATAGCATGTATTGGGAAAATTTCCGAACAGTTTACAGTCGAGCACTGTTAAACAAAAAAGTAAAAACAACAAATAATTTACACAAAACATAGGACAATTAAATTCTCTATCGATCCGTATAGATGCAATGGGTGGAACCTGTATCATTGTTTTCATTTCAGAAAAATAACTATGATCGCTTTACTTTGTTTAACTGGGCGGTGGGTCATACTGAAAATATAGAAAAGGAAATTTACCTTACCACTAACCCTTAGTAAGAGTGACTAGCCACCTAAACAACTACCCTCGTAAAACTATATGCAGTCGCTTCAATTTAACGAAGTTAAACGATACTATCTGGCGCCATTTTTGTTTTTCGTGTGTCGATTAAACGCTTTCATCAAAATAAAATGTTGAAATCAAAATCTTTCAAACAGTTTCCACACGTAAAAAAGTATACATGTTCGTAGACGTCAACAGCCGTTTACGTAAACAGCAGGAAGATGCCGAAAAAGTTAACAAATCAGAAGGCTTGTAGAAGCATACGACAACTTTACTTATGCATTGATTACATGTTATAATTCCTGACAGACAAGCAATTATTGAAGAAATGTGATTTAACTGAATATGAATTTCGAATCGAACCGTTTTTTCTAGCCTTAATTTTAAAATAACCCTAATCTAAACTATACCCTAACCCTAACCCTTACCTTAACCCAAACACTAAGCCTAACCTTGTTTTTTTTCCTGTACCAGAATAAAATAACCACAACAATTCTGTAAAACTCGTTGATTTCACAATCTTTAGTTTATTGATAAAATAATGTATCGAAATAACAAATTTACTTTTTACTTTTCCGTGAAACAAAAATTGTTTCATTCGATTTATTCGTCAAAAAATAAATAAATTGTCATAAAAATTAACATAAAGTAACTGATTTCTACTCATTCTTTGTTTGTTGTTGAAAAGCCATCTCGTTCTGATTTTGACGCAGGTTTGTTTTGATTTGGCTTTTTCCCACTGTTTACGTATTTCTGCCCCGGCAACAGTCCGTTTTCGCCTAGTTCAAAAGCTCTACAAGTATCGAGGATTTAATTAAACTGCGTATGCTATAAATTATTTTTGGGTGTTTTTTATAAGTTCTCGACTTTTAACAATCCTGTACGTTTCGATTAATATAGTTTATTATTTTAAAAGAAAACATTAATTTTCTAATAAATCGATTGAACTGAACACGTTACGAACAGCCGGTTCAGCTACTATCGCTACAAGAGGCACTTATTCGATTCATCGATTAAAAATGAGTCTAGCTCTATAATGCTCTGTTTAAATGAGTTTCGGACCCTAACGACCTAAACAAACATTGATGTAACTTTAGTAGAAATTAAATTATCTTCAAATAAACAGGAACTTTATAAATAAATTATAGTACATATTAAATATTTTAGGAAATATTACCGAATTTAAATTGTAAAATTGGTCGATCTAATTTTTTACGAGATACTAGCTTTGAACGGAAAAAAATCAAAATGGCGGATTAGTTGGATCACACACGTGTGAGTGTTTTGGCTCTCAATTTTTTGTCTAATTTTTTGTTTGTTTTCACTCTAAAATGAAACTGATGTATGATGTGGGTGTTTTTAAGAAACTCTAATCCAAGAACTCGTTTATTATCTGTGAACTTTTTTCTAACGATTGTGTAGTATTGCAGAGACGATATTGGCATACAAATATTGTTTGCCACAAGACAAATGAAACGGACCGTTATATATATCTCACAGAAATTTAAAATTTTTGGAAATGTGAAAAAATAAAAATAAAAGTAATAAAACAAACCATGGTTATTGGAATATAATAAAAACTGTCCTATAGTTTGCTCTGTTATAAATAACTGAAAAACATTGAGATGAGTCTTCAAGAGAGACTACAAAGTAAAAGAATCTGATGATATATGGTAGTACATATATTGTCTTTAATAATTATATATATATATATATATATATATATATATATATAATTATTAAAGACAATATATGTACTACCATATATCATCAGATTCTTTTACTTTGTAGTCTCTCTTGAAGATTCAGCTCAATGTTTTTCATATACATATATATATATATATATATATATATATATATATATATATATATATATATATATATATATATATATATATACGGCACAATCACGTTGACACACCGGTTCCTGTTAGATCACCGAAGTTGAGCCTGGCCAGTACTAAAATGGGTGACCATTTTGGGAATACCAGGTGCTGTATGTGCTCTCTGCTTATCTCGGCATTGTTTCCAGTCGTCTTGTATTAATACTTGCCATTGGAATCAAACAATGCCGACTCAGGAGAGCGGTTGTTAGGGATTGCGCAACCCTTGCAATTTCTAAATTCATGCGTGGGCAGCCTCTGGTGGGGCACTCATACGTCGAAAATATCGACGGGAGAGTCCATCATATATATATATATATATATACATACATTTAACGGTTCATCTAAACCCGGGGGTTCTAGTATACTATTACAACTTAATCTTGTTTGACTTTGTTTTGTCCCCGCGCCCACTAGATGACTTCAGAAAAAGGTGACGTCACAAAGAAGGGAGACATCTGGAAAATCGTGTATCAAGTTACGAAAGAATGAGGTCATCCGCGAAAAACAAAGTGAATATGTCGGGAATATCGTTTATCGCGCCATAAATGCTAGAGTAACAAAAGGATGACGTTGTCCTTCAAAGCAGAGAACACAGTCGAACCGTGACCCTTCTTCAACTATTACCATAGTATTTTGTCAGTCTGAGATGCATCAATTACATGCATAACTTTACTTGACAGATTCGCTGTCCTGAAGCTGTTATCGTACAGAGTCAATTATTTTCGATGTACTACACCACTATAATTTAGGTTTCTATAATCACTGTGCTATCTGTAATTGCAAGATTTCCACCCGTAAGGCGTACAGCGTAGTTTTAGCGCTCCTTGTCGATTCGATATCCCCGAGCAGAACAGTTAATATTTCGGTACTAAAATGTATGATCTATCGGCTTGATATATATATCAGAAAATGGATTTTTCTAGACATAAAAAAGAAATACGGTTAAATATGATAAAATCAATCTTTAACGCAAAAGGAGACATATGTTTAATAATAATAATAATAATAATAATAATAATAATAATAATAATAATAATCTAGCGTTTTTACTGTGTGTCCATCAGTAACTAGTATGCTTCAAAACTACTCGACGAAATTGCCCGAAATGTGCCAGTTATCAATCTTGAACTTCCTAGTGTGTCATAGTACGTACACATATTATTACAAGAACTACTACTGCTACTGATACTACTACTGATACTACTACATCTACTACTAATACTTCTACACATACTAATAGTAATAAACCTTTTGAGCTAAACAATTTTTAGACAGATGTTGACTCCATTTAAATGTGATAACTCTTGTGGTGTTATGTTTGTCCCAGGTTAAACAATGATGTATTATTACTGCTACGACTATTTATACTATTATTAATCTCCATATTCTTATTACCACTACTATTGCTAATACTACTCTTACTGCTAATACTAATAATACACTAAATCATTTATTTCCCATCTTATTATAATTACTACTACTGCTACCACTATTATACTAACATGTTTTTTCATTAATATTATAAACAATTAAAGGCTCTATAATTATCTAGCAGAATAGCATTCGATTAAGGATGAAGAGACGTTGCTATGTGTGAATTAATTCTACTAACAATATTAATTAATAAATTTATTTACGCGGAGTTGACGTAGGCACACATTAGCAACCATTGGTTGGCGATATATCTTAGTTTTTCACACATGAAGAAATTAAAGACAGGAAAATAGGTATGTCATAATACCAACGCAATGAGAACATAGTATATCAAGACCACACTCATTAAGATGATCATGGAAAACTATAGAACACAGTTTTAACTAACCGATACTCATACAAAAGCGTTAGGTATAATACCATGAAGGTTAACTTGAATTATTTTGAGTTATCTCCCTTTGATCATACATGAGGTATGTTTTTTGTATTACTCTGTCTCACGTTATGGGAATGTGCTCTCCTTTCTGAAAGCTATAAAAACGTATTCCATCCATGTACGAACATTATGAACGAGTTTCTTCCAGTCTTGCTAGACATTTTTATATTAACTTCACAAGATCTGCCGCCGTGTAAGTCAGGTATTATTTCTGGTATCAGTCGCATAGACTCGAACACTAGAATAACACAAGATTTCAAGTCTTACTTATCTATTGCCAACGCACATTTTATATCTACGACGCTTGAAATGTGTGTGTATTACTCATATTATTGAGCTCCTAATGCATTTTGTCATTTATAATTATGCCCGTTGTTATAGTGTTTTGTATATCATATTTTGTACTTGTTAATTGTTTCAGATATTTCTATTAGGCCTGTCGTTGTTAAAATGTTTATTTGAAAGTTAATGTGTTTCCGTGTAAATCCCAACATTTCTTCACTGTCGTCTTTTTACTATTTCTTTATCCTGGACAGCAGAACATAAATATTTGCGACCTCTTTTGCGGAAAATATATACTAGAACACGTGGTCGTAAAAGCGTAAAAGCTGTAAAACAGTAAGAAAAGAAAGAAAAAAGGAGAAGAATATCGTTTCTGTTTATGTAAACAACGTCCCCCCTAATTTGTTGCGTGGTATACTTTTTATCGGTTGCACTGTCTTCAATGCAATGTGTTTGTAACTAGATGTTTATCACGTAGTAACATTTAGCGAACAACAGCGTTTTAACTATAAGTCTAGATAACACACGAAGCTGAAATTTCGCTACGTGGTATACTTTTCTTAAACAAGACTGTTTACACTACTCATCTTTATCGCTCAATCTTCGGGTCTGGATTTACGCCGGTCTATTGGTTGTCGGTCCTGTGCTGTTCTAGGAGGTGCACCCTCCCAGGCTTTGCCTTCTTACCCTTTGAGAGTAGATTAGTTTATTGCTAATCGTCTGAGGCGCCCATACCGGGGAATGCTGACGGGGCTGCCTAGGAAATTTTTAAACGGCCAGAGTGCTCAAATTCTCGAGCGCTGGTTTTTTCCCACTTCCCCGACCTTGTGTCACATCTTACCTTGTGGGAGGAAGATAAATAACAACCTTAGCCTTCTGACTGCTACAACACTACCGGATATATTTTACATAACGAAATCTGTTATTTAAATGGAAATATTTTAATGACTCCGAGAGGTCAAATGTAACCTCAGTAAAACGAATGTCAAGGAAATAAGGTGGTGTATGGGGTGAAATAATACCTTTTCCCGGTGACACTTCAAGCGAAGCCGATGCGTCGCAGGCCTCGTCAATAATGAGCGGTGCACAATTTTGCAACGTGTAACGAGACAATATATCTGTCTATAAATCTGTCAGGTTTTATTCACACACGGACGCAAGAAATACGTCATTTTAAAACGATGGCTGCTGTTTTTGGTTTTTCTGAGACTGTTTTATTCTTATTAATAAATTTTCTTAAAAGTAAACATCGGTGTCTGAGTAATTGTACCCACAGCTGATAAAAAGTATAGCTTCTCGACGACAACGGGTAAATGCTAGTTTATAATAATAAAGTTTCTTTTTATTTCGGGCAACCGAAACTAATACACAATTTTTTATTAGGCTCGCCTTTTAGGGATTGCAAAGCACGCCGGTAACACGTGACTAATACGCAAACATACTCTTGTTACGGTGTGCACTTGTTCTTTCTAACATCGAGCTTCTGAGGGGCACGTTGAGAATAGCCTTTCTTATGTAGCGATAAAGTAAATCACAACGATTTTACACAACTCGAATAATGTTCTGGCATATCACGTCCGCACCAGCTAGCATACACAATATTTGTTAGGTTAGTCTGTGTCAAACTAACTCTGGGAAAAAAGGCCTAGAGGCGACCAGAGACACATGTTATGACATCTACATTTTCAATTAACATCTATTTTGTATCTTCCATTTTAGTTAATTTACTTTGTGCATGTTGTTACATTAAGTAAACACTACTACTACATAATAAATAACTTACAAGAAAAAGAATATAAGTAAAGCAAACAATAATGTAAAACGAAACAAGTAATGGATTTTCATTCGCGAATACATTTTGAATAACGTCATTGGTGGCGATGCTTACACGATGCTCATTTCCCGCCCGAAAACCGCGTAATGAATCGTTTTTTTGTTTTTTTAAAACCCGATTCATTTATTCTATTCAATTTTTCTACTTTCACCATTAATTTCATTTTTAGTTTCACTTAATTTTTCTCCATCGCAATTTCTTCCTTTTTTCTTAATATACATATTGCAAACGAGTTTTCACTTTATATCTATCTCTATACCTCTTTAAATGCTCATTTCTTTCTCATTAGTTGCTTAAACAAATCTGATTGATAATGGATTCCCATTTCCCGCGGAAATAACCACACAACATGTAAAATACGTGGAAAATCGATAATGTTATTCTAAAAGTTGCGTTTGGATTCAAATTAGTGTAGAGCCGGTCGAATGTTCTCTTTTCCCGAAATGACGTTATAATTTGTAAGAATTATTCAATAGTTGTTAGTTGCGTTCCAATCATTCATGCCAATTTTGATTAAATAGGGTCTCAAATGTTCCCAAACGCCTCGGGATTTACTTGTTTCGTATCGCAAAAAATGGGTGGCACAAGGCTCGAAGTAATAAAAAAAAAACATACTACAGAAAAAGGTGTAGTTAATCTGCTCTTTAAATGTGTATTTTTATCCCATTCTTTATTATTTCGTTATTCATCTCTTATTACAGAAGAAAGTTCATTTATCGCTCAGGAGAAAGCAGGAACTATACATGAAGATACGCTCTGAAAGTTTAATTGGGATCGACAACTTAAAAACAAACCAACAGCGACCGTGTATATTATTTAAACACTTTCATGTGGCAATAAATAATGTTATACAATAATTGAGAAAGGTAATTTTTTACTAATGGAGATTGTGTATATGTCTGTCTTAAGCCGGAACTATACTATTCTATTAACGTACAATCTTATAATCTGTTAATGCAAAATTCGAAGGGATGCAGTGTAGTATATGCTCTGTTGTCGTGAAAACATCTTCGCAGGCATTGTCTCCTCTTTGCTGACCGTTGTGTAGTATATGTTCTGTTGTCATTATAAAATTATCCCAGACCTATCCTCTTTTATAAGAATACTTGTAGTGTACTATATGTTTATTCTTCATAATACTATTATCCCAGACATTACCTCCTCTATACTGTTGAAAGCGGTAGTGTATTATCTGTTCTTTTATCCCAATGATTACCTATATTTTAGCGGACAGTGGAATGCGTTTTCTGTTGTACGGAAACCAGCACCCCTGGCATTCCCTTTTTGTTTGTGGATAAATTATCTCAATCAGCAGTTCATTGTGAGTCTAAACTCGTATTTTATTTTGCGGCAATCGCTCTATACAAGGCATACACCTACTTGATGTAAGGAGCTAAAAGTATACGACTCAAAGGTTAAAAACAAACCGACCATAAGTGTTAGATGGGTAGATTCCCAAACAGCAATTATTCCCCCTTTGTTAGAAACATTGCTCATGGAATGTAAGGACTAAAGGACAACATAAGGAAAACCTGTATTACGAGGCTGCCGAAAGTAAACCCATGGCCCACTTCTTACTCTTTAAGTTATATATGCGACTGAGAAAACCATATCATCGGTAGTATTCATAATGAGTGTTTGCGAATACGTGCGTTCGCGTAAACTTACCTTATGTGAAGTGTGTTCTGTTGACGCGTGCGCAGGCCTCAATATTCTAAAACTTTTCCGTCGAAGTAAATTTCGATTCACGATACTAGCCAAAACGTCACCGTTATTAACTAACGGTTACCACGTGTCGAATTAATAACCCATACATTGTATTAAAAATTGTAATAATGAAAAGCATGCACCAACATTGATAGTGTAAATAAAAATATTGTTCCTTTACTTATTAGCGATTAATCGTGAAAAGCAGATATTGCCTTTCGATAATAAATTACCAACTAATGGTTAGACGCTGTAGAACGGGCACAAAAACGCTAATCTCATTATCGTATGTTGTCTATAACAAAGAACACCAAAATATACAGCATAAACAGAGCCATTATCATTTCTTTATTTACCATTTTCGCATCTTAACTAACACCTTTCATATATATTTTTCAGTTTAAGATCGTGCAAATACGATGAGTTGAAGGTTAATGTAAAAGGCTATGCAGAGTGGCTTCGTTTTTTTCGATTTTTGCTTTCTGTAATTGCCCAGCGCCATATTATTTTATTTTATCAAGAATGAAACATACAAACTAGTTTGATTTACGATCTTTCAGAATGTTTCACTCTTCAGAAATGGTTTAGTTTATGCTATTGTTTAGATTTTGATACAATGAAACTTTTCATGCTTCGACGAGCTTGATTTCCAAAATACACCGTATTCAGATCAGTCTAACCTAACACAATATTATTCCATACACTGCAAATCTTTAACAATGGACATTGTTCGAAGAACATTCCAGCATTTATTGTTCTGTGTTAACAATACATGTGTTTCATGTGAGTCAACTATCTTGAGAACTTGCGAAATCTTCAAAACGATTTTTATTACACTAGTATAATTCTATATCCGGTCTACGATGTTCTAAAACTCTATTATTACTTCTACGTATGTACTTTAGTAATATATTGTAATGCTCAATTAAATTTACTATACTATTTCACTAATGTATTATATTTTAATGCTCCATTCAGAAGACATGGTGTAGTGTAAGTTCTGTTGTCATGATACCATTCTCCCAGGCATTACCATTTTTTTAGTGGCGGTTATGTGGTATATGTTCGGTTATTATGAACACCTCTTCTTAGACATTTCTTTCTCATTTGAGATGGCGGGTAGTGTCGTATATGTTCGTTTGTCATTATACAATGCTTCCAAGTATTACTTTATTAACATTCTTGGAACGGGTAGTATATTATCTATTTGTATACCATACATTGGAAAATCCGGGCTATGATTAAATCTTATGAACACAAATGCTATCTTTCAAGGATCTGGGATGGAATTCCAAAGGCAAGCCGTCTGATAACTAGAACTATTAAAGTAGAAAGTCTTCTGGTATCTGGGAACGTCTACAGTGAGGTAGTGAGATTTTACCGATAGTCCGGTTGGTTGGGGTATTTTAGTTAAAGAGGGTATAAGTGCAATAAGTTCACCAGCGCATACTTCCGTAGAAGTACTTTTGAACCAGCCCGGAGATGAAACATTGCGGCGATGGCACAAGGAACTCGGAAGACAATGCGGGATCTATTCGATTAGAGACTCCTTTTTGCAACCTGTCTATAGGGGAGACACATGTGTGTCCTTAAAAGATTAAATATGCTTTAAGTGTGCGTCTAGAAAGGTAGTATATAAATTCGTAAATTAAGTGGGATTTTCCAAATAAGCGTCGGAGATATCAGGTACGAAAAATAAATGCGCTGTGTTAATGTTTCCAAAGCTGCTGATACTTGTTGCTGTAATAGGCGTTAAGGGAGATGGTCTTCTGCACATAACTCACAATTGTCTTTTGTCATGCTTGGATGAACAGCATGATGTTGTCCTCGTTGATCCTTGTTATTTACTATACTAGTTAGATTGCAGGGGGTTAACTCATAAAACATAGAGAAGCAATCCTAAGCGGTTACATACAAAGTCGGGGAAGGTTTGACCCGGAGCAGATAGAAAAATAGCAAGTAGACCTGTGTAGACGCAACGCTGGTATTGTAACAAGGTTACGGCGCTTACCTGCCACACACAAAAGCAAGCACGAGAAGCGAACACACGTTCTTGATGTTGACTCCACATGGATTTTAAGCAAAGCCTATTTAGCCGGGGAGCAATGAAAAGATACCGTTGCAACCGCCTATACCTCGGCGATATAAGGTTGACATTTAAAGGGGTCTGCTGATAAATACACCTATATTACTGTCATTAAAGCAAACCCGTTGTTGGCATGGAGACAAAACAAAGAGACTACATTTTTACCGATTAATGCTTTATTAATGTATTATATTTATGTGTGTAATCCACTTACACACCTCTTACTACTTTTCATTTCATTCACCCTTCTCTGCATCATTTAATACATTCAATCTCAAAACATGCAAGCATACTAGTAAGAAATACTATCGCAGTTGCAGTATTATACTAGATTACTTGTGACGTCTTCGATCAGATTTCTTTTTTATATTCTTAAAGATATACTTTCTTAAGCTTGACATTGTTTTATAATAATGTTTCTATAAAGATAAAACCAACGTATTCAACCACGATACAGCATTATGTAATAATATACAACCCCTTCTTTCTCCATGTTTGCCTCTTTTTATATTTGTATTGGGTATCTCCCTTATTTATCTCGTTTTTTTGATTATTTAAATCAGTATATTTCCCTAAATACTTCTCTTATTATCCGAATGGTATGTACGTTATTTATTGCTTCCTTCCACTATTATGTTTATTTGCTTTAGTCTCGAACTAGGGCGGGTCCTTAGTAATGGATTCTTGTCCCCACTTCACACAATTGCAAGCTTTGTCTGAGTACAGGTCGGTCCTATGGATATAATTGTGAAGGGCGGCTACTCATCTCACTATCTGCCTTTCTCTCGGTCGGTTCTCGGTGACTTTAAATTTAAAAGTGCGTTTCACGATGGTGTGGTCGTCGGCATTAATCACTTGCCTAAACATTCTGTGTCGCCATTCCCTCATATTGCCCTCGATCGGCGCGATGTAGTAGCGTCTTCAGATTGCGAGCAGTACAATTCCCGATATGAAGCAGATTATTTTAATTTTAATAATGACGAACTTTCTCTTTACCTTACTAGTACTCGGCACGCACTCGAAGCTGTTCATAGTGGCTTATAGTCCGGTAGATGTTCGACTTTAGACTGTAGCTGATCCCGCGGTCAAAGAGTATGCTGCCATATTTGAGCCATTTCAATGATCATACTTACTACAGGCTAGGCAATTATGCAACTGGAGCATCTTATTGGGGGCCATGTAAATTTTCCTAAATGTTCGATATAGAAGCTGCAAACAAAAAGAATATTCTCCTGTGAGAGTAGTTTCATGTCTTTATGTGTTTTACATACCAAATAATAAAACACATGAGCTAATTGATGAATGTGATCATTATTGATGAATTTCTATAAATGAAGAGACATGTAACTTGGAATAAACAAAGGTAAATCCATATTTCAATGAGTGATTCTAATTTCAATGTAGGCTGATTTTAGAGAATGTATACTTGTGTCAAAAGACTTTTATATTGTGGTTAAAAAGGGTCCGCACCAGTTGATGATATTAAGCACAGAAAGATAGTTTGTGCAAATGTGATATGTGTTTGACTAACCAACAATATAAACTGTCCTCATTTTGATTATTTTCAATTCAACATTTTGACTATAGTCTTCATTTCACATCATAAAATAATCCAAAAACAAGTTCAAACTAAAATTTCAGCATGTAATTATCTAGGTGTTGTCTCGTAGTCGATTAATCTTAGCAGATATATGTGCATCATCGGGAAACTAGTATATACACTTTTTAGTAACCCAGGTTTATTTTGAACAGTGTCAATTTCATGAATGAAGCTTGATTAGTTCGATTATTGTCACACATAACTGCAATTACATGACTTTTCAGAATTATTACCTAAGTCAACAACATTTCCAACATTCTGAAACGAAAAATCCGAATTTTGTTTAGCAAATGGGATCATCTTAATCAAAAACCTTGGCGCAGTATGTACACATTTAATCATAATATCCGAAACAGTGTTTGCTAATGCCTCTTGAGAATCTTTGAAAACCAAATATGTCCCCCTTGGTATTGTAAACAAACTTTAACATAAACTTCATCAAGTAGGATGCTATATTTTCTGTTTATCTGACAGATTGCTAAATATAGCACCAAGAAAATTCAGATTATCTACTTTCGAAACTTTTGAGATCATATTTACTAGGATTCTCATGCTGGGTAATTTGTAATAACCTCGAACTTTGTTATAAAAAGACGGAGACGTTGCAAACTATTCGAATGCTCGGACAAGCATTTCCTACTCGTAAACTATTTTGCCAAGTATTCGTGGTGACATAACTTCGATATGTTGTCTCACAACCTGAGTCTCCAGTTTAATTTTACAGGGTAACGAATTGCTTCCTGAATTTGAGAACAATGTTGAAACGTATTCATTCTGCCTTTCCACACGGAAGACATGTGTGTGAGTATACTCGCATGGTAACATTAAAATATTAAGTTTAAAAAAAATGTAATAAAAAATATCTGAATACTTTCAGTACAAAAATGACAAGACTAGATTAAGTATTGATTGATGAAAATGATGATGGTCAATATCAGAACACAAATTTATAAAAGTAGCAATACTATCTTTATCTAAGAAATGTAGAAACTCATCATTTCGTACACTTCGTACAGAAGCGGAACTTTTTTGTTGTCTTTCGTTTTGGTAATAGACTTGATATCACACTTGATGGCACATTATTAAATATTTATGGAGGATGTTTGGGTCATGCTATTTCTATAATCAAACACAGTTTCCTGACCATGTTGTAAATGCCTGTGACATACAACAGTGTCTTGGTATTACATTTAACCATCTTTTTCTTTCATCTTGATCTTTTGGGATACGAAACATTCGGACCGTTTTTTGCTTATTGTTATTGCCTTGACAGGCTGTCACACAACACTTTTTGACAATTTTGAGAAATATTCAACAAATTATTTTAAACTGACAAAAGTAATTATGATATTTCATTAATTAACAAAGCTGTTTACATGTAAATAACACGTTTAAAACATGTATAGTATAAATCCTAAGAATATATAAACGATTTAAAATTTAGAATGTACGATTTATTAACGAATTCTCAAAGACAATACCTTTTAACTAAAACAAGAGTAAAAGGAACAGAGCTGTTTACTTGTAAATAAAGCAATATTCAATTCTGACTATTAAAAGTAAAATCCTGAACTTATGGTCCAAATGTAAATAATGATAAAATAATAGAACCTCAGCTAAAATAAATTTGATAAGTTAAGATTTATTTTTGGGATTAAATTTGCTTGAACCATTGACAAAGAAGTGCTACAAGCTAAACGATTATCTGGAGACTGACTGGCCCCCAGTTCAAACAGTCAGATGTACGTTTAGCCGGCCTGTTATGGGTATGCCCATTTGAGCCACGTCACATAAATGCGCTCAGCGACTTCACTGAGTGTGTTCCGTCGTTGCTGAGCTTCGAGCCGAGATACTTGAAAGCGTGCGTTCGTTGAAGATGTACTGTCGGCTTTGAATGTTCCTTTTTACCACTATTAAAGACATTAATGTACAGATGAAATGTAGAGTGTGACAAGCCAGAGTTTAGTATTATATAAACAAGAGAGGAGACACGGCATGTAGCTTTGGGGTATGTAGGCAGCTACTTTAGAAAAATCTACGACAAAAGAGTTGGAAAAAGATATTCGAGAGCCAGGTGATAATTTTCGTCCGACTCTTTTGAATACTGAGCTCTATCTGTCTATTTCCAATTCTCTCTTACTCTTTTCATTAGGAGGGTGTGTAAAAAATACAGGAAATGTATACTAATATATATTCCATGTGGATTTAGGTAGCATTCTTTTATTTAAGTAAGCATTGTTAACATAACAGAATTCATCAGCTTGATTATAATTTTTTTTAATTCTTTATATCTCTCATAAACACTTTTGTGTCAAAATCCCCCCTAAATTATGTTTAACAATGTTTGCTTATATATATATATATATATATATATATATATATATATATATATATATATATATATATATATATATATATATATATATATATATATAAAAAAGAAAAAACTATACACACATTAAGGTTGTATACAGTATAACTTATTTCGACCCTTTCATTAGGTCTCCTCAGATGTATAAACAACCACGTCAAAAAACCAACGGTATAGTTTTTTTTTCTTTTTTATAATTCTGTTTTCCTATGTTAAATTACATTGAGCTCTGTTATTCAGATTCTCAACACAAAATTGAAATCTACACACTATATATATATATATATATATATATATATATATATATATATATATATATATATATATATATATATAAATAATTATTTATGACAAATATCCTTTTCAAGACCAACGTGTATACACATGTGTTTCATGCGAAACCCGCAATCATCAGTATGGGAGGAGCAAATCCCTAACGGTCACACGGTTCGAATCCCAATACGAAAGTCATGTTTAACTCAGTAGCCGAAGCGAGTATCAATGCTTACCATCAAAATAGCAAAGACGGCGGCTATCCAGCAAGCAGCCGAAAGAACTCAATAGGCAGGACCTATAGTAAGATGACAGCTTGTTGTCAACTTTACTTCAAGTGGTCCATGTTGCGAGAGCTTTAAATACTTATTTATAAACAAATATTATTTTCAACACAAACCCATATACATATTTGTTACATGCCAAACCGATAATCATCAGTATGCGAGGAGACACTCCTTGACAGTATCTCAAACATTGTTAAAAATATCAGAATTCGTCTGTTTACATATACCTTTTTATTTTTCCACTTTCTCTAATGTTTTTTTTTATTTGTATTAAAGTAAAACAAATAATAAATGTCCTATAGTTATCACAGACGTTTTTGATTCTTCGACAATTCATCCTCAGGTGTCAAAAGCAAAAGAACAAAGAAGCGGGAGAAAGAAGAGAATTTTTAAAAACTCAGCGGAGTTTGCTAATTAGCTACTCTGCCTTTTGGCTAAGATAAAAGTGTAGTATCTGTTCCGATATATACTGCACCCCATACTGGTGTTGTCTTGTCCTTCGAGTCTTGATTTACGCCGGTCAATGGGTCTGTCCTGTGCAGTTCTGGGAGATCCACATTCCCAGGCTTTGCCTCCCCTCTTTGGGGGGGAGTAAGTTTATTGCTTACTGCCTTAGGCGCCCCTACCGGGGAATGCCGACGGGGCTGCTCAGGCAATTTTTAAACCCCACTTTCCCGACCCGACCTTGGGACACATCTTACTTGTGAGAGTAAGATAAAAACTGGCTTGTGCCTAACTCCTGGAGAGGAGTAAATCAATAATCTCTATTTTATGTCGGCTCTTACTGGCAACGCCATATTACCTGGCACACGCTAGGAAGTAAGTGTAGTATCTGTTCCGATGGATACTGCACGCCTGTCCTGCGCAGTTCTAGGAGGTCCACCCTCCCAGGCTTCGCCTCCCCTCTTTGGGGAGGAGTAAGTTTATTGCTTACTGCTTGAGGCGCCCCTACCGGGGAATGCCGACGGGGCTGCACAGGCAATTTTTAAATGGCCAGAGTGCTCACCTCTCGAGCGCTGGCTTTTAACCCCACTTACTCGACCCAAGCTGTGGTCACATCTTACTTGTGGGAGTAAGATAAAAAATGGCCTTTTGCCTAACTCCTGCAGAGGAGTAAATAAATATATATATATATATATATATATATATATATATATATATATATATATATATATACATACATATATATATATATATATATTTATAGATTCATATATATATATATATAAATATATATATATATATATATATATATATATATATATATATATATATATATATATATATAGCGTGCCTATTAAGAGCCGTCATTAAATAGAAAGTAGCTTACTAGCGTATATATTTACAAGAAGTACACAAGTAATGTGTTACCAGACACTATATGTAGTTATATAGTAGGTGTTACACCGGCCGTTCTAACAGAAGAGAAACTACACCGGTTCTCACCATCACCAGGGAGAAAAAGGACAGTATTTTAACTGTCTAGGCGAGTACCAGTCAGTTTCCTTACCTTTGTACCTTTTATGTTAATACACTTGTTATCTTAACCCAACCTCGACTTGACTTCTTCTTTTTACTGTTGGACTACTTCACAACAGTAGGGTAGATCAACAACATATTATATGATACATATTCACTTTGAGTTTGAATTATCCAACATTTTACAGCAATATAATGGCATGTCGCTTACGTGGTGATCTCATTTTGGCCAACAATCTCTTCAATGACCATTACGATCTCCCTCAGAAACTATGATTGAATCATGCACCAAAAGTGGTCCATGTGGGCATTACCTGAAACTGTTTCATCGCCGGTTTTGATTAAACCACAGTAGGACCACCTTCCAATAAGTAAGCACATGACTTTAGAATGGGCTTTTAAAGATATGTAGTACACGCGAAAACAACGCAACAACTCAAAGCAAAAGTTGATAGGTGTTGGGACACTATCCTTTTCTATGTAAATTTGTACAACACTTAAATAAACTTATTTGATCTTCGTGAACACTCCTTTGAACCTAGATGATGAATGCAGAAAACGGTTCCAAATAGAAAGACCATGAAACTGCAGTTACATGTTCAATTTAATTACAATAAGGTATGTATTATTCTGATAACGCTCTATATGAAAAATAGTAAGACTTTCATAACTGCAAATAATTTTGTTTTAGAATGTTATATTTATGTTTTCTGTAGCAATGTGTCTGTATGCGGGTGTGTGTTCGTTTGTGTGTGGGTGTCTGTTCGTGTGTGTGTGTGTGGGGGGGGGGGTGAATGTGATATCACACTTGTGGAATTTTAGGTTTAGTGCATATTCTCAGTTCATGGTATTTATACATGTATAACCAGCGTCGTCGTTGGGATATTTTCTGGTCATTACAGCTGTTGTCTCATCTACCTGGTCTTCATCATTGCTTCCCCTCTATTACAAAAAAAACAAAGGCCAGTTAGAAAACGAAGAAATGTTTAAATATATTTCGATTACGCATCAAATTAATGATAAAAAATATAATACAAAGGTCTAAACACTCTCTACAAGCAATACATAAAATAAAATGCCTAAAAAAGGAGAATTGAAATGAGAAGAAATAAAAATGACTGAAGATGTGAAGAAAATGGATAAAAACACGTTGAATAAAAAAGGGAAGGTGAAATCACTTTTCATCTCTTCCCAATATGTCCGTTCCCACAGCGGAAAAAAATGTTATAAGGCATTCCGAATTTATTTTAAGAGAAGGAAGGTTGACGTGTCTTGATTTTTATACATAGAACATTTTACGATTCCGAATAGAATCTTCTTTTAATGTTTGTATTATTTATGAGTTTTGAAAGGTTTAAATTAAATATTTCAA
The DNA here is from genome assembly GCA_963556195.1 of Sepiola atlantica. Classification (NCBI taxonomy): domain Eukaryota; kingdom Metazoa; phylum Mollusca; class Cephalopoda; order Sepiida; family Sepiolidae; genus Sepiola; species Sepiola atlantica. Next base: position 69,846,995 of record OY744541.1, read on the forward strand.
TTTTTATTTCGAAGGATTTTTGAAAACAAATTGCATTCCTCTGCATTGATGTTTACGATATCACCAGGAAATAATTGTAGCTCATCTATTTAAACAACGTCTATTCCCCTAGGGTTATTTCTACACAATTTAATCACAGAAAATATATGCTAAACTATTCTTTATCTTGTTGATTTGAAAAAGAACTGTCAGCGTAATTGTTTTAATGAGCCGTAGTTTAAACACACTCACCGGTTGACCCGTCTTTTAATTAGTTTATACGTCATCAATCATGTTTGCTTCTGTCGCCTCATGTCGTTTGTCTCTCCCTCCTTATCTATCTGTGTTTAATAACCGTCTAAGGTAATAACAAACTAAAGAGAGGTTAAAAACAAAATGGATTAAGACAATAATAATACAAATCATACTTTTAAATCAGTAGTTTTAAATGCAAAGATATATATATAGAGAGAGTGAGAGAGAAAGAGAGACAGAGAGAGCGGAAGGAAATCGGGTGTAGAAAGAGACTAATACTTTCTTTTTTAATTTGTATTTTTTATAAAAAAAACTGACTAAATTCAATCCAATTCCTCTGCGTTGAGAGTTTACGATAATAGCAGGAAATAACTGCAAGTTATCTATTATTATAGAGAAGATAAGTTTAATCAAACAATAAATACATCTAATTTGCCAAACATTGCATCTATATAGCGTCTTAATGTTTAGCACTGACAACTTTAAACCTGTAAATATATATATATATATATATATGTATATATATACATATATATATATATATATATATATATATATATATATATATATATGTATGTATGTGTGTGTGTGTGTGTGTGTGTGTGTGTGTGTGTGTCTTTGTGGGTAAGTTTAGTAAGAAAGAAGCCCAGCGGAGTGCTTGGCTATTAAGAAAATAAGCATAATAGATATTGATATATGGATTATAGAAGATCAGATCTAATCTTCTGTAATATACACACACACACACACATACACAGACACATCCCCCCACACACACACATATATATATATATATATATATATATATATATATATATATATATATATATATATATATATATATATGTGTGTGTAACGGATAAGAATAAAAATTGTATAGAATACAATATCTATTAAGTCTTCAGTCATGTTGTGTTCTACTTTAAAGAGAGTCATGATATATTTATTCTTTATTCTCCTGTTTATATATGTATATCACTACCTCTTCTGGCAAACTGTTAATCTAAGTATACGTACGTTTACCATATATATTTTTATTTTACATAATACATACTAATTTAATTATGTTTAAAAAAATTACTCGCAGCTTCTAAGAGTTCGAGTCAGAATGTGCGATATATTTAGATAATTTAGTTGTATGTAAATCAGGCAAAAAAGGGTGAAAGCTCTACGTAAAACTGAAGACACCACGCATTTTCTGAAATCGTAGCAAACGTATTAGACATCGATAAATATATATGCGCCAAATCTCAGTTTATTTCGAGTATTCATACGACATTTTAAGAGGCATAATATGGATACAACTTTCCATTCTAACATTCAGATATTTCAGATTTGCATTAAATTTGATGTTTATTATTTTGACGCTAATTAAGCATGGGGAGTTTCAATTGCAATTTCTGTTTAATATTCCTTAAGCTATAACCGTAAACTTATATTTAAGACATTTTATATAACCAACATCATATAATGGATGTGTATCACAATTGAAATAAGGATTCTAGACATGAGGTTAAATTTTATTATATATGTATTATTATCTTCCTGAGGGGATATCAAACTAATACACTACTGTTCTATTCCAGGAATTGATTTAAACGGCCTTGGGACACGTATTCTTCTAGTGTTTATAAATTAGTATGTACAGAATTAACTCCTAAACACATTAATGGAGCATTATGAATTTTGGAATAAAGCTGCAAGATCTAATGGCTTCTAATGGCTTCAAATTTTCTTTAATGTATCTGTATGCCAATTTGACAAAAAGAGATTGAAGAATTTCCTAAAACTTCAGGCACTTATTTATGTAATATATTACAGTAGGGATAATACATCAATTAAAATATATTCACATAATTTCATTTTTAAAATTATTTTCAAGAGAGTGTAGGGCATGATATACGCAGAACATCCCATCTAAACCTTTAACTATTTCAGATTGGCATTACATATGATCCACAGCCATTATAAATTCATTAAGCAAGATCCTATGACTGTAAATTTCTTCTTAATAACTCTTAAGCTTAAGCGTTAAATGTGAGACATTTTCCAGAATAAGAATCATGTAACTGACTTTGATCAAAATGTGAATAATGATTCTAAGGTTAGTATCGTTATGTCTTGATTGTAGAGTTAGATTTGTATGTAGAGTTAGATTTTTGCATACCCGTCATTGCTTATTACACACAGAATACAGTCTCTACTGGGAGAGGCAAAGCACTGGACCTACCCGCTTCTCAAAATCAACTTTATGTTCCGTCGCTTTATGATTCGCTCATCATATGAATTAACACCTACTTTTATTTTTACACAATTCTCTCTAAACAACGAAACATTAATATTATCTTAATAATTTTACCGAACGAATGTTCTTAATAATAACCTGTTACAACAACTCGTCCTTAAATTTGTGATGCAATTCACCCAACACGCATATTCCATTCGTTAACTTGTAAGGGTGTAACCAAGTTATATAACTATAAATATTATTTTCCATCTAAACGATATGTGCAATAGTGTTTTCTATTATATTTGTCTTGAAAATGTCTATATGTCATAAACGCTAGACAAAAACTCTGAGATAATTCCAGATGAAGCTAATGCCCTGCTATTGATGGGAACTAAATACGATTTGATGTTAGTCACATCGACCGACATGTTGTTAGAACATCCAAGATGAGAACAGTAGTCCGAATAATTTAACTGATACAAAATATAAATCCTCATCTAAAAAAAATCAGAAGCATAAGTCTGTGTACTTAGTAGTTATTTCTCCGAGCTATTATATTTTCGCGTCCATCGAACCAAGAGTTGTGGTACAATTAAAAAAGACTTGCTACCTTGTATAAAAGATACATGATATAAGATCACGTTGAACAGATTCCGCGAGATTGTAAACTTGACGAAAGAACTAAATTCGTAGATGTTCAGGTCTTGATCTGTCTGAACTTGAGTTTTTATTTAGCACAGCCATTATTGCACAGAGTTCGTCTGTTGTTTTGAACTATTGGCAACATAATTTTAGCTCGCACGATTTAAATACGTCTGGCAATGTTATCAAGAGAAAAGAAAATTCCCAAATGATCACACTCTTTTAGCTGCATGTTTATTCATAACGAGTATTTGCACGAGAGTGCGTCGGCATACATATCTGTATGTCTCTCTCTCTCTATATATATATACATATATATATACATATATATATATATATATATATATATATATATATATATGTGTATCTATTTATCAATAAATGTATATATGTGTATATATAAATATACATATATATATATATATATATATATATATATATATATATTTATATATATATATATGTACATGGGAGTGGCAAAGGAAACTAAACACAGCTGTATACATTGATTAAGAATATTGGACATTGATCGATATTATCCAATATTCGTTTATTATTTTAGACACAATAGAAAATAGTAATGTGTCGATGAATTCGAATATGTAATACATATATAGAACATCGATTGATACTGGATAATGTCAATATAGTAAATTACAATTTTTAATACTTTGTCAGTATATATATACATATATATATATATATATATATATATATATATATATATATATCCATATCATTATATATATATGTATATATATATATGTATATATACAAATCTTCCACATATATATATATACAAGTTTCCATATATATTATATATATATATATATGTATGTGTGTATGTGTATATGTATATGTATATGTATATATATATATATATGTATATATATACAAATTACCATTTTAAGTCTCGTGTATATATGCATCCACATACAGACTATTTCCTAATATCACAGCTATTCAGTGCAGCTAGACTAGCATATATATCTAGCCAGGGATCGAACCCTCAACCACCGTGATGATATTCGTCAGCTCTATCTTTTACTCCCATTGGAGTAGCGTTCGTAAATGTGTCTACAATTTATATTATATCAACATTAACCGCCGCTTTCATCGTGTTGATTTTTTTTATTTACAAAGAGCTTTGCATTACGCTAAGTAACGTCAGGAGCAATCATCTTACGATAGTGCTGACCCCGTAAAGTGTGTGTGTGTGGGGGGGGGGTTATTAATCATCTTTTGTTTTACTGTATCACAACTCGTCTAGATTAGCACGACTGCTTGTATATATATATATATATATATATATATATATATATATATATATATATATATATATATATATAAGTATAAAGTATAAAGGTATACTAAAAAAAGAATAAAAGGGAAATACCAGTAGAGTGCTCAATTAAATTAAATTAAGAGCGTAATATTTTTATTTTTAAATACAGATTTTAATCAGACATGGACCAGTGGTGTCTGACAAGAAACGGGTTTAATTCCCGAATCCGTCTTCTTCAGCATAATCTGAAATAGTAAACGATGGAATTTCTTCAAAAAACACTTATAACCGTTATTAAACGCTATGTACACAGAATTTGAAATGGAGGGCCGGCGAGACGCTTAGATCAGAAATAGCCGTTTAGTAAGAGATTCTATATTTAGAAGTGAAGAACGGAAGAAAGAAAGAAAGAAAGAAAAGAGAGAAAGATAGAAAAGAATGAAAGAAGGGGAAAAATAAAATAAAATAAAATACAATTTATAATAATTAAAAAATTATAATAATAAAAAAAAATTATTAAGAGTAAATAAAATATTATTTTTATATGTAGAACATAATTAAAGGTACGCAACTCTTATTAATTAAATTATCTAAAAAGGGAGGCAAATATTTATTATTATATAATATATATATATATATGTATATATAAGTTTCCGATTGTTTCAATTAATACATATCAATTTAAAGTAAAAATATAAACATAGATAAATATATAAATAAAAAATCAATATATAAATAAAAAAAACAAAAATCAATATATAATTAAAATATCAATATATAAATAAAAAATATTTATATTTTTACTTTAAATTGATATTTATTAATTGAAACAATCGGACATTTATATATACATATATATATTATATAATAATAAATAGTTACCTCCTTTTTTGGATAATTTAATTAATTAGAGTTGCGTACCTTTAATTATGTTCTACATATAAAAATAATATTTTATTTACTCTTAATAAATGTTTTTATTATTATAAATTTGTTTATTATTATAATTTTTTATTATTATTTTTTTTATTATTATGTATGCAAATTAATAAAACAGTGTTTTATCTATCGTTTTCTGTATCGTTTTATTAATTTGCATACACCTTGAATACACTTTTCACTGTTATCTACTGCATCAATAGTAAACAAATTTCCCGCCTGGATAACTTTTTTCTCCGGACTGAGAGAAGTCGGTGGACCTTGGTCCTTCGCTCCCAGTAGTGACTACTACTTCTTCTCAATAACCCATCATGTCAACCCAATATTTCTATGTACTTGCATGACATTTTTATTAAAATTATTATCATGAGGAAGTCTTACAAATAAAATGGAAAGTTGATGAATACATAAAAAATAAACATCTTTTGGTTTTTCCTTTTTCTTTTCCCATTACGTCGGATTACTCTACTCCTTCCTTTCTCATATATATATATATATATATATATATATATATATATATATATATATATATATATATATATATATATATATATACAACCACACTGGAAGAATAACCACCACTATTATACGAAACTTTATGCACACTATGCATTCCATAGTTTAGATTCTGAAAATGTCAACAATTAAATGCGTAAGTTCAAGCGGTCTAAAAACTTGCTTGACATTCAAGGAATTTCAATTATTTGCGTCCTATGATCATGAATTTAATTTTAGGACTATATCAAATACTTGTTGGATTTCCAAATTAGGCGTTCAGCTCGAATTACGTTCGAAAAACACTTCTAAAATACAAAAAATGAACTGAACTTGTTGGATAATGTATTGATTGATGTCAAAGAGATGTAACATTTTAAGAAAAATCTACTATTGAATTACATGAAAAGCTTTCCTCGCTACTTTTCTTCATTTCTATCTAAGGAAAATAAACAAAATATAGCCCATATTCTTCACCTTACGCGGAGATACTGTCTTACTAAATTCATAATGATCGCTTAATGTATTTACGGGTGAATCATACACAAATAAAACTATTTAAATATTTATACATATATAATTTTTTTATGAATAGAGATATATACATCCATCTAACGTAAAAGGACGTCGTTGGGGCGTCAGAAAGATTCTCTTATAGCCCTTACTGTTTAATGGGTCTGATAGGACCTGTAGCCTATGCCCTATCTATAACACATACTGCACCTGGTATTCCCAAATGGTATCAATTTACTAGTGGGCAGACTCAACGTGCCCGTAGAGATATGTAGACATACATTAATGGATATACAACCATTTTATTATAACAAGACATTGTATATTTATTTGTGGAACTAACTTTTACGGCAACTCTATAAGTTTTACTTAGCTAAATACAAGGTAACAATTGCATAACCACCGCAAATATATACAATTATATAGATAGATATAAATATATATACAATTATATAGATATATATGTATAGATATCAATATATACATATATAAAAAGAGACACACAGAGAGAAGGAGAGATAGAAGGAAAGAGATGTCAAAGAAGAATAGAGCGATATATATATATATATATATATATATATATATATATATATATACATACATGCACATGAACTTATTTATATCAGTGTGTTGATATTGACTCATGCCCGTTAATAATTATATACAAGACGATGATGAGGAACGGAGATATGTGATGGTCTGTCCATATATACACTATAGTATATATATATATATATATATATATATATATATATATATATATATATATATTTACTCAATCTATATTCGCTTATCTTAATGCAAGTGGGTTTTTTTACACATATGAACACACATGGACATATATACAACCACACAAGAAAAATAGGATCCATTAATCAAAGGAACTAACCAATTTTCCTGATGGGGAAACCCTGGAAGGGATCCTTTCTTTTATTTCCTTTTACCTTCATATATATATATATATATATATATATATATATATATATATATATATATATATATATATATATATATATAGAGAGAGAGAGAGAGAGAGAGAGAGAGAGAGAGAGAGAGAGAGAGAAGGAGTGAAAGACATAAACACACTTTAGAACTTCATAATATACATACATATCGATATATATATATACATATATACACACACACACACACATATATATATATATATATATATATATATATATATATATATATATATTATGTACTTCTAAAATGAGTTTAGATTATCCTCCCCTAAAAACGATGATAAAGTTTCTCTTTGATTGTTTTTTACTTCATCTTTTAATCTATACATTTTTGCAATTCGACTGCCTTATTTCAATTCTCGCCAATTTACGAAGATCCTCTACTAATGCACGTACTCCACGCTAGCGCGTAAAAACACCGCCATTATAAGTGAAAGTGATAACGCATGTATGAAAAGGAAAACTCAATTATATAGCAGTGCGTCTACATATTTGGTATAAATAATAACCACACACGCGTATATATCATATCATATTACACACAGCGTTTCACGACTCCTTAGTGTGACTAGGTATAAAGAGCACAGCAACCATAACACTCAAAACGCGAAAAAAATGTGACGGTGACGTTGACCAAGTAGTAAATGATACCGACTAAAAAATGGGGGTGACAAGTTGCAAATCGATTCTTTCCACATAAACACTTGCATCAAACACTTGACCGTGTGGCTATCCTCGTAAGGAGCAGGAACATTTTAAAACTATATATATATATATATATATATATATATATATATATATATATATATATATATATATATATATATATATATATATATATATATAAGCACATGTACATATATATATACATATATGTGTGTATATACATATATATAGGTATATATATGTATACAGATATATATATATATATATATGTATATATATATATGTATACAGATATATATATATATATGTATATATATATGTATACATATATATATATATGTAAACGTATGAATATATATGTATATATATGCATATATATATTTGTGTATATATATATAGATATGTGTATATATATATTTATATATATATATATGTATATATATATATATGCACATGTATATATTAATATCTATTTACTTATAGCAAACATATTTTTAAAATAGAACGCTTTCCGCCGCTTCTGAAGCTCATCAGCGTGGCTTACTAGGACTCGGCTCGAACCTGCGATAACTGGGGTTGAGACCGAGTGCGTCAACCGTTACGCTAAAAGACCAGTCTGCAATTAAGTGCCATTATGAAGTCGCTTTATGTTTTAGTTTTATTGCGATAATGAACTAATGGTAAATTGGGTTCACCATTTGCGTACGGAGTCGCTTCCATTCTACATATCCATGATCGTTCTCACCGGATATTCTTATCGACTCACTTTTAGGGGCGTGTACATATTTATATTATATATATATATATATATATATATATATATATATATATATATATATATATATATATATGTATGTGTGTATATATATATAGAGAGAGAGATAGAGATAGAGATAGAGATAGAGATAGAGAGAGAGAGATACAATAGTTATCCACGGGCACGTGTTTCGCTGTTACTGCGGCGATAACTGGGGTTAAGAGACCCGTCTGAAATACTGTGACAATAAAGTTATGCTTTTTTGTTAAATTTAGTTAGGCGATAATAAACTACTGGTATATGTTGCCTTCTTTGAACATACGAAATTATATTCATCATACATACCTATAGATGTTTTCCTTTGCATATGCATCATTGACCCACTTTATCAGACGTGTTAATATATATATATACATATACAAATAGAAACACACACACATATATATACATATATATATATATATATATATATATATATATATATATATATATATATATATATATTATGCGCATGTGTATATATATAATATATATTTACTTCTATTCATTTCAGAGTGATTTCTCAGCGGAAGTGTTCGGGCAGTCGGTCACTTCTCCAGTGATCGCAGGTTCAAGCCCATTCATAGCAAGCCACGCGGATGAGCCGTAGTAACAGCAAATCAGTTGTTCGTGTATAACTATTTTATTCATGAATAAATATAAGTAAATTAATAATGTATATATATATATATATATATATATATATATATATATATATATATATATATAGATAGATAGATAGATAGAAAGATAGAGAGAGAGAGAGAGAGAGAGAGATAAAAGAGGGTAGTGAATTATCAGTGCAGTTCCAACGAGAGAAAATGATATATGTAAATGAGTAAATCTACCAACATTTCTAAAAAATGTTTTCAACAATTATTTATTATTTTGTTATCTTATCATTTAATACTTTCTTAATTTTATAACGCGTTTCCAGAATTGTTCGCTCTCATCAGATATGTAAATCCATTTGAGGAAATGTCTTTCGATTTAAAAGAGTGTTGTTTCATTTGTTGTAATCTTCAAATAAAAATATACTCTTTCAAATTGAAAGACATATCTTAGAATAGATTTACATATCTGATGAGAGCGCATCATTGTAGAAACGCGTTATAAAATAAGAAAATGATCTAATGATAAAAATGATGGAATCATAAAATACCGAAATTATTAATAAATGTTTAAAAACACTTTTACAGATGTCGGTAGCTACATTCCTTTACATGTATATATATATATATATATATATATATATATATATATATATATATATATATATATGTATATATATATATATATATATATATATATATATATATATATAATGTATGTGTGTGTGAGTGTGCACATTCCTTGAATTGATTCAATAAGGCGTATGCAGGGGAGAACACTCGGGTGCATGTAAAATATACGAGGTGAACAAAATATACCATTAGTTAATAATCGCTAACATATATATATATATATATATATATATATATATATATATACGAGATTTATATATTTTGCTTTAAGCATTGTTTCATGTTTGTATAAAGCTAATGTGTGGGTGACAATACAATGCAGAGGTGTAACGGATAGACACAAACTAAGGCAAATATAATGGTGGAATGAGTTAAGCAGTTTCCAAATTGCTATTAATACAATACACGCATACAGGACCCCCACATGCATATATATATATATATATATATATATATATATATATATATATATATATATATATATATATATATATATATACATATATATATATTTTTTTTTTCTCATATTATAATTCTACTAGAGTCACTGTTGTATAATCGAAGTTCCGTATGATATGATATTTCGGAAAAATATTCCTTCGTCAGATGTGTGTTCAACCAAAGTTGAAACGTTCGTATGGAGCTCGTTGCCAATGAGAGTTGTTCAGCAGAAATTTAAATGGATGTGAAAATGTTGTATTTTATGGGCACAAAAGCGAATCCTTGCAATCATTTTTTTAATTCATCATACTTGTATTTCTGTGTATCTTAATTATTTCCCTGGCGGTATAAATGATGTATTTAAGTGGTCACTGAATTATTACATTATCATCTATTTATTTATTGAGAAGGTTCCGGAAGAGTGTTACAGTTGAACAGAAATTGCAATTCATATAAAAGGAAAATATTTTTTTTAAATTTAATTTGCCTCAGACCTATTGTTTGTGTTTGAATCTATGTGTACGTGTCAATATTACTATTTTTAATTGATTGTTTATTTTTTAAGAATATATATATGTAATTTTATATCTTTATGTTTTAAAATTTACTTTCAATTATTTTCGCATGTTCACGTGTTCGATGTAGATTATTATATGTTTAGATATGGAAGGCAACTTTTGTTTGCTTAAATATGTTTTTATTTGATGTGCATGAAGGCAAACGCCGGATTATCATTTGTTAACTTTTTATATCTACTGTTTATCTTTATAATTAGTTTGACCGTATAATGCGGTTCTGTTTTAAAGTATTCTATTCAGTCGTGTATCTATGTATATATTGAAGAAGGTAGCGCTCTTAAATTGTGTTACTGATCATAGTTTGGAAACTGTTGTAAGTTGTAGCCGGAATCTGTACCATGACAAGTAGATATTCCAATGTTATGATTTGTGATAATATTATCTGTATAACATTCTTTATTTTATATATTTTTCATTTTTATTTATTTCATTTAAAGTGACCGTGTGTGTACGTATACATTTTACACTGTATGTCTCAGAATAGAAATGAACACTCGCATTCGCGTCGGTTATTATGTTCGGGGTGTAGTATAAATTATTTTATTCGGTTGCCTATGCCTTTTTCTGTGGCTAGTATCTCCATATTGGTTGATTTCCTGTTGGTGTGTCATGTGTTGATGCCTTGTGGGAAGAAGAAAGTGCGAGTTTGTAGGTGTTATATATTCAAATATGTTGAGACTTCACCGTGCTACAGATGCAGAATGTGCTGTAATGTACACGGTATAAAGATTAGCTAGCAACAGTTTCTTCCCCTACTTAGAAACAGGTAATTAACTAAATCAAATACGTGAACGAGTGAAAATAAATAATATAGCATTTACAAATAAATACAAAAAATAATTTGCAAATATAAATAATAATAAAAGTAACAAAAATAAAAAGATGTTTTCATTGATACCAAAAAATAGATTAAAAAACGTAAAATGGATATGAGACAAATTGAATACCAAAATTAAACAAATTTATTTTGATTTCAAATTATTTGCAAATTCCGCCGAACAATAAGACAGTTTAGAAACCTTCTCAATAAAAAATAGATCACAATTAAATGATTAATAAAATATTTAAAAACAGTACATCATTTATACCGGCAAAAATGTAATTAAGATGAACTGAACCAAAGTATAACTAATTAAGAAATGGCTATAAGGTGTTCGCACAGATTAAAATAAATGAATTAAAACAGTTCTTAGTTTACAAGAGTTATCTCCCTATTCTAGTAGATAAAATGTAACTAACTGAATCGAACGCGAGAAAATACTCAAATAAATTAAATTAAATTTAAAAATAAATGAAACAGCAATGTATGAATATACATAATATGAGTTTTAAAATATTAATATTTACACTGACACTGATATCTAAAGATAAACAATAGATTTAAAGATAAATAATGGATTTAAAGATGAACAATGTATTTAACGATGATCAATAAATTTACAGATACACAATGGATTTAAAATTAAACAATAAATTTAAAGATTAACAGTGGATTTAGAGCAACATTTTATTATAAAATACTTTTTAATTGAATTTCAGAACTATACTTCATAGATTGTTGACGCATTTCGCGACTGGATAACATTGTCAGCTCTTTGAATTTCTCGTATTTGGACTGGTACTCATAACCTAGATTAATCTTCAGTCAACCCTCTTGATGTCTTTCCTGATGATGTTTTTCAAATTGTATGACTTGGATGGATTATATAGATTTAACAAAAAAGTATGTTTTTGGGTTGATATATTTGATGTTATATATTTTTATGTATTTTTGTATATATTTTTATATATTTTCAAAGTGTAATTTTATTACCTGTAGTGGTATAACTGCGGTAATGGTCCTCTGAAGAGAAGAATTATCTTTGAAAACTCATGAGCTAAGGAATTTAAAATACTTTGCTTGAACTTTAAATTCTAATAAAATTTGATTGACACCTTATTTTATTACTTCATTTTATATTATAATAATTATATATATATATATATATATATATATATATATATATATATAACACCTCTGCATTGTATTGCCTTTTAATTTGCGTTCATATATATATATATATATATATATATATATATATATATATATATATATATATATATATATATATATATATATAACTTGTTTTGTAGGATGGTAAGAAAAATCCCAGCAGAGTGCTCAATTAATTGAGAAAATCAAACTTAAGAGCGTATTATTTATTTATTATTCGATACAGAAAATCAGAACAACATCTTGAAACCAATGGTATTGATGTTGTACTGATTTTCTGTACGGAATAATTAGTCCTGTAGCTTCTATAATCACTGAGATGATGGAGATTTTCCTAGAATTCCAGTTTCTTTTCATGTCGTACATAAGACTTTGGTATTTCGTAGTGTGTGTTTATACTCACATGTTTTTATTTATACATCATAATGTATTCTAAGTTTTTGAAATCTATTACTTTCTAATTGAATGTTATGAAGAAATGAAAGAGAGAGAAACAGAACATAGTATACCGAACGAGAAACATCTACCGAATTGATAAAATAATTGGTTAAGTTTTAAATTCTTCATCAGTTTACGGGTCCGAAACTAACATTCAAAAGTGTGAAAGTATGTATTGTTGAAGGATTCATCGATCAAAACATCATGAAAAAATAAAAACTAACAAATATGAGAATAGCAGTTTTAATTATACAACTCATACGAACTGTTTGATTTTATCTCAATGGATATTTAAGTCTTATAACTCTATATTACTATAGAAAGTCAATTGTAGGCAATTTGGCATGATGATGATAATGATGATGGTAATATTGTGATCGTTCTAGTGGTAGAATTAGTTGTTTTCCTGGACACAAGAGTGAATACTGGACTTCTATGTACGTATATAGATTCTCCATTCTTTCTGCATTCTTTCTCTCTCTTTTTCTGTCGCTCTTACTCTATATCTCTCTATATATATATGTATACGTATATAATTCCCACTTCTCTCCGTCTTTCTCTTTTTCTATGTATCTCTGTCACTTTCTGCCACTATCTCGCTCTCTCTCTCTCTTTCCCTCCTAAAAACAACCTCGCCCATTCCGAATCTAGTTCCATGGCCAGAAGACAAGATCAAACGCTGCGGATGTGAAACCTCTTCGCGCGCGTTCGCCCAGGGAGTCCAAGAGAAGAGGAAGAAAGAAATTACGATCGTAAATTGGCGCGCGAGCACATCATTTCGGGCAGGGCATATTTCTCGGCTTGTGCACATCTGAAAAGAGAAGATCATTAAGGTAATAAAGGTACATAATATTTTCAAAGAAGAAATGTCCTTCATGTATTTGAATTCATAAATACATGCATAACTACACAGGAAGGTACACTCAAAGAAATATTCTTCATATATATATATATATATATATATATATATATATATATATATATATATATATATATATATATATATATATATATACATCATGTATACATATATACATATATATGGAGATAGATGTTTATATTTATCTTTCTTACTCCTTGTCTCTTCCTTTCACTCTCTCTCTCTCTCTCTCTCTGTCTCTCTCTCTCTCTCTCTATATATATATATATATATATATACATATATATATATATATATATACATATATATACATATATATATATATATATATATATATTGACTATGTCATCTAATTTTGCCATATCTTCTAGCACACCCGTTACGACTTAATGGGTACATTTTTAGGATTTCACACCATGCACCTTTTTAAATATAATCAATCCATGTTCCTGTTTGTTGATGTACGATCATACAAGTATTTTGAGTAATCTATCTTTCTCTGTCCCCATCTCTCTCTCTCGATATATATTTTTTTCTCTCTATATATATCGAGAGAAAACAAGAAAGAGAAAGATGCATACACACGCAGCGTTATATATATATATATATATATATATATATATATATATATATATATATATATATGTGTGTGTGTGGGGTGATGACAACAAGGAGATGGACAACAAAGGAGGAGGAGGGGGAGGAGGAGAGACTAAAAGTGTATATGTGTATATATATATATTTTTTTGATATGTTGATATTTTTTATATTTATAATATTAAACTAAAGATACGAATATTTAATCCCCTTAATAATAGTGTAATGGATTCGTCCAAACACTTTAAAACGCAGCAACATTTTTGTAAGTAATGGATATATTTTATTAGACAAACGAACAACACAGGTAAGGAAAACTTTGTTTTTTTAATTTCTTTTTCTTTTTTTTAAATAACTAATATAAGTTTCTTGTTCCATTTTCGTTCTTTTTCAGCATGTAGTTTAGATTTATTCATCATTACACGAACACCGCCTAATGAGGATTTAATGAAGCAAACCTAAAATACTCCCGTAATAAGAAACAGATATGTAAAAAGAAAACCATGGTACCTACATACACAAATTTGGCATACATACAAAATAAACTATTCAAAAAATTGAAAAAATAAAAGTTTTATCAAGCAAACAAAATTCGTGTCATTTAATACTGTTTGCCTACACACACACACCCACACACACACATATATATATATATGTATATATATATATATGTATATATATATATATATATATATATATATTAATCCACAACTTTCTTTTATACTGACGGTTCAGTGTGGCTTTATGTGACGAATGATTACATGTTGAGATTTGAAACCTGTCCGCTTTATCACCGAACTATTGTCATCAGGTGGGCATTTGTATATTATTAAATTGCAATGATTAAAAAAACGATTCATGATGAAACCTTGAGAAACATTTGGAAATTTCCAACTTACGCTATCATGAGTCCATATAAAAAGTGCATTACAGCTATTCAAAACGAATATGGAAGTGCATTTTTGGCGTCTAGAAATAAAACAATAATCATTTGTTTAGATGTATGTTTTTTTATTTATTATCTGTGGCCTCTACCTCTATGTTTTTATGGCAATTATTTTCTCCATGACCCCGGCTCATCCAATTTAACGCTTGCAAGCATTACGATTACGCACGCATGATATAAATTTACTCACAGTTAATACATATTGACTGGAATATAAATATATACTATATTATATTATATAGACCTCATATATATATATATATATATATATATATATATATATAAGCAAGCATTGTTGAACATCACGGAACTTTCGCGTTTGTATATTTTCCTCGTGTGGTTCTCAAACCATCGAGCCATCTTTCTGGTTTCAGGTGGCAATCCGTATAGTATTTCGCCGATAGTTTTTATTCGGCCATTTTCTCGAGCGCTTTCGACTTACATGCACCACACAAGTCCCTTTCACAGACCCCAAACGGCAAAATATATATACAAATAGACGGCATTTCGATTGGATCCCCCCTAGGCCCCACCTTTGCCGAATATTACATGACAAATATAGAAAACACAATCTTCTTCGACCCAACATCTAAACCTAATATATACACTCGCTACGTAGACGATATCTTCATCGCCACAGAATCCCAAGAAAACATAAAAAACTCAAACAAACACTCGAAACCCACTCGGTACTTACATTCACAACCGAATTCAATATTAACAATAAAATCCCCTTTCTCGACGTATTAATCGACTCCAGCAATCCTACAGAATACACGACATCAACTTATAAAAAAACACAAATTACAATCCGAACCTCCTCAACTATGATAGTGAATGCCCACAAAAATATAATATAGCTCTTATTAAAAATCTCGTCCATCACGCACACACTATATCTTTATCCAAACAAATATTTTATAAAGAATTAACCAATATTAAACAAACATTAATTAACAACAACTTCCCCAATAAAATAGTCGACGAACAAATAAAATCATATATAAACTCCATACACGACAAAAGCAAAAATAAAACCCATAACAAAAAAGCCACGATCAACCTCTATTACAAAAAACCAGACGCACCCTAACTACAAACTTGACGAAAAAGCAATACTTCACATAATAAAACGATACACTAAACCTAACGGCCAACAAAAAAGATCAAACTAATAATTTACTATAAAAAATGTAAAACAAATAACCTAATTATTAAAAATAACACTGTCAATACAACTTTCAGCTTAACTAACGTTATATACATGTTCTCATGTCCTTTTAAGGAATGTCTCCCTACAACCCAAACAGAACAAATACATAACACCTATATTGACCACACTACAACTCTCTCTCGACGCCTAACTTACAATTTATCCGATACCAGCGCCATCCAACGTCACATTACTACACATAACAAAAGACTACAGTCGGCCGATATACGGAAAATATTAACATCTAACACCAAAATAATACACAAAAATAACTGCACAAACAGACTTAAAATACTAGAAGCAATATTCATTAAAACTAAGCAGCCTAACATTAACAAAATAGCTTTCTCGATTGGTGTTTTGCCTTGAGTGGTGGTGGTTTATAAGTATAAAAATGAAAGAATAAGTGACTGCATGTGAATTAAGTAAATGTGTTAGAGTTGTGTCGATATTGAATTCGAAATAAAGCGTTACGCTATACACTTTCGTCTTTTATTCATTGTTGGTAAGAATTGCAGTTCAAGAATAAATAACGAAAACTTAAAGATTAACAGTTAATAAAATCTCCCCTGAGTGGCATTATTAAAGTGTTATGTACCGTTTGGGTTAGGGTTATTAAACCATTTCGTCTAAGGACAATGTTTACATTAAGCCGAGGTAACATAAAAATACCATTTATGGCCTCGGGCAGTCACGTTAAGGCAGGAGGCATTAAGTTATATTAAAATTATCTTCCTTTCCCATTATATATCTCATTAGTAAAACGTACGTAAGTCTTTTGTGAATACAATCAAAAAGTTGGCCTCGCGAATCACCAAGACATCATACGACCTCGACACGCAACTCTAGATGTCTAGCAGTATTTGTTTTATCGTCGTTAAATTATATGCGGGGACACTTTGAAATCGTCTCATTAGGATGAAGTATGATTTTGAATTAACTGCATATTCACCTAACAAGCCCCAGCTTTTAATCCTCGGAGATATCCTAAATATAAAAGTTGCAAGCTTAATGGATGGCTGTTTAACGAATGCACACTGAACGGATACATACTTAACGAATGCATACTTAACAAATGCATATATATATATATACATATATATATATATATATATATATATATATATATATTACTATTTCATGTATGCACATAAGGAAATATACTTTTTTATGTATCAATTTTCAGTATTTACTTCAACAGTGCTCGATACGCAAGTAAAGCTAGGTAGTAAGCTATGAACATATATTTATGACAATTAAGCTACACAGAGGCTCCCGCGTCTCATCCCTGGGGAATAGTCTTCAGGCTTAAATGCCTGAAATACCCCCCGGCGACGAAACGCGGGAGCCTCTGTGTAGCTCAATTGCCATAAATATATTTCAATAGCTTACTATATATATATATATATATATATATATATATATATATATATATATATATATATATATATATATATTACGGACGCATACTTAATAAATGCATACTTAGAGAAAGCATTCTTAACAGTCGCATCTTACGGATAATACTTAACGGATGCATACAAAAAAATTGCATACGTAACAGATGTATCCTTAAAAATAACGGATGACTAATAAAAAAAAATGTATTTTTAATGGTTGCATACTTAACGAGTTATTACTTGATTAATGAGTATTTATCGAATGCATGCGTAAAGAATGCATACGTAACAGATATATTTTAAGGATGCATGCATAAACGGTGAACAATTGCCATGTGCATAACTAACTGCACAATGCTTACCGAATGAATGTTATACAGGATGTATACTTAACATGTGCATACTTAACGGATGCATACGCAATGGAATTATTTTTTATGCAACCGAATAAATCGAAACTGTACCCATTATTCCGATATGGCAACCTTGCAAGAAAGGTAGAACTACGTGATCCTTCAATAAAGAACCGTTTATGTAATTAACAACTGAAATTGCATCATACAAGTCAAATTAATTTTATTGAATGAGTTTCGGATTTCATTAGGGATTCGTTTCCCTTTCATTCCTCGTCTTTGTAGATCAAGATCTCAAAAAGGGCGGAATTGAACTCCTTTCCCTGACATGAAAGATCCCAATTCAAACGACATGGGATCTGCTAAGGATACCCATTAGAGACTGTATCGATTTAATTAGAGGATTGGACATACAAAAATAAAAAAAGCAAGGACATGTTACAAGTGATGATTTGATAATATAATTACCGGTAACCGCACATTGAGAATTGAAATTGTCGAAGCTTTTAGTCAGCGCAAACACTACCACCAACTACAAATATAAAAAGAGAAATAAAATTTGAGATGGATAATTAATTATAAAAATAATAAAATTAAAAAGTTATGTAACAAAGAGCAAAAAATCAAGCACTTAGAACTTTCACGCTAACGCTAAAAAATGTGTATTCAACAATATATTTTAAAGTACCCTTTATGTTATATAAATATATATATATATATATATATATGAATATATATATATAAATATATATATATATATATATGAATATATATATATATATATAAATATGTATATATATATATATATATATATATATATATATATATATATATATATGTATATATATATATATATATATATATAACGAACAGTTACGTGAAAAGATCATGGAGCTTCAGTGGACAGTAATATCCTTTTGAAACCTTGATAAATACGTTTACAAAAAACAGTTAAATAAGTTTGATATTAAATGGAAAATGATAGCTCGAATACTGTCGCAGAAATTCGATCACTGTAGACATGCGCAATGCTGCATGTTTAGTAGGGTTCATAATTGCAATGCATGCGGACGGCAGTCCTGCAATGGGATACATATTATGCTAAGAGAAGAGAGTCAACCAAATAAATAAGGCTTACCTTTGAAAGAGTTATGCATTCTTGGAAAAGACGTTCCCTGTTGTGATTATGAGACATTGTAAGACATTTGAGTCTTTGGACATTAATTTTTCTTCGGATACGGGGCACACTTTGCAGTAAGTATTTTATGTCAGTTAGCTTAGATTTTTCAAGTGAACTACACAACCAAAATCAGTATGTATGTATGTATGTATGTATGTATATATATATATATATATATATATATAAATATATAAATTCGGGCAGAACGGGAAGAGAAGTATGTAGGTCCTAGAGACAGAGGGGCATTTCAGCATTAAGCTGATGGTCTGATGGTTATCAGTTAGGTGATATTTTTGTCTTTATTTTCAGTTCTGTCGTCTAGTAGAAAACAAACAAGTATAATTCTGATTTCTGGAAATATATCTTCTTTACTTGTTTTAATTGGCGTTGTAGGTTTGCTTAGATAAATACGTCTGTGTGTTACATGAGTTATAGAGACAATATGGTTGACACTAAAACCGGTATCAGAATCAAGCACCGAATCCAGATGAAGACATGTGGACGATTACAACCAGTGCAGTACACGCACCGGGCATCTATTTACATCATAACATAATCGTTTAAAACATCATCTTATCCTAGATCTCGTTGTCTTCATGACTGTTTGGGCGCCAAAGATGACCTTGCAACCAGATTATTTCCTACCCTACCGATCTGATGCGTACCTAGACATACGACTCAGCGCAAACCATGTATGGTGTCTTCCCATATCTTTCTTTGTCTACCGCTCTTTCTGTCTCCATGTGAAGTTTATTGCAATAACAGTAAACATACTCATCGTAAAAGTTATTACCACCACACTAAATATATTCTAATATTCAACGAGTACACATTAGAAACAGTGCGGGGCGAAGATAAAGGGCGAACCGGTATCTTAGAACGGATTCTTTAGGTAAAGTCCCACTATAAATAAGTCATATTGGACACGAGATGATCGTTAAAATGGACACCATTTTTGAGATGCGATATTCAACCTATGTTATCCGATCTTGCCATAATCTGTATAGAATGAAGTACAATTCGCACTCCTCAGACAAATAATGAGATGATCGAAAACTATGACAATGTACAGGACGAAATCATACACTCGATGGAAATATATTGTTTACACCTGAACTGATTCAAAAGAGAAACAAGGTTAGGTTCTATATTAATCAAACATGTAGATACATGTAGATATTACAAATGAGATAGTGACGACAGAATCAGAAACGTAGTTGAACCATATGAAAATCTATTGAAAACTGTACAGAAGAAAAAAAAGGAAATGATACGAAAATATCACACGATCATCGTATAGCACAATACGAATCCCGCACTGAAATATAGAGATGAAAAAAGACGGGAATACAAAGTAAGAGATTAGGGTTAGATTTAAGGTTGGGGTACGGAGGAGTGGAAAGGTTTGATGCTGAATAACACTCTCAGCGTAGCATAACATCTTGAGGGCTGGAAATGTCTGGTTGATAATCAACGCCACAGATGATGACAATAGTGTAGACATATATGGAGCAATTGCTAACTGAAAGATAGAACCTCTAATGAAAATAAAGCACACCCTATTTGTACTGGTACAGCTTTTAAATCAGACAAAACAGACTGCGTTGATAGCCGGAAGATACCGAAACGCTTAGCCAATCAGAATGCTTGAAAAGCAGACGACATATTTACCTGTAAATTGATTACATCTTAACATTTCTGGCAGACAGGCAATAATTAAATAAAAGTGATTAAACCGAAAATGAGTTTCTTTGCTATAGAACTGTCCAGTCACTCTCCCAAAATAATGATCTAATTATGTAAGGAAAATAAACTGATAGCAGAATTGGACCCCGTCAACCAATTTTCCTTCCCTTCCTTATCTTTATTATCTTTCGTCGTACGCTGCACTACCTGCAAAGGAAAATCTGCTAAATGAACCGGACAAAAAACGAACTGTTTGTTTTTACCCTTACCATGAACTAACCCTAATTTATTCGTTGTCTGTCTGCTTCAAAAGCTGTAGCAAGACCTCCCCCCAAAAAAGATAAAAATGAAAAGAAATTGTAAAAATCATTGTTGTATTGACTATGTTCTAAAAAAACACACATTTTTTTTTAAAGTCGGACATTTGACTTTCCAGTAAGAAAAACATCATTGATTTTCCTTGTTAAAAAAACAAATTTTAATAAAACAAACAAACATACGGTGAATCTTTTTCTTTCATTATTTTGTTCATGTTGAAAAGTAGCTTCGTTTACATTTTTGACGCCGGTTTGTTTCGATTTGTCTTTTTTCAGCTATTTATATATTTCTGCATCAGCAAAACTCGGTTTTGTCTGGTTAAAAAGCTATATCAGTACCACACTTTTTATATGCAAGTTAGTATACAGAGATAATATAGTGCCTTCACAAATTCTAAGAAAGACATTTTAGTTTTAGTCTCTCGGTTACAGCCGTTAGTGTACGGATCGGTAAAGGTATAGTTTACTTCTATAGTATATTTTAAACTTTTGTGTTTGGATGTAGCCGTCATATTTCAGGTCGGTATTATGTGTAACGTGGCATGATCTTTACAGATTGTCTGTGACCAAGCGGCATGGTTATACTGGCACTACCAAAAAGCATACACTCCCACGCTTATACGACATAATCAAGTTGGCACACAGGTCATCGTTAGATCGCCGGAGTTCAGCGACGTTGACCCTGGTCAGTACTGAATTAGTAACCATTTGGGATTACCAGGTTCTGTATGTGCTTTCCGCTTATCTCTGGAATTATTTCCAGTCGTCCTGGATTTCTCCTTGCCACTCCATCAAGTAGTGGCTATTCAGGAGAAGTTTACTTGGGATTGTGCAACCCTTGCTTCTCAACTACACGCGCAGCAACCCTTACCTAAAGTATCCATTGTATCTACAGACTGAACAAAGGCTATGATTGTGAAACATGTGAACTATTCGAAGAAGTCCAGTTCTGATAACAAATGTGCTTATTTGACCCTCGATAACACATAGATCATTTAAAAGAATAATGCAAACAAAAAAATGGACTTCTATCTCCTAATTATCCGAATCACTCAGTTAAATTTAAAAAAGTTTAAATGATATATCATCCGGATCGATTTCGAATTTTCCCGAAAGTAACATTAACTTTTAAATTCCGGTCACAATCGCTTGGCTATTGTATCCGTGTTAGTGACATTTCTAGAAAACCAAAAAACAAAAGAAAAAATGCCCTAACATAATGTAAAATAATTTAGATACAATATTTTTTTACATAAAAAGCAAACCTCATAAATTACAAGATAAAAACAAATAGCAGTAAAAAAATGTTTCTTTCATTTTAGTTATATTTTTTTGATATTCACATAAAATGACTTTTCAAAAATTATTGCGAAATAACTAGATTCAATTTTTATTTCATTAACATTCCCGCCGTCCAATGGTTTCCCATTGATTAACTTGCCGACTCTTGTTACGTGACAGCGAAACCTGTAAATTAATTTAAATATTTGAAGCTTTTTCTTGATATAAAGGATTTTACGTTACGTCATTTTTCATTCATTTACATTTTTTAAGTGACTGCATCGAAAGAAGTGGATAATTTGAATATCGTTCCTAATATAATAAGTGTTATCTAGCTGTGTATCTGTTTGTCTGCGTGTATGTCTGTCTGTATGGTTTACTCTCTCTCCCCCTCTCTCTGTATATATATATATACATATATATATATATATATATATATATATATATATATATATGTATATGTATATTATATATATATGTATATGTATATTATATATATATATGTGTATATGTATATTATATATATGTATGTATATGTATATTATATTTATATATATATGTATGTATATGTATATATATATATATATATATGCATGTGGAAATTATATTTATATATATATGTATATGTATATATATATATATATATATATATATTCTTCTATCGCTTTAAAAATATAAACCACTTTAAGTTATTTTCGTGGCTCATTGTTATTTTAAATTGCTGTAAAAGAAATGTACAGTAAATCTTTAAAATCATACCCAACGTAGTTTACCTCCTAAAAAAATCAAATTCTACTTTCTATTTGATTGCATTAAAACAGCCTGAAAAATATCCGAACAACAATAAAATAAGCATAAAATTTAATACTTTTAGATTTTATGGTGGGGGATCAGTTTCTTACCTGATTTAATGTAAAATTTGCACCCACTTACTGCCCCGTTAGTGGTGTATAGAGACGTATGACATAATGTTTTCACAATTTTGGGACCCGCAAATTTGGGTGAGGCCATTTTATAGTTCCCGCCGTTGCCCGGTTGATATAAGAACATGTTTTTTTTCTAAAGAAAACAAGTATTATAGCGGCAGACTTTGTTGTTTGCCTCTGGCTACCATTGACCATCATCAACGCAATCAAGGATTTGTGTTACGTCAACCAACCTATCAATCGCAACCATTAAAATAAATATTTACAAAAACACAATACCGTGCTTATTTTTTCGTCTCCCCTGCAAGACGTACAGACGTTACAATTTTGTTTCTTTTCAGTGCAATTTTTTTTCATTTTGTTACTTTTCATAATAACATTAACGTAAATGGTTTATTCTTTTCGTTTCATCGGTATTTATTTCTTGGTTTTACTTTTAAAAATAGAATTAGTGTTATAGTGTACTATTTGTTTTGATACTATACTTAATATTTTTTATCTACGGCAGTGAAAGAGAAATCCTTCTAGACTGCGGCAATGTTTATGTTTGCCTCAATCTAGAGTGCCTCTCTTTGTGGAGATAGAATGTTTTTTTCCTGGAGGATAATAGCATATGTTCTAATGAAATTTACCGTGCGCTATTTGAAAAATTAAAAAAAAAACAAATGAAACAAAAATATATATATAACTTTACTTCATTTATTTTGTAACGAACAAGTTTTAAAAATTATAAAAAATATAATTTTTAAAACTTGTTCGTTACAAAATAAATGAAGTAAAGTTATATTTTTTTCCTTAAAAAAAAAGGTACTTATATTTTATTTTTTTGTAAAAAAATATGGTACTGGTTAGGAATAGGTCTCGAAGTAAATGTTAATACTTACGTCATCAATTCCGAGTTTTACCGAAAACTTCCAAAATGTCGGTTTTTAATGTGTGCAAAACCCAACTCCCAAATAAAACTCACTTCGGATTGGGACAAAAAGAAAAATGCCGCAGTCTCGACGGATGTCCACTTCACTGACCAAGTAAATCATCAGTATAGATATTACATTTAAACAGTAATTTTATTTTGAAAACTAAAAAAAAATTATATGCAACAGAAAACAAATATTTTTTTACTTAGAAATGTATAATTTATTTTCTCTGACAATTAATCAAAGTGAAAATGTATGTATAATTGTTCATGCTTTTGTTTTTTACCAATAATTTTAAAAGAAGATTTTCAATACGGTATTGCTAAAGTAGGGTAAGTTCTTAATGTTGAAGACTTACCTAAACCAACTTCATTAATAACATGTATTGGCGTAGAGATGAATGATTTATATAAAAAAAAACACAATTCACCTGTATTTGGAGATGGGTACGTTGCGATGTAAATGACCACTGTAAAAATATAAGTGTAGCTACTATCAGCATAGAAGTATTAATTCTTTACTAGCGGACCCTGTAGAAATTCCACAGTGTTTTCTACATCAATCTGTATAATTTACTGTTAATAATATTATCCGGTGTCTAGAAATATGCTCATATTTTACTCACCAACATTTTGCGAGACGGGATGGAAGTATATATATTTATTTATATTACTCGGTTGCCGGGGCAAAAGTTGTCTCTTCAGAAGTCACCATCGGTCGCGACTCCCCTCTAACTCGCACCCTCCCCCTCTATCTACCACCCCCCCCCCCCGTTGTCAGCGGCAAATCTTAAATAGGAGTGTCATATCGTGACACACAAAATAAATAACACGCAAAATAAATAACACACACTCGTATTAATATATAAAATATCATCATAATCATAATAATAATAATAAGAAGAAGAAGAAATTTAAAATATTAAAAAAAATGAATAACAAATAAATATCGTAAGCCTAAAACCGGTCCATTTGGTAAGCGTTTCCACGTCTCCTCCGTCTTCCCCAATGCTCTCCTTCTTCCACGTGTAAGCGCAAAGCAGGGTCAGTCAATAGTTTAATTATGTAAAGTTTGATCAATTTAACGACTCTATTTAGTTAGATCAGTGGTAAAGTCGCCGCTTTTCAGCTAGATGTTACAGTTTCGATTCCAAGTCTCTCCATCCAATAATGTGTTGTTTATTTATTGCATTTCTTTAGGAGCGTGACACACGAACACACACGCTATCGTATTAATATATAGATACTAATTTACGTAGCAAATGTTGAGAAAAGAGAGTGACATGTTGATAAGTATTTGAGTCATTTATTTATTATTGAATGTAGAAAATTTGTTTACGGAGTATGGTGACATGACGATCCACGTAATTTAATTCATAACTCTAAGGAAATAGAAAGTTCACTTTGTATATGTTTGGTAAAATGAAAGAAGTAATTGTAAAACCAACGGAAATGGAAATTTTAGCGATGCAGACGTATAAATGAAGTGAGCCGTTTTCGTTTGTTTTAAGGAACTCCAACGTTTTTTATTTATTCCAGAAAAACTAATATCAATTTAATTATTATCACAGGAAAAAATGCACACGGTATAACTGTTTGCGATGGTAGTATAATAATGCTAGTTAATGAAAGTGTGTGCTACTTTTTCTTTGAAACGTTTGTTTGGGAGAGTCTGAAAGATCGGATAAATTATAATAAATATAAGATGAAGATGAATTAAACGCAACATTTCTTGAATAACACATAAATGCTAAAGGTAATTGATTATTAGTAGGTTATTTTCCTATTAATACTGTAGATGCAGTGAAAATCAAGATTACTTAATATAATAGATAAACTAAATCAATTAAAACTAATCGAAAGTAATAATAACAAAAAAGTAAATTTACAAAAATGTAATTATAAAAATCAAATAAGAAATGAACTTTATAATAAAATATAAATAATAACAAATACGATAAAGTCATTAATTAATATAAAATATAAAATTATAAATTGTAATTTAAAAAATAGAATATGTTTAAGTATATTAATCAAATCAAATAAAATAAAATAGAACCCTTTTTGGAAATCCTACTAGTAAAGAGAAACTCAAAATGTTAATGTAAAAACACGTTTGTTAATGCGATCTAATGAAGGAGACGCAACGAGAAGAAACGTTGCATCCCATGGATGGATAATTTCATCGAATAAAATGTGGTCAAAACTACGGCGCATCTAGTCAATGTGCATGCAATCTCTAACAAAACTTTAATGCAAATTGTTTTCAAAACTTTTTTTGAAACTGTTTCTGTGAAAATTGCTTCACCCTAAAAAGGTGGAAAAGAAAAAAAACACCATGCCCACATGGGTATAAAATTGTTCATCCCTCAATGTTCTTATATGTGTACAGTTCAGTATTTACCTTTCATAAAGTATTAATTTAGTTTTATTTATATGTCTATTATTTATATATTAATCTCTGCTTGTATGATGAGATCGTGTACATTTTCCCTTAGTCTTATTTAGAATATTTAGACTATGTATTTCTCTGTTAATTTTTATTCTCAGTTGATTAAAATGGCCTGCGTCCTGTGAATGCATCTCTTGAAACCATAACTCATTGTGTTAAGCCTGAGGTCAATAATAGTCTATATTATGTTATATTTCTCTGTACTGTGAAAATTAAGTATGGCAGCCTTTTCTCTCCTACATTCTATTTGATGGTGATACGAGCCCGTCGTCTTTTATAGAAACACTTTTAAATATAAACACAAGGCAAACACAGCACTAGCGATGCAGGTATGTAATTTAAAAGACAAGGAAACACAGAAAAATACTAGTAAATATGGATAAAGTACACAAATGATGAACAAATGATCACGTCTCGTCGACTCTCCTCGACCATTGTTGTTAACTTTGCTTAGAAAGTTCGGAATCACGCCATGCGACCATTTATGCGTTTTCTTTTTCAGTTCGATTTTTTTTTCGTTTAAATGTGTTAATTCTAGCATAGTTTGTAGAATAATGTGGACGACATGAGCTGAAATAATTTTTTCATCGATTAAGTTAAAGGTCAGATATGAGATTGCGATAACGAAAACAATCAGATGTTGGCAACAAAGAACATTTACTAGGCCAGCGTTGCCGCCCATGAAAAATTATACGATAAGTATATATAGAAATGTGCCAATAATAAAACCAACTATTTCCTAATCATACATTTTTGTTATGATGATGATGATGATTATTATTATTTCCTGGAGTCTGAGTGACAACAAGCCTCCCCAGATGACAAGTATTTTTCACCTCTTTTCGATAACGATACGGTATCGTAAAAGCCCTTTACCATTGATTTCTCGCTGATAGGGACAATTGGTCTTTTGGGGATTTGGGTGGCAATAAGCCTCCCAATGGTCCCATAATTCTCTGCACTTTTCCAGTGGAGGTCTGGTTTGTGCTGTCCTACCCCAGTCTTCTCATCTTAAATAATAATTATTATTAGTAGTAGTAGTAGTATTAGTAGTAGTAGTAGTAGACTAAGCTTACAATAGATATCGGTGAGAAACTGTGCGCCGTGAATGTTTAAATCAAATTCTATTGGGCTAGCTCTAATACAAGAAAATGTTATGGGTTGATACTAGTACATTTCATTCAATGGACCTTTAATTAAAAATGTAATTGTTGGTTAAATGCAAGTAAGATTGAATAAGAAAAATATATTTATATAAGTGTGGATTAATAAAATAAATTAAATTCAAATTTACGACTGATGTGGAAAATCGTTATCACAATTATAATAACAATTGCTATACTAATTCATGATTCGTACTATCTCCACTCTATTTCTCTTGTTTAAATAACGGCGTATTATCGAAGCATATATTTCTCAGGACGCATATGCTTACAGAGTAATTAACATTTTCAAATATAACCCCCGACTCAAATAGGATTGTATGATAAGTCTACTTCCAAACCGGTTTTACAGTCTATAAGCCGTACTGGGAAACTGACCGAGAACAGAACCAAGAAAATTTAGCCATTTCAGTAATAAATGTCTGAAAAGGTGTCTATAACTTCGAAGAATGCAGTGACTCAGCGCAATTAGCACCTTGATGAAGATATACTACACGCAAGTCGAGATGGAAATATTATACAAGTGTTAGCACTTTCTATGCTATTCATACAATTTCGATATTCTCAATATAGAAGTGCTCCTTACGGATGATGACTAGCATATAATTGTTTCTGTGTAGCAAATTGATGTGCCTATTCGGCACCAAATAAACGCTAGATTATTATAAAATAGCGATTTTAGGTGAACACTTATAAACACCTCTTTGTTAAGTAACTATTTAATAAATGTGTGGTAAAAACTACAATTTTCGCTGTTATCTTTCGAGGAAGTATGCTTTTGTAAGGTATGAGTTTTGACACGGCAATACCTTTTTTAATTAGGTAATCGAATGAAATGGTCAATGGATAGTTTAAATTAATTTTTAGTGGTACAACATCTTAGTAAATCAAGGAATATAGACGTGTGTGTCATTTTGTAAGGGTGCAATGGAATTGAAAAGTGTAAAAATAAAAGAAAAAATAAATTTAAAAATACATCAATATACTAAGTCGGCTTTCAAAGCCACTATATATTGAAAGCCGGATCAGTATATTTATGTTGTTTTTGGAGGGCATCACCCACTAGTCTCTCTCTCTCTCTCTCTTAGACAACTTACTCAAAAGAGTTGAAAACTTGATAGGCCCCTCATTATCTACCAAGCTCCAACCCCTATCCCATCGCCGCAATGTTGCTTCATTGTACCTGTTTTACAAGCACTTTAATGGATTGTACTCTGATGAGCTTGCTGCCCTGGTACCCCCACGACGTAAATTCACTAGACGAACCCGACAATCTGACAAATCCTATCCATTTACTGTGGAGGTCTCCAGATGCCGAAGAGCTTTCTA
Source organism: Sepiola atlantica (assembly GCA_963556195.1). Classification (NCBI taxonomy): domain Eukaryota; kingdom Metazoa; phylum Mollusca; class Cephalopoda; order Sepiida; family Sepiolidae; genus Sepiola; species Sepiola atlantica. The sequence goes on from OY744541.1 coordinate 69,877,093, forward strand.
CTTCAAAAGCTTATTTCCTCGTGCTGCTGGGCTCTGGAACTCCCTCCCTTCTCTCTGTTTCCCTAGCGGTACTGACCTGCAGACATCTAAAACTAAGGTAAACATACATTTCGCTGCGCAGCTCCCAATTTAGGTTCACCCCCCCTAACAACTTCCACCCTTTTTCTCAGTAGACCCTTACATCTACAATGGCGGCCAGCTCTGTTTATAGTTAACTCTGTTATATATATATATATATATATATATATATATATATATATATATATATATATATATATATATATATATATTCAAGAATTCCATTGATAGAACTGGCCCTTAAAAGTATCGCCCCATCACTCCACTCCCACTTTTCGCTAAAATCTTTGAATCCTTACCAAATCAAGCGATAGTCCGTGACCTCGTTAATGCCAACATTCTTTCTGACTATCAGTGTAAATTAAAGTAAGCACGGTCTACTGCGGATATACTAACGCTCATCTCTGAATGCATATACATCACACTGGACAAGGCAGGTGAAGCTTGGCCGGAAGCTGTTGATATGTATTTTTACGACTCCTTTGTCATGTAAGTAACACGAGCTCGCATATATCCGAGACAACAACTGAACCTTTAGAAAGTGGCCTCAAGTCTGCAGTAGAATGGGATCATAAATGAACAACTAAAAGAAACCTCTTGAACCACCGATTGTCGTTGTAAATAACCCCCTACATGAGAGTTAACTGGTCATCTCAGCCTCACATGCAGAGGTAACATGAATATGAATAAACACATAGAAGACACTGCCAAAGCTGCTGCGAAGAAAACGGGTTCACTCGACAGTGCGAGAAAACGTTTCATACCTGACAGTATTCTATCTCTACAAAGCCACTATCCGCCAATACATTGAGTGTGTCTGTCCCACTTAGGTTAGTGTACCATCTCTTTCTTTAACATAGTCCTAAAAATGTATGTCATCCAATAAAATATTTACTTCCACAAGCTCCAGACCTGTCCCATCGATAAAATGTGGCATCCATGTGCTTCTTTAAAAAGTGCTTCGGTGTTATGTGATCCGATGAACTTGGTTTTCTTGTGGCCCCTCGATGTAAATACATTCGACAAACCCGATAATCAGCTAAATCGCATCCATTATCTATTGAAGTCCTCAAATGCCGGAGAGCCTTCTACTCCAATAGCTCCTTTCCTTGAGCTGCCAGCCTTTTAAATTTCCTCCATGCTTACTGTGTCCGCGATTGTACCGACATACAGGAATCTAAAATTGTGAACGACCATCTTGCTGCACGGCTTCCAATTTAGGATGACCACCAAAACTGTAACTCTAATTCTAAGTAGCTCCTTACGTCAACGGTAGCAACGTGCCTTGATTGGGGTGAACTAAGTT
>OY744541.1:69883476-69913476 GCA_963556195.1 Sepiola atlantica
AAGGCGTAGAACGAATAGAAACATTACAACAAGAGGAAAAATACAAGACAAAGTCGAAACGAAAGTAATAGGATGTAAACATTGTAAATAAAGAGTCACTATAGAAGTAGAGAAACGAATAAGTAGTCAATGAAAAAGAATAATAATATGAAGATAATCAGGAAAAATGGAAGAAGCGAAGGAAGAACAGATGAAGAAATGGATTAAGGAGTAGATAAAGCATCGAAAAAGAGAAGAAAATAAGTATAAATAAGATAAGACAAGGAAAATGAGAAAGGAGTAGAAGAAATAATAATAAATAAGAAGGGCGAAAAAATAAGGCCACGCCTTAGAATACGAAGAAAACGAAATAGTAGTCTACGAGGTTGAAGAAGATGACGGGAAAAATAAGAACAAGAAAACGGCAAAAAAGAGATGAAGAAAAAAGGACGACTAAGTGTTCGAAGAATAAATAGAAAAGGTAGAAACATAAGAAAATGTGCAGGAGGAAAAAGGAAAGAAAGAATGAAAGTAAATGAAGAGAACCAAAAGGATCAGCATACTGGAATGAAGAAGAAGACGAAGAAAACTAAGAATGATGGGAAGACAAAAGAGAGGAAAGTAAGAAAAAGAAAGAGATAAATGAGAAAAGTGTGAAAAAATAGAAGCGTACATAAAATGGACGCATCTTATTGTAAATGTTTCCAAACTCCCAATTATATGAACTGCTCATTGCCATTCTGTCAAGACAACTTTAATATATGCACCTAACCCTAACCCTAAGCCTGACCCTAACCCTCCTTAAAGAAATAATGGAAATATGATATTGCGCTTGTATTCACACTAATATTTATATTCATGTAAAACACTCTTAATCGGTGAAGTTTAAAAAAAATAAGTAAAAGTGGGAACGTCTCAATCTGGAAACTTTCATATAAAAATAAGAAAAAAGCTAGTGAATCAGTATAGAACGAATAACGTAAAAATAGAAAAAAATACCTCATTATAGAAATAGAATGAATTATTTCTTTACGAATTCATTTCAGACGGCGGGGGTTGTTAGACTTACTATTTCTTTTATCCCTCCCCCCTAAACCCTTGACATCATTTATTTCAGTAGTTTTTCACTCGCCAAGTGTGATATTACTGTTGGGAGGATATATATATATATATATATATATATATATATATATATATATATATATATATATATATATATATATATGTATGCATATATATATATACATGTATGTATATATATATACATGTATATATATATATATATATATATGTATATATGTATGTATGTATATATATATATATATGTATATATATATGTATATATATATATGTATATATATATGTATATATATATATGTATATATATATGTATATATATATATGTATATATATATGTATATATATATATGTATATATATATATGTGTATATATATATGTGTATATATATATGTATATAGATATGTATATATATATGTATATATATATATATGTATATATATATGTATATATATATGTATGTGTGTACATATATGTATATATATGTATATATATATAAATATATATGTATATATATATATATATATATATATATATATATATATATATATATATATGATACAACATGAAAATAATATTCCAGCTTAAAGGAATACCAGAATTAGTATTCATGTATTCATCAACGTTTTGTCTGTATTAAAACAACAAAACACCAATTGTATTTCATACACACAATACACATATTAAATTTTATGGCTATCTTTCGTACCAAAAGTTAACGAAAAACATTATTTTCACGTCACAAACGAAATAAACTTTTTCAGATATTTATAATATGTGTTATTACTTCAAATCAATGATCCTAAAGAAATCTTAAAATAAAGACGAAATGTCGATGAATACATAAATAATATGTTTTTATCATGTCATTTGCCATAAATAAATATATATATATATATGCATATATATATATATATATATATATATATATATATATATATATATATATATATATATATATATATATGAGAAAAAGAAACAATGTTTCAGACAATATGTAAAAATAATAAAAATGGAATAAAGAATAAGCAATTCAACAACTAACAAAAATAAACTCAAAAGCTCATGTAAAGTTCTGCCGAGATATTTCGGTCGTTAACATACGACCATTTTCGTTCGGTTTGTAAACTTTATTTCTGGAAATAAAGTTTACCAACCGAACGAAAATGGACGTATCTTAACGACCGAAATATCTCGGCAGAACTTTACAACATGAGTTATTGAGTTTATTTTTGTTAGTTGTTGATTTGCTTATTCTTTATTCCATTTTTATTATTTTTACATATATATATATATATATATATATATATATATATATATATATATATAGCATAAAAAGGCTAGTAAATATAGTAAAATTGCTGATCCTATTAATTATGTGAAAACTGTTTATAACAAAATATACAAATATTTTTGTGTATATTTTAAATAATACCGATAATGATCTAAATAGTATTATTATAGTGAATTATTTGCGACTCGGTAAAATTTACTGATATAAAAAGTATAATGTAAGAAATGGAATATTTAATAAGGAAACATCGATGGCTAAACACCCACATAAAAAGGAACTAATTGGACGAAACAGCAAAATACGGTTAGAGAATATATATTTATTAATGAAAGAGTATTTTAGATCAACATTTAAGCTGGTGGTGAATGCTAAACATACACACAGCGAAAAGCATAACATGTCTATATGTTTCGACTAGGACGAGATCAGAGTTCCATTTAAAAAAAAGATAAGATGCTGAAAAAAAGATAAGATGCTGATACGGAGTACTGATTATAATTTAGGATTTGCTTGCCTTGTTGTTTCATGTTCATACTTCGTTTTCATATCATTAGCACTGAAGATAGCCACACAAATAAATAAAATCATTTTACATATGTGTTGTTTTAAGGCAAAACAATCGTATACTGAATAAAAAAGAAGTTTTGTGAACTGATGTCCTTCATAACATTGGATATAGTATAACATCAAATGAAACAAAGTGTATACAAGTATTCTTAAACATCACTTGAAAGGCACGTTCTACAAGTTTCTTGAACCTTAAATTTTAAATGTTATCACTTGAAAGGCACGTTCTACCGGTTTCTTGAACCTTAAATTTTAAATTTTAAATTCTTAACTGCCTTATTAGAACGCTACCTAATCACATGATCTTTATATTTGTTTAACGGCACAGACGTGAGCCAATTGAGAGATAATTATATTATATTATTTTATCATTTCTTCTCCAATTACTTTCTATGCTGATGAGAGCCAGAATTTTTACCGTCTGTGCTCGAAACCATTGGTCCATATGTTGAATTAAAGTTCTGTATTAATAACGACACACACACACACACACATATATATATATATATATATATTTATATATATATATATATATATATATACATATATATATATATATACCCTTTATTATAAAACTGGACGTAAACTAAGATAATACTAAAATGTGATATATACTTTGTTTCTGCGCAAGGGTTCTTTCCGACATGTGATTTTTTTATGATTATGCAAGTACAAAACGGTTGTGAAACGTTGTTCAGACGTTTTGCAGTGATATAATTTTAACCTAAGCGTATAGATGTAATGTCGGAAAGGTTGTTCGGTATCACTTCTTATGTCAGCGTTATTTTACATGGGAAATTGATTACTCTATCATTTCTATCGGGGGAATATTTAAAGTTGGATGCTTGTTGCTGAAGATAGCATAGTGACGAATATGTAATGTAAGCTCGTGGTACATACTGGCGTTTCAACGACTCTTCCTTCTTTGAAAATTGTGCCTAAGCAACTCTGGGTTTAGAAACTGGAGGTCGTTACTTAAGTGCATAGCATATGTTTATACTACGTACCACATTAATAAAACCACGTCAGCCCCACCTCCTAGTAAGTAAATCCTACCCTTCACTGTAGATGACCCTCAATGTCGGGATATATTCTACTCTATATTACTTCTGATGGCTTTTTAGTTTTGACGGCTTACGTTTTTTTATGGCAATAGCTTAAATCAAGGAAGGAAACCACTTGAGCTTAAAATACTACTCCAGGGTCTAAAAGTAGCCTGCGGTAAATGTTAGATAGATAGATCTGGTCCTAGAAAAGAGATATTACCACTCTTTGTCAGAAAACTCGCTTATGAAATATGAGTACTATAGGACAACATAAGGGAAGCGAGAGTTAGAAGGCTTCCAAAAGTAAACCCAATGTCTAAGTTCTACTCTCCATAAATAGATAATTCCATCGACAGTACTAACATAAAGAAATTAAATGTAATTTACCCAAACATCTTGCTACTCACCAACATACATATATTTCCCTCTCTAAATCTGGCTTACGCCTCAGTAAAAATGTTCCTTGTTTTGGGTGTATACATGTAAACACAAAATCGTTGTCGTGGTCTCCTTCTTTATGAATGCTCAAGCGACACTAGAAAAATGTACAGGCTCCACCCAATTTTCCTCAGGACGGAACACAACGTAATCTCCAATTTAGAAAAGACGTGTATATACCACGAAACAATGAGAAGTAAGAAGTAAAATGTAGAAACATTCGATATCGAAAGGTGAGTTTAAAAATCTTTTTCTTTATTTATTCCTTGATTTTCTGCTTAGTGGTCATTTTTACAAGCACTGAACTGACACATTCGATCGGGAATATCTTAGCGAAATCGCGTGAATCTAAAGCCTTTAAATGGTATCAGACGAAAAGAACGGAATAAGCAAAGAAACGAATCATTTAATTATAGTCGGAAGCCTCTGCGTGTCTGCACTTCCGTGTTCGTCCGTCTCTGTGTGTCTTGGTGCGCTTGGAGGTGCACTAAAAAGATAACGAGAGAGAAAGTGATAGAAATAAATAAGCATACTCTGAATCATTCTACAGATACACATAAAGTGTTAGTGCGTGCGTGCGCGTGTGTATGTGTGTGTTGCTTGTACATCTCTCTATCTTTGTTGCTGTAATTATGGTTGGGGAGGTCAGTAATTCCTATCTGTTTAAAGGCTCGAGGTTATATTTCATCAGAAGTGGACGCACATTTATGAAGCCATAACCCCGTGATGAGACTTCTGTAGGCCTATAGAAAGATTTGTTAGTAACAATTAAAATAGAAAGCCCAATGCCTGTTATACAATCGAAAATGCATTCCGTTGTTTAATAAATCGTATGTTTAAAAATAATACATTTCGAATAATGCGTCATTTAAAACATCCAATTTAAGTTTTACATTCTTAACTATTTAGAATATCTGCTCTAAATCTCCCTAGCTCTGTCGATAAATATCGTCTCTCCTGCTCTCTCTCTCTCTCTCTGTATATATCTACTTATCTCTCATTCTCTCTCCCCCCCCTCTCTCTCTCTCTCTCTCTCTCTCTCTCTCTATATATATATATATATATATATATATATATATATATATATATATATGAATGATTACAACGTTAAATGGATATACTAAGTAGAGTACCAATGTACAAGTATAGAAATCATTGTGTTTAATAAAAATGTATGACATCATATTCGAAAAATACATCAAGGATAAAAACAGTTTTATGTCAGAAATAAATAATTTCAAATAAATAAATGTATAACATATTTATAAAAGTTCAATGAATTGAACATCAAGAAACTTTTTGGCGAACGATTATTTGTTTGTTTTTTTTTCCATAAAAAACTCTGTTTTTTCACAATTAATAATGTTAGTGTTGTGTTCGACTACTATTTGTGATGTTAATTAATCGGTGCTGAAAAAAGCATATATGGACATTAATAAAAACATCAAAAAAGATCGTACGCCAAAAGATTCTGTTGATGTGGCCACTCATTGGACTGATATAAATAATGTTATAAATTTATTTATAAAAAGTTACCCTCTTTCTCTCTCCCTCTCTCTCTCTCTCTTTCTCTTACTCTTGCTCTCTCTCTCTCTCTCTCTCTATATATATATATATATATACACACACATACACACACACACACACACACATATATATATATATATATATATATATATATATATATATATATATATATACATATGTATATATGAGAAAGGACGGATGAAGGTAATCCGACGTAGTGGGAAATGATAAAGGAAAACCAAAAAGGATTTTCTTTTATATATTCATCAACGGTTCGTCTTTATTTGTAAGACTTGCTCAGGATGATAATTTAAAGAAAAATCTCATGCAAGTACGTGAGAATATTGGGTTGACATGATGGGTTGATGAGAAAAAGTAGTAATCACTACTGGGTGCGTAGGACCGAGGTCAATGCTTTGTGAAATCAGTAGCATGGAATGAAATTAATGAGTATGGTTCTTAGTGAATAAGTTGAGCGGTAGGGGTGAACGAAAATAATGTGGATTGCTGTAAGTGAAGATGTGGCGGGGTGGGGAAAGTGGAGGGGATGGGGAGGCTCTGTTATTTTCGTATGCGGGTAATGTCATGGTTTTAGTAAAGATTTAAAAAATGAAGGTGGTTTGAAAGTGGGAGGGTGGGTAAGAGAAATAGTCGAAAGCGGTGAAATGGGGGAGGGCGAAGATGGGAGATGCTGTTGTAGTAAGGTGTCAAATTTTTAGAGGGTAGTAGTGTTTGACCAGCTGGCTATGTCAAGAATGTGTGGAATGAGTAAGTTAGGAGGTTGGGATTCTTGGTGAATGAAAATGTGTATGGGGGTGCATGCGAAGACTTGTATGTGAGTATAACCGAGAGCAAAGAGGGAGACAATAAAGGTTAGCCATGATCTAAGTTAAGTTTTTGTTCAGTGAGGATAATTTTGCTTATTAAGACGGCTAGATTATAGAAGCTATTTCATTGTCTGATGGTGTTGGAGGCTGTGATTTCTAGTAATCTTCGCCGAGCTTGGCTCGTTCAAATTTGAAAGCATGACCGTGCTCTAATACATGGGGGAAAAGTGCAGTGATACAGTTATTGCATGGGACAATGTATAAGCTGGCATGCGATGTAGATTTTTTGGGAAGTTTCTTGATGTGTTTAATTCTTTTTATGAATTGTCCCATGCATCAACTGCCATCAAATTTACGTGGGAGAAACGCAACCTGAATTGAAGAAAAGATTGAATGAACACAAACGGAACATAAAAAACAATAACTCTCTCAATGCACTTTTCTCCAAATATTTGTTGAAAATAATAGTAATAATCATAATTATAATATAAATATTATTAGCAATAATAATAGGAAAAATAATAATTGTGAAACTAACAATATTAATACTAATAGTAATACAAATAACAGTGATGAGAATGACTTTACTTAACATTAATTACATGTAGAATTACGACACACTGAACCTGATTTACTAGTTAAAAATACACTTGTAACACTCCTATTTCTAAACATATTTGCAACCGTAAGCACAATATAAGTTCATACAATATATGAAGGTCTATCATTTTAAAGGTCAATACGTGTAAACCAAGTTATAAATAATATGATGTCTGTATGGCTGAAACCATAGAAATTATGAAAATTGATTTTATTTTCTAAATGAAAAGTATGAAACATTTTTTTCTTGAAAACACAGAAATAATTTTATATAAAATCACTTCAGATGTACCTACATAACATGTTACTTAGTTTGTTTTATTCTGTTTTTGTTAAAGCCTCTAATTCACAATTCCTATTAAAATATCAAAATGGCATCTACACGATTATTTATTGTCGTTTACAAGCACTCTAAAAATAATCTACACGATTATTAATAAATGCAATAACCATAGCATATCCCTATCATTTATAAAAATATAATTATAGACAGAAACTAGACCCTATACTTTCTAATTTCCTTAAGTGGCTAGCAATAAAACTATTTTATCTTCTAGATAATAACCTTAAAATACCTATTTATTTAAATATAAATTATTAAGATTGAAATAAATTCAAACATAAAAAATATATATTAAAATAACTAAATAAAATAATAACGATGACATAATAATCATTATTATCTATTTTAAATAACTTATCTTCGTGTGAGTATTGATTTACTCCTCTCCAGGAGTTAGGCACAAGGCCAGTTTTTATCTTACTCCCACAAGTAAGATGTGACCCAAGGTCGGGTCGTGAAAGTGGGGTTTAAAAATTGCCTGAGCAGCCCCGTCGCCATTCCCCTGTAGGGGCGCCTAAGGCAGTAAGCAATAAACTTACTCCTCCCCAAAGAGGGGAGGAAAAGCCTGGGAAGGTGGACTTCCCAGAACTGCACAGAACAAACCCATTGACCGGCGTAAATCAACACTCGAAGGCCAAGACAACACCAGTATGGGGTGCAGTATCCATCGGAACAGATACTACACTTTGATCTTAGCTAAAATGTCAGAGTAACAGCAAGAATATTATTGATATCTACGCTTGAATGAGTAAGTCTAAGTACTCACTTCAAATAACTGAATATAACACGAAGCTGCATATAACATTGAAACATATTTATCATCTTATAAACGATTGTACGCCGAATTATTTTCGATCTTTAATTCTTACAACTGAAATTAATAATGCTATATATTAATTTGTAGAATTACTATATATATATATATATATATATATATATATATATATATATATATATATATATATATATATATGTCGTCGAATATAACATAAGACTTATGTCTGGATTTGTTTGTGAAGATCCTTTCCATTAGCCACTTTAATGCCTATGTTTCCCAGTACTTTTAAGCCCATCTGGGACTATCTTTAAGATACTTAGGTAACGACCATTGTGCTGATATTTATAGTTTTGGAGGGAATTATATCATAATACGGAGAAACACATATACGTTGACTTGACCACTACAACTTTGAGAAAGTTAACAATGCATTTAACCTTACCAGTGTCATAGATTAAAACCTAACAACCCAGAATTCGAGACACACTGAGAAGAAAACACCACAATATGAGAATATATTATCAATACATTTTTTTAAAAGACTCTCTATATAAGAAGCTTTATAGATCCAAATAACCTACAGCTATGAACAGAATCAACTTTCATACTAACAATATCATTCTGAAATGTTTATGATGCAAACTGTAATTCTGTATTAATAATATAATTCCCGGCAAAACTATATTTCAATACTTAATATATAATATATTTAGATGGGCCCGGCTAAGCTCGGAAGTGCTTGAGACACAAACGATTATGGCTGATTCACCAGCGAATATTACACCGAACCTCTAAACAAAGACCCTGAGTCGGCTAATGGAAACGATCCTCACAAAGTCATACGTTTTCTGTCATATTCAATGATATCTGTCTTAAAGAGAAACTACTTCGTAAATAAACACGCACACACACACACACACACACACACACACACACACACATATATATATATATATATATATATATATATATATATATATATATATATATATATATATATATATATATATAAGGTGAGTCAATGAAAAATAATTAGACCTGCAAATGGAAACAGATCAATATCTTCAGTTGTTCACAACAAGGAGCATTTAGTAAATACAAATATTTATTCTTCTTCTCTTTCAATTTCATTCTTTTAGTCAGGCTTTTCAAAGATTAAAATCTTATCATCAGAGGAAGTAGTGATTGATAAGTTGACATATAAGAACAGTCAATATTCAAAGTTTGAAAAAACATTTTTTTTTTAAACCAGTGTGTTTCAATGTAAATGAAAGTTACCAAACACGGAGATCCACGTGGTATGGAGTTCAAATGTAATTGGTAAATCCAGAAGAATCTGTTGGAAAATCCAACGGTGATAAGATTTTAATCTTTGAAAAGCCTGGCTTAAGGAATGAAATTGAAAGAGAAAAAGAATAAATATTTGTATTTACTAAATGCTCCTTGTTCTGAACAACTGAAGATATTGATCTGTTTCCATTTGCAGGTCTAATTATTTTTCATTGGCTCACCTTAACTTTGCTCTATCCAGTATATTGAGCTTTCCTCACCTCACAATAGGTCTAATTCTCTAACAGTTACCTTTTAGTTATAAACCCTCATATATATATATATATATATATATATATATATATATATATATATATATATATATATATATATATACTTTTTCTCAGTTACAAGAGCAATCAGAAAACAGATTCATAAACCAGAGGAGGAAAATTGTCTGTAAGATACACCGAAATAACACCTGCTATAATGTATGTGTCTATCATTTGGCAAACATACTGCACCTGCTCATAAAAGTGGATAGTGTTTTTTACAGACTAAGATCTACTTGAAATATTATATGTGACGCCCCTCCCACAATTCTGACCGTTATCACCGTGCTCGAGTGAAAAGTATACAAGATGTGGGTGACAATATGTATGTGCTTTTAAGTGGGTTCCCATTACTTCGATATTTTGTCAGTGTGACTTTAGGAGTTTGGATCGATATTTTCAGGTCGGTGTGTCTATTTGATCAACAGAGTGCTTGCGTGTGTGAACTTTCTTGTGTATCTCGCTACAAGCATTTCATCGGTACGGTAATATAAAATACATGTAATTTGCGTTTATAGATAATAAAAAAGAGAATGTCCATGTTTAAAAAAATCTCTAAAAGGAAAAATGATATGCAGTTATCTCCCCTTATGGAACTCTTGATATGAGTTAATTGAAATTCTCACTTTGTTCACGCCTCACCCCTTTTAGTATTTTTGTTTAACTTCGGCTTTTATCTACTTTTCTTCTTTCTAGTTTGCCCTGTTTGTTTTTACAAGTTTTTGAATTTATTGATATTTATTATATCGATTCATTTTTCATCATTTATCGTTTGGTCTTATTTTTTTCTTTATTTATGTTTAATTGTTTTCTCTGTGTGTTTCTCATTTAATATTTAGTAGTTTAATTCTCGCTTCATGTCCATCATCTTCTAATTATAACCGAAGTATATATCTACATCCCTATCTATCTTTTTCTTACACGCTCCTTTCCATATATACATATAGACATTTAGACGACCAGTGTAGATTATGTCTGAATGAGAAATTTTAAATCCTAAACTTTAAAGAGCACCAACATCTATTAAACTGTAGAAGTGAGATAGCAAACAGCCTCCTGCACAGAATGAAATTTAGCTTAAACAACAATATATAGATAAATAAAGAAACAAACAAATAAGTAAAAAAGAACTAAACTAAACTAAAACTTTACAATTAAAAAAATGAACCTAAAATAGAAATACAGTGAACCACTGTTAAAGTAAGTTCAGGCATTATATTTGCACAACAGAAACAGAAAAAGAAGATATAGGCCACTCTATATAAAACAGAACAATAGAACAGGAAATATGAAGTTAAACTAACCGGACCTTTGTTCGTGATAAGCCCAACGATTGGCTAAGAGAACAATAAAGAATCTGATTGGTTTATATAAAAACACCCGGCAAAACAAACTATATTTATTGTAGCCTGAAGATTCCCCCTGGGATGAGACGCGGGAGCCTCTGTGTAGCTTAATTGCCATGAATATTGTATTCATAGTTTACTACCTAACTCTACTTACGTATCGAGCACTGTTGAAATAAATACTGAAAATTGATTTATAACAAATGATGTATCCTTATAAAATTTTATATGGATGCATGAAATAGTTATTTTTAGTTCCTGAAGTAGTTGAGCACTTTCACAAGAATTTATTTCACCATTGAAAAATAGTATCGAAAAAGTTAACTTAGAAACATCACTTAAAGAATATTTCAACACCTAGCAAGTATTGATACATTATTGATACATCATTAAACTAATTTTAAAAAACGACGAACTAAAACGCCGAGCAGACTTCTTCCTTAATACTAAAGATAAACACCCAAATACAAAAGAATCCTACGGATTCAAAAGCCTAAAAAACGCAAAACCAATAACTCTCATAATTATCGTTGAAAATGAGCTCTTAAATGTTATTAAAGATCTAGAATTTCACAAAACACATAATAATATCCCAAAACAATTACACACCATCATTTAAACCATAAACAACACTAGCAACATCTTCGTAAAAGTGGATAAAACGTTATTTTTTTATAAAATAGATAAACAAGAGTATAGCAAACAACTCACAGAAAACATTACAGAAAAAACTGCAAAAAATAGATACAAGCGAACGTAATTACATAGATATAATAAATACTGAAAGTAAACAAATCCTCGATAAACAAAAATTAGCGACAAAGTTAGTAAATTAAAACTTAAGGAAGCCTATATCTTATTTAAAGACCACAACAATAACTTTAACAATAACCCTAGAACTCGCTGGATTAATCCGACCAAACCAGAAATAGGAAGAATTAGTAAAACAATTCTACTTAGGATCAACAAATAAATAATTTAAAAAAATACTAAAATGTAACTAATTGGTGAATACTGCTGAAGCAATCGCTTTGTTTAACAATATCGAAAATAATAACAAATTGACCGTCCTACAATTTTATATAATGGGTTTATATCCGTATATATAAGCTAAACTCTTCAACATCGCCCTAGAATTTGCCGAGATGTATACTAGTATAGCTGTTGCATTACCCTTGGAAAGGGGCGCGACACCAAAAGGCAGTTGTTACATAGTCACCACTCCTGCCTTGACCGCGGCAGTTCTCTAAAACCACTTAAACAATTGGTCACAGTCCCAAAAACGCATATGTTGCATAACGACCGATTTTCTATTGAGGCGTATTACTGCGATATAGGGGAACAACAACAGAAACCCCTCCTTTGTACATGTCATTATCTGGTCAGCCGCAAAACTTATAAAAAGGTCCGTTTCCCTAGCACTTGGTACAACTGGACCATGCGCTTTGCGCACTTCAGCACTCAGGTGCGAATGTCCGAGAATCATCACCTGTTTTTCTAACTCCCAGACCCTTTGACATAGTGGCTCCCATCCCATGATTCTAACTATACAGTGCAGTGAAAAGGTGACGGTTATTTCAAACACCTCTCCCGGAAAGCATCAGGTTACCAAACAAGGTCGACCCTGCTATCATCATGTCCTTGCACACCCAACACGGCACATTTCTAAATCGACCCCCTACAAGGTTTTATCCGTCCCCGACACGCATACGTATGTCGCCCTGCACCTCCAATTAACTCCAACCCCCTTTAATGTTGAGTAAACATCAATATTCTTCGCATCCTTCCCGTGATTCTAACTATTCAGTGGGGGGGGGGGGGGAGAGTCCTCTCCGCGCACATGCCGGCGAACATCCAAAATCCAAAGATAGGACCACATCTTAAAACTTAAAACTCAACACCACTCATACCATATGAATCAATGTAATCGCGGACACCTGGGTCACAAAAATTCAATCACTGGCCACCGCCTTTCGCGGTCTCCACAGAATGACCATACCTCGGTCATTATCCTGTTCGCACTCTAACGCACGCGGTTCGAACTCTGTCCGATTTTGCCAAGTCAACACCCGTGACCGCCCTATCCTATAGACATGTACATATTAAGCACACTGGGATATCCATGAACAAAAATCAACCCTGCCCAAGGGTTTCCACAACTTGACCCAAACCGATTCTCACTGCCGCCGACCACAAGGATTCCCTAATTCAACATGCAATCCTGAATCTATTGCGTGGCTGACCTCAACTTTATTATCTGTCTTTTTTTCTTCTTTTTTTAAAAATAACTTTTCCAACTTAAAGGGAAAAAACTTATATGTCTAGGTTACTCTCAAAAATAAAATACATTCAAAAACCAAAAATAAAACATAAAAAAAATGGAACCGACAAAACGAATGGAAACTCCTCGGCCTAAGCTTCACAGGTAACATGAATTGGAACAAATACATTGAAGACATTGCCAAGACTGCCTCATAGAAAATTGGCTCCCTCTGCCGTGCTAGTAAACTCCTCACACCTGACATTATCCTGTATCTGTACAAAGCCACCATCCGCCCATGCATGGAGTATTGTTGCCACATCTGGGCTGGTGCATCATCTACTAGTCTCTCACTCCTTGACAAGGTCCAAAAAAGAGTCTCCAACCTAATAGGTCCCTCACTGTCAACCAAGCACCAGTCCCTGTCCCATCGTCGCAATGTAGCATCCTTATGTTTGTTTTACAAATACTTCAATGGATTATGCTCCGATGAATAGGCTACTCTTGTGCCCCCTCAACGTAAATTCACTAGACTAACTCGACAATCAACTAAATCTCATTCATTCACTGTGGAGATCCCCAGATGCCGGAGAGCCTTCTACTCAAATAGCTTCTTTACTCGTGCTGCTGGCCTCTGGAATTCCCTCCCTGCCTCCTATCTCCCCGACAGTACAGACATGCAGAAATTTAAAACTAATGTGAACAGAGATCTCGCTGCGCAGACCCCAATTTAGGCTGACTCCCCCAACCATCTCCCCTTTTCTTTTTTCTCAGTAGCCCCTTACGTCTACAGTAGCTGCCTGCCTTGTTTGGGATGAACCATGTTAAAAAAATCTATTTCCACAATACAAATTATACAAATTACAACAATTATAACTCAAGAAGCAATTACTTTTTTTCTTTCTTCTTCTCCTTTGAACACAATTCAAACCAAAGAAAAAAATACAAATAACATGCATAACATTCTTAAAAAATACATTTTTTCCTTTCTTTAAATTTTTACAATTAACACAACTCCGCGCACAACCATTGTCCAAGAAAAAACAATCAATAACATATAACACAAGTCAAACAAAAGAGCAAAGAAAACAATCCTAAACATCGGCGAACGGGTTGATATGCCGTTCGCTCTGGCCTGAGCGGCTCCGAGAGGCCCTGCTTGACCTCGTCTGCAACATTCTCGTAGTAGTAAGCTGATTCAGAATCCCAGTTCCCTCTGCTTGTCTCCCACTCTTTCACTTTTACCTTCTCCTTCTTTCCCACCACCTGCCAGCAACATTCTCGTAGTGGTGGGCTGGCTCTTTCACTCACTTTCTCTCTCTTTTTATCACTCCCTCTCTCTCACTCCTCTCTCTCTCATTTTTTTCATTTCTGCATCCACGTCACCCCCAAATATAAAAAAATACATTTAACACAATGAAACAAGTACGCATGCGTACGAGTGAAAAAAAATCATAATTTCAGTGTGAACATCGACCCTTTTTTTATAAAGTTCTGTTACCTCAAATTCCAACCGTGTTTTAACTCAACCATTTCGATCACCGTAGTTTTCTTTATCGTACATCTTACATCACAATAATGGTCAACTGTTTTTTTTTCATACAATTTGAACGGCATAACAACCTTTTTTTTCCTCAATTCTATCTGATGGCTTACAATCACCGATAACGTTATAAAAAAACGTCCATTTTACCTTTAAACGATTAGTCTACCAGAACTCTGTCTCTTTCAACCTAATATCAGCTCACAGACACAACGAAAGTCGAACGTCACATCAACCCTTTTTCTTTCTCTTTTCACGTGTGTGTGTGTTTTGACGATATCATCTTTTCTTTCGTGCTGTCTCTCTCGCTCTCTCTCTCTCTCTCTCTCTCTCTCTGTTTCCCTCTGTCTTTTCTTCTTTTCTTTTTGTTTCGGACCTCGCACGTTGTTTTTCCGTGGCGACCTCGGTCGAGCGCACCCATGTGGGGAGCACTGGTCAGGGCAACCAAAACGTATATGTTGCATAACCCTTGGAAAGGGCGTGGCACCAAAAAGCATTTGCTACATAGTCATACTCCTGCCTTGACCGCGGCAGTTCTCTGAAACCACTTAAACAATTGGTCACAGTCCCAAAAACGCATATGTTGAATACCACACATGAGAATTAAAGCCACGAAAACCACAGGAAAGTTTACGAAAAGATTATGAAGCGTTTTCAACCTTTTGGAACACTTTTTATAAGGTACTTCATGGCGACATTTCCTTAGGGCGATTATATGGCACTTTTAACTGTAAACCTATTTTAAACAATTCTCGTTAACACATTTTCTTTAAATTATTTTTTCGTTAAAATATCTGCTCTTTAAACATTTCAAATTCAGCATTTTAAACACTTTACCCCCTTTATAGATCTTAAACATAGTTCTCTTTTAAATTATTTTCTCATTAGACATTGTTCGTTAGGCATATTCGATGTTTAGTTCTTTTCGTCTTACAGATTAGGACCCAAAATGTTATACACAATGAAAGTTACCTTACAGATTTCTGCCTCCGCTGGTCGTGGATTTTTCTGGCACACTCATCTCCGCCGCTGGCTCGTAATCGCAGTGGTGTACATGTTTTGTGGGCAAATTCTGTTTTCATGCACGGAGACAAAAACATTCGAAGACGAGACTTTTTGAAAGAGATTTCTATTGGTTTATTTCACACGTTAGTCGGAGAGATCTCCATTCGTCGGTTCGTTCATTCAAACTCTATCTTTTTTTAATACTGCTTTGTAGAAATGTGACGGATGCAATCGGCTATATTCTTCTACATCTTAGCCCATAACTGGCGATGTCACCCAGACAACGCATTGCAGAGCTCAGTTTATGGACGGCTGTACATTGCGCGCCTCCATGGTTAACTATCTGAAAGCTAATTTCTCACCAGGGATCTGTGACGCCAGAGACCTTTGACCCTTCAACGAATGTCATAACAAAACTCAACATAGCTTTTGTGTATAACCTTTTTGATCCGAGCGTTTCCTCTCGGCCAGTATGTTATGATTCCAAGAATGACGCACTATGAGACATGTGTGTTTGTCCAAAATCACATATGCACTTAATTTGTACTGAATCCTATTTCTTTCACCCAGTTCATAATTCATACTAGCTACTTTACCCGTTTTCAAAATACAGGGCCCGTCCTAATGTAACATATCAAAAGATGGAATGCACACCATTAAAAATGAAAGGAATCAGTTTCAATAAATACAGATGACCAATTGATTAACACAAATATGACTGACTCCGTCGATGATATTCTAAAAAGAATTGCTTTTTAAATATGATCGGAGGGAAAGATAAGATTTTCATTCTGCCTTATGTAATCTCAGTTTCTAACAACTGTTGATCTTTACCATCGACATGTCAGTGTCGCAGATTATGTCCATGTATGTATAAAGGAAAACAAAAATTATATATATATATATATATATATGTGTGTGTGTGTGTGTGTGTGTGCGTGTGTGTGTGTGCCATGATAGGGGCATTTTAATGCCCAATAGAAAAATTAATCTATAACAATACATTTAATGTCATGTTACAATGTTTTTGAACCATTGTATTTCGTGGAAAATGCACAACAAAACTTTATCTGTTTAGGTACAACCTTCTTATTTTCATATATCAGCGAATACCTGTAATTCCTCTTTGTAAAGCCGACAAATGAAAAAAAGATTTTACATGTTTCAATTTAAATTTTAATAATTTGTTATTTTATATTATTTTTTATGTTCATTTTTTAAGTGTTCTCTTATAAAGTCAGCTATACAGACGCGTCTGCCGTTAATTTCAAAGAGAAATACTTATGTGGATTTCATTTTAGTGTCGATTTTGTAGGTAGTAAGAAGTTACTTAAGCTTCTTACTAATCAGAGTCCGTTTTTTTTCTTTTCCACTGCTTACCGATTATTTTCTGAAGCCACTCAGTAATACTCTATTTTACTGTTTGCAGCTGCTGATTGCAAACATCCGTAACATGTACAATGTTGTGAAACAATAAAGCATCAAATAGCGTACCCCCATCGAGCAAGTACTTTATTGGCGTCTGTTGATTTGTTCTCTTATTACAAAACCAACAACTATATCCCCACTACAAAATCCTTTACAGCTAGACGTTATTATCCATTGACTTACAACGAGCCAATAGGAACAGAATGTCTTTATCTTAAAATGTTATTCCATGTTGATGTTGTATTCTTTTTTTATTGATTTCAATCTTGTCTTTCTCATTATCTTTATTTTGATGTTCTCCTTTTTGTTTCGAAATTTTATATGTATGTGAAATTTTATATGTATGTGTAAGTTCATATTTGCACATCTTCTTTCTTTATATAGACTAGCCAAAATAGTCTCCCTACGGTCGTCTATTTTTGCTAGGCTGCCGCGTCAAAAATGTACGCTCAACCGTAAACCGATGGAGCCCAAGTCATTTTTCTTGGGTGGTTAGACGTAGATTTTCTTTGTCTCGGACTAATAATATTTTTAGTGAAAAGAAAAGAAAAAAGATTCGACCCACCCCCATTTTTTTTTACCCTCACCCCTATGAATAGAAATATTTCAAGGCAAAAAGAAAAAAATGTTACCCTTCCCCATACATTAAAATATCTTTAATTAAAAAAACATGTTTTTACCGCCCCTTCAATTTACTGTTACTCTCCCCCATACATAGTAATATTTTAAGTTAAAAAAAGAAATTTTTACGGCCCCCTCCCAATCTTTTTTTTACACTCCCCAATGCATAGTATTATTTTCAGTTATAAAAGAAAGAAAGAAAATGTTTACTCACTCATGCATAGTTATATTTTCAGTTAAAAAAAAAAACCCTCCCCCCGAAAAAATTGTTTACCCTCCCTTATGAAAAGTAATATTTTCGGCTGAGAAAAAAAAATTACACCTTCGATTTTATTTTTACCCTTCCCCATGCATAGTAATATGTTCAGTTAAAAAAGAAAAAAAAAATTCCCTCCATTACTTTTACCCCCCCCCCATGCAGAAGAAGATTTTTAGTTAAAAAAAAAGAATTCCCCCCCCCCCCCGAATTTTTTCTCTCTCCCCCATACAATGTAATATTTTCAGTTAAAAAAAGCAAAAAAAAAATGTCCCCCCCCCAAAAAAAAATTACCCTCCCCCATGCATAAGAAGATTTTTAGATAAAAAAATTTGACCCCTTTCGCCTCCTATTTTTTTTTACCCTCTCCCATACATAGTGAGGCGCCTCGATCATATAAAATAACTCATGTGTAAATATGCTATTGAAGGCGCTTACGTCATATCAAAGAACAAGTTTTGTTATTCTTCCAAAATGGTTACCCATTTAGTAATGGCCGAGATATTCGTTGCTTAACTTCAATTTACAATAAAAACACATTGTCTTGACAACGTAATGAAAATGTAGAATGATAATGTGAAAAAAATCCTCTCACGATGACGTCACTTCCGGAAAGAACCGGATGGATGAATCAGCAATTTAGTTTTCCAAAATGGTCAACCATTTACTAATGACTAAGTTATACCTTGTTTAATTTTAATTTACAGCAAAAAACCCTATCTTAACAATGTAATGAAAATACAGATTTCTAATGTGAAAAACATCTTCTCAAAATGACCTAACTTTCGAAAGGATGCCTTTGCAATTTAAACAGTCTGCAATTGAAAGTATGGTTTAGAAAACAAGCTGGTTTATGAAGAAAATGCCTTAAATTAATTGTATGAATACTTTTTATTAATATCACCTTAGCGAAAAATAATGTAAATAATATGTAATTTTGATAACAGCAATTATAAGTGTATATTTGAAAATATGAATTTAATTGAAGTTTAAAAGAAATGAATTATGGAAATGACAGCACCCGTCTAGTGTCTGAGCGACCGTTTGTAACAGTATATAAGGAAGTTGAAAAAGTATTAGTTTAAGTAAGATTCTTGACACGTTTTCCGTTCTAATCACAGTCTCGTCTTGAAATTTCGTTCTTCTTTGTTATATGTTATTGTATGTTATCTAATCTAAATTAATTGATTAAAAGTTACCTAATTCTTAATGTATACAAATATTATGAACGCTGGCGGACTTAGAAAATAGTCATACTACTTTGATGGAGTTTCGGCTTCAGACAGACAGACAGACAGACAGATACATGCACTCCATTTTTAATAGATTTCACCTTTATTTAACTCTATCACTATATATTCCCCTTAATTACTACTCTTCTAGTTTTTTGCCAATTTTAGATTTTCGCTCTAGATGAAGCCAACGCAACAGCCGGACGCAACTTTGAGTCTTCAGTTACTCCATTTTAATTCATACCGTCGAGTTTATTTTATCTTTTTATTGTCATACTTATCGTATCGTATACATATAGAAAAAAATTCGTCTTCTCCAAAATCTCCTCTTCATTGGACACCTTTTCAACGGACAATTACCACAGATTTTTTACTGAACTTTTTTTTCACTACATTTTTAATAATATTTTTCAAATATTTGAACTTTGGCTTTCTACAGTCAACTTATCTATCTGTATTTCTCCTCTGATGATAATATCTCGATCTTTGAAAAGCCTTGGCTTAAGGGAAGAATAATAAACACTAGTTTATTACAGAATACACCCTGCATTGATATTTGAAATAAATTTGAACATTCGTCACACAAGATTCTGCAATTAAAAAATAAAACTAAATGATTTGAGTAAAGACTCAATTTTGAGTTCTTAGAATAAACACAATCGCTATATATACATACATATATATATATATATATATATATATATATATATATATATATATATATATATATATATATATATATATACATACATATGTACACACATACATTTTAAAGGGGAAAACTTAGACACACATTCGAGTTGTAAAAATTATAACTCATTTCGACGTAGATCGGCCTCATTAGATGTATAACCGACCGCATTCAAAACATTCGAACCTGTACACCCACACACACTATATATATATATATATATATATATATATATATATATATATATATATATATATATATGTAAGTAAATGTCGTGTACAACAGAATCGTAGGATCAATTTTAGAGGACGCATGATTATAATCAATGAAACAGACGAGTCGAAAAAAAAAGGAAAATTGTTAAAATTACCTTAAGGCCTTATCGTCTGACCCACTGAGAGGACACGTCAGAATGGTAAATTAAAAACTAAAAGTCGAGTGAGATATGAGGGGAAAAACTTATTTCATTGATTAAAATAATGCTTCCTCTCTCTCTCTCTCTATATATATATATATATATATATATATATATATATATATATATATATACATATATATATATATATAGTGTTAATCCGGTTGTTGGTTTAGAAATGTTTTACGGTTCTTATAAGATAGTATTAAATAGAAAACAGAGCTGTATGTTAGTATATATTTTTTTGATTTATTCAAACGTGGTGTGCTACATAGATGCATACATGTTAAAGCGGCAACCTTATTCAAAGTCCAGCTTCCTCAGGCTACACAAAATCTACTATATTCATAGATATGTATATATGGTGTTCCTCTTTTTTTTTTGGTTTTTCTAATTATTAATTCTACCGTTTCCTTTCTACAGTTTCTATATTTGTCATATTTGTTTTAATTTCGTTATATTTCTTCTTCCTTCTTTATGTTCTCTTATTCTTTTTTTATTTTTCGGTTTTACCCTTCGTCGCTTTGCTCATATTTATTTATATTTATTTATATTTTTTTAATACATTCTCTGTTATTCTTATGACTATTATTTGACCTCTTCTTTTGTCCTTCTTCTTCTTTTTTCATCTTATTCATAATCTTATCTTTTGCTGGTTCAATTTATTCTGATTTAATTCACAAGTATTATACATATTCCTTCCTGTAAGTATTTAATGTATAGATGTTTGAAATTTATTTCATATTTGTTTGTTTTTTCATGTCTGTTTATTTAAGGTATGTATTGTATATAAGCCCGGTAGTATACCTAATAATACAATTCGTATTCCGTCTTTGTATCATTTTGAGTTTTTGCGCAACTATTCCCATCGTAGTTATTATATTCACAATGTTTTGACCGTTGTAACACTCTACTTACATCAGGTGGATCTTTGCGAACTTTTAAACCTTCTAGGTGAAAATGTAAATCTTTATATCAAAGTCCAGAAGCTGTAAGGCATTTTAAACTAAACCCTATATTTAATCCACATGTAATTATTTTCTCCTATTGTGCTTTGCAAAAACCACTCATGGAAGACTTAGAAGTTTCTCCAATTGTTTCGGCGTGCCTTGTGTTCTAATAATTATGTGTCACGGCTCGAATAGATTCGTTGAAGTACCATGTTACATAAGTCTGAAAATAAATACTCTTTTATAGAGATGTGTCTGGGGAGGGGGCACCCTAATAGGAGGTAAGACTTAAATCGGAAAATACGTCACATCCCTTGGCGAGCGGTTCTGTCTCTTAGCCTGCCGACACTGATCTAAACGAACAGAGAAACCTTCCGATCCTGACCAACCCGGCCGGATGATAGGCATGACCAGACGATGGGCACAGACTGCTACAAGTGGCCTGTATGTATATGTAAGTGGTATTTCTCCCTCCTATTAATTCCTTCTAAGTATCTCTCTTTACACATGCATTTGTTGTATGTCTTTGTTCTGTTAAAAATAGAACTCTTTAAAACAAAACCGGCGTCCACGTTTTTCTCGATCAACAAGCGCGGAATCGGAGCAAACAGTGCGAACATTGAGGAAAACTGGGTCACAACAGAATATGCACGGTGTAACATGTTATTACCCTGCGAAGGTAAGTTGTTTCCAACAATAATTCTTAGGTTGTTTTTTCAGTTCTTGAATTATCCTTGATTAAATCAAGTATTTTTCTTTCCCCCGGTTTATTTTAAAATGAAGACTCGAAAACACAAAAAGGATTTGTAATTATTTGATATTATTAATGATATATGTCTTTATTACCCAACCTTCTCGGTCGTTCCATTATGTTATTGGTGCCCGCACAGGATCTCCTCGCGACTCGTTAAAAATATTTGCCCTCCCATTATTGTATCGCTGATAGTATCTATCATAATTTCTTGTTTACTTTTTTTCTCAACTCATGACAAATGTATTGTTTGTCATCCAGCTCTTAATACATAATATACATTACGCACTACGAATAACATTATACTAGTACCCTACATTCTAAAAGCGAACTGTTGAAACCACGCTATGGTCGTTTTAATGGCTATTTCAAATAATCAATATTATTATAATTAGTATTATTACTTTATCTAACAACCCTTTGCTCATCTCGTTATAGATGTTTTTTATTTGGTATGGATGTATGCGTATTCATTCTTAAACAGTGTTACATGTTTTGTCCTGCCATTTGTCATCACTAAGTTAAATTAATGTATTTATCACGTATTGATTTCCATTTAGATTCTTCACACTAAGACATTATTCTTCTACATTATTTAAAACTACTTATTTTTCAATTAAACTCGTTACTCATAATATGTTATAATAACACCCGAATTCCAAAAACGCATTCCGAATCACATTCCCCTCTTGGTCTACATTTCATAAGCTTACTATTTTAACCGAAGCTATCGTCAGTATAATAACTATTACGAATTACCATTATAATTATAATTAGTATTATTACTTTCCCTATTTCCCATTGGCAATCCAGTTACACACACGTGACCTATTCCTAATTATTATTCCTTAAGTTTATTTTATCCGTAAATAATGTTACACATTCTATCAAATAAATTACGTTTAAAGCATGCATATTTAGTTATTCACTGTGTAAACACCATCGTTTATGTTTCTTTGTATTTGAAGTTTACCATTCTTTTTTTCTCAGAGTCCTCCCTTTGAATGCTAACAATTCTGGTTCTTCTACACAATGCAAACCACATTTTTTATGTTGTACTCTGACCATAACCTAACTCTTACCTTCCACTACTTACTTTAACTTAGAATTACTCGAACCCAAAACTAATCATAACCAAAAGTTTAGGTTTAGTTCGGGAAAGCTGGTTTAGTTTGGTTCATTTTGTGTAGAAGCACTGAAATTCCGTCTCAAATAATGATTATCTCTTCATTTTATCTTCTGTATTTACTTTGATTCCTAATAACGTTCTTTCTTTTGTTGATTATTTGTATATGTTATTGCATGGTGTGATCTACCATATTTAGTGAATACATAGACTCTTCACGACACTATGTATAGACGAGATTACGAAGCAGGCTCGGATCTGCTTCTGTTGCGCTGAGACTCTTTGCCGAAATATACTAGTCTAGGATACGTTCTCCACAACGAGTCCGGCAGAAACTAGGTCATTTCGTTGGACTTTTATCTGTCGTGCTTAAGTATTAGTTCTGGGTAGTTTAGGACGTTCACCCTCTGAGGCCTTGCCTCCCCTCTTTAGGGATGAGTTAATTTATTTCTATCTGATTGAGACGCATCGACCGGAAATGCTTACGTTGCTGTGTAGGCATTTTTAATAGGCCAAAGTCTCTTTTCTTTAGAGGCGATGGCTTTATTATCTCCATTTCCGGTCTTGTACCACATTTTCCTGTGCGGGAAGCAAGTAAATGCACATTCTTGAAGCAGTCTTTTTGTTACATACTATTCTGTACTTCTACAAAAACACATTCTTCTAAATATACCGCCATGTTGTCTTATTTATTATCGGCCCTTCATGGGCAAAACCGTATCTCACACATTTTTTTTGTTTATCCCTCTTTTTATCTATCTATTTATTTCGTATATGATTCATCAATTATTCATTCCTTGACAAGCCTTTTTATTTTTATTCACTTATTGATTCCTTTTTCTAACTGTTTTTCTCTCAAGAGTTTTACATTCCACTATCCCTCTATTAATTTTCATTTAGAATCCCGCGCCTTTTTGCTTTCATTGCAGCCATTATTCTTCCTCGCAGTCGACGTGGGACGTGTTTACGTCGTTATTTCATTTTATCCTTTATCTTTTATCATTTTTCTTCCATATAACACAAAACGCTACTTTCAATGCTTTGCGACTGGTATCTCCTAAAGCTCCGATCGAATCACTGGCTATCGAGTTTCGATAGAATTTTAATATCTCTTCAACGAAACATTCTCGAGCGAATTCAATAGCCCTCTTTGCACAATCCTATGGCAGTTCCATTTCCGATGGGCCTTATTCATTGTATAGCGGCAGTGCATCCACCCATTCATACGTGCCATTATTATCTCCCATTTCCATCTCCTTCTTCAATTCTCCCAATTCTTCTTGTCAATGCGTTAAAACTGAATAATTTAGCTGCATGTCAACTGCCCCGGCTCGTATAAACGAAACAACTTGTGAACCAGGATCTCATATGCAGAATAATATCTATTGACTTAGTTGTCATAGTTATAAACTTAGTTATGAGTGATTGGTTAAGGCAAAATATGGTGCACATAACGATAAGGCTCAACTTTACACTCACAAAGAAGATGACCACAGAAGGATTCGAAAAAGGATTGATGTTTAAGGAGGAGGCATTACTTCGACCGATCCAAAAAGTATATCATTACTGGACCAATTCTCTTGCTGTCTGAAGTCAGTTACGATCGAAGAAGGGTTACTGTTAGCACATTCAGGGAGGTGTAACTCCGAGGACTTTTTTATCCTTCCTGTGCAGAGTACAAACTCGAATTCGAGATCTAGTAGAGAATGCCATCTTCTGTTCCCTGCAGTCTTATTATCACAGACAAAACCTTAATTTACTTCCTTACTTGATCGTTATTTCAATGTTAGGTTCTCGACTGTGCTCCAATCTTTGCACCCCTTATAAAACATTCACGGTAAACTTTTTTTTAACTAAACCCACTGTAAATAATTTCCCTGTCTTCACATATGTATCCAGAGCTAAACGGAAGTTCCTTCCCTGAGCAAAGATTCTTTCCAAATACTACACGCCAGTTGAACACAATTAAACGAGGATGCTTCTAACGAAATTTCTCTGAGTTCACGTATTTTACATGAACATTTATGTTTTTATTCACCCGAACATTGTCGTTTTTAAATTCAATGTATATAAATTCTTGTTGACCCGTCCTCTCAGGTAATCAAATTCTGTCTGTTTTTTACGAGTGTCTCCAATACTCGTGTTCGTCTCACCATTTACCTGACAAACCAATTAATGATTATTCTTTGAATAACTTTCGGGCCTTGATAAGCATCTACTAATTAGAAAAAAGAAAGTACTAATGATTAACAGACGTTATCTACATGTCAGCATCTACTCAATTCAACGTTCC
Source organism: Sepiola atlantica (assembly GCA_963556195.1). Taxonomy (NCBI): domain Eukaryota; kingdom Metazoa; phylum Mollusca; class Cephalopoda; order Sepiida; family Sepiolidae; genus Sepiola; species Sepiola atlantica. The sequence goes on from OY744541.1 coordinate 69,909,472, forward strand.
TTGTCGGGAAACAAATATTACCTTTCGTGGGAAACTAATTCTGGATTTAAATCTCAAATTAAAATATTTACATAAAGTCAGATATCTTAATATTATTTATACTATACTCACAGCTTGTCAAGGCACGAAAGCCACTCAAGTATAAGGGTGAATGAGATTGTTTGTTGCCGATTATCAACACCTTTGAAATATTGTAAAAAATAACTCTAATAGTCAGAATAGGCTTATCTAAGTCAGCGGTTCAACAATATTTTTTTTATATAGAACTTAAAAACGACTATGTTGTACTCCGCTGAGAAGTAGCCCCGCGAATTGTATCGTACAAATCGGAAGTTCTTGGACAACAAATATTTTTCATGGTATTCTCGTTTCGTTTTAATTACACAGAAAAAGAAAGGAACATTCCTTACATTCGCTGACGCAAAACTAGTTTTGTCTGTGACTGTTTTAACAAATGAAAAACTACCTGCTACGAAAAAGGCATGTGGTCTTCAAGAGCTCTTGGGACTACCTTAAAAAGCAAAGTTTCAAAAGTCATCTGAATTTTTTTCAAAATGGAACACTCTTCCTACTCATAATCAAAGTGTAGTATCTGTTCCGATGGACACTGCGCCCCCTAGACTGGTATTGTCTTGGTCTTCGGAGCTTGATTTACGCCGGTCTATGGGTTTGTCCTGTGCAGTTCTAGGAGGTCCACCCTCCCAGGCTTCGCCTCCCCTCTTTGGGGAGGAGTAAGTTTATTGCTTACTGCCTGAGGCGCCCCTACCGGGGAATGCCGACGGGGCTACTCAGGCAATTTTTAAACCCCACTTTCCCGACCCGACCTTGGGTCACATCTTACTTGTGGGAGTAAGATCAAAACTGGCCTTGTGCCTAACTCCTGGAGAGGAGTAAATCAATACTCAGTGCGTTACTGACTCAGCATATACTTTGTGAGAGAAACAAATAACACATAGGTAATCTGTCAATTACTTAATCACATCAGTCAATTGAATTAACACGTGCAGTCGCCAACTTCTTTGTTCACAGAAACACTTCCGACGAAGACGTGTTTTTTCATGTAAATAAAATGTATTATTATGTATATAGTTGTGTTTATTTATTACTCTCGAATATATGTTGTTATGCACCAGAGTAAAACACAGTTATTTAATATCTTTCTTATGACATACATTTTGTTAGGAAAATATTTCACAAACTAAATACACTTCTAACTAATAAAATGATATCTTTTCGGAAGAAGATGTTAAGAATAAAAATTATGAATTCAGGGATAATGTTAAAAAGTAGTATTGTCGGTAGTTCAAATGTTTCTATACATTCACGTTTCTGACATAAACATTTACTTATTTTAATATAAATATATATATATATATATATATATATATATATATATATATGTATATATATATGTATATGTATACATAATGTATGTTTCCTTCAGTAGTTGAACACTCTTGACGACAGTTGACACGAAAAGGTTAAAACTGTCGCTGATTTCTCAGCTTGTTCATAGTGTTCGAGTGGGTTAAAGCGTCGGAATTTGAATTATAACATTACTCCTGTTTCGGGTGTTCGAATTCTGCGACCGGTAGTTATAATTATATCTCTACTGACGATTCCCGAAAAAGTGAAACTTATAAGTATGTAGTTAAAAACAAGTAGAAGTATTTGTTGTCGCAATCTATCTGTAGTTAGTAGTATTAACACATCCGCCATCGTAGCTTTAATGCGTGTTCTTTCAGTAGTTGAACAATCTTAACGACAGCTGTCTAATACAGGTTTAAAATATCGCTGATTTATCAGATTATTCATAGTGGCCGAGTGTGTAACGGCGTCGAAATTTTGGTTATATCATCACTCGTGTTCCGGCTTTCGAATCCTGAAACCAGTATGAATAATTATCTCTACACTGACAATCTCCGAATTGAGGAAATATATACGTATGTAGATAAAACAAATATTTATAATATTTATAATTATATATATATATATATATATATATATATATATATATATATGTGTGTGTGTGTGTGTGTACGTAGGTATGTGCTCTTAAGTTTAATTAGTAGCAGTTTTAATTCGATTAGAGTACTCTCGAATCAATGTAAATAAATATAAAATATTTATAAGATATCTTACTTTGTTGGTGAGTGAGATTTGCTAAGGACAGATTTCTGACTATTGTAAAAGCTGTCGAGCTTAAAGTCTCAGCTTGAAAAGATGACCATGTAAACCACACTGAGGAGCGGTGATGGGGTGAAACGGCTGTCTAGCGACAGAATCCTACGCAATGTATCGTCCCTACTTAAACTGTCTACACACATTCTCTGCCGACATACATATCTCCTACATTAAATGAAACGCACTCTTCTCACCTGTCCTGGTATGTAAACAGTCTCACATTGTTTTTCTTCAATTACTGTCATTGCTCATGTTTTACTCTAAATATCCCTACGTTTACACACGTATCAATTAAAAATATAACTACCGTTATCTACTGTTGTGTATATAAATAATTTAAGTTTCTTTATACGATGCATATTGTAAAATCTTGAATTACATTTTAAAACGAAATACATCTACAGTTCTACCAAAATAAGAATAATGGTTCCCTTAGTTGGACAAATCAGTGTTACTGAAGTTTTGTACATAGAAAGCTTACCTATTCATTTGATTTATTTTTCAGGCTCTCATTTTTCTCTTTTCGAGTTCGATACTTCCCAAGGAGTAAAACACGCGAAATATGCCTCCGAAATAGATTGTGTCTCCAATAAATTGCATAGAAAGAATCTTTACATATAAAGTTTCATGCTAAAAACAAAAACAAAAACGCAGGTACACGGTTTAGTCCTGTTTTCATCACCTAAATTACGTATAATGAAGTGTTTATTTTCTGATTTTTTTCTGCTACTCTACTATTCATTTTTTTAATGAATATAATTTTTTTTAATTTTCCCCAGGCAACGCCGGGGCTCGTGCCCTGCTAGTATATAGATACATTTTGAAAAAAATATGGTTCTTATTCACATTTTTCTCTTCGGCAAACGATGACACTTGCTGAGAAAAGAAATGTTTATTACTCGAATTACTCTCTGATGAAATAGCGTCTATTATTATCATAACAACCTGCGTATGAGAAAAGACGGAAATAGTAGTTTTAAAATAAAAAATTTGATTGTATTAGCTATTAAAACATCAACGATCGTTTAGTACCATTTTTGAAATAGTGTTTTCTTGTGTTCGGATATAAAACTGTCTCATTCGGAGTTTTCTTTAGGAAATAAAATGTTCACTAAAAAATATATACTTTCTATTTTCAATATTTGCTTTTTTCTTTCGATGCTGGTAAAACACCGCAAAGCATTAGATTTTTCTTTTCGTGTGTCATAACAATCACTTTTCTGTGACTAATGTTCCACTTTATATAGATAACGTGTTTCATATATATCAACATATGTAAGCTGATTCGTATAGATTTACGTTTAAACTAAAAAAATATTTTAAAAAATATTTTGATAAAATATATAAATATATATATTTAATGGACACTATACATATTTATGATCATCCATTGGTACTTTCAGTCAACTCACAGGTTAAATATCCGATGATTTAACGAACTGTACATTACGACTGTGCGTCATACTTTAATTACATAGGTCAAAGAACAGGTTCATTTGGTATATTTGACGCAGTTTCTAATGTTTCAGTAAAACTGAAGGTACCGATAGATGTTCATAAATGTGTAAAGTGCCCATGAACGAAATTATATATTGTTGCACAATCATAGAGCATTCTTATTATTTTTTCTATAACACTGAATTACACTATATACATATAATAAAACATCCACAGGGTAGTAATCCAAAGAATTTCAACCGGGTTTATAAAATGTGCTCATTATCAAATAGAACTTTTATATATTATTATTTTAATTTACACAGACATGTAAAAAATCTGTGACACTGGCATGTCGATGTTATCGATCAACAGTATTTATAA
>OY744541.1:69918476-69928476 GCA_963556195.1 Sepiola atlantica
GTATACCATATTATTACGATAAACATGTTTTTATTCTATACGTGTTTATTATTACAGGGATAGGTGTCATACCTTGAACCCGAGGTTTGAACGATTTAAACAATGTGCTTTCTAATCGATTGTAATCGTTTCTTGTTTTGAGTGGGGAATATAAAAGAAACTGTGTTTTTAGTACTATTCGTCTCTAATATCGCGCTTTTTCTTGTGTAACTATGTGATAAAGCTAAGATTGAAATATCCATTAACTTCGAAACCCAAGAGTGCGCAAGTGTCGTTTCGTCTTCGACGACGTCTCGTGTCTCGCGTAATGGGTACCCAAGAAAACAAATTATCCCCCCCTCTAATCGAAAAGAACTTGTTTTTGCCTCAGCGTTCGGCGATAACACTAAATAAGTCGTTAACCTTGTACATTTAAGAGTCGACCGTGTCTAATAATAGCTTTCCATTCTCATTGGTGTCTCAATGCGTCAAAAGTATTGTGAACATTTAATTTGTCTATTATGACATATCTACCGTTGTGAAGGTTTTTAATGTTGAATTACTATGCATATTGGAAACACGTAATTGTATGTATGGAATTAATATGTGTTAAAGTCCCAAACAAATAAGACACTACTTCAAATAAAACTATCACATGGTTGTAGAAACAGTGTCACGTAAAGAAAAAAAAGTAAAAACAAGTCAACTAAATTGTCTACGCAGACTTAACTTTTTTAACCGGCTAAGCAAACCAGCTTTGTTGAACCTGTTGTTTCAGATATTAAGAATTCAACATAGCAACAAAGATTAATGAACACAGAAGCCGTTCAATGAGAACAATACAACACGATGTCGATGAAAAACTAAACTTCAGTGAACTTAGATACCACACATAGTTACATATAGAAAAAAACAGACAAACATATATACCCATTTTACATCGACTTATTGTTTCTCTCTATTCCACAAAAGAAATTAACTGTATTAACTTGCATAGATACATAGTTAATGCATATAACACTGTAAAAATGTAAATACTATATGTGCCTTCCCGACGTTACGCAGTATGCAGTGAATCATTTTAGGTGTAAAATTTTAATCGTATACATTAAAAAGAAACAACATTTTTTTGTAAGTAAAACTTAATTTTATATTGTCAAATTTAATATGTCGATATTCGAACTTGCTGATTTTGATAGTCTGGCATAATTAAAAAAGTGTTTCCATAATACGTATTTTCCGTGCTGGACTACATACTTTGTTTAAATGAAGTATAACGGAGTACATAAGTATTGTACCAATAACATTGTTAAAAATACACAAAATAAAAAATTGGCTAATCATAATTAAAGTTGACAGCTTAAATGATATTAATGCACAACTTTTCAAAATAACTATATGTTAGGTGTTGTGGTAATTACATAAATATAACAATAGTTTTAAATTTAAATGTGTTTCTTTCATTTGTAGTATGGTATGGCTTTGGTGGTACACCATTAAATGGTAAAGTTTACCACACAGTAAACAATGTGTCCACATTACTCAACTTGTCACCTAGAATACATATTCCATAATTTATAATGATGAGCTCAATAGTTTAAGATTTTATTAAGCATATACTTCTTATTGACACTCACGTGTACACCGATCTTTCATAAAAATATATCACTTAATTTGGCTCAAAAATTCATGTTGGGCATTTTATTACTCTATAATGTTGTTATATCTAATATATTTTTAAAAGTGTTCTTCGAGGCGGGTGAAAGTTTAGAGAGCGCACCCACTTACGTGTAAAGTTTATAAAACAACAATGTTTATATTTTATTCAAAAATGTATAATGATCGTTTAATACAAATAAAAAATAAAAATAAAATATTAATAAATGATTATATTTTCACCGTGTTGTCTAGAATATATATTCTAAAATGTAGTTTAGAAGTATACCCTGTAAATATATATATATAGACCAGTTAATGCCTCAAGCTGGGATTGAAACTCGACCGTCGAGCTGACGGTCAGCGCTTTTAACCCCTACTGACTGAATGTAAGATATATCTCAATGTAAACATGGCAATTGCCGTGGCTCGAATTAGTTTTACCTAATGAGCTATGCCTTAAAGCGAATGGCAGTTGGCGATATCCTTACAAATTAAGCTCTACCCGGGAGGGAGCTTTATATAGTCATCCACATACAGACTGTTTCGCTCATCAGTGCGGCTATATATATATATATATATATATATATATATATACAATGATATTTTAATACCTACAGACATCGATGGTTCATGCTAACGCAATCTTCAGTGTAGGAACTAATTCTCAACGGTCGGTAGGCGCGAACCTCGATCACAAATCGCCACTGATTCGTAGTCGGTAATTTTACCCATCCAATTAGCCAATTAGTTAGTTAATATAGAGGAACTTTAAATGTAAATAGCGAAAATCGGCGGCTATGTACCAGGCAGTATAGAATGATCTACGAAACGGCGTTCGGATCGTGAATATAGCTATTTGTACTGCTTGTTATTAAAGCTACTCGAGAGGGCCCATCCTTTGTGGGAGGGGATATATATATATACGCAATACTAACTTTATATACATATATATATACATAGATACATAATTATATATATATATATATATATATATATATATATGAACATATCTAACTTCATGTATAAATAGATATATACGCTACACATATATAAGTTTATATATTATATATTTATATTATATATTTATATATATATATATATATATATATATATATATATATATATGTATACGCGGGTTTGTGTATTTGTAAACAAATGCACTGATCTCACGTAGGCTTGATAAATAGACCTTTAAACTTGACCCATAATATTTTTTGTTATTTCAAAACATCTTGTTATGTTATCAACATTTCTATCTATCTATCTCTTTTTCGTGCGTATGTATGTACATACATGTGTGTTTTTTGTTTAGCGTATGTGTCTTGAAGGTTAAGTCAACTACTTTGTAATGTAAAAAATGTGCTAATACTTCGGTCTGAACACGGTCTTTAACCTTGAAGGTTGATGAAATGTGCGGCTTACAGATGTTTTTCCAAGCGGTGAACACGATAAACCGCATAACCGAGTTTCCTTGGCGCTAGAAGACGAACCACAATAAAACCACATATTTATGAATGACAACATATCAACCATGTCTACACTTTCTCTCCGATGACTGTTCCGACTGGTGCGGGCGTTACAATTACAACAATGAAGTAAAAATAGAACTGTATCAGTGGATCAATTCCTAATTATACCGACCAGAACGCTTAATGGCCCCTATTTGTAAACCATACGAATCATCACTGCCAATCGTGACCGTATTCGTAGTGCGCTCGCGAGCATTTTCCAACCTGAACTGCCCTGACGATGGTACCATTTTATATGCACCACAGAGCGCGGTGAACTCAACAATCCAATACCCGACATTTAAGCGTGGTGATCGAGAAGATAACTCACAAGAAAAAACAAAAAGAGAATATCTCTATATAGCATCAAAACTATCTGGATCTTGTCGTTTATCTAGATGTTGTGTTTCCTTGCACACGGTACGCCGTTACATGATTGTGACGTCACAAACAAATAGCGTCGTCACATTAAAAATCCTTTATAACTTCACACGGCGATAGCATCAGTACTGAAATGATGGCAATTACTAAAACAGATTCAAGAAAACGGGAACATATCGTTTATTGGCGTCAAATATGCTAATTAAACAAAAAGATAAATCCGAAATCATTATTCTCTCTCTCTCTCTCTCTCTCTCTCTCTCTCTATATATATATATATATATATATATATATATATATATATATATATATATATATAATTTGGCTATTCACTGCCAACTTACTACCTATGTAATTCCTCTATTTTTTGAAAAGTCTGGCTGAAGGAAAGAAGAAATAAACATGCTTTTATTGAATACACCTTGCATTTAAAAACTGAAGATGATATAAGTTTGCCATTCTTACATTGTTTCATTTCTCTTTTCTCAATTCTCTCTCTCTCTCTCTCTCTCTCTCTCTCTCTCTCTCTATATATATATATATATATATATATATATATATATATATTAGTAAGTTTTTGAAAGGCTGTGGGCAATGCAATTCCGGGTAAGATGCAAGATGAAAGGAAAGGAACAAAAACAATAAAAATAAATCGAATACGATATAAGACTTACTATTTATTTTTCCTTTTTTTTCCTTTTTTTTTTTTTTTCTTACATAACAGCAAGAGTGTTTTAGCTGTCCGGGTGATTGAAAATCACTATTTGATATTTCGGGAAAAGACATCCCTTTTTCAAAAATAATTATACCAGAAGAAGAATAATATTTTATTCTTCTCCGACTGTGTAGAGAATAATACAAAACAAAATGGCTGCCAGATATAGACCGCAGCAAAAAAAACAGTTTCACAGGGAATATAAATTAAGTTAAGTTTTATTTTAATATTATGTTAAATATATGATTGGTGTTTAAAATATTAGTGTAATGTTGGTTAGGTGTATGGTGTTCGATAAACTGTTATTTTTGATAATATATATATATCATTTTTTTATTTTATTTATTTTTTTTTTTTTTATATTTGAATATTTACTTTGTTTTATCTTCGTATTTTTAATTTGTTTATCTTTCTATCGTAATTTAAGAATTTTAATATAAATTAAGGTAATTAGTCTCATATTTTAAATATTCTAGATCTATCTACTTATCGATTTCGATTATCATCTATTAAAGAAGTGTTATTAATATATATATATATATATTGTTCATAGTTAAATAGTTTCGTGTGGAATCCGAGTAAGAGAGTTCAATGAACTTTTTGACAGAGCAGTGCCAGGCTTTACCTTAACTCTGAGAAGGGGTTAGTTTATTGATAATCGCCTGATCCGCCCCTAGCAGTAAATCTCGACAGGGCTTCCCAGGCATGTTAGTGGGCTTAAGTATAGTTAATGTTGTGGATAGTCTTCTTCAAACAACATCTAACCTTTCTTCCAACCTCAGACAATGGGTTAAATTATATGTCTAATACCTGTTGTTTAAATTTTACAAAGAATCAGTGGTGTATGAATGTTCACGTCTCCATTTCTCCACTTCGTATGAAGTTAAATAAGAATAAGTATAGACTACAGCTATCTCAAAAAGGTTATATAAATCTGTTAATCAATTATGTTATAAAAATATATAAACATGTACAAATTTTGAACATTAAAAATATTTATATATATATATATATATTTCACTTGACTTTTTTATATCTCAGGAAGCAATATAATGTAATGTAATTTTGAATGAATAACTCCTTTCACACATAAAATATTATCTTGTAATATTTATGCAATATATATATATATATATATATATATATATATATATATATATATATGAATGTATGTAGTTATATAGAAAATATTGCTCTTTTTATATAGATTTGTTATCATATATATATATATATATACATATATATATATATTCATATATATATACATATACATACATATATATATATATATATATATATATATATATATATATATATATATTATATGTATATTCAACGGATTTCAAGCCAAATGTATATGATGGACAGAGTACGTTATTATTTTAACAGGAAAAAGTTGCGCTATACTTAGCAATTTACTTGGTGCTACACAGCGGCAGACTTAAAGTATTAGATGTGAGCCGATACCCTGGCTTTCTTAAATGTTTTTTGATGGGATAGAGTTGTTGACTTTTCTCCTGACTTAATCATTTCTGGCGAGGAACCAGTGTATAACACACCCCTTAATCTTCCACTTACACACACACATGTCACACGTTCATATGTACTATATTAAACTCTCTCTATCTCACAGACTATATATATATATATATATATATATATATATATATATATATATATATATATATATATATATATCCATAAAACTGGTATACGTATATTTAAGAAATATTATTTGTGTTTCTACGGCCTGTTGTCTCACGGATTAAAAGATGTAAAGGATTTTCCACTGTGGCAGTCGCGTTTACAAGATTAATGTGTTCAAACCGAACCAAAAAGTGGAGTTTGAATAGACTATAGACTATTTTAAATGTATGTGTCTTTTAGAACATGGTCTTTCCATCCAATATGAGTTTTATCTTTCGTTATTTTATGTGCAAATGATTCAACACTTACGAAGGTAAAACACAACTCGAGGTCAAATGTGAATATGATTGTCAGTATGATGATGAACATACTATGAGAGGGTTTACGCGATGAATTGATTGGACAACTTAGATTACTTAAAAATACATGCATTTCTTGATTATTTGACTTGATGAAAACCATGTTATAGGTTGCAGGGAATCAGTTGCAAAGCAAGATATTCTAATACTTCACTGTTATACGTTATTGACTGAAACTTGGTGGACACATATTTTACTCCATTTAATGTAATCTCGTTTTTATGAGCCACTAATTATGAAGGCAAAACACTATTCGAGGATAAGTTTATGAATTTTTCAGTTCAATTATAACGAATACTATGATAGGCTTGAAAACAATAAATGGAATAGACACACTTTGATCACCTGAGAGGAGGGTTATACAATTATTTCTTGACATTAGATTTTTAAAGACCTTTTTTTTAGTCTGTAGGTAATCAGTCCCGCTTCAATGATCCCCAATAGTTGTTTATTAAACTTCCATAACTGAAATGTATTACATAGATATTATTTCCATTTAGATTGATCCAGCTTATTATGTAATCTTTTTGTATAAAAATGACTCATTACTTACTTAAATTAAAATTTGTTAAAGGATAAATAATTATTAGATTGCCAGTGGTATAATCATCAATAATATGCGAGGCTTGAAAATGCTAAATAGAATTATAACATTTGATTACTTAAGAGTACGTAGTTACAAGTTTTGTTAGATATTACGTGAAAAACATAACGTTATAGTAGGTTGGGAAGCAGTCCTGTATCAATGTGTTCTGATATGAACCCTTTAGATGTTAAGGACTGAAGTTTGAGGAACAATTAAGACATGGACTGAGGTGTAGTTGTGTTAAATATTAACAGACAGATTAATGGATAGATTAGGTGTGATAGGGGGTCCACAGAACGACAGTTAAGCAAACAACGGTATTTGGGGCGAGGCCCTTTCTCCCTTTTCCTTTTTCTTTGTTCTAAGCCTTAGCCAGTGAGACTTGAACGAAAGAAGACGTGTTTACCAGCTGTCCGCGAAACTAGAAACAGCAGGCGAAGAGCGGCTAATGTAGTAAAGACTATTAATCCAATCAGTTCTCATCACGCCCCCACCTTCCTCCCGTCTCTCTCTCTATATCTCTCACCGATTGCCGTGATGGTCTATATAACCGGTTTAACAAACATGATTTGATTGGTTAAATATTCTATAGGTAGAATTTTGGGGATCACACTAAAGTTTTGGCAGTTCGGGTTCAAATTAATTCAACTTTTAACAGCAGTTGTCTAAACAAAGCTAATCTGTGTTTAATAATTGGTGTATCTATATTCATAGGTATTAAAACGTCATTGACTGAAAGAGAAAAACACATTTTGTTCGTTAGCGTATGGTGTAACACAATCAAACAAACATTTTCAGCTATTCATTTATAAGTTAGTTTTTTAAAAAAATAAACTAACATGAAGGCAGATTTGGACAGAGCACAAAATAAGGAAGAAAGATGCCTATGTGTTACATATTCGTGACTGCAATTTTAGATATAAAGAATGCGGGACATCAAGGGGTCATACGGGTGCCCCCAGTAAGACGTGATGAGGGAGGTTCTTCTTATTTCAGGCGAGACACTCCAGCAGAGGGTGTTTACTTCCTTCCCACTGCAGGAAGATGTGACACATAGCCCGAAAGTATGGGGAGTCAGGCAATCAAAATCAGGAAAGAGAAGTCTGACCTCTTCAAATTGCCTGCGAAGCCCCAGCGGATTTACCTAGTCAAGGTTTCTCAGGCATTAAGAAATAAATTTACTACACCCAGGAGAGAGGAGGTAATACTCGGGAGGGTGAACCTTCTAATACAACACTGGACGAATACCCCAGTCCGACAGATAAAAGCCCACCAAAATGGCCCCGTTCATTGGGGAAGTGATTGTCGAGATGGGAACCAGCACTGGTATATCTCTCAACCTCGATGGTCGCCAAATAAATTCTCACACTAAAGCGGATAGACGCGAAAAGTCGCCGTTCCCGATTTAGCGTTATTGAGGATGAGGATAGAAGTGGGCGCATAATGTTACGTTAATAGTGCAAGACCTAGGCGTATGTATATTCCCCCTCTCTCTCCCTCTTTCACTTGACAGTGACCTGTCTATTAAAATGTTAGATCTCTCTGTTTTCTAGTGACACTTTATTCAGTTTAATACACCTTATATCATATTGATTCCTTGCCTTCTTTCCCTCTCTCTTTCTCTCTGTCAGGTGTATGTTTTTTTTATATGAAATTACTAAAGAATATATTTTACGTATAAACGTATTCCGATAATTTTTAATAAAACTGATCGGAAAATCACGAAGTAAACACCAATCAGAAAAATGTTCACCAGACAGAGTCACGAGTAGCAATGGCGAATGAACCAAAAAGTAAACAACCAGAAAAAAGAGATATTCAGATATAAATGAAACCTACAGTAAGAAAAGAATCAGGCTTTCAGTTGTATGGTTCTTTTGCATTTTTATTTCTTGTCTTATTCTTGCAAAAATACTTTAATATTAAACAGAAATATTTATATTATGTTGATTTTTTATTATTATTGCTGTACATACATGTGTATATATATGTATACATATATATATATATGTATAGATAGATAGATAAACACACATGCATGCATATATATATATGTGTATATATATATATATATATATATATATATATATATATATATATATATATATATATTATGTTGGCCAAGCATTCCTTCGTATTTTAGTGGATATAAATGCAAATAATTTTCTACGCTCGACTTAGAAATCTTGATAATCTTTGCGATCTGTCTGGTTGTCAAACGGCAATCCTGTTAAAAATATCGGCTTTAGCTGGCCAGATCAATGAGCAATTCTCTCCGGAAATGTCTATTTCTGAATCGGGGAAACCATTTTAATCCACATGTTCTGTAACAGCATTCTCCCCATACACATGGCATATCTTTATTCGGGTTTATGTGGCTTTTTTCCTGTTCTGCAGTAAAAATGCATCATATGTAGGTGGTGATCTGCATAATCTTTTACTCTTGGACCTAAAATATAAGCAAACATATAAGAACTTCTATGTCAACGTATTCGCTACACCAAATACATGATTTTAAGAATAGCAATATAAAACGATTTTAGTAGGCCACAAATATAACATAAAAAAAACGAACCAACGTTTTGGCTTACCCAATATATATAATTATTACGCATACACACATATATATGGTTTAAATTTTAAAATACATTTTTTTCACTGAAGACCTGGCTTATTCGATGGGTGCTGAATATTTACTACGAGCAGCATGTAACCGATGAAGAGGTGTCAACGTTATCTGGATACAAACCTCGACAATTAATGCAGACTTTAATGAAAAGATGAAATTACCTGTATCGGCAATATATGGAGACACAAACGACTCTAGCATTTATTCTTTACTAGTAGAGTTGCCGGCCGTAAGCCAGTAAGAAGACCAATATATAAATGTATAGATCGGAAGGCAATGGAACTATTTCGTTCAATGGAGAAAATGACAATGTAAAGTACCATAGTCGTCGACACTTTATGAAGGCAGGGCTGTCCATGATATATATATATATATATATATATATATATATATATATATATATATATATATATATATGCATATATATATATATATATATATATATATATATACATATATATGCATATATATATATATATATATATATATATATATATATATATACACATATATATGCATATATATATACATATATAT
>OY744541.1:69933476-69935976 GCA_963556195.1 Sepiola atlantica
GTTTATTGTGTGCAATTTTAAGAAGTGTCCATTTCAAAATTCAAATATGTCAGAGTTGCAGTAAATTTAAGCAATAGTCATCGTATTCAAATTATGCAAAATTCAATGAATTTGAATTTTTTGTAGACTCTGTAAGCTTTAGGATGAAATTTAAAATATGTTCTTAATATATATATATATATATATATATACTTTATTTAGATACTGTATATTACATATTTCAGCAATGTACCGCGGTTTCATTCAAAAGGGGCAGATTTAGACATTTTAGTAAATCTCTGTGCCCAGTGGAATCATCGGCAAGCTGACATGATTGTAGTCTCGTCCCGATAGGGAATGGCATCAACAATGAGAGAAAACGGTGTATCTCTGAGGGGATCCCCGAAAAAATCCGGTGTGGTATAGTAATTAACTAAGACTTAAGGGAGATCGATGTTAGTTCGTATGAAAGGCCTTCATTTTATTCCCTAGCAAGTGTTATTTATTTATTTATTTATTTATCTGTTAGCAAGTTTTATTTATTTATTCATATGTTCTATTTCGGATTTGTAATGTTATTGTTTTACCTAGTCTGAAAAAATACGAAAAGGGCAGCTATGAAATTTGCCGTTTGGGTTTGTGAAATTAGGGTGCTTATTTGTTGTCGTTTTTGGGAATAAATTGATGTATCGGATTAATTGTTCGATATAGTGCTGAAAAAGATGATGCAATAATATTTTTATGGACTTAACGTGTTTGTTTATTTTTGTTTATTGTATTGTTGTTTTCGTATTTTCTTGATCTTAATGGGAGGATATTTAAAAAAGCGGTGTTTCGTTGATATGTCCCGTCCATAACCAGTAGTGTAGAAAACAACAATTGTTTATAAACGAAATGATGGATACTATCTGTTATTTCCGTTTTATGGGTATAAGTTTAGTCTCTGGGTGGGTGTTGTTAATTGCTATTTTATTGATGGTGTGTTAATAATATTAATATTTAGTGTATTTCAGAAAAATTATTAAATTCTTTATCTTATTATTTTATTTTATTCCACTCGTACGCGTACTCCCCTCTATGCGCACCGGCAAATAAACTTATATACACATACGTGCGTGGAATCACAAGCATGTCTATATACACCATCTGCACGCATATGTGTATGCACGCACGTAAACACATCTACACTCACATGTACGGGGGGTTATTAATTTTATTTTTTATTTTTTATTATTTATTTTTTATGTTTTTTTTTATTAATTTAATATTTTATTTATTTTATTAATATTATTTTATATTTTCTGCTCCTATACATACACACGCGCACCCGCGTGCTTGTACATAACCATGGACGTATACACACGCATGTACACTCATCTTCATTTATACAGGGGTGGGCGGGTGATTTGAGAATCTATTATATGGACTGTATGAGGCGGGGGTCTTAGGGTTAAAACATTATTTCGTTCTGTGGTGTATCTATATTCCTGGGAAGTTAAAGGGTTTTCATGTATTTACCGTGATAGGAGGATCACGTGGAAATGGGGTATCTGCTGATAAATATATAACACGCAGTGGAGGGGGTTAGTTTAAGTATGGATGATGTGATCATCTGTGGTGAAAGGGTGAGGGTTTATTGAGGAATGTTTTATCTGTGGTTAGGGCTAGGTTGTATCCGGGTAGGCCAGGTTCATGTAGTCGCGCCCGTGGTGTGTTTAACATATCTCTGATATGGGGTATTTAGTACGTAAATAGAAAGATAGGAATGTTGTTATGGTTTAGGGAAGTCTTGGGGAGATTGGTTATTTTGTATGTTTTTAAGAAATACTTTACTATCTTTTTAGAGGGGTATTTGGTTTAAAGGGATGATTGGTGGGTTATGCAATATTGTAATCAGACCATTGGGCTAGCAGGAATGTTCTTTTGTGGGGGTATTTTCTGAAGACCTCGGTTTTTATATTCACGCAGTTTATGGAAGGGTTGTTGGTAGCTTGTATAATTCTGAATTTCTCAGTAGTGCACACAGAGCAGGTATTTGAGGTGGGGCTGTAGGATTTAGTCTTGTCGGTAATTCGCCATTCTATTTTGTAGGGGGTGTTGGACATCTTGAGATCCCATACCTGAAATTTTCCAACAAGAACATCACATTTGTTCTCCTTATTTGAACAGATACATATATTATAGTATATCTTTTTTGTTGCGTCTGGGTTGTGCTGGATTCAAGGACAAGACTTCATCTAGTTTGGTGATGTGTCCATTAAAGTACTGTTACTTGAGGTGACATTAGTTGCAAAAAGTGCACCATTCCTCGTATGATCCAGTGTATAGACGTGTTTAAAGGATATTATTTGGGCTTCGGATACTATGTTATATTGAATATTTGGTCAAAGTTTAATTGTAGGAGGAAGTATCCTCATGTCCTGTTTTCGTGACCATCCCTTGTATAGAGAGACTGAAGACACTCGAGGATGGTGTATAGTATATTATTAAAACTCTCCAGCAAGTCATTCATACTCTCTCT
>OY744541.1:69938476-70000976 GCA_963556195.1 Sepiola atlantica
AGAGAAGGACTGATGTTATTTTAGCGTTTATCTTTCTGCAAAACTACTCGCATAACGAGTTAGAAGTCTTGACTAGAATATTTCATCCGTAGCTTGTATGAGATATGTGAATCGATGCTTCTATTCCAAGTGTATTACTATCGCATTAGTTCTAACATATAAATGATGAATGAATGTATAGATTAATAATAGATTAGCACTATTTCTATGTTAACCTTGATGATTAAAATCACGATATTCTGATACTAAACTCGATGTTCCGAATTATTATTTTAATTTTTATTCTACAAGGTATTCATAAGTCACTCCACTTAGAGTAAAATGATTACAAACATACTATGAACTTTTGATAATTTTTATATTACTCTCTAATTAATGCTATTTGTTATTTTAAATGCGTTCGTTTATATATTTGTTTATATATATATTTATTTCATAATCAATCAAATATGCTACAAAGAGTCGTTAATTCCTTGCAAAAAAGAATGGAGCTATGCATGCAGAACGAAGATGGACATTTTGAAAATTTGCTGTAATTTTAAACTCCCATGAATGAATTTGTTGAATAAACTTTCTGTTTTGTATTATCGTATTTTTTAACTTTAGAATTTAAAAAATAAATAGCTAAGTGACTTATGTATTCTAAATTGCAGACAAAGTCTAGAATTTAGACTTACGCTGAAGGTTTCTTCAGTAATTTAATTTCTAGATAATTTTGTTTAATCGGTGTCTCATGACTATTGATATAATTCGATGAAAATAAGATATAGTTTCATTTTCAATTGGGAGGTAGTGTCCATATTATGCCCCCTAAATATATAGTTAAAAATTCCAAAGACACTGAAATTATGGGAATATTTGTTAATTTAGGTCTAATGTGTATTGTTAACATTTCATAAAAATGGAAAATATGTGAATATTAACGAAGTTAAATGAAATATATATTCTATATTTTGACCCTTTAAGCCTAGAAGCTGTGTTTTAAAGTTAATAATGATCAGTTCATTAATTAAGTAGTGAATTTTTTTAACAAAAATACACCAACACACACACATATATATATATATATATATATATATATATATATATATATATATAACTATTTAATGTATCCACATAAAATATATGGGGAGATATACTTTTTTATGTATAAATTTTCAGTATTTACTTCAACAGTGCTCGATACATAAGTTAAGCTCGGTAGTAAGCTATCAATATATATTTTCTCTGTGTAGCTTAATTGCCATGAATATATATTCATATATATGTGTGTGTGTATGTGTGTGTGTGTTTATAGTTGACAGCTCTCATCACTGAGCGACGGAATAACCAGTAGGATAATAATGTCTACAATATATACATATATATATATATATATATATATATATATATATATATATATGTGTGTGTATATATATATATATATGTGTATATATATGTGTGTGTATATATGTATATGTGTATATATATATGTATATATATATATATATATATATATATATGTATATATATATATATGTATATATATATATATATAAAGTGGTGTACTAAAAGCGAACTTTTAGGAAAAGTGAAACCTATTGTGAAGAGTATATAGCTCAATATCCAGGATAGAGCAAGTAGAATGAAGAATAATGGAAAGGAATTAGAGAAGCAAAAGTCAAATCATAATTCAATTAAATTGCTCAGAGCAAGGTATATTCCGCAAAAAGGCAATTTATTCAAGTTAAATTTTCCTTAAGCCAGGCTTTTAAAAGATCAAAATCTTATCATCAGAGGAAGTCGCTGGGATAGATAAGTTGGCAAAGGCCAAGATTTAAAATTTGAAAAAATAAAATAAAAGTTGTAGGGGAAGAAGTGTTTCTTCCCCCTACAACTTTTATTTTATTTCTCTAATTCCTTTCCATTATTCTTCATTATATATATATATATATATATATATATATATATATATATACATATATGTATATATATATATATATATATATATATATATATATATATATAAATATACATATATGTATATATATATATATATAAATATACATATATGTATATATATATATATACATATATGTATATATATATATATACATATATATATATATATATATATATATATATATATATATATATAATGCTTGTAATTATTATTCCCCACTGGTACTTACACAAGCGTTAATCCTTACCAGAATACGCAAGCCTTAGCCACGTGTCCGTTTAACGGGGAATCTCCCGTTGCCCCGTCCGTTGATCGTTATATCTTGATGTGTCCTGTTATTCGATCTTTGTGTGAAAGATGTAAAACGTCAGATGTGTTTTAATATGTAACAGTGTGTATGCGCGTCTGTGATCTCCAGTTTTATTTTATCCTCGCCCTGATATTAAAGAGATATTCTACACCTTATTTGCACGCAGTATGTTAACCACGTGTGGCCAGTTATTTTATTTATCCATTTTGTTTTCCACTAAAACTACACAGGTTCACTTTCATCTCATTTATTTACAGTTATGTGGCAACCATCTCTTACAATAAAAAAACACATTTCAGCCTCGCTTTCAAATTGAAATATATCCATCAGATATCGGTTGGTCTATTTCTAAAATCCAAGTAAGAGACTTGACCAAGAGGTTACTTGACAAGGGCTCCAAATAAAAGCTTGATCATTCTAAGGGAAAGTCATCTGGATGTTAAAGGTTCAATACTCAGTCCAGGCGATGCTACAATATAATTACGAATCACTTAAGACTCTTACCCAGTCATGACTGACAGAACGAGAGAAAGCTATTTCCGTGAATTAAATAAAGTGCTTCGTTTGAAAGTCCCTATAGATTCCCGAGTTCAACAGAAAGTTTCCGAGTTCGACAACATGCATCCGAAGAAGGTCGGAGATTACATCGTTGTGAAAATATTCTTCAATATGCGAAAAGTAGTCAGAATGATCCCAAGGATTACAAATTATCACTATTCGTCTTAAAATTTCTGAATTGGCGTTTTATACATTTTCAAATGTCCATTATTTCATAATAATTATTCATTAAAATGTTATCACAACATACATCTTATTAATAAAGGACAGAAGTCTAGTACACATATTAAAATGAATACTACTGTTGTATATACCTCTACGTGGAAGGAAACTCTTATAACTTGTAAGTCAACATGAAACAAAATACATGGCTGTAATGTAATGCAAACCACAATTCAGAACAGTATAATTAATTCCTACCACGTGTCGACAGATCCTCCCGTAACTGAGGCATCTTATCAACGATCGTTTCCAGGAAAAGGGGGCATTTTCGATTGGAATTAAAGTTTCACAACAACAAAATAAAAGAAACGTTTTTAAATTTTAGAAAATTCTTTTTATTAAGCTATTGACGTCGCCTTCATTTCTGCTAGTGGCCTTCCGATCTATGCCTACATGGAGTGTGATCACACTAATTTATATAGATCTTAAGTCATTTATTTGCACGTGTAATTTCGCTTAACGCTTTTGCATAAACTATACCTTTCTCTCGCTCGCTCTCTCTCTCTCTTAAAGCTATATTGCAATACGTTAGTTTCCTGCGGCACATAATCGAGGTGGCATCTGAGTGCATAAAATTAATGTCCTATGTACCTATGTACGTTGTCTTACGAATTTACACTTGATAATTTGTAAGATAATGAAGAGTTGCTAAAATCATTCATGGACGAGTCTATTCTGGGTGGGACGTCAAGAGAGAAAGAAATCGACTTGATAACTTTTAAAAAGGAGAAGGTTCCGCAGTGCAAGCGAGACTTGAAAGGCGGCGGTTTAAGAAACGTGAAGAGCGCTTGGTGATAGAGTATCAAAATACCGGAAGAATGGGAGGTCATCGATGTTTATGGCACTAATGAAGCTTTATTGGCTATAGTACCCAATCTCATCTTGCTGTTAGGCTTTCGTGTCCTCTGACTATAATGCGACTAATAAGCAAGTTGTTACCGTGAAGGTATCCCCTGACTTGTATTTCACAAACAGACAATTAAAAGTGCTTGTGAAACAATTGCTTCAGTTCACACTCGGATAGACAATGCAGAGCAAATTGCTTTCCAATCGGATGTATATGTAAACGAGTTTCTAGCGGAAACCAAGTCTGTGACGTTAGCAAGAAAAAGACTTTCATGAGACAAAAGTATGTCAAAATATTTTTTGTATATGTGTGCGTAGCCGGCGTAAACACACCGGTGATGGGAAATAAAGAAAACCATTTTTTTTAATATACGTTCTGTTCTTAGCCATTCTTGTTGTATCTTACCGGGTTCCCCAAAAGAACGGGTAATGCCACAGTTTTAACATTATACTATAATTTACATGGTTTATTTTTCATCAGGGTATTTTTTGTTTTGTAAATGTTTGTATTTAAGTGTTTCGTATGTGTGTATATACTGAAGATGTATGTGAATATATTTAAGGTATGAGTGTATATAAGCTAAAACTATGTATATTTTACATACATATATTTTAATTAGCTATGTTATCATATTTTACACACAAAACAAACGGATCTCGAAAGTCTAAGAAACTGAAAAAAAATATTGTCTCGGAAAATACATTTGGAGGTTAAACAATGAAGAGAAAATCAATTCGAACAGGAATAAATGAAACCAAGCTATGGGAGGATTTGTAGAACAAGTCTCTGATGTAGTCAATGATAGTTAGTATTATTAGACCGGATATCCCTTCAAGGACGTTGGACGAACAGACACAATTATGCGTAATTTGGGCGTTCCGTAACTAAAATAAGTCTGTCTCTTTTTTATATAAATAACTACTTGTAAGTTTACTTTCGTTTTTATGATTACCACTTTCTATATTTAAGTATTTAAACTCACTTTACACAGGGTCCAAAATAAAATAGCGCTATATCTTTCTGTAAATAATAGACATTATATCCGTTATCTCATTAAAGGAATAATTTATATTTATTGTACAAGAACAAGTTCCATTCTTCAAACATTTTAAAAACAATAAGTGTTTCCAAATGATGACCTGTTTGAGTATTACCTCTTGACAAGAATAGACAAGTTAGAACAGTGTATACATACACCTACTCGTTTCAAATATCGTTACATCTAGCAACACGCAGAGGTCGTAGACAACGAAACATCTGTCTGTGAATTACGATATATATATATATATATATATATATATATATATATATATATATATACATCATTATTGAAAACAATAAACAAATGGTTAAGTATATTCATTTATGTGTATACTAATAGCATAATAATTACATCTTGCATTTTCTTCCCATAACCATATAGTATATCTATATAGAAATATAATAATCTATTTAGAAACAACACACGATACAACATTACAAAAAATATATATAAATAAAATATTTTCCTGTATCAAGTCTTTGTCAATTATATATAAATATTTTCTTTTCTTTTTCTCTTGATTGTCCAGATATAAAGACGTATCGCTAAAGATATGCGACTTCACCCGCTATTATTTGCAGAATGTTTTAAAAGTGCTGATTTGTATAGAGAAACGCTTGCCATGTGTTAGGAAGTTCATAGATTCAATATTTCTACATTAGAAAGCATCAGTTGATTAAAATACAACTAATTATTTAGAAAGCTAACACATTGCAAAAAGATGTTTCTTTTTCAATAAATGAAAGCAATATTATTAAATCAGATATGTTTTCCATATAATGTCTTGTTCAGTGATATCAAGCAACGTTTCACATTTTTTCTTTATTCTCAATAATGTATTTATTTTATTTGTATCATTACTAAAATTTTGTATCGTATTTAGTTTCTAAATTACTTCTTATATGTCTATATAAATATAATTATTTCATGTGAAAAAATCAATAGTTGTATAAGCATAACATTTTCTACTTTTAGCTAAAACTCAACCACATAAATGTGGCCATGCTGGAAAATAGGTTCATCAACAGAGTGCGATACTGATTAAACTTCTACCCTGTACTTTTCTGTCGTTATCATTAACTTTTTGTTGTATCTTGCTGCTCGTTGTGATATTTGCACAATTCTTACAGACTGAAGGAGTGTAAGTCTAATATAAAAGCTCTTTACACTTTCAAAAGAATCAAGTCGAAACAAACTAACTGAAAGACAAAATAGGTTTATTCAACTTGATCTTCGATCCAAATAGATTGTCAGTACTGTATCGATAGAGATCGATAATCAGTGTAAAATCATATTTTGTCAGCTCATGTAATGTTACATGTCAACGCGCTGTGCTCCCCGAAAAAACTTTTTACACTTACTATTCGAGCTATGAGACTGCATATCCGAGTTTACTAATTCGCACAGTCAAACAATCATGGCCTAGAGTTTCCATATCATCATCATCATCATCATCATCATCATCATCATCATCATCATCATCATCATCACCACCACCACCACCACCATCATCATCATCATCATCATCATCATCATCATCATCATCATCATCATCATCATCATCAAGTAACCATCTTATATACTCGTGGATCTGCTCACCTTATATCAGCAGATATATAATATATCTCCGGAGTAAGAAGTTGCGAAAGAAGACACATTTTTACATTTGAAACACTGCAGTGGTATAACGACTCTCCATATTTCATTCTTTTAGCGATGCATCTTTTCATTTGTCTTTCATTGCTCAAGATCAAGTTAGCTATCGAATAACCAGACAATATTATCAGTGTTTTAGTATATATATATATATATATATATATATATATATATATATATATATATATATATATGTGTGTGTGATTTTATGAAGGCTTACCAAAGCATTCCTTTCAAGACACCAATGATCACCATTAAAGATATTTTTTCTTACAAATACTATTTATTCAAATTAATTTGAACATTTAATTTGAATAAATAGTATTTGTAAGAAAACATATCTTTAATGGTGATCATTGGTGTCTTGAAAGGAATGCTTTGGTAAGCCTTCATAAAATCACATATAAATGCTCTGTACTCTGTAATCGAGTATCATCGAGCTTGTTTTTTATTGGAACAACCCCGGTCTTCACTGAATGATCTATTTTATAAGTGAAAAATCTAAATCTATATATATATATATATATATGATTATTTTTATTTAGACAGACATGTACAATATCTGCGACACTGGCAGGTAGATTTTATCGATTAACAGCTATTATAAAGTGATATTTGATCAGGCACAGTTAGAATAGGATCGTAACCTTAGATCATATTTCTTTCCAAATATTATCTAAGGTTAAGATCGGATTCTAACTCTACCTGATGAGATCTCAGTTTATAATAGCTGTGAATCGATAACATCGACATGCCAGTGTCGCAGATTTTGTACATGTCTGTGTAAATAAAAATGATCATATATAAAAGCTGTATTTTATATTGAGCATTTTTTATAAACCCGGTTGAAATTTATTGGATTACTACTCTGTGGATGTTTTACCTAGATTATTATTATTATTATTATTATTATTATTATTATTATTATTATTATTATTATTATTATTATTATTATTATTATTATTATTATTATTATTATTATATATGTTACATCACACATGACAATTAAATGTCTCTTACGCCCACACTTTTCGAACCCGAAACCTTAGAAGCGTTTTCAAAACTTTCAACATTCAGGTTTTTAACATTAATTTTTAAGCCTTTGAACTGTCGACATTAAACAATTAAACTGTCCCTCTTTTATATAGACTTTTACTCGCGTGTCGTTACCGCAAGAGGTCGGGGACATTTTTGAGTGTACATTTATTCGATGACCAAAAGTTATTACAAACATCTTACTATTTTTTTTAACAATTTCCTCAAACTCTTAATGCCTTTTATATTTTACCTTATTTCTTCTGGCCGTAATTTCACTCTTCGTCGTCTAGTGGTCTACTGGTTGAACGTTGTGCCGTGGGTTTTCTCTGTTCGATCCTTTGTCTGGCCGTGATTCTATTCTGAAAATCAACACTCTTTGGTTCGACAAAAAATGGCTTTGAAGACATTTCGAGAGGATCAGGAAGTGGGTTTTATTTACTTTACGTAACGCCTGGGGGAGAGTCGCTGTTTTCGATTTCTGTTACTTTTGGTTACCTTAGCAAATTGCTAACTAAATAGGGGGAGATAGGTGGGTTTTGTCTCATCTCAGTCCTAAACTTTTCCCATCATCATTTTTGGGGGACAAACCGTCCGTTTTTCTTTCACGACGAATCGTTCTCGACGACTGTACGCCTATGTTTCCATAACAGGACTGTCTCGATTGTCGCTTCGACAACAACAAGTGACGTCACAGTCCTTTGGGTTGTCATGAACGAAAATCCCTAAACTCTCCTGACATTTAATGACCCCAAATCTTTTGAAGTAAGCCAGGTCCTGTCACAATTAATACTAGTTGACCTACACTATTTTTAGAAATGCAAGGCACCTATATCTAACACACCCACACACACACACACACGCACACACACACACACACACACACACACACATATATATATATATATTCACAGAATATAATTAATGAACAAATACAAAATTGCACATGTGCATGAGCGACGTTCACTCACACCCGTAAATGTGTTTGTGCATTACAATATAGGCATAGTCATGCCATGAAAAAGTT
This sequence comes from Sepiola atlantica, assembly GCA_963556195.1. Taxonomy (NCBI): domain Eukaryota; kingdom Metazoa; phylum Mollusca; class Cephalopoda; order Sepiida; family Sepiolidae; genus Sepiola; species Sepiola atlantica. The sequence continues at coordinate 69,947,116 of OY744541.1, forward strand.
AAAACAATAACAAACAATAAACAACTATTTATTCATTCATTTAAAATACGTGTTGCCATTATAATTGAGCAGAGGCACGAACGTTGAACGGGTATACTTATGGTTGCAGTTATGGCAGAAATCAAATGCAATTTTAGTTTATTTAAACTACCTTCTCCTATTTATTTTCACTCTATTTTCTTTGGTTTTAGGCTCCTGTTTTTATATTTGTCTTAGATACATCCCACTTATTGTATTATCGTCTCATAATTCTTTCTCCTGTCTATAATATTCAGTATGCAAACAACTAACGATGATCCTAAGATGGTCAGTGTTATGACTGACTACACTTGACCCGTTGAGTCATGAGTTCACTCTCCACTTTTTACTATTGTTTCTCTGTCATTCATCTGACTTTTGTAGTATTTTGCTTTTCTTCGTTGTTTACGATATTTATTCGTTACTTTTTAATCTTCTGCTGATATTGATACTTCTTGTACTCCTTCCATTCGTGATACTTCTACTCTCACTCGATTTTTATCACTTTATCTAAACATTCAATGTCTGTACAAACTACTAATACATAAAATCATTGTCAGTATATATATATATATATATATATATATATATATATATATATATATATATATATATATATATATATATATATATATATATGGGCATTATAAGTGTAGTATTAACACAGCATGACGTCGCTAGCTATATATGCATTGTTCTTTTCATTAAGTAGAACGCCTTTTGGCTGGGATCAAAGTGTAGTATCTGTTCCGATGGATACTACACCCTATAGACCGATATCTTCTTGGCCTTCGAGCCTTGATTCCGCCAGTCTGTGGGTTTTTTCAATGCAGTTCTAAGAGTTCAACCCTCTCAGGATTTGCCTTCTCACCCTTTGAGAAGTGGTTAGTTTATTGCTAATCGCCTGAGGCGCCCTTACCGGGGAATGCCGACGGGACTACCCAGGCAATTTTTGAGGGTCATAAGTGCTCTTCTAGGGTGCTGACCTATCAAATCTATATATATATATATATATATATATATATATATATATATATAATCCAGGTAAAACATCCACAGGGTAGTAATCCAAAGTGCTCAATATCAAATAGAGCTTTTATATATGATTATTTTGATATACACAGACATTTACAAAATCTGCGACACTGGCATGTCGATGGTATCGATCAACAGTTATTATAAACTGAGATCTCATCAGGCAGAGTTAGAATCCGATCTTAACCTTAGATCATGTCTGTGTAAATAAAAATAAGCATATATATATATATATATAAATATATATATATATATAAATATATATATATATATATATAACAGCCGTTTCATCGCACGATCTTGTTAATTTGCGTCCATCTGCCGTGAGAAAAGAAAAAGTGCCACTGATTATTACAGCTGTGGCAAGGTATCATCTTCTATTTCAAGCGATGTTTATATGCCATGTTACAAAACGGGGGTGATAATGCTGTTGTATGGCGGAGCTACAATGATAATATATTATAAAATATATATATATAAATATAAATATATATATATATATATATATATATATATATATATATATGTATACTAATACTCCAGGAAAGTATACTAATACTCCAGGCAAGGTAAATACCCACAGGATAGTAATCCAAAGTACTAAAACCGAATTTATAAAACATGCTCAATGTCAAATTTAACTTTTATATATATATTTATTTTTATTTACCCAAACCTGTACCAAATCTGCGACACTGTTATATCGATGTTACTGGGAAACAGCTATTATAAACTGAGATCTAATCAGGCAGAGTTGACCTTATTTCATATTTCGAAATAATATTTTATTCCAAATATGATCTAAGGTTAAGATCGGATTTTAACTCTGCCTTATGAGAATTAATTTTATAAAAGCTGGTTATCGATAATATTATTTAACCCTAGACTAAAAAGATTACGAAAGAGAGACAGACGTATATATATATATATATATATATATATATATATATATATATATATATATATATATATATATATATATATATATTATTCTTTAACTAGGCTCGCGCTCTGTGACGATCTGAATGTATCACTTCCAACATTGATGATAGTATAAAGCTTGAAACGCCTGCGTCTGGAAGTAAACATTTCTTAATATTTATTGAATAAAAATTGGCCCTGTTCGGAGAGTAAACACAGATATTATTACTTTGCTTCATGCAAGGTGTCATACCCGTTGGTTGAACGCTCTCGAGTGTCTACTGTTCATAGCTTTTTTCGGCACAAACACCCATTAATTGTTCTTCTTAACGCGATAATATACGCCAAATATGTGTTGAATTTATGTTCTTGGAATTGATATAAATAATGTTGTAAATGTATTTGACTCAACGTCCTCTAAAATACCTCTGTTTAATATAAAGATTAATTTATTGAGCTAATTGCATTATCTGTAGTATTTTGGGTATAGAATGTCGGAAATTTGAATTAACTCTTATTATATTTATATTACGATTTATTATATTGTCCATTTCGACTCTACTCAGGTCAATAATTTTGACAGTAATGATATATATATAAATATATGGGAAGAGAAGGATGAAGGTAATCCGACGTGATGGTAAAATGAAAAAGGAAAACCAAAAACTGGATGTTTTTTATGTGTACATCAACGTTTCGTCTTTATTTATAAGACTTCATCAGGATGATGATATAGGGAAAGGATATCATGCAAGCACAGATACATGTAGGGTAGACATGTTGGGAAGAAAAATAAAAATAAAATAAAATGAAAAATAATGGCAGCGTCTTGCTGGACGTCCCTACTTGTTTTAGAGAATGAAAATGAGTGACGAAAGTGAGTGGGAGAGAAAGGGGAAGGGTGGAGGGAGCAAGGACTACTGTGGCTGGCGATGAGAGAAAGAGGTGGGGGATGAGCAGGGGTAAAATGGATGGCAGAGAGAGATTGGAGGAAGAGGGGGAGGGGGTGTTTGACCAGATGGCTGTGGTCGAGATTGAAGGGGAAGAGTGAGTTGGAATGTTTGTGTGTGGGGGGTGTATGCAGGGAAAATGGGGATGGGTAGAGAGGGAGGGGGCTGTGATTTTGGTGGATGGGCGAATTTTCATTTTACCATATAAATATATATATATATATATATATATATATATATATATATATATTCATATATATATATATATATATGTATATATATATTCTCATTCTAATTCTCATGTGCATACACACACAAATATACGTAATTGATACAAATTGTTTTTTCCGTAAAAATTTCTGGCGTGTCTATGTTTAGCCATCGGCCCTGTTCACAGGAATATTCTTTTGAAATTTTTTTTGGCATGTGTTTGCTGGTGGGGGTCGTTTGTAACTGGGAGTCGATCTACCAATTAGCAAGATTATGATCACACACCTTACCCCTGCTTACTTAGCATCATATAAAAAGTGGACTTGTTTATTTTACTCCTTCCGTTTTCATCGGTAAAAGAAAAATAGTTAATGTTTATTTGTCTCGTTCCTGTAACCACATCAACAGATTTTAAGTTCAGCTTAGCGCAGTAATATATTCTTGATTTGCAATTAGTAATAATATATATATATATATATGTATATATATATATATATATATATATATATATATATATATATATATATATATATATGTATATAGATATATATATATATATGTATATAGGTATATATATATATATATATATATATATGTATATAGGTATATATATATATATATATATGTATATAGGTATATATATATATATATATATATGTATATAGGTATATATATATATGTATATAGGTATATATATATATATATATATATATATATATATATATATGTATATAGGTATATATATATATATGTATATAATATATATATTATATATCCTATATATATATAATACCTATAATATATATATATAGTATGTATATAATATATATAATATGTATAATATATATATATATTATATATAATATGTATAATATATATATATATTATATATAATAAATACACATATATATATATATATATATATATATATATATATATATATATATCTATGAGGAAAGAGACGCGTGTGAGAGGAAAAAAACGAAGCAGACTCCGTATCGTCTTGTTAACAAAGGCGCGTGTAACTATTTTGACAAGTTTCATTACACGGTCGTATTAAAACATACTACTTACTATAAATCATTACAGTGATGTTTATTTTGAATCATATGCAATATTTATATAGTGCTTTTTAGGAAATGCTTGCAAATATAATTTCAACGAGCATGGAGTGAACTCGAATATACATATCTACGTCTGCTACGATTTTCTCAAGTTTCTTACCAAATATTTGTTAAATGTGTTTTGGAAATCTGTAGACAATGAATTTTGATTTGTACTTTTTGTTTCTAAGAACTATTGTTATGATTTTTTATTTTATTTTCACATCGTTTCTACCTTTTAAGGTACGTCTTGTCGAACTCCTTAATCTGTATGTCGAATTTCAGAATATGTATGGAACTTTGGACGGAAAAGTTTATTCAATTCACGGTGTACGCCTGCTTTTGTTCAGGTTGTCAGGTTGGGTCGACTCGTTCAGTGTGTTTAATAAAATAATAAATCAGTTTATTTTTTTTTTTAATCAAATTATTTAAAAGTTTATAATTTATTATTTTCTTCAGCATATCTATTCGGCGTGACTTGTTTACAGTTCTGGCACAAATTTTAGTGAATTCCAAACACTTTTACTTTTTTGGTATCTATTTTTGACAAGGGGAAGATTTTACCGAAATATCAAATGATTACTTATCATGATACGGGCATCCACACAGCTTACACAATACTTTCTGTTTAAGTAAGATTGAAAAGAAAAATAAGTAAATAGTTGTGAGTCTTTTCTTTTGATTGTTTTTTTTTCATTTTCAGCTTCTCTTATTTCCAGCTATACACACACACACACACACACACACACACACACACACACACACATATATATATATATATATATATATATATATATATATATATATAGAATCCTTTTATTCAAACATGTACAAGGTCTGCTACACTGGCATGTCGATGTTATCGATCTACAGCTCTCAAGAATTCAGCGACCAGGTTGGATCATAATAAAAAATTCTCTGTCTGATGAGACCTCAGCTCTTGAGAGCTGTAGATCGATAACATCGACATACCAGTGTAGCAGACCTTGTACATGTTTGAATAAAAGCATTCACAATACAGCTCTAATTTTTTATTGAGAACTCTTTTATAAGCCCGTTTTGATTCCTTTTGGATTTCTACCCTGTGGAGTTTTACCCTCCCTGGATTACTATATATATATATATATATATATATATATATACATATATATATATATATATGTATATATATATATATATATATATATACATATATATATATATATATATGTATATATATATATATATATATATATATATATATATATATATATATATCGTGTAGTCAATTCTTCAGTGTTTTACCTCAATAAATATCAATTTATCAATTTATCATTCTAGAGCGTGTTTAATGAGACAATAGAAAAAAACAGTTTAAAGCGACGATATCTTTATTTTCCAGTGAAGTGATTTAGTATTACGGTCATTTTTTTTATCTAGATAACTGATTTTATTAAGCATATATTGAATTTCTTAAGGCAATGAATTCTCAGAAAAAAAACAGAAAAGCATTGAAAGAAAAAAAAAAGTATTTAGAAAATATTCCATATTTTTTCCCAAACAACAAATGTATTATTACAAAAATAACGCTAACTTTGATGTTCTATGAAACAATCGATTTAAAGGAATGCTTTGTAAAGCAAGTTGTTTCATTTTGGTGTAAAAAGTTTTCTTGTTTTTTTTTTCTGACGAGGTAATAACCGGGAAGATTCAATATATGCTTCTGAACATTAATTGTCGGAATTAATACGAAACTTGTTGTACAAATAAATATTTTTACTGGTAAATGCATGTATATTTACTGAAATCTGCAGTTAACAATGCTCTCTGTCTCACTTACTATTTCTCTGTCGCGTATTCTCTCTCTTGATATATATATATATATATGTGTTTATATATATATATATATATATATATATATATATATACATATATATATATATGTGTGTGTGGGGTGTGTGCGTGTTTATCTAGTAACCAACATAATAACATTATATGGTACATTATGTGCAAATAGTTACTTATATAGTTGATACAACTAACGCAACTATAATCAAGTTACTTGCAATAAACGGAAAGTACAGTATTTACAGAGAAGGTATCCGTATCCTTAAACGTCATGTGTTTTTTTGACGGCTGACAAAAAAGCAAACAAAACTCTATTCCATCCCAACGGGTAAACATGCGATGAAATGTCGCTCATAAATGTCTGCGTTAAATGTATACCAACACTCTCAGATGTTTCGCATTCTTTCTTGTTAGTAAAAAACTGAAGAGTGTAGTACCTAGATTTCTCGAGCGAAAATCTTCCTGACTATTTGAAACGTTATAAACTTGCAATTCCTACTCAACTATATGTAAATATAGCAACTCATCTTTGACTAATTCTATACAATAAATTAGTTACGATAAGAAGTTTTTAAGGCAATAAATAAGACAAATAACTTGGTACGCATTGATCTTTCAAGACAGCTATGAAACTGCAATTTCCCTGCAAGCTATGGGTAAAATAATATTCATTTGAGTGCTAACAATACATCAGTTACAATAAATATTGTATATTTGTATATATTGTATTTCGGTATTAAATATCCCCCCAAATAATATGTTTTCGTAAAATAAATAAATAAATTCGTTTTCATTAATAAATATATTCTCAATACTTGTCTGATGGATAGTTTTGGGTAATAAAGGTCCTTATTAGAGTATGGAAAATAGTTACAATACACATTAGTATGTATTTCAAGCTGAAGTGTCAGAAGGTGACTCTACTAAATAAAGGGAGGTTCAGAATTGGAAGGTGTTTTTCACTACAGGGCTATTGTGGTCTCTTTCCTGACATATTTCTAAGCGAGTACATGCAGAAATAAAAACTCGTTCACCACCACAATGGAGGTAGAGGCGGCGAACAATGTGGAAGATTAGTTATACATGCTTCTCACCCTCTCTTTTATTAGTGCTAACACTTTATATATGTCCATCACTCTGGCTCTCAATCTCTCTCTCTCTCTCTCTGATTTGTGTAACTACATTACTAATATGTTCCTCACACGAAAAAACCTCTATCAAATTGAAGACCGGTGTCGTGTGATTTAGTCTAAGTTATGTATTAATAGATTATATAAGAGTCAGCCATCATGTGGCATATGCTCCGTAAAATCGTATAATGTTGGTTGTAAATGTAAAGCTTACTTTAAATCTAAATAAACAGTAAATGAGAAAAAATCAAAGAATCGAAACCTGCAAAGAAGTGGAAGCGTGTCAAAATCCTATTAATATGAAAGTTTACTCAGACGAATGAAAACTATTTGTTAACGTTTTTAGCTGAAGTATTTTAACGCAGTCCTCATTTAATATTTGTTTTAATTCTTAATATAATTGTTTGCTGTTCGTTTTTTTAATGAAGTTATTTATTTAAAATGTGTTTATTAATGTCTATATCTTTTTATTCGAAACAAAATGTTCTTTACTTTTGTAACGTGCGGAATATGTACTAACCTGTATAAATACTGGTATTTTTGTAAAGTGTCTTTATGATTGATACACGTCACATACATTTCTGATGTCTATATGAAATTGCTGCAAAAAATGTCATAATAATGATTAGACATAAACCTGTCTACTGGCATTTTAAGTGCTTCCTATGACCAGCATGTATTATCTTAATTCAGTTCTGTATGATCCTTATATATATATATATATATATATATATATATATATATATATATATATATATATTATTATTATTATTATTATTATTATTATAATTATTATTAAAAATAACCGACAACTCTTGTCTGGATATTTTTTTATTAATCCCTTCAATGTTCCGGATTAAAATCTTAATCTCGGATGAGAATTGGCTGATGAAACTGCCGTAATTTACATTTTGGTCCAGAGTACTTTCTGACCAATCTGGGCGCACCTTCAGTGGAATAATGTCAATCAGGTAAAAACCTGGAGTGAGCTTTATAATTAATTATGGCGGGAATATTTAAATATGAATCTATATTTATTAGGTATTATAAGCATTTAAGTATATAAAGATAGTTTCATATTTAAATTGTCCCGCCATAATTAATCATAAATCGCACTCCAGGTCTCTACGTAGAGGCTTTGACCTAAATTTGACAGTAAATGAACTTCCAGCCTGGATAGCTTTTTTTCGCTTTTTTCGCTCTTGGACTACCATTCACCATTTGGATTATTCTTTAATCAACACCTTGGATGTCTTGCCTGGAGCTATTTTTGACTTGTTGACTTGGATGAATTATATAGTTTCACTAAATAGTATGTTTTGGGCCGATATATTTGATGTTGTATATACATTCATGTATTTTTCTATATATTTTTTTTATATATTTTTCAAAGTTTAATTTTTATTACCTGCAGTAATATCATTGCGCTAATTGTCCTCTGAGTAGTAGATATTTTTTTGAAAACTCATGAGTTAAGGACTTTAAAGAACTTTGCCTGAACTTTGAATTGTAATAAAATTTGATTCGTACCTAATTTTGTACTTTCACTTTATCTATTGCTATTAATGCTCTATCCAGTATATTGAGCTTTATTCTTATCCGGATGTCCACTAATTGAAGATAGTAGTTGCCTCTTATATATTTTGTGGTATTAACCTCATATACATACATATATATATATATATATATATATATATATATATATATATATATATATATATATATATATATATATTCAAAAGCAGGTTTCGTTTTATAAAAATGCATCAGGGTTTTTCACGCGAGTAAATTGACAATTGCATAAGTCAAAAGAAATATATCATAGTTATTTCAACGATATTACTTTTCAAAAAGGATTTAAATTCAAGAGAAAAATATTGCATACTTCCATGGACTTTATCTTTCTCATCAAGTCATTTTATATATTATTATTATTATTATTATTATTATTATTTACTCACTAGGAGTTATCACACTGGTCATCGTCAGTGGTCACCCACTGCCGACAACCTGTGGTATTCCCTGGAGTCTGAGTGACAACAAGTCTCCTCAGGCCTCCAGTATGCTCCACCTCTTTTCGTTCATCACCGCTGATGACCTTGCGGTAATCGCAACAGCCACCTACCAACGATTTCCCGCTGATAAGGGCCATCGGTCCCCTCTGGGGCCCGAGTGGCAACAAGCCTTCCCAAGGTCCCAGAGCTGTCCGCGCTCTTCCAGTGGAGGTCTGGTTTTGCGCTTTCCCTCCTCGACCCTCTGTCCATAATTTTCGTGGCGTCAGCCTATGCTTGCGCCTCTCTCATGCGGTTGTATTTTCCCCGGTTCTGTTGTTTTGTGCTTCCATGTGTTTGTTCTCCATTCGTTGCTTATGTGGGTTGGTTTCCGCATTCGAGGACATTTCTCAGGATTGTAGCTGTTTTGATCATTACTGTCCTTTGTATGGTCTCAGTTATCCCTTTGATTCCTATTTCTCCTAGTCTTTTCTCCATGTTTTTGGGGACTGTTCCTAGTGCTCCTATGATTATTGGTGTTATACTGACTTTCTTCATGTTCCATATTCCTTTCAATTCTCTGGCAAGTTCAGTATATTTGCTTCTCTTTTCCGTCTCTTTGATCTTCACTCTGTGGTCTGCTGGAACGGCAAAGTCCACGATTTTGCAGGATTTTTCTTTCTTGTTGATTATTATCATATCCGGTCTCCTTGCTGTTATGGGTTTGTCTGTTTGTACATTCATATCCCATATGATTTTGTGTTTTTCGTTTTCTAGTACAGTTTCTGGTTTGTGTTTGTACCGTTTTCTTGCATATTATTATTATTATTATTATTATTATTATTATTATTATTATTATTATTATTATTATTATTATTACTATTATTACTATTATCATTATTATTATTATTATTATGATTATTTTGATTATTATTATTATTTAGATAAATACTTTTATATCAACAGTTATTTTGACGTGTAGTTTGGATTTCTTTTAAGTAACGCTTAATTAAACAATATTATAAGGATGAATTAATATGCCGTAGATTTACTTTTTGTAATACGCACTTGTAATGCAAATAATCATTTTAGATTAACACTTATACGTATTACTTAATTTTTGTAATTATTTTACAATCATAGTATTCAACGGTATATCAAAAAACAAGTAAAATTTATTATCAACGATGTTACATTTCAATACTAACGAAATCTCGACATTTCAAGGGCGAATCACTATTTAATGTAGTCTATATAATTGAATAAAATTACTGATTCGTATCTAGATGAGATTAAAATTTAGATCACATAACTAAAAAATATACGATTGATAGATTTAATCATGAACAAAAGGGGATGTCCACACAGGTAATAATATTATTTAACCCTAGACTAAAAAGATCACGACATAGAGACAGACGTATATATATATATATATATATATATATATATATATATATATATATATATATATATATATAGAGAGAGAGAGAGAGAGAGAGAGAGAGACGGGGTTGAGATATAGCAGACATAAACAGATTAACTGTAGTGTTTGTCTTTAAAAAAGTGTTTATGGTTGTAAAGTCAAGTAATCTAACCGAAGTTCAATGAGTGTTCCAACGGATCATGCTTCGTGCAGTATATAATATATATATATATATATATATATATATATAATGTTTGTATTTTAGACTATATTCATTTTTATTTAGTTTCATGCAAAGGGGGAAAATAGGGAGTACAAAAGTTTTGTGTCAATTCACACATCCCTGATAATTTTCATATATTAACTATAGTTGTTTGTGTTGTATGTAAAATCGCTTCAGACAAGGAATGGTGCAGCTTCATTTAAGAATCAAAAATAAATATTACTTCAAGGTCAAAATCTTGCTAACGATAAGTGTTATATGGATAGATTCCGAGCTAGAAAACATCAATTTACCCCATTTGTCAGAAACATCGCTCGTGGAATTTGAGGACTAAATAAAAGAAAAGAAACGCAAGAGTTACGAGGCTGCGTTAGTTAACCCAATCTCTACTTTCTACTCTCTATTAACGTATACAGAATCAATTAAGAAAATTCTCCAAAATTTCAATTTCTTTGTATCGATTAATACGGATTTCAGGGGAATATTAGCGCACAATCTCCCATTCGTGAAATTAAAATATTTCAAACTTGTAGTATATTTGATCCATAGTTATTTAATACCAATTGAAGAAGATTCTCTAAATTTCAACACCAATTTGATATGAAGCCTAAAATTCAAGACATTTTCTAGAAATGGAAAGATATAATACCTTTTGATAACAATTGAGATAAGGACTCTGGCCATAAACGTTAAACGCATACTATTTTGATTTTAATCGTCGTAAACGGAAAATACAACGTATCCAAATCTGTTCAATTAAATATAAATATATATATATATATATATATATATATATATATATATATATTCATTCATATTATTAAACAATCCTATACATCTACGTTGATACTGGCTAATCTATTTTCATTGTTTATTATTATTTTGTTTAACAAATAATTCAATCTGTCTAAAACAATTGCAAATATGAAATATTTTAAATAGAATAAAATAAGCAAGGGGAATCACTCATAGTTTTACTTGCAGTATATTATGAAAATTGTCTACCTTATAATTAAAATTTTATTTTTGTTTTTCTATGATTTCTATAAAATGTAAAAAAAATGTAAAAAATAACGTCATTGCATTGTTCAACATCTGATAAGTATCCTTTTCTCTCCGTCTCTCTCTTTTTCTCTGTCTCCCCCCTCTATCTCTCTGTCCCCCTCTCTTTCTCTCTCTATTTCTCTCTCTCTCTCTCTATATATATATATATATATATATATATATATATGTTTACTTATCAGTTAGAAAAAATAATGCCGTTGCTGTTTTAAGCTATACATATGCATACACACATTCATATATATATATATATATATATATATATATATATATATATATATATATATCATTTATAATATCTCTAATTATTACTCCACCGATTACACTGACATTAGAGCCACACTCAAATTGTTATTAATTTACCTGTTAATGATATATCTATTTCATTAATTAACCAATTAAGTAACTAATTATCTATTTCTGACGTTAACCAGGTAATTAACACATCACCGCTGGGTCAGGAGAGAAATGAGCCGAGTTAACTTAATAGTGCGTCTTATTTCTATTATCTCGTAAAGTACGACTAAATGACACAGGCTGGACATTCGTACCGACCACACCCGGCTTTAATAATCCCAACTGACCACGAGCAGAGTGTAATGCCCTACGCCGTTAGCCTTGCTCTAAAATAGAGGACATTATTCTTGTAACCTTGCTGTCTAGATGTGATGAACCAATCAATTTAAATTCCCGCCTGAGTCCACACTAACCATCTGTATGGTCACACTCATGAAAGCAGGCCTGTTACTTGCTCACACACCAAACCACAACCCTTAATTGTAATTTTAGACAATGACTCATTCCAAATATTTTTAGATTGATCTGTATTTTAGAAGAGTCATTTTGGCAGTCTGAGATTTTGTAATTAAGAGTGGAATGGTATATATATATATATATATATATATATATATATATATATATATATATATATATGTATTTCATCAATTCGAAATTAATCATCTGAGAATTATTGAATATCTATTTGCGTGTGCACATGTGTATACATGTGTGAATAAGAGAACAGCATAAGTATAAAAGCGAAAAAATAATGAAGACATAAAATATCGTAAAAGTATGACATTCTGGTTGTTACGACTCTCTCACACATATAATATGTATCTCACTTTATATATGTTGCACTTTCTCTTACCGAGCGTGTATAAACAAATATAAACCGACCGTTGACCCAACTTCTATTCGTCGGTTAAAACAAAACCGTTCAGACCATTTTCTAACGAGAAAGACAGACACATACAAATCAGAGAGACTCGCCACTTGTATACGAAAGTAAGAGAAAGGCAGTCAGATTGATAGACGGATAGCTTGTGTTATTCAACCCAGTTACATTGTGCTCGCCAACACATCATTGAAGACGACGCCGTGGATATGTCTACTCTGCATAAAATGTTTCCAGAAAAGATTCGTTCGAAAGTAATGAGGCTTCGTTGACTTCCGTTCTGGGGACACCTCTTTATCTTAGGTGACTCTAAGACATTTTTATAAAAACGGTTTACGTTATATAACATATACAGTAAGGTCTGTGTAAAGCTTTTGATATTTGTATGTACAGGATTTACTCATTATCTATTAAATCGATCATTATGAATTTACTAAAAACGTGGTTGTCAGACATAAGAGGTCGTAATGTGAACTATATTTTGTTTTATTTAAGCAAAGGGGGTAAAAGTGCGTGGAAGCCTTCGTGAAAGTTCAAACCCCTCTGTATTGGTGAAATTATAACAATAGATATAATAAATCCGTTAATATTCTTCAAATTTCATTTTTGATTGCAAAAATTATTTTTTATTTAGTCGGTGTTAGCATAACGGCAATGTTGTTCATGTTGTGGATAACATCTTCCAACCGAACTCTGACTTAGCTGAATGTCCGGTCCTCTCAGTTATTCTCAGATATTCACCGGACACTGAATATATCTGTTCTGCTGGTAAGCTTATATCTATCTGGTTAACCATAAATTTACTTCAAACAACAAGGGCGCAACTGCATCTGGGGAGTTCAATAGATTTCGCTATCGCTATCATTTCATTAAACTTCATCATCATTTCTCGGCGGTTGCGGTTGCGGTTGCGGTTGCGTTGGCGTTAGTTCATAGTATCACATGTGTATATACATATAGTATTTAAAATCAATGGTTTGTTTCATTAAATAATCTAACAAAAAGTATTGCGTTCTTTCAGTTAAAACGTTTATCGAATAAAATGCTATTACAAACTTGAATTTCACAGACTGACGAATGGATAGACTGACCAACAGGGAGAGCAACTGACTGCCATAGCATATTATACAGATTATTGGAGTCAACTAATATGAGATAACCCCATTCAATCGTTATTTCTAGCTGTAAAGTTGGATGTCGGAAGTCGGGAAATGACGCCAGTTGTTTCGGAATGTTATGTGATTTCCTCCAACTACATTTGACAGTGATTGACGATGAGTGTGTGTGAGAGCGTGGAAGACATTGTATATGGGGAATACGGGTAATATCATGTGTAAGAAAAGCACGTGTTTCCAAAGAGTATATTATATATAGTTTAAAATATTTACTGAACAAAGGTTGATACAAAACCATACTTTTTATGAAGATAAGTTTCTTTACAAAACATAAGGGGTTAAAAGACATTGAAAAGCAATAAAGACATTGGTGAATACAAAAGACGTTAGGATGATTTTTGAGTAACGCCGCTAAGCATGGTTATGTACGTGTTTGAATATTTAAGAGTTGTGGACAATACAAAGGCATGTAAATACAAGGAGACGATAGAAGGAAGGAGAAAATTAGCTCAGCGAGTGGAGAAGGTTTAGTCGACACATAAGTGCTTTTAAAGATTCAGAGGACATAACAGCCGTGACTTAGCTTTCTATATTAAACTAAAGATCAAGCTAATGCTCGCCTTTATATACACTGAAGTGTTTGTGAAGGCGGTACGAAATAACTTGATACTATAACACAGACTAGTCTGATTGGCTCAAAAATATACATCTGCATGTATAAATCAAACCGGAAGTCTACGCCGATACATATACACACACCTGATTTAAGCCACTTTTATTTTGTTACTCTAAGAGTAAACTTCGAGCACTACACTTCTTATATAATTACGAGAACCCATTCTAATACAAAACAGGACACACAAGTGAGAATTTAAAAAGTTGGCGTTGGACCACTTTAAATGGCGTCAGTCGCTTATTTGAATTTCAGTCTAGTCATCATTCGTGTTTTCTTAACTATGAAAACAAAATAAAAATTGCATTTCGTTAATGATTTGAGCTACTATTTTCATCTTGGTTGTTGTTTTCACAACATTCAGGCTAATATAATATTCGAAAATCTTCAGGTGTAATCGGTGTAATAAACATGTGTTATGGATTTCGATTTAAAAACCGGAAGCCGTCATCAAGTAGATGTTTTTCTTTTTTATGGAAACGTCGCCATCTTAGTTATCGCTTGCGATAAAATCTAGTATCTAGATGCATTCTCCATGTTATTATATAATCACTTTCACCGACACTCATCTTGGTGTTGTATTGTGTCAACACTTATCATGACCAAGGGCTAATTCAAGGATAAGGGTTAATTCGATGGAAGTATTGGCAGCAAATATTGATCAATGCAATGAATTAAGTTTAGTTATTAATGGAAAAGAACACCACAAGTGTTTGCTTATATTTCATTTGAAGACGACTATGTTATAGCTTGCACAGAATCAGTCCAACATTAATCTCCTTCACAGACGTAGGCGCCCTTACACACAAACAATGTTCATGGACATTTATCGTGACACTAGGCACATTGAGGTAGCAGTGAACGTTTTTTTTTGTTTTCATTGTTGTAGACAGGCGACTTTTATCTGTAAGTATATTGTATGGAGAAATGTTTAAAATTAGACGTCAGTCCGGCACTTTCCATAAAAACAACGAGTAAGTAGATAGAGACAAACAACGTGGCTGTAAAGAACAGAAGGGATCATCCCGAACGAGATTTAAGCGACGATTTCGAAGTAGTTCTAGGTATTAGAGAATGCTCTGAGTGTCGCCTCTCCAGATGTACCAACATTATTCTATCTTAGCAATTCTAGTTGTCTCTTTCTTATTTTTGTCGTGTCTTGGTTTTTGTTCTGAACTGCATTACGTATCTCTTTTCAACGTGAGTTTCCGTTGAACCCTGGGCGGATTTCGTGTAATTTAACCTACAATATGTATTATAAGCATAGTGTCATTGGCCGGATATTCCAAATAGTTAGTGTTTAGTAACGTATTGATTCATGGTGTACATTCTTTTTTTCATTCTCTTTTTAATTTTGTTAAACTGGAGCCCTATACCCGATGCTAATTCCCCACCCTATTCCCAAAAAGAATATTTTTTAGACGGGTACATAAAAAAACAGCATAAAAAGACAGTGAAAAAAAAAAAAGCAAAAACACAAACAATCTTTTAGATTTTAAGATGTGTGATCACTTCCGCCTATGGATTTCACGAAGAATGATCACCCTTCTGAGCAGGCATGCTGTAAAGATCACCCATTTCCGGACAAATAGCCGGTTTTAATGAGATAACTCCAATTATTATTTTTGTATGAGATAATTATATATGTCTATTCTTTGATCCAGGATTGATATAGGATGCGCCGTATAGGAGAAAAACAAAAAAAGCATTAGCCGTAGTTGCGTGCTCTGAGGGATGCGGGGAAATCTCACTACGCAGGAGCCTGAAATTGAATGAATGGTGCTATCCATGTGAGTTCGAGCTGAATGGAAAGTAAGTATAAATGAGCATCGAGGAGGGGGTAAACGCATGAGTAATATTCAGTCATAATATGTGTTTGCAAGAAAATGAAAAAAAAATTATTAAAATATTTTGTCACCAACAAAAAGTAAACCAGCAAACTCATACATTAAAACTGATCTCCAATGATATTAATAAAATGGCCAATATTAAAATAAAATTGGTTGCGTTTCCTTAAAATGCGATGACTCGTGATCATTTCACGTAAAATCAATATGCGAAAGTGATCCTCTACTATTAAGCTTAAAATATTGTTTTTTGCCGTACACATTTTTAGGTTGTTTACATGTTAGTAATAAAAGAGTAGAATGTCATTAGTCGCTGTTGTTTATTTTAGGTGTTTAGCAGAGGATACTGAGCTCGAATAATAGCTCGAATTTTATTTTGTGTGTTATGGATACATTTTTATTAATGTGTTATTTAAAAAAAAAACAATGACCTTTTGTTTTCTAAATTATTTTATGTGCTTACTATTCAATGGTTTATCTTATTTGTGCTTCCCACGTTTTAAGTTGATCGAAATTACAGACACCTTTGAAACGGGGAAGGGGGAGTAACAAAGTGATAATTTAAATTTCACAGTGAAAGAGAATCATACGACGTTTTATAATTGTATAGAAAACATAATTCATCGTTGAAGGCAGATGTGGGAAATTTAATGTTAAACTTGACTAACAACCGGAAACCTCCCAAAATAGACACGCCAGCAAATTAATAACAAAACTTGAAGCACAGATTTTGGCGCGGTTCCGAACCACGTTGCCCCATATATGCATTTAGATCAACAACAGTGACAAGACAAAGGCGAATGTATGACTTTATTCTCGAAAACTATAATTGATACTTCTCGAAATAAAATGTCGATCACCTATTATATAATTGAATAAATATCATACAACTATTTCTTAATAGCGAGCAACAAGAAACAATCCATACAATGGGAATAAAGTATAGATTCTCTGATGTAGGTTTTAATGTCGAATAGAATAGGTTGTTTCTCTTAAATTCAAAAGCGATCCCAAGTCACAGCTATATCTAAATTAGTGGGGATGATTTATTGACGTTAATTCTTAAAGTATTTTAATGGAGATGTCGCTGTTCTCCCACATACTCCGCAAGGTATTCTCAAATTGTCACCCATCTGGTACTGCCCACGCTCACAGTCGTTTACATTTAATTAAAACAAGAAATATGACATTAATAGCAAGGTATTTTTAATAACAAAAAACAATAATTTTAATAATTCATTCTTTGCCTTAGGCATGGAGCCCGAATCGTTTTGGAGGAGAAGAGGGGCATCCAATTTGTCAGAAAAAAACATTGTGGTTATCCTACGATAAACACTCTCACAAAAGTACGAAATTCACTCTATTGATCGGTTTATATGATATGATCTCTAAACAAAAATATACAAAAATAAATCCGGTGGGTGGGGGTGGGGATCTCGGCATTTTTGCCAAGATCAAAGTGTATTATCTGTTCCGATAAATACTGCACACCATAGACCGGTATTGTCTTGGCCTTCAGGGCTTAATTTACGCCGGTCTATGGGTCTGTCCTGTGCAGTTCTAGGTGGTCCACCATCCCAGGCTTTACCTTCTCACCCTTTGAGAAGGGGTTGTTTATTGTTAATCACCTGAGGAGGACTTACCGGGGAATGCTGACGGGGATGGCCAGGCAATTTTTAAAGGTCAAAGTGGTATTCCTCTAGGGTGCTGCCTTATCAAATCCCACTTTCCGACCTTGTGTCACATCTTACCGCTGTGGGGGTAGATAAATAAATAGGACAATATTTACAATTGTACTGCAAAAAAGAAAAATATATAAATTAATAGTGCCCTTCCCTACCATTTGCTAAGTGATAGACTGCCCACTGTTTTCTGGGCATCCGAAAAAAACAGTAGGCGGTCTATCGGCATTTTAGCGATAACTTTTATATCAATATTATTATGCCGTTTAGACAAAATTCAGTATAGTCAAACTTTTATATGATTTTACTCTTTAACCGTCCTTAGCGTTTTGACTAGGAACAAAGTGTAGTATCTGTCCTGATCCTACACTCCCTGCCCTGAGTCAATGAAGAAGAAGTCGTTATTGACTGAGACAATTTTTATTTTTGTTCTAATCTAAAGTGCCTCTTTTTTAAGCTGGATGTTTCAAGCATGAAAACTGACCTTGTGCCTAACTTTGTCCTCATAGGGAGGCAAATTAATAGAGAACACCTTTATTAGTACTTATCTAAATACATGATAGAATGCTGATCATGAAATAAAACATGACAATATTTCTGGACAGCGAGTTGCACAAAAATCATCCAAAAAATGTGAATACCATCTAAATTCTTTGATGTAGTTTTTAGGTCGAATAAAACTCTCTGATCAATGTTATGTTACACTTTTCCAAACTTGACACCACTTGGTGAAAGGTGAGCTTTAAAAGCCATCTACTCTCCACTAGATTTTATTTCGGAATTTTTTCAGGATCGGATTGATAATTTGTATTCTTCGGATTATTGCAACTACTATTCTCATTTTAGATGTTATTCTCACACAGCCGATATAAACTTCGACCCTCTTAAGTTGCGTTTTATCGAATTATCGAATCTTTATGTCGAACTCGGGAATACTTACGGAATTTTTATCATAGCACTTTAATTCATCCACGTGAGAAAATTGTTCTGATTCTGTTAGAGATGATCAGTTTGAAGTCGAAAGTATATTCTTAGAATATATTGAGTGTTGAGTTACTCCTCTCCAGAGGTTAGGCACAAGGCCAGTTTTTTTATCTTACTCCCACAAGTAAGATTTGACCCAAGGTCGGGTCGGCACAGTGGGGTTTAAAAATTGCCTGGGCAGTCCGGTAGGGGCGCCTCAGGCAGTAAGCAATAAACTTACCCCTCCCCAAAAAGGGGAAGCCTTCTAGAACTGCACAGGACAGACCCATAGACAGGCGTTAATCAAGCCCCGAAGGCCAAGACAATACCAGTCTATTGGGTGCAGTATCCATCGGAACAGATACTACACTTTGATCTTAGCCAAAAAGCCAAGAAGTTATTTAGGCTTAGAATATATTGAGTAGTAAACATTCAACTGCTAGAAGATTGTCACTTACGACTGATTATCTCTTTGACCCGCGAACTCGTCGTGCGACTGATGATGCTCTAAGTACTACTCAGTTCTGATTTACAGTTTTCTGGAGGTTCGATACTCAGTACAGTCAATACTCAAATTATTTAAGAGTTCGAATCGAACATGGAAAATGCAACGAGAACAGTCTCCCATTCGGTTAGACATTTCTTACATACTTTTTGTTCCATATAAAGATGGTCGAACTTGACAAGACGCACTTAAAGAAGGTCGAATATTTAATCGGTGGAAACGTTTTGAGAATATTATCCAAGAATTAAACAGACATCTAAATAATACGAATAATCCAAAGTACCGCATTCTATTTTAACTTTCCACCTCTATAATTATTTTAAACTAGGCGAAAATACTATTTTTGTTTTTCTCATCTAAAATGATTTTTTATTTAATTGTATGTTTTACATAAGTTATGCATTATCGATATTCTGTTATGGAGTAACATTTTGATTATAAAATTCTTATTTGAAATTAAGAGTTCAACTGATCTTAAATGTCTGTGTTGTCTCACTAGTCTCGATGCGTCAGTGTCTGCTCTTACTCCAAAGAGAAATCATTCCTCTAGTTTCAACAGTGCACTATCATGCCTTTAACATGACTTGTTTTATTAATACGGCACACGATCTTTTCTATGAGGAATGATTTATTCAGATTAGATGTGGAGATCGTCTAGTGCGAAACCTCAAATTAGGAAAGGACGGAGATTTTACCGTCAACTAGAGCCATATGAAAACACGTCTTCTCGAACCACCTTTCACGTGACACCCTCAAATATTATACAGCGTATTAGAATGAACATCATTGATTCCGATTATTAAGAACTCAGCTTATTTCAGGGCAGCTCTGTAAAACCTAATGTGACTTTTGCATAGAATGCATTCTCTTTATACATAAGTATAGCTCCATCAGAAAAATATATTTTAAACTAAGATAATCATCAATAGTTAACAAGTTTCCCCTTTGTTAATATTATCTTAATATTATATTGCTAGAATTGTGTTGCATTTACCTTCGCCAATCATATACATTTATATCCTGTAAACTATATGCATATAACCATTTTCAAAATCTGACGCTAATGTCTAATTCTCGTCTCTTAAGATTGTTTTCCTTTACACTTAAGCATTGTTTCATTATAAACATTATATATGGCGTAGTTTCTTCAAAACAAATACACGCGCGCGCTAATTACAATGTATTCAGTTATACTCATGTGCAATCCTAAGCTAATCTTTAAACTTTATTACTAACACATTAAATCGTTTTCAACTCTAAGTGCTATTTTAAGAATAAACCCGTTAGTATTGTACATTTAGCAATGATTCACGTGATATAAAATACACTTTAGTATTTCTATGCTCCACACAACGCTGTTATTTCTTGTCTGTCATCGCTTTTCGTAAAAAGAGAGATGTGATTCTCTATACAATAGCTGTTAAATGGACAAGGTGTTTCAATAATTTTATATAATTTCTATATATAATAACTTAGCAAGTTTCCGCTTCAAATGTAACCAGCAATTTCAAAAAAAGTCATGCTTAATGGTGGATCTGCTGCAGTTTACGGTCCGTGCTCAGACCGAGGTTTCGTCGGCATCGTCCGCCAGTATACAGGCAAAGTTGAATAAAAACTTCATAAGCTAACAATCAACTCTACTAAACAAGAAAAAGTAATGGAGAAATATGTATTATTTAAGAAGATCAAACTGGAAAACATTAAGAAAACAACATTTACTTCAAGAAACATACGATCATCGTATGTTAATTTGAATTATAACATTTTTATTGTTTTACCAAGAAAATATAATGAAATAACTGTTAGAAAATCTTCTTTACAATGCTTTTTTTACTCGTACAACTTTTGAACCTGACCGACTAGATGAAGGTTAGGTAAGGGTAAAATTAGGGTAAGGGTAAGGTTAATAGTTTTGAACCTTACCGACTAGGTTATGTTTAGTTTAGGGTTAAGGTTAAGTTGTTTTTTGTAGGGTACGGATTAGGGTGAAAATTAGGCCTGTTATACATCTTAGCTTTTGGCCTGCGTTTTCTTTTCTGACAAAATGTAATAATTCCCTCAGAAGACTGAAGCGTCTGTCAAAACACCATCGTGCTCATGGTCGTTTCAATCAATTATCTTAACTTGTTAAATTTCACCCCCACATTCGAATTCGCTATTGACAATTGTTGTCTGCTGAAATCTGTTTGACTAAGAGTTTCGACATCTTCCGGCAGTTTACGTAAACTCCCGTGAGATCCTGACGAAACGTCCGTTTTAGCACGGGTTGTAAACTGCACCAGTACCCTGATGTTTGATGGGTTTATATAGAAATTAAATATAGTTGTAGGGAAAGTGGGGGTTGTGCATTGATCTATGCTTGAAAAACAGTCAACCAAGCCTGTGTAGCGTCCATTTGTGAGAGAGTTCGTTAAACACCATAGATGGTAATCTAGATTTAGGCATGAAACAAAGCAGCCATAGAGGAATGCTAACTTTGCAAACCGACATATTTGGACGAGAAAGAACATCACAGGAGACAATCGTGTTTTAGACGGTGCGCATATTAAATATTTGTGTATGGCATAATACACATAGTTGTGATTGTTTCAGTAAATTAAACAAATTCCCATTCGAAATAAATAAATATGATCTATTATTATAATTATTCGGACTATTGTTTTTATCTTGCTTGTTATCTCTACGATGTCACCGTCTGTGTAACCTCAAACCTTTTACATCTGTAGCCTTCCACCTTCGAAATTATTATGTCCAACTTGAGAAACTATAAGGAATTCTGAACTAATTATTCATTTAATAAAGGGTGATGCATTTGTGTGTCCTCTGAAAGCGATAACCGATTAGAAGTGTTTATTTATAATGATATATTATTCTTAGTTATTATCGCTGCTAGTAAGAATTGGACCTTCAACCCCAAGAAGACGGGCACTTAGTACTTATTGTTAAACGAAACGTTGTGAAAGTAACCACCAAGATGAGTATACTAGTCCGAATAAACCGAATAATACAATTTATCAATCGTCATGTAAAAATCAAATCGGAAATATAAAATCTTATGTTGTATGACATAAAACCGGTGTACATTCATTAAAAGAAATGTGTAGTTTCTGCGATATTTCTATTTAAAATGATATTAATGTATTTTGGGGAAACAGCCTTTCTAAACGTAGTTAGCGTAGAGTCAGACCAACAGACGCCCTGAAATTAGCATATATACACGATACCGATTATTATCAAATATTACATGAAATGTGTTCTTAATCCCAAATGACCTTTACACTCTGTTTCTTCGACTTCCTGAGATTATGTTGCCTTCAGCGACAATTAGGTTTAATATGATATTGTATGACACAGTTTTAATGTAGGGTGTTTCTCGTCATCCATCAACGATGTTTTTGTCCGTCCTCCCATTTCGCACTCATTTCCTTAAATTCTATTTCGACTAAATATTTCCGATGTCCCACAAGACACAATATGTTGACATAACCCCGAAAAGGCCCGAACTTCTTTGCTTATTTCCACTCAATAACCGTTTTATAAAAATACAATAAATGTCAGGAGAAATAAAATTAGCTATATTTGTAAAGACTAGCAAAGTGTTTGTTACCCGGTATTAGATTATATAGTTTTTATTTTTTTGACTTATAAGAGCTTACAGCGGAAGTCCAAATATTTGCGCGTAACATACAAAATGTCGCTTTCAGCAAACTAAAAGAAAAATGAGAATAACAAACAAGAAAAAGCAAAGAGGCTTATATCGCAATAAGATAATGAGAATATAAATTACACACACACACACACACACATATATCTATATATACATATATATATATATACATATATATATATATATATATATATATATATATATATATGGATCGGAGTAGTAAGTGACCGACGGTTCGAGTTTCGAATTTCGGCATGATGCACATTCTACGTCTAGCCACACTGAATTAATACTATACGATTAAACATATGTCTGTGAATGACTGCACTTTATATACAAGCATATATGTATATATATATATATATATATATATATATATATATATATATATATATATATATATATATATATATAATGAATTAATGGCAAAGTGTTTTTCTCCATTTATCCGAACTCTATGCATAGCTAAACACCTCAGCTCTATCTAATTTAATTATACACTAAAATAGTTTCACATTCTTTATATATACTCACAGAAATCCTGACTCATCACGCTCAAGGCAATACCTTATTTGCGTATTTATTTTTTAAAGATTGTCTAATAAATTCATATTCAGTACGATTCACTTATAACTTGATTCTCCTATTTTATTATATATACGAAACACATTTCGTGATATCAATATCTTAATTATTATCTATTATAATATTATTAATGCGAATTAATGAATTAAGTGTAATATTTAAAATCATAACTTCAATTGAATTTTTTGTTGTTTTTTCGGTTATGTTTTTGCACGCGTATATTTACACATAGCAACAACCTCGATAAGTTTTTAATAATTACTTTTTAAATATAAAGTTTGCATTAATCGCAATAATTACCAAAGAGTTTCCGTTAATAATTAAATACATGCGTTTATTATTATTTTTAATAAATGTGTTGTTTTTGTTGTTGTTGTTGTTGTTGTTGTTGTTGTTGTTGGTGCTCCTATTTGCTGTCTCCCACGAGAACAGAGTTAGGCACACTGTAAATATTTAACCTGGGGAAAATGGAGCAACTCTAAAAGGAGGACTCTGGATTGGAACAGATATATCAATTACGTCGGTCTAGAAGAGTTTCTCTTACACTGTGTGTACACATAAACATTTAGGACCGACACTACATTTTGCCCATAGCCAAAAGGCCAAGAAATCAACATGTTAGTAGTGATTATGATGATAATGATGATGATTATGATGATTATGATGTTGATGATAATGTTGATGATGATTACTTAACCGTTTGTCATAAGAAAGAAAACACCTGCTGTAATTTTTCTTAATTACAAAAAAAATAGATTCTTTTGGTTCAATATTAATTAAAAAATGTGTCTATCTTTTATAATGAAGGCGAAAAGTACACAGTACGCATTTCGAATTACTCAGTAATATAACATTAGTTTATTTGACCAATCGACTTTCCACCCTTATGTTTGATTCATTTCATTATATAAAAAAGTTTTTATTTCGATCATGACTTCTCTATAATTCTTATGGATACAGCAAAATAAAGAGACTTATAATGTTGCCATCTAATATACATACGTGTTCATGGTGTGTATTGAGATTAGGTAAATTAGATGATAACGCTTTTAAAAGTGAGTTACCGTTTCTTAAATGAATACAGAGACATTAGAAAATGGAATATAGTAGACTGAACATAAATGAAAAAGGCGAAAAAATACATATATAGCATTAAAAAGAGTTTCCTGTATTGTTCGTATAATGACGGTTTATTAGAACAATCAAACTACACCCTTTAAAACATAAACTAACCCAAGAACTAATCTATATTCTGGAATTATTTTATATATTAAACTATATAGGAATATTTAAGCAAGACCGCTTAAAATTGACTCAGTATAATAATAGATAGATAAATACTATTCATATGCATCGCTAGTTTATAACTATATTTAACAAGAAATTATTCCCAAGCATAGGCATATATATATATATATATATATATATATATATATATATATATATATATATATCTATATATATATATATATATATATATATATATATATATATATATATATATATATATATAAACTAAAACCTAAAATCAAAAATACAAGCAGGCATGTGTTAAAATAAGGTCACCCATTATTTTGACACAACATCTTTGTTTGTGGGAATCTCAACAATTGTTTAAGAGAATACTAAATAATCTGATTAGACAACTAGCTAGACTAAACACCACGTGTATATATAAAAAGCACCCGGCAAAACAAACTCCATGCATTTTAGCCTGCGATGAACTGCGGAAGGCTATGTGTAGCGTAATTACTATATATATATGTTTTAATAACTTACTACCTAGCTCTAGTCACGTATTGAACACTGGTGAAGAAAATACTGAAAATTGATACATAAAAGATTATACCTCCCTATAACATTTATATATATATATATGTGTGTGTGTGTGTGTGTGTGAGAGAGAGAGTGTGTCTATCTTTCAACTTTTGTAACACAAAGTACTTATAATGACTCTATAGTTTAAAGCTAGAGCTAGGCGATATTTTTTATTTTTATGGAGTTCAATACCACATCATTATCACAGAGGAAAGATTCACGTCATTTTTTCCAACTTATTTTTTTATTTCGCAGACAATTGTTTCGGTTTACGTCAAGATATTTGTAAAATACACCTATGCATTTATTTATTTATTTATTGTTGTGGTATCCTCAGCTCAAAATGTACAAAAACAAATTCAACGAATATTTAAAAACTTGACGAGTATAGCCCGAATTACAGTAAATATTCATCATCATTTTTTCTATACATGGAATTATGGCCCCTATTATATATATATATAATAATCCAGGTAAAACATCCACAGGATAATAATCCAAATATTTTCAACCGGGTTTATAAATCGTGCTAAATATCAAATAGAGCTTTTATATATGATTGTTTTTATTTACGCAAACATGTACAAAATCTGCGACACTGGCATGTCGATGTTATCGATCAACAGCTATTATAAACTGATATCTCATCAGGCAGAGTTAGACTCCGATCTTAACCTTAGATCATATTTGAAAAGAACCCAAAGTTTGTAATAGCTGTTGTTTGATAACATCCACATGCCAGTGTCGCAGATTTTGTACAGGTCTGCGTAAATGAAAATTATATATATAAGAAAAAGTATGGATTAATTCCACGAAGAAAAAAGAAGTACTGGTAGTATTTGTTTTGAATAAAATATACACCTTAATTGGAAAATGTATAGAAACTGTATAGCCTTTAGTTTATGTTAACTACATTGTGAGTTTACTTGTATAAAAGTTACAAAAACAAGCGAGGGATTACAACCGATATCGTAAGCACGCGTAAGCTACTTGCGCCAAAATGACTACAATAGGCGCCATGAAAACTACTCACAATTCCGCTTGTGTACGTATCTGAAGTCGGTCTTTTAAGTAGATATGACCTGGTTCCGCTATAATCCTGCGGAAGTGTGTTTATTGGGAAGGCTGGTAAACTGTTTATTTTTGTATCGCTTCATAAAAACGTTAAGCAGGGATGTCTTAAAAGAATAGTTATTTTCGTAGGCTTAACTTTTCACTTGCTTACAATTCGCATCTTATCTGTGAAAAATAATATTCTATCTACATATTAAAAAATGCAAAAAAAGTTTCAATAAGGGTTACTTTTTTCACAGAATCTAAAAATACATTCGACCTTGTGTAGCTAGAGATAAGTATTTGTTAGGTCTATAAAATAATTGAAATATATTAGGACGTACAAAACTAAATTAATGTGTTTTATCGATATATGTTGTTGCATAAAACAAAATTAACATTGAACAAAGAATATCTCTAAGAAGAATGTATGATTAAAAAGTGTAAACCTTCAACTAATTATTTAATAAACGAGATTCACTTTTTTAAAATCGATTTTCTACGTTTTATTAAACAAAACTAAGAATAAATCAAATAAATCTTAGTAAAAATGTATTTAACAAAGTATGCCCATTTAAATACTTCTATTCGTAAACATCATTTGCAATTTTTCAGGAACGTAACGAAAAGCAGCGACAACAATTCTTTTTTCAAGAACACCACCACAGTGACATTTTTGTTATTGCTTCACCTCATAGTGGAAATTTTGTTTTAACTTTTTCTTCAAGCAACATTTGTAAACATTACGATATTTGAAAAAGTTTAATATTTCCACAATGCCAACGCCAGGTGAATACAACTAGTGCATAAATAGAGCATCACACATCACAGAAAACGGTGCATAACATGTATCGGCCATATTTATTACGTGGTGAAATTCCGTCCGCCATGTTTCATACGAATTTAGTACGGTGAAGCTTTGTTAAGAAGTGAAGGGTATGGTACTATAATAATAATAATACACTTTCAAATTGTAGATCTGCAACCACAGACGAACACGTGACAAACAGAAGGAGACAGTAAAACGGTGCATGCCAAAACGATGCATAGAACACAACAAACTACGGTAATATTTATACATCTCAGAACACAAGGAACAGTCTGAAAACACTCGAAAGAAAATTAGTAAACAGTTTTTTTTTTTGTTATTTTGTACTGATAAATCATCGTTAATGAAGGGCCGGATCACTCGTCAAAAAATGTTCATTGGACGATGACTTGAACAATGGATGAAATGGACAGAAGATTACTTAAGCGGACTTAATTTTCCAAAAGGACGGCTCGCCAAATATTTGTTCACATTTGACTTGAGCCCGACCTGTATTCAGTTTGAAAACATACTCGTGGTATCATGTTCCAGGATGCTCTAGGAATTAAATTTGTTCGTGTAAGATAGAGAACATAAACTTATTTGCTGTGGTTTTAGCTAGAGAGGTTTTTGCTGTGAATGTTAAATTCAAAAAAAAGATTCAAACTATACAAACCATAGTATTAATGAGAACAGTATGAATATTAAACAACTTTAGACTGTAAACACTAACCAACAATAAAAAATACATTCGCTAATACCTGTGGTATTTGCCCTGGACGGACATCCGGCTTGCACTGAAAGCGGAAGTGTCTAGGATATATCAAATTCTTAAGCAGTCCCCCGCCGATTATATATCCTTGTCAGGGGAGATGACATACGGCGCCTAGTATTTCTAAATTCGCAAACATCTGGTACTGATAAGGTTCAACGTCGATTAACTTCAGTGATCTAATGAAAACAATTATGTCAACGTCAGAATTCTGTATTTCTAACCATAATTGTATGCAAGGTAATAAATAAGAATAGCACAAAGAAAAAACACAGGAAACACTGAGAATATAAGGAAACGCCGAGGAGAGATAGCATTGTTTGCGTAAAGTGTGGCAATATGTGAGAAGCATACCAGACAGATGGTCGTAGCTCTGACCCACCCCAAAGTAGTAGACAGCATAGGTTGGTAGCATTGAATGTAGTTGCAGATGGTATAAGAAAATGGCCATCGTTACGAAGAGTAGCACTATCCATACTTTGACTGGAGGAGCACGGAGAGTATTGGAATAGTATGAAAAAATACTTTGACTCTGACACGACAGAATGCCACATGATTTATCAGAGTACATCACTGTGAACGACCGATGTGAGAATTCCGCGCGAATCATCATCATCATCATAACAACAACAACAATAACAACAACAATACTACAACTACTACTACTACTACTGCTACTACTACTACTAATAATAATAATTATAATGCCTTACCTCCCCCAAGCAAATATTGCACCGGCATCGGATGATAGCAACCACCATAGTCGTAGAGGGTCAAGGAGGATGAGAAGACCAAGGAGGGACAGCACTAACCAGACCTCCACTGGAAGAGTGCTGACAGTGCTGGGACGTTGGGGAGATGAATTGCCACCCAAATCCCATGGGAGACTAATGATCATTGTCAGCGATAAATCAATAGTAGGCGGCTGTTGCAATACCGTAAGGTCATTTGCGATGGTGATCGAAAAGAGATGGAGAGTACTGAAACTCTAGGAAGGCTTTTTGTCATTCAGGCTCCAGGGAAAACCACCACTGGTTTATGTCGGTAAGCAATCCTTGACGATAATTGTGTGATTATTCCAAGTGAGCAGAAATAATAATAATACCACCAATAATTACCCTGTGGAAAGATGACACGCACATTCATGAATAGAGGAACGAATGTCTGAGGAGAGTAACACCATCAAGACCTCCACTGAAAGGGCGCGGAGAAAACAGAAATCTTGTAAGGCTTATTGCAACTCAAATTCCCGAGAAAGCCAACAGCTGTTATCATCGAGAAACCAGTTTTCAACGGCTGGTGCTATAACGCAAACTAATTTTAAACGGTTACCTGAAGAGGTGGTGAGTGTTCTACATCTGGGAGAATTGTTGTCATTCAAGCTCGAGGAAACACCATTTGTTATTACCAGTGAGCAATCACAGACAATGATTTGTGCAAAAACTCTGATTGAGTAAATAATGATAATTAAAATTATAATTTATTCTTTTGGCATAAAAGAACAATGTCAGAGGAGAGACTCCTTGGAACAAGAAAAGTCGGTCGTCTTTCCGTGTAAAATTACGTTAAAAAATACTAATAGTTAAAGAAAGATGTGCACTGGCAACAAAAACTACACCAATTACAAATAAGTACATAACGACGAACAAGATGTGATCATTGTCAAAATATTTCAATGTATAGGCTTTTAAATTTTATCGGTGATTGAGTTTTTGTCGCTTAAATATAAAGCCATATAACCATAGAATAGTGAAAAGATTCCGTGTTGCTACGTCAGCTTGAATTACAGTAATAGTTTGGCCATTGAAATCCCAATGACGAAATCGAAATGTCTACAGTGATTGTTTTGAGACGATCGGAAACGCCCTCAGGTCTCAGACGAAATACAATGATTAACGTCTGTCTTGGTAAAGCCTCCAGAAAAACAGACACGCGAAAATCGTGTTTGGCACACACATGCGTGTACATTCATACGTACATACATAAAGGTAGACATATGTCTTTAAACGCCCACACGCACACACGCACACACACACACATATATATATGCATATATATATATATATATATATATATATATATATATATATATGCACATATATACATATATATATATATATGCACATATATACATATATATACATATATGCACATATATACATATATATATACATATATGCACATATATACATATATATACATATATGCACATATACACATATATACATACATATATATATATACACGCAGATATATATATATATATATATATATATATAAATATATATATAAACACACATATATATATATATATATATATTAATATATATATATAGACATATATATATATATATATATATATATATACAGACACCCATATATATACACATATATATATATACATATGTATACATATGTATATATATATATACATATATACATATATATGTATACACATACACACACACACACATATATATATATATACATATATATATATGTGTATATATATAAATAAAGAGAGAGAGAGTAAGAGAGAGAGAGAGAGATCGTTAGCATGGAAAAGCTGAGTTCATCAACGCTGTGAATAGGAACATTTGCATGCATTGTTTATTTTTTATTTTTTATTAAATATTTGATGTAACCGTTACTTTTACCTATATAAAATCAACGTTTGTTTCCATCACGATATTCCTCGCTTTTGGTATTTAAATATGCTTGAAAACACTTCCATATTACTAATTCCATATATCCGTTATTTGAAATTGCTTCGCCAAGTGAACCATTGCGTACAAAGTTTCTGTCCATAACCATAACCCACTTCCACATTAAGTTGGTTGATCCCACACATCTAGTTTATAGAGTAAATATTACCCTTGTGTCCTTAAATCGCTCACCACTCAAAGGTAATATAACTAACTATAAAACACATGATTGCAATAGCCCATTATAATCAAAAGGCAATATCAACATAGTTGGTAATACTTTTAAATCGTGCTTGAAAAACTAAAGTAAGAGAGGAAGGAGAAAGTCAGATAAGGATAAATTAAAAATTGCAGATAACAGAAAAAGGCTTATTTTAACGTGTTTTTTTTAATTTATAATTTTAACTCATCTTCATAATTATAGACACAAAATTTATTTCACATACTAAAGAAGTTTAACTTGTCGCATGAGGATTCTACATTGATACTAATTTTCCATAGACTTTTGAATTTTTAATTGTTATTACATTTTATGCACTAACCTTCACTGTACAATACCGATTTTTTTTCATAACTGCACTTATACATTCACTACAACAATTAGTTTCTGCTTATTATTCATACATTTTTGTGACTATTTTTGCCTTATGCATAGCTTCAAATCGTGCAGTAAATGGTTCAAATTAATACTTACAATAATTAACAGGGCATTGTTCTTTTTCCTTCTGACGATGAGAGTAGTTATTTGACAATCCATATGTTAAAAGTCATTCTCATAGTTTATTGTATTCTTTGTTTAAACACTTGATGATAATAATAAACTTGTAAAGTATGTAATTTTTACGTTTTATAAAATTATTTCCATATTTTCTATGACCATGCCCTATCCCCAATGGCAAGCATATAGTTTCCACGATATGATCTAATATAAAATAATTATTATTATATATTTAAATATATATATATATATATATATATATATATATATATCTTTTTGGTACAGAAGAATTAGTACAATTTTCGTACCGTCGTTTTCAAGCACAAAAGAACTCTCTTTAGCTGCTGTTATCATAACAACAGAAGCTGAAGAGAGTCGGATGGTTAAGTCCTTCTGTGCTGTAAACCGACGGTACGAATGTTGTACTAATTTTTCTGTATCAAAATAAATAAATATTACGCTCTTAATTTTGTATATTAAATTTTAATTCTGAATTAATTCTGAATTAATCGAGCACTCTGCTGGGATTTTTCCTGCTATATTACAAAAAAGTTATATGTATACTTATATATATATATATATATATATTCTTGACATAACATTTCATAGAAACGAGTTCAATTTCTTTTTGTTTGTCTTGTTTAATGTTCTAACTAATGTTAAGCAGCGAAGTAACGTTAAAATTAGAGTGAGTTTTAACACAACATTAACATTACATCGTGACGAAGGTTTCCACCGATTCTAAGACCCAATAATAAATAAAAATAAATACAATTGTATATAAATTAAATCGTTTATGCGGCCCATATTTTTCTTTGTGACCCCTTTTCTATCTGTTAATTTATGGTGACGGCTGCTAAGTAATGCCACGGATTGGCAACCTAGTTGTGTCCAGTTTAATTCTGTGTGTTCCGCATAAACACTTTAACCTATGATGTTCGCAACCTTCAAGCCGTTTCCTCATGTACGTATTTGATGTCTTACTAGACAGAATCCTAACTAGAAAGATATCGGAGAAAACCAATGCCAACAATGGAATAATCTTATAAGAAATACGAAATGAATGAAATTTGTCAATTCGTGTTTTTCTTTATTCTTACGTCTATACAATTATTTCGCTATTTAATAGTATGAACCTGTTCTAATTTTTTGATTATGACCTCATGACGATCTCTTGGGGCAAGGTTCAGAGGATATGGTGGGGGCTTTATAATGGAACACTCTGACAGTTGTGGCAGCTCAATGTAGATTGTTTGTCTCTAGAAATAGTAAGTTTGGAAATAGTAAGTTACATGCAAACAAAAAAATACACAAACTCCAGAAATTATTTCTCTCTCTCTCTCTCTCTCTCTCTCTCTCTCTCTCACACACACACACACTATATATATATATATATATATATATATATATATTTATTTATATAAGTTGTGAAAATATATTTATGACAATTAAGCTACACAGACGCTCCCGCGTTTCATCCCCGGGGGGAACTTTCAGGCTAAAATGCATCGATATAGTTTTGCCGGGTCTTTTTATATACACGGCTATCTAGTTAACCAATCAGATTCTTTGTTATTCTCCTAGCCAATCGTTGGACTTCTCCGAACAGAGGTTCGGATAGTTTTACTTCATATTTCCTGTTCTACTGTTCTGTTTTCTATAGAGTGGCCAATATCCTGTTTACTTGCTGTGCCAATATAATGAGTGAACTTATTTTAACACGTGGTTCCTTGTATTTCTATTTTAGGTTTTAGTTTTTAAGTTGTTAGGTTTCAGTTTAGTTTAGTTTTTTCTTACTTATTTGTTTGTGTATTTATTCATTTATTTATTTATTTACGTATTGTTAGTCTAAGTTAAATTTTATTCTGTGCAGACAGCTATTTGCTATATCACTTCTACAGTTTAATAGATGTTGGGGGTGGATACAGGAAATATTAAAAACAATTAAATATTTATGTGAGCATATATATATATATATATATATATATATTTATATAGATGCATATATGCATGTCTTACTATCTAGAGGTACGTGTTTAATAACCAAACTACCAGTTTGATTTTCCCGTTTGTTCGAAATCTATACATTAAACTTTTATTTAAAGTGGGTCATTTGCGGTTAACATTGGATACTTAGAACACTTAAAATGAAGTTTTTTTTTACATGACTCACTCCCGTAAACAGAGGTATATTTAAGCATTATAAAATATATCTGAAAAGCCCGAAGGGAATAAACATGGATTATCTTACCTTTATTATAATAAGAGGGATTTCGTGATTTCATTTATGTTTTAACTATTAAAAAATCACTATGAATACATAATACTGAATTATTTCTGTTTGTTGGCGATTTGAAATTATTGGCAATACATATTTATATTAATTTTATTAATTCCCTGATATTGAAATGCCATACTTAGCTTTTTTGTTATTAACTTTATCTGCCGGTGGTCAGTTTCTTGTTTTACTATTACGAATATTTATTTTTTACAATTCACCATTCTATATTTTAATGTATTCTATTTTATTTTTCTCTTTGATTTCCTTTTACAATTTCATCTGTATCCTCGCATTAATGTAATTCTCCCGTGTCTCTCATCTATTTATCATATCCCTTCTTGAAGAAAAATTTTAATTTTCCTTTTTTATCTTCACTAATTCTAATCCTATAATTTCGTTTCGATTACTTTTTCATTTAACCCTTCCCTTTTATCCACTTTCGTTCCGTTTCATCCCATTCATTATGTTTTAAGTGATTTCTTGTTTTTGTTACAACCTTTTCTTTTTTGTCTTCTGCCTGTGGTGATTAAGTGGAACACATTTTCTTTTGGTCTTCACGAATTTTCCAATCATGTTTTCAATTATTTTCTACACTTCATCGATTATTGATTTCAAGCTAGATGTTCTCAGAAACCCTTTCATCTATTACAATGTCTGTTTCTCTCGGAGTCAGTTTTCTGGAAAATGTAAGTCCAGAATTCTAATTTATCACAGTGGATCTTAATTTTAATGAAACCATTATCGCCATGCCTTTTATTTCATTTCTAATAAATTTATTATGTTGGCTGGTTGATGGATTCTACAGCCTGTACGAACTGATCTCCATTGTAATTTCCCTCCCTTCTCCATTTTCCTCAATTATACAGATATGCATACATTTAATGTAGCGTCAATAAACATCTCGCTACACAGCTCCCCATTTAAGATGCTCTTCACAGAAAACGCTTACGTCATTGTTGCAATGTGCATACTTTGGGGTGAATACAAGAAAAATTAATGTTAACAGTCATGGCGTAGTTTATTTCAAAACCGTGTATATGATCTGTATATGATTATTTTTATACATTAATTCATTTTATAGGCATATATTTTGTAAACATATGATATAATGTTTCCGTTACCGGTGCGCGTATGAACCATTTTACACTGTGTAGTCGTTGAGAACACAACTGTTTTCTTGTCTGTGAATACAATAATTCGGAGGCTGATGTTTAGTTAACGACTGTTAACTATATTACACTTTTGCAGAAAATAAAATTCATTTCGCATGAATCATGATTCTACCAAGCTTGAAATGTTGTATTCATTTAAAATCTCATATGTTATGTAAAAAAGGCTGTAATATTTTTTTATTTGTGAATTAACAAAAGGTGCATGGTAACTGTTGTAACAAATAGAAATTGTTGTTTTGAATATCCATGTTTATTTTTTCATATGCCTTCCTTAATATATACTTTTAGATAAGTTTAATTGCTGGAGTTGTAAAAGTGACCAGTCGTTTGGAGATGTGTTATATTTCAACTTACCTACGGACAAGTGTTGTCGTATTAAACTAAGGTTCATGCTGGTCTATGGAAACAATCTCTCGGGTGGCTATGTTTAGTTTTTAGTAAAGGTTTATTAAAAAGAGAATAATACCCACAGAGGAAAGATTAGAGAAGGAGGTTACTTTCGTACGCGTGGAAGAGAAAGACTAAAATAGATGAAGATAGATAGACTAATAGTTCGTCCCCCTACACTTACATATATTGTGCGCGCCCGCCACACTTTGGTGGCAGCACCTCGGGAACGTTTTTCCTGCTTGAAATCTCGCCATCGAAGATACAGAAAATGTCCGTCTTAAAGTCGCGTGGTTTCGATGATTTCTGTTCGGGGTCACCTCTGACATTTATTGTGTCACTCAAACTTTCCCATTCAAACAACAGTTTTCGTTTTGTTTAACACTCAGCGAAAGAATAAATGTGGGAGTAGCTGTCACTAATGAGATATTCCAAAGAACCCGAGTTTCCAATCTGAGGTCTCCTCAGTAAATGTTCTTTAACACCCATGACTGTTTGGAGGAAGTCTTAAATGTTTTTTTTTTAAGATTACGAATCAGAGTATTTATTTACCTCCTCTCCAGGAGGTTAGGCACAAGGCAAGTTTTATCTTACTCCCACAAGTAAGATGTGACCCAAGGTCAAGTCGGGAAAGCGGGGTTTGAAAAGCCAGCGCCCGAGAAAGTGAGCACTCTGGCCATTAAAAACATTACCTGAGCAGCCCCATCGGCATTCCTCGGTAGGGGCGACTCACGCAGTAAGCAATAAACTAACTCCTCCCCAAAGAGAGGAGGCCAAGCCTGGGAGGGTGGATCTCCTAGAGCTGCACAGGACCGACCCATATACCGGCGTAAATCAAGCCCCGAAGGCCAAGACAATACCAGTTTATGGGGTGTAGTATCCATCGGAACAGATACTACACTTTGATCTGGGTTTCTACCAGATACTCGTTCTCCGGGTACGAATAGAACTGGTAGTAGCGGTAATGATAGGAGATGCTCTAAACAGCCTATAACTTAAAAAATCGGACCTCATCAGTGAATAGACTGTTGTATAACAACCATGACGGCTTGGGGAAGAGCTTGAGTAGTCAATTGTGTGACGCGTTTGAGTAGGCGGAGAAAAAGGTCAGAACGGTCAAGAGTTATAGAACTTTTAACCTTTCAAACATACTGTTGTTTCACAACAACAATTAAAAAAGTTGTAATAACTGTTCAGTAATTTTGATTATAACGATGATATTTGATTTTGTGAAAGTCAGATACATCGGGGAATACGTTTTGCTTCGATTATTAGACCTTACGAGCTTCTGGAGAAGTCAGCTCAACTTGCAGGCATGTTGTTCAAGAACAAGTTAGATCAGGTATGTTGAATTTGTATCAAACAGCGCGCATGAAAGTGTTAATTTCAACGAAATCATTATTGCATTTCTTTTCTTTTTAATTTCTTGGAGATTAAATATGGTGACGGATTATGTTATTTTACGGCTAATCCATCGTCGTGTTTTGATTCATGTCGAAACCGTACACATGTTTTGTATATACCATGGTATCCATTACAATATATACACCACTTTAGTAGCTAGCTTATTTTGTGACCAGAATCTTGTCATACACATTCCTCAAAACATGATTATGAAAATTGTATTTAATCATCCTTAAATTATGTTGTTGCTATTTCTAATGTATAAGCGTTATTAAGCGAACATTTTATTTTGTATTCTTGTTTGCTATTGAAAAAATGGTTGATTCTAGTTTTAAATTCATGCATTTAAATATCATAGTCTTCAGGAAAACATACACAACACGTTTTTATCTGGTTCCGCAACAAAGATACGTTCATAAATTTGCATGATAAACTAATTTGAAAAATGTAATGTAATAACACTATGATTGATTCTCTTTGTAGTATAGATGAGAAAGATAGTATGGAATCATATATAAATTTTAAATATTTATTAATATAAAAATAATATTCCGTAGGAATGTTTCATATTTTACAGCAGTGATATAGGTTTAAAGATGATGCATCCGTAATATACTTTAACGTGAGTTTTATATACATGAGACTTTTAATTATGTTTAATGTGTAGAAGACTATATATTGGTGTTATGTGAATATGTTACAGTTTCTTTGTTAAAAATATTGGCCTTATAAGTAAGAAACATCTTATCGTTATGAAAATATGTGTACTACTTTAGAAATGAAATAGTCGTATCTCAATAGTCGATAATAAAGAGAAGATAAAACTCAAAATGAAAAGAGAAAATGAATGTAGAACGAACAGGAAAGACAACACATATTGGTTTCTTTTTAATATTTATGAGGTAATATTGTGTGTCGTGTCTATATATAAATTAAAATAAATTATTTATTTATGTGTATTATTATTCGGTGTTATTGAGATACAACCTCTACTTATTTCCTCATACAATTTAAATTTGTATGGGTGATACTCCTCTCATTTCGTTTTTATCATTATGATCAGTTATTATTAAGATTAAGAATCTCTTTCCTTACTCATGAAAATAAATGTGCATACGTGATTATTGAAGCAAGCCGGACCCACGTACGTTAACTTTGCTCAAATAGATTACGTAAGTGCACTTCTTGTCTTTCATGCGTGAATAGGTTTTTGTTGTTTTGATTGTAAAATGTGAGCTCATAATTCTCTTTCTTTTTCTAATTGTCTTTTTTGCCAACGCCATGCTTCTTGTTTAAGATTTTATTATCTTAGTTACTTTTAACGATGCATTCTCTCATAAAAATATTCTTTGAAAAGGCACCAGATGTTATATAAAAACTTTTTTCTTCGAAGATGTACCGGTATTTTTTTAGTTCTATTTTAATTTCACATCTGATAAAGGGTGGCCTTGGGTATTAGATGCAATTCCGTAAAAAAACGCAACATTCTATTAGTCGTAATGCTTTTCTAAGTGTATTTCAGCCTTTTCCAATTGTCCGAATCGCGAGTAAAGATTTTACCTAAGTGCTTAAATTAAAAGTATGTGTCTGTGGTGTTGCTATTACTTGTAGCGTTTGATTTAAATTGTCAGTTCTACCCATAAAAACAAGCCGTAATACACGCCAAACTATTAAATATTGGGTTAGTTTAGAATACCATGAAATAAGGTTCAGCTTAGTGTACTCATATGTCAGATTGACAATAATGTATACTAGAATCGGATGCGACCTCAGATAACCCAAATTGAAGTGTATATATATATATATATATATATATATATATATATATATATATATATATATATATATATCAGGTTGGAAAGCAAGTAATGTCATATTTTTGCATCATCACTTTGCAGCCTCCTAAGTTGTACACAGTTCCAGATTTTTTGGTGAATTGGTGTCTTACTATCTTGCTTTGCCTTTCTAGATATAGTAATTAGTTGAAAATATAAAGTTTAACGATCTCAACCGTGAAAAAATGGATATTAGTGAGGATCATCTTAGATATTGCATGCTCTATGAATTCAAAAAAGGAAACTCAGCCGCAGAAGCTACCAAGAATATTGGAATTGTCTATGGGATAAATGTTCTGAATGATCGAAAATGGATTGGCAACGTTCGGGAAAACGTAAATCAATTGATGAAGACGCCATTAAACGCTGTGGAGGCTAATCCAAAGTAAACCAGCGGAGAATTAGCTCAACAATTCAATACAACCCATACCAATTATTTCATGCCTTCACGAGTTAGGAAAAGTTTCAACACTTGAACCCTGGGGTCCCCACGATTTGACCGACGCTCAACGAAATCTAACATTTACTGTTTGCACATCTTTGCTTTCCATGAGTCATCGAGAAACATTTAAGCAAAGAATTGTGACTGGAGATGATAAATGGGTTCATTACGAGAATACCCAACACAACAGACTATGGTTAGACCGAAACAGAAGCCCACAGCATGTTCCAAAACAAGGACTATACCGAAAGAAGGTTATGCTCTCTTTATGGTAGCACATGAGAGGACTGATTCATTATGAGTTACTAGAGCCTTATATACAATCACAGCAGTAAAATATTGTTCATAGTTGGATGATCCAAGAATTGCTCTATCAAAAACACTACCAGCATTACTCAATAAGAAGGGTATAGTGATTCAGCATGATAACACGAGAGCTCATACATCAAAACTTACTCAGGAAAAGGTCATGAGTTTCAATTTGGAAACTTTGCTTCATCCGCCATATTCACCTGGCATTGCTCCATTCGACTACCATTTTTTTATCGTTGCAGCATCACTTAAGCAATAACATTTATGAAAATGACGACCAACGTCAAAAATGACCTAATTTTGTTTTTTTAACAATAATCAGAGAAATATTTTGAAGAAGGCATCAAGAAGCTAGTTGATCGTTGGACAGAAGTCATAGACAATGAGGGGAATTATTGTAAACAGTAAAAATGCCCTAATGCGAATGTTACAGATGAAATAAATGTGTTGGATAAAAACGACATTACTTTCTTTCTAACCTGATATATATATATATATATATATATATATATATATATATATATATATATATATATATATATATATATGAGAGAGAGAGAGAGAGAGAAGGAGTTAAAAGTTGTCCTTTGTGTGAACTTTTAATTTCAGATATTCCCTGATAAAATATGGTCCTTAATTTTCGGAACGAACCTCTTTGCGTGCGGTGTCTCCTCGGTCCGGCAATATCAAAATTAAAGACGCATGTCGTAGAGAACGGCCAGCTAAGTATGTTATGAATGTTTGTATTTTCATTGATTGTGTCTGTGAAACATTAGACTCCCCTGAGTTCATAATACTAGGAGAATCGTGCCTACTTTAATGAAGCTAAGAGATCGTGTCTCATTAAAACCCTACATTGTAAGCCCTGTTTACAATTAAAATTTAAAATGTGCTCACGTGTTCAGGATCTGTGTATGTGACTGTTTAGAATATGGGGCTAATATGAATAAGACGTAAATATATGCAGCTGATATGTTTGATACTTTAAACGTAGTGTTGGTATTAGTATAACACTTTCAGATATGCTCGTCTCATGAAAATTATACTTTAAAATGTTTTACCTCATTAATATGCAGAAATATACGATAACATACAAACAAACACAGTATAACAACGGAACTGTATTCTTTTTATTAACAATCTATGTAGGATTCCGTTCGTCTGACAGGAAACCAACCAAGTTAGAGAGAAGGAAACGCCAGATCTCTCACGCAACGTGCCAGGAGATAACAATCCTATTATTTATATATCTTGAATAGTTTTAATTCAGTAAAAGTTAAACTGTTTAAACATATTTATGTTTATTTTACATCCTGTGTGTAGTATAAAAACGAAAACACATCATTTTTCCTTTTTTATTTCATAGGCGTACGATACACTCATGTATGGCCCTTTGGGATAAACGACTGTCGACAAGTATCACACACATGACGAAAATTGCACGGACTTCTATCTAAAATCCTTGCCATATAGATACTCTCGCTCACATGCAATTGAATACCTTGCCCCACAGGCAAAACAAACTATCTAATATACAAGCACAAATCATAATAACTATCCCATTAATGCAAACGCTAAAATGGTCAGCCTAAACAAACATATGAACTCAATTACTCCTTAAATACAAAACAATCATTCTTTCACTAAAGAATGTTCCTTGGACTCATTGAACTCTCAATTTTTATTAACACATTATTTTTATTGTCTTAACAAGTTCTTAATAACATTAATTTCCGAATGGACACAGATACGTATTTAAACACAAAACAACTCCGATTTTACACAACATAATATTCGGATACCATTTCAAGGGCAAACAGGTTCAACATTAAGCCACACTACTGTTAGATAGTTATCGGTGCCCGTAGAGGGGATTTAAAGCTGAAAATTGGAATGGAGTCACTAATGTTCTGGGCTGATTCTGTCATCCGCTGCGAACCAGCAGATCAATCTGACTTGAGGACGCTAGCTCCTCGCAAGCTTGAGAAGGAGACGGGACGGTTAGCAGGGATGGCTAAAAGTGAAAGTGTATCACTCCAAGTAGTGTCCTCCATTCTATCTCTCCCGTACTAACCATTCAGTATCTGTCTCTTGATTAATGCTTAAACACAACTTTTAAACCCAGATCAGTGTACAGGTGTTATCGTTTAGCCACCGATGTACACCAGCCAGCGGCGACGAGGCTCGAGTACACACAATTTGAGGTAAACAGTATCCAACATCTACGCCATTTTTTGGAAGGCACGTGCAAAAATTAAACAATTGGAAGCCACCTTCTTTAACCAACTTTGGGAAAATAGATGAACATCCAGCTACATACATGAGCTGTAATTTTAAAACTTGGTCAAATAATACAATCAAACAAAAGAAACACCGCCAACAGAACAGATACAGTTAACATGTTTACGCAATAATAACATTGAAAGAAACTCTACGAAATACACCACTGACTAGATCGCTATCATTTTCTTTAATAACCCACAATAATTAACGTATCCTGCTTAAACCCACTTTCGATAAACAAATACTTCGATGATCGAACAAACAGTTCATATGTGGAATCAAATTAGAATTATTTTTCAGTACAGTACAGAGTTCGCAAAACTCAAATCTCCACTGAAAAGCAAGCACCTTAAAACACGATAATTCGCAAGAAAATTTAGAATTCTTCACATATTGTTAACAACACAATATCAAACTCATAAAATTGCCTCGAGAACCAGCATATTGTTAACAACACAATACACACTCGAAGATTATAAAAATTCTTGATTTGATATATCGTTCATCCAAAATCTACGGAAGAAATTGAATTTGAATGAGAGCGCCAGTATAACAATTGCCACTTATGATCGAAAATATTTAGAAGGTTTAAACTATTTACCAAGTAAAATTTAAGGTAGAAGTGATATCACGTTTGGTGCTTGAATCGATAGTATTACGAAAAAATTATTGACATTAGCAAGAACAGAATTATACTGATGCGGGGGAATTGAAAATTTAGTCATTTAATTAACACATATACTGAGAGAGAGTAGGGGGATAACATATGTAAACTAGTACTACCTTTCGATATCAATCGAGATATGACAATTATAAAGTAAGGATATAAAATAAGGAAATGAAATTGTGCGTAAATAACTGCAAAAGATAAAAAGACAATAACTTCAAAGTATCGCAATCCTCGCTGTTAATATATCATTTGCTTAGAATAATATGTAACTGACTTCGAATGTGAACGTTTAATTTTGGAGTCATGTATCCAACTTTCCGATTGGATAACTTTCCCTTCCCAGTGTATCTCTATCGTTGTCTACTTTGTTATAGTGCAGGCTATTTCGCTCGACTTGGGAAGGCTCTGCGTTATTTTTCTTGTGTATTTGTTTGCCTGTAACGTTTCTGTATCCGCAGGGCTTTTAATGAAACCTAGCCAGATTCGCCCCGAAAAGAAAAAAAAACGAGAGTGCAATGTATGATTAATGAGGGACGTCACAACCAATCGACGGTCAGGCAACTGAAAAGAAATGAAACAAAAGAAAAAAAATAATAAAATATACACGAAAGCAGGGAGACAAGGAAACTTTGCTTATATAATATAAGCGATGTATAATGGATGAAAGATAAAATTACGATAAAGGCAAATGAAAAGAAGATCGGACGAAAAGCTGGGGAAATTACACAAAGATATATAATAAATTAGATAAGCACTTTTTGATGCGTCATTTGGAAGTGTACAGATGATCTTCAATATGTTCGTCTCAAAGTTGTATTGATCTTAAATATATCTATTATTATACTAGATCTGAGTAAATCAACGTTTACATGCATAAGACCGTTTCTGAACAATTTTAATATATAATAAATAAATCATATATATAATTAATAAATTATATGTTAAATTATTTCTTCGTTTTTAGGACTCAGTTGTATTAAAGACATCATAGGACATGTATCTGTTTAAAAACATAGTATGTCGAAAATTGGCATATTTAAATAAATTAATATACTTATTCAAAAAAATGCATTGTTTTGGTTTATAATCTCTTTAAATATCACAATGATTTCAAACAGAAGAATCCTGTATAACTTATCCCTTTAAAAGGCATGTTCAGCGTGATTTCCGTGGAATTTGAACTGTAATTATTAATAGCAATTAGCGTATGTCTTCATAATTCTACTACTGACAAATACGTCACTAAAAAGAAAAGAGCATATTTTATTACACTCGTGAAGATCACTGTTACGTCGAAAAATATGGAGTTTTAAATATATAAATATATATGTTTCAAATACAATCGCATAGTGTTGGCTCTTAACCACTTTTAAATTCAGTTTTATTTCTAATATAATATATTTGGTTGGCGATTACCTCACCAATCCACTCTTTATCACTCTCTTCCTTTATCCTTGTATATTTTGTGACGCCCACTCATATTTTATAGCCTTTATATCTATGTTGCTTCTAGTTATATCTATCTTATCTTTCTCTATCTTTCTCTATCTCCTTTTCTCTGTAGTCACTACCAGTCGAATGTAATAAAGAAAGCAACGATTAATAAGAGAAAATAGTCCATTACAATCAACATGGATAGCATGACAAGTAATAATGATATTACACCTGTAGACAAGTGGTGGTAGAAATAATAGAAAATAGTAAATAAGAGTTAGAGAGAGAGAGAGAGAGAAAGAGGGAGAAAGAGAGAGAGGCTGAAAGAGAAAAAGCAACTCATTATATATTTTGTTTTATTTTATTTTATTTTATATTTAATGGGCCTTTGTAGATCACCTTGTATATATTCAAACAACGTGAGTCGATGTTAATTCGTCAGCTAACAGTG
Source organism: Sepiola atlantica (assembly GCA_963556195.1). Classification (NCBI taxonomy): domain Eukaryota; kingdom Metazoa; phylum Mollusca; class Cephalopoda; order Sepiida; family Sepiolidae; genus Sepiola; species Sepiola atlantica. The sequence goes on from OY744541.1 coordinate 69,991,771, forward strand.
CTAACTTTTTTCTAGTACATATATGAAATAATTTTTTTTATTTATACCAACATACCATGACTATACATCTAGGGTACATGTTTCAACCGTAGCTTTATTAAGGTCTATGCCCTTAGGTCAAAAGTAAGTATCCGTCCTCTTACGTTTCTCCTGAGGAAGACAAGATTATCAAAGTTACGTGTTAAACATGTTCTGGATGTGTAGCCATGATATGGCTGTATGAATATATTATTATTATATATAAATAGCTCTATTTACTATTAAGCTTTTATATAAACACAGTAAAGCTTCCCAGGGTGTATATCATGTGCACCCAAACCTTGCCTTGATTACTATAACTATATATATATATATATATATATATATATATATCACTTCTTTATTACTACAAACATTATTTGGCTATCTATTTGCAGGCATGTTTCTATTACAGCTATGAACAAGCAATACCTATTCGCACTCAACATTCTCAACTGTTTTGAAACATATGCAGTTGTCCGAAAAGTTCGTACTGATTTTGAGTAGTCCATGTGTTCCCACGTTACAACATGTCGAATTATTGGCAAATTTAGTATACTTACATAGTCAGTTTAAGTATATCGTAATCTATAATTTATGAAATAACGTGAAAAAGACTTGTGTTAATTGTGGAGCCCTTTGAAAATGTAATATTGGAAGACCCATTTGTAGCACGTGATTCTTGTTTTACTTCCATAAAATTCAAAAAAACTTAGCAAGAAACAAAATATATGGGCAGTGTATGGTGAAGACGCTTAACTGTGCGGAAGTGTCTCGCAAATTTTAAGGCACTACATTTTAGCCTTCATGAAAAAGAATGTTTAGGAAGTCCACCGTCTACTAATGACAATCAAATCAATACATACATTGAGAAAAACCCAAATTAAACACCACTAGAACTCGCTGAAGACTTTTAATATCAAAATCGACTATTTATAACCATTTAGTATAAGTTCTGTTCAGAAATCGATACGATGTTTCGATGCCATATTATTTAAGTGAAAAGAACCTTTGATCGGCTTTTTATGATATTCGCTTTATAAATAGAATGAAAATTACCCTTTTTAAACAGAACTGTTACTAGGGTTGCGAAATTGATCATTTACCTTAATATTCTGAGAAAACGACCCTGGCGTAATCAAGAGGAGCAACCTATAGCTCCCCCCCAAAAAAATCTTCACCGTAAGAAAGTTTAGCTTTTTATCTGACGGGATATGAAATTAATTTTGTACTACAAACTTCTGCCAATAGAACACGGCGATTACTTCTGAAAAATACTACTAACAACTGATTAATTAACGGCAGCAATTAAAACAAAAACGCTCACGACAGACATTGTATTGTATTGCATCAGGATAATACGGACCACAGGTTTTTTTGTTGACCAGACAAAACCTGTTGCAGCCGAGCTGGGGTGTATAAACTCATCCTCCTTATTCACCATATAGTGCTCCTTCAGATTACAAGTTATTAAGATCTTTGCATAATACACTTATAGGTTTGAAGTAAACTTCTTTGGATGACATATCAATACCTTGATTTGTTATTTGCCATGGAACAACTACAATTCTGGGAAAAGTAAATTTAAAAATTGACACCAAGTTTGGTAGTTATAAAGAGTTGTTTGCATTTCCTTCATTAAATAGTTAATGTCATATATTTTTACAGATTTGAATTCCTTTAAAATCGGGCAAGAAATTTTTCCATGAAATTATGAAAATCTCTGAGGAACTGAACACCTGTTGAATAAATTAATGTCAACTAAAACTGCATAAAACATGAAAAAAATATAACAACTTCATCAACAAAACTATTCCATTACTTAAAAACGTGACCTTAGACAGTGAATGATTCATTCACCAATGATCGTACTATAGGCTGAAAAATAAAACGGAAGTCAGTAAGCGAGGGAAAGGAGAACGAGTAAGAATTTCTATACTTTTAACTCATTAGTAGCATTTCATAAAGTTCATCCAATTTAAGCTCTCATAAAGCCGCAGTATTTATTTAAATCGCTTTCCCAGTTCAGCCACTTCTTGCAAACAAGGCGGGCGTCACTGTCGTATGTCTAACACTGTATTCGACTGAATGTTATTAATTTCCTTTCACACAATCTCTAGATCATACAAGAAAGGCCAATCGTTTGAACCCGCCATGAACCTTGTCAAAACTGTTTTCCGTTCTGCGAAATTACTCCTGATTTATGTAAGCAAATATACGGTAACAAATATTTTACTAGAAAACGTGCAAGCAATATGTAATGATATTGATGATTAATTTTGTGTAATTAATAAAGCCCAAGTCACCATCTTAACAAAAGTGTTGGTACTATATCGATCTTGACCCAGTTTTCGCGAGTTTCTGGTCGGAAACGTCCGGCTATCCTACGCAAACGCCCGAGAGATGACGAGTCGATTTGTACCAGACGACAATTTTAATACGGTGCTGCGCCATATGATAATAATATTTTTCTTGTTTTTTTTTTTTTTGTTAGGGTTAGGGTTAGGGTTAGGGTTAGGGTTAGAGTTAGGGTTTAGGGTTTAGGGTTAGGGTTAGGGTTTAGTGTACGGGTTTGGGTTAAGGTTTATAGTTAGGGTTAGGGTTTAGGGTTAGGGTTAAACATATTTATTTGACAACAGTAATTTCGCTCTGTTTTGCTTGTTTTATTTGTTTTGTTGTTTAAAAAATGTCTTGCAAATATAACTAAAAATTATAGGACGCAGCAACGTATCAAAATAACAAAAACATATTCATTTGATAACAGTAAAATCGCTATGTTTGGTTGTTTAGTATTTTTTGTTGTTTCTTTTAGAAAATTTCTTGAAAATATAACTTAAAATCATAGGACGCAGCACCGTATCAAAATTGTCGTCTGGTACAAATCGGCTCGTCATCATCCAGGCGTTTGTGTAGCACAGCCGAACGCTTCCGACCAGAAACTCGCGAAAACTGGGTCAAGATCGATATAAGTACCAAAGTTTTAATCTTTATCATCGAGTGCATTTGCCCTTTGATAATTAGTGACTATTTAGTTATAAAAAAACGAGGAAAAGTATGAATACATAATATAACACAATGCATTTGATAAGGTTCCAATTCGTCAGTAAGGTAATGTTATCCACCCCTCTACCTGTTTCTCATTTATATAATAAATAATACGCGCAATTGTACACATTGTTTTATGAAGCATCAATTAATTTTCGGCTGTATTAGAAAGGGTTAACGTATTTCTACTAGTAGTAACGCTACTAACATTATCGATAATATTTACACCAATAACATTAGTTAGGCTCCTAAACTACTTGATATATCCGCACGGACATTTTGGCAGAGAATTCTAAACATATGTATTTATTGCCAAGCAAACTATTACTGTTAATACTATTACTACTACCTGCTGGTTCTACTGCTGATATAATAATACAATTTAAATATAAGGTTTTCTTATCCAATTTTCAAAGTCGGACCCAAATAGCAATACGTCTTACTGATTGATAGTTTATTCGGACTAGCCTATTTTTCTTTCGCACGAAATGTTTTATGTTGGTTTGCATAAACCACCGAGCTTGTAAAAGTGAATCTTTCCGAACGCATGATTTTTTGTTTCGGAGTTGCGATTCTTTAAGGAAGTTAAACGGAATTCCTTATTTAATTCACGATGGACGTGGGTTTTTGTTCCGTTAACGATTACCAAGTAGAAGTAATATTTCATGATAGTCTTAGTTAGTATCGTCTCTTATAAGAATCGATATGTGAACCTTCAGAAAACTGCACTTTAGAAATAGTCGTGGCTTAAAAGTATTAACTGTTATACTACAACTTCATGTGCACAATGTTAGCATGAATGTGGTAGTTTTAAACTGAATCTTACAAAAAGTACAAACAGATGCAAATAGTCAGTGATTATATCGGCCATAGTATTGTAGAAAATAACTACTAGGATGTAAATAGTAGTCCAAATAATACTAATTATACAACGTATCAATCTTTATCTAAAAAAAAATCCGAAACATTAAAAAAATGTTGTTTCAAACTTAAGCAGGCAAAACCATAGAAGTCTTCACAGGTTCAGCACTGACGTTAGTGCATTCGTAAGCTACTATAAGCGAAATGCTACCAACCAGACACTATAAGCAATGTTTATAACAACAGTATTGAGATATTACTTTCCAACGACACCTGTCTCGTAGTCAAGTTGTAAGAATCGATGACTATGAAATAAATGGTCCTAGATTTGAACCCAGCTCGGGGTGCATGCTAGTCTAGTGGCATCTGTTTGCGGATGACTATATATATATATATATATATATATATATATATATATATATATATATATATATATATAGAGAGAGAGAGAGAGAGAGAGAGATAGATATATAATATACTGCTACTTTTATAGTTAATAGGAAGTGATCCTTTAAAATCGTACTATGTTTTTGTGATAGTGCTCAATCACAAGTAGAGCTATATTTTATATTTTAATACAAATATTTATGTATACATCTTTTATATATAGAAACTCATCGGCTACATATATGCATACCTGTATAAGCTACATACTTATTAGGCAAAACCTCACCAGGTCAGATATACAGTATAAATTAACATGATACGATATATATATATATGTGTGTGTGTGTGTGTGTGTGCGTGTGTGTACGTTTTTAAGTTTACAATAAAAATGTTGAAATGTTTTAAAAACTATATTTTAGAAGTTATATCTAAAGTACTCTACGTAGTTTATTAACAATATTACCAACTCGCTTGTATTTGTCAAGATATAATTTACTTCACACGTCGACATATCACACTGTTCCATTTATCTATTTTTACATTGTTGATCACACTATGTTCCATTTATCTATTTTTACATTGTTGATCACACTATGTTCCATTTATCTATTTTTACATTGTTGATCACACTATGTTCCATTTATCTATTTTTACATTGCTGATCACACTATGTTCCATCTATCTATTTTTACATTGTTGATCACACTATGTTCCATCTATCTATTTTTACATTGTTGATCACACTATGTTCCATTTATCTATTTTTACATTGTTGATCACACTATGTTCCATTTATCTATTTTTACATTGTTGATCACACTATGTTCCATTTATCTATTTTTACATTGCTGATCACACTATGTTCCATCTATCTAATTTTACATTGCTGATCACACTATGTTCCATCTATCTAATTTTACATTGCTGATCACACTATGTTCCATCTATCTAATTTTACATTGCTGATCACACTATGTTCCATCTATCTAATTTTACATTGCTGATCACACTATGTTCCATCTATCTAATTTTACATTGCTAATCACACTAGGTTCCATGTGTCTTATTTTACATTGCTGAGTACTGGGTTGTTATACCTGTATTGTGTGTTGTTTTCTCCGTGGATTGAAGTTGGTTCTATTAGCTACAGTAAGAGGCCATCTAACATGCTTCCCAACAAAACTATTCGAGTTATTGACTTCCTATTTCCAAACATCAAACTATTCTCATTTGCACATAATAAGTATGGCTCAGATATTTATTTTGATTGACACATGTGTAATTATAATTACAGGATGTACCTCCAGTCAGTAAAACGTATAGAATTTAGTACGATAGAGAAATATCGACTTTTTTTTATATGGCCGATATTAGATCCTAACGTTCAGGATGTATCCATTAACAATTTCAGTGTTCAGAATGACTTTCTCGCCTTGCTGCCATGCTCACACCATTTCGGCCGTTCTGCCTTCCGGCCTTCATCAGATACCCCGTGACAATAAAGGAATTGGCTTCGAGAGTCCAGACAGACGGTTCCCGAGTTCGATACAGGACACCTGATGAAGGCCGGAGGGCAGAACGGCTGAAACGTTGTGAGCATGGCAGTCAAGATGAGGAAGTCAGTCCGAACACTAACATCGATAATGAAAACACCTCATCTCAGAGATACAGACAATTAGTATCCATTAAGGTTTATTTTTAATTCGACAGTTGGAAAATATAATTCAGAATAGGATGGCAGCAAATTAAATGTTTTCATCAAAATTTGAACGTGTACAAAAATAAACTTTTAACTTTGTGTCTAATAATTCTTCTTTTGTAAAATGTCGAATTATGTATTTATTGAATGAATACACTGTATCTTCCTTAAACAAACATCTTTAAAATGCGGTCAAATTCAGATAATAACGAGCTAGTTTCACATGAATGTGTGTATGCGTGTGTGTTCTGAGAAAGCTACGATGTTAGGGGGAATAACTTAGATATATATCACGTGACCAGTTTTTTTCCATTTTCCTAACATTTTTTTTTTCTCCTGGTGTAAGCCTTTTCGTTTCCACCTGCTATGTTCGATTTTTTTTGCGTTTTCTTTTCGCTCTTATTTGATAATTTTAATTTTTTACCAGCGTCGTTTATTTTCTCTTTACTCACTACTCGTCTGTTAGCAGTCGGGGGCCGGCGCTCGTCTCGTAATACGAAACTACGGCGTTTTAAAACTGCATCACTTGGTAGCGAGCCATCTTCAAACGGAGGGGAAGTGGATGTTTTCATAATCACTCAACGAAAAGAACACACCCCACCTGGGCTTCAGAGCCACCGGGGAGAAGCCTAGGGCTCCGATTGCTGGGTGTAAATTAGCCAAATACGCTGGGACTGTAGACAGAACATTGCAACAAGAAAAGAAAAAAATGGAAATAAGATATATATAGAGAGAGGAAGATCAAGTAGAAAAAAGACGCACTTAGATGTATAGGAAACTGAATCGACCCGAGCGACCCGATATCGTTTGACTTGTTACTAAGATAACATCTTTATGGGATGCGCAGATAATGTGTCCGCAAACGTTGACATATCAAGTTAACAAGGCGATAGAGAACAAAGAAACTAAGAAAGTGACTTGCAGTTTAATGGTCTTATAATCCTCAGATATACGCGAAGGTTTCCAAAGAATACACAACCAATAAGAGGCGTACAATAATAAAATAAGAGGCGTACTATAATAAAAGAAAGGGATTATGGAAATACCGAAAAATACACAAAACCGACATTGCAACTTGGGAAAGAATATATTTTCTACTCTGCACCCCTTTTAAACATAGACTAGATGTTGTTCGCTTCTCTGTACCGTATCAGAATGCTCATGGTAGATGCTCGACTGAGCTCCATCCATGACTCCATGTAAAACTTTTATAGCAAATACTCGCCTAGCTCCACCATCTTTGTACAAAAAAAACAGAGCTTCAATGCACATTTTTTTTTCTTAGACAATCTCATATGTAAGACAAAATACCGCGAAGCTGCGCTCTTCTAGACTAGAACATGTTCGTCTTCAAATATAATGTAAACAAATACTTGTTGAGCCGTTGTCTTAGATAACCGAGTCCTTTTTAGTAATCTGCTTTCCATTTCAGCCAATTCTTTTTTAATTTAATCGTAGTGGCAATCATTGTCAACAAAACATAATAACCCTCATCATCAAATAGCCCCAGGGCCTAGATAAACGGACCTAGCAGTATGTGTATATATATATATATATATATATATATATATATGATTAAAATATTTCAACTGTTTAAATGCATTTAAATGTGTAATTTAATAAACGGTAAATAGACCAATCCAATGCAGATTTAAAAACAATATATATTATTTATTTAGCATTCACATTTTCGATTTATAAATTAATCTTTATATGGAGGATACAAACAATAGTGTTTTTTTAAGCGACATGTTGTCACTTAGTCTTGAACTTCTGTTCTTATTGAAGTCTGGTGTGTAATGTCCGATATCAGTGGTGTGCCTTGGTACGTCCGTGTATGTTCTGAGTCAAATATTTCCACTGTTTGAATGTATTTTAAATTTGTATTTTTAAAACGGTAAAGAGACAAATCAAATGCAGATTTAAAAAAAAAAAATCTTCATTAAAGGGATACACACATAATATAGCATTTTCTTTCTTCTTTAAGCGACATGTTGGCACTTAGTCTTGAACTTCTGTACTCATTGAATTATAGTGTGTAATGTCTGATATAGGTTGTTTGCTTGGTAAGCACGTGTAGGTTATGAGGGAATATTTTACTCATAACGTACACGTGCGTACCAAGGCACACCACTTATATCGGGCATTAGCCAGCAGACTTGAATAAGAACAGAAGTTCAAGACAGAGTGGCAACATGCCGCTTTAAAAAATAAAAATAAATATTGTCCTGGTGAAGATTCTTTTATGAATCAAAAATTAGAATTTTTAATAAATAGAATTACAAAAAGAAACACTGCATTGGATTGTTCTCTTTACCGTTTTAATATATATATATATATATATATATATATATATATATATATATATATATATATATATATATATGATATTTTATTGATAAATATTAAATTACTTAAAACCTACACACACTAATGTTACAAGCTTATAGCTCTCATAACTGCCGGAAAGTAATGACTTCAGGCGTTCGGGAGCCGCGAACCCGCTTCACCTGCTCAGCGTAGAATCTGTAAACAGTCGCCCTATCCTCACGGTCACCGGACACTGTCACAAGATTAAGAGAAATTAAGATCTATATGTACCTAGAAGCGCGTAGGTTACAGAAGATTAATCGAGCGTGTTTGACGAACCTATTCGGAACTTAGAATTAAAGTCGTTCGATTGTCCCGAGAGTGCTCGACTGATTTCGTTGAAGGGGCATATATATATATATATATATATATATATATATATATATATATATATATATATACTAGTAAAATATACACCACAGAAACATTATAAGCAATAAATCTAGCAGTAGTTTTTTATGTTGTAATATTTTTTTATATTACATTAGTGGTATAGTGCTGTTTACGTCAAACTGTCCTAAATATGCAAGTAGAAAATCAATCTAATTGGGTGTATCCTCTAAATCGTAATGTTTATAAAAAATAATGTGAATAGCTCAGTTCGTAAGATATCTACCTGAACAAATTAAGGTTGTTGTTAAAGAGTACGTTAAGAGACAATGTCCCCTTCCAAGAAAACACCTTTATAACATTTTGTTTTTAATTAATAAAAATAAAATAAAAATATGTTTGTAGATTGATTTTTCTTTCATCATGGGAATGCAACTTAACAGTATATAAGCTCTAGAGCCTGAAACAAAACATCATCAAGCTTGTAATTTGAAAA
>OY744541.1:70003476-70078476 GCA_963556195.1 Sepiola atlantica
CTTTCTCTCTCTCTCTCTCTCTCTCTATATATATATATATATATATATATATATATATAGAGAGAGAGAGAGAGAGAGAGAGAGAGAAAGAGAGAGATTGATGAGTAAAGAACGAGTATAACATTCGTGAACTTCCAAACTATCGTACAGACTATTGAGAAGATAGCATCTTTAAAGGGGTATGAGTGAGTGTGTGTAAGACTCGTTGATAGCATCAAGTTAAACACGCAAAAAAACACAAAGCATAATAAAATGGTTGTAAGTTGAAATAGTTTAACAGCAGTCATAAATAACCAGACGGCAACAAAACACACATGCCAAAATGGTAGAATTATATTTTTCTAAATATATGGAAACATTGCACTCGTGTAGCTCAATTTCCAAATTATAGTCAAGAAGGGTGCGTTATTCGTATAGTGAATACCGTCGCAGACTGTGGAATCAGTTTTGCTGAGTTCGAACCATTTCAGTACTGCTGTAATAATTTTTTTTTATCAATGGATTGATCGTAGTCGAGGGAAAACCCTAAACTAACACAACTAGATGTTGGGGAGGGAGACATACCTTTCGCAGGATTACTCTGTTTACCCTTGATGGTCATTTCATAATTATGAGTATTGATTTACTCCTCTCCAGGAGTTAGGCACAAGGCCAGTTTTTATCTTACTCCCACAAGTAAGATGTGACCCAAGGTCGGGTCGGGAAAGTGGGGTTTAAAAATTGTCTGGGAAGCCCCGTCGGCATTCCCCGGTAGGGGCGCCTCAGGCAGTAAGCAATAAACTTACTCCTCCCCAAAGAGGCAAAGCCTAGGAGGGTGGACCTCCTAGAACTGCACAGAACAGACCCATAGACCGGCGTAAATCAAGCTCCGAAGGCCAAGACAATACCAGTATATGGGGTGCAGTATCCATCGGAATGAGTATTTAGCAAAGACACACAAGGTATTAGTGCTTCAGTATTGTATGTTTGTCTAAACCCAGGAGTGGAACCTGGCCTCAGGGGCGATTAACGGAACACTTTAACAAGTATGCTATTTATGTAGTAATTAATGTATCAATATTGTTGAAAAATATATAACATATTAAATAGATAAGTAATAAGTTACTTTTACAATATTTCGAGAATCATAAAGAACAAGAATACTATATAATAATAATAATAATAATAATAATAATAATAATAATAATAATAATAATAATAATAATAATAATAATAATAATATAATCACGAATAATAATGCGAATAATATAGAAGTAAAGAGACTTATTACGTTTAGATTTTCTTGAAAGGTCTAAGAGTTTATGAACTCTCGAATTAAATCATGTTTTATACTAATTGTTCATTACTTAACAAAGCTAAAAGCCCCTCGAGGATAAGGATTAGTAAGATTTACAGTTGGATGATGGAATAGTACTATGAAAAGATTGAGAACTTTGATTAATTCATAGGACGACATGATAGATATTTGTTAACATTAGACTTGAAAACAAACATATTGAAGTCATTACTGCGATAACGTGTTCCACGGAAATAATGGTAGTGATTCTGATCCACCTGGACACATATACGACTAATAAATATGTATGCGGGTCTGTTAGTGTATACATCAAAATATAAGGATACATACACAACACACACACAGACACACACACATATATATATATATATATATATATACACCCACACACGCACACACACACACACACGCACACGCACACGCACACACACGGCACAATCACGTTGACACACCGTTTCCCGTTAGATCACCGAATTTAAGCGGTGTCGAGCCTGGCCAGTACTAAATGGGTGACGATTTGGGAATACCAGGTGCTGTATGTGCTATCTGCTTATCTCCGCATTGTTTCCAGTCGTCTTGTATTACTACTTGCCATTGGAATCAAGCAATGCCGACTCAGGAGAGCCGTTGTTGGAGATTGCGCAACCCTTGCAATTACAAATTCACGCGCGGGCAGCCCCTAGCGGGGCACTCATGCGTCGAAATCGACGGGAGAGTCCTACATATATATATATATATATATATATATATATATATAGAGAGAGAGAGAGAGAGAGAGAGAAAGAGAGAGAGAATAATATTTTAATTTAATTTAAACCAAATTCAAATGTAAAGGAACCACAGATTCACAAACATTTTACTAAATATTTGTATTTATTACAATTGTGTCTGCCAACAACCAAGGGAAACGAACATGGCACGTAAGTGTTGCGACTCGGGCATACGCTAGATGCTCAATTGGTATAAAAACAAAATGAGTACGAATAGTAATCCAGGTTGTATCTGCCTGGAAAAGTCCTTATTTGCCTCTTTCATACAAGCACTGAAGATACCCACCCCGAGAAATAATTGCATTGGATACAGGAATATTTTATAAATATTTTAGTGGTAGGAATAAACAATTGTATGGGAGTAATAAACAACAGATAATGGTCTTGAATATGTGCTTCCTCTATATTTGATGTGGTTTAAAAAATTAAAATATTCTTCTACCATTGCTCTAGCCTTACACTATGGAGCTATTACAATTGTTTTATGTTATAAAATTACATTTTAGATATCAAAATGTTTAATATAAATTATATATATATATATATATATATATATATATATATATATATATATATATATATATACTTGCAAAAACTACCTGCCCTCTGAGCGACAATTACTGACACTGTAGTCTTCTTTACAGAAACGAAACAAGTAATTTTTATTTGACATTTTTGTAATTTAGAGGAAATTTTAAAGAATGTTGATTGTCGTAGTGTTATTTGATATATTCAAATATAGGGGAAATATACTGTGCATGAACATAATCAAATTTTGTTTTTGTAGTAAAAAATTTAAAAAAAGGTTAATTAATATAGTCTTTTAGATATTCAACGTCGATACATTTCATTTTGTTTCAGCATAAATTTAAAATGAATTCCCCATTAAAAGTGACTATACAATAAAAGGAATAAACATAAGGGTGGAACATCGATTGGTCAAAGAAAACGATTTTATATCACTGAGTAATTCAAAATGGGTACTTTGTACTTTTTACCTTTATTATAAAATAAAAAGAAATACGTAAATAATATTAAAAAAAAATGCTTTTATTGTAATTTAGGAAGATATTAGTAGGTTTATTACTTTTCTATGTCATTTTAAAAATTTATCAACATCATCATGATCATCACCATAATCATCATCTTCATTACTATCATTATCATCATCATCATTACTACCAACATGTTAACTTCTTTGTCTTTTGGCTAGGAGCAAAATGTATTATATTACTGAATTTGCGCTTAGGTTTTATGTTGTCTTTCAATAAGAACATCCTTCTAGACCGAGGCAATTACATTTTTTATTCCAATTTTAGAGTGCCCATTTTTTAAGAGCTGCACTCTTCCCACGTTAACTATTGGCATTGTGCCTAACTCAGCTCTCGTAAGAGGAAGTAAATAGAACAGCAACAACAACAGCAACAACAGCAACAGCAGCAACAAATGTATAAATTATAATAAACGCATGTATTTAATTATTAACATTTTAGAAAATATTAATTCATTAGAAACGTAAAAATAAATAAATATGCTAAGAGGCTGAGAGGATGATATGATGAACGAACTACTTACACTGAGCCCCCCCCCCCCAGGATGGGTTAATGCCTGGTAGGATGATATCATGACAACAGAATAGATAGTGTACTACGTCCAACAAACACACACACACACACACAACTCGTAATTCTGGGGAAATGGTATCGTGAGGAACGAATGTATACTGTACGGCTTTCCCCCTGAAGAAGGGGTAATGCTTGGGAGAGATGTATCATGACGAATGAAAATATACTACAGAGAATTAAATAATCATAAACGATGTTAATTTCAATATAGTTAGAATAGGTGGAAAAAACCCCTTTGCATGTATTTATTTAGATAACATTAAAAAGCATGAAAAGTTTCATTGTCCACGTGAAACGCCTAAATGATAATTGTCTGGAAAAAATATAGTCGCCATCTTTATAAACAAAGATGAATATGTTGTTTAAGGAGAACGATACTTTTTTATAATGCTCTAGTTAATAAAGACACGCTTATTATAAACTTAAGTTACCGTTCTTGCTTAGCTTGGTGAACGAACATATACTACACTGACCTATCGCCCCGACAGGGGATAATATCATGTTGAACGATCACTACTTCCCTCCACCCAAAAAAGAATTAGTCATTCCTGCGTGGACGGTCTTATGAGACCAGAACCAATACTACCACCCCTTAAAAAATATTCTGACGAAATCGAGTCTTGTTTTATTTTTCATTCTAAGAAGATTCTCCCCCCCCCTACGCACCCTTAAAAACGGAGAAGGTAATTCGTGGGAGGGTAGGTTTATGACACAAGAACCGATACTACACTACGCTGACTATTAAAAAATATTCCAATTTAATCATTTTTTTTTAATTTAAATATACCTAGTCCCCTCAAAATATGATTTATGATTCCGTGGCCTTTTAGTTAAGATCACAGTGTAGTTTCTGTTCTCGACATTGCAGCGATATGTGACGCTTTACTAAGCCAGAAATAAGTTATCTCGCTTAAAAATGAAATTCTCAATACGTTTTTAAACGCTATCATTTTTTAAAATAAACCCTCTTTATTTTATTTCATTTATAATTATAATAATAGTACTATCGATAAGACGATTGCGTGTGTAAAAGAAAATTTGACAATACAAAGTTGGGAGTTTCCCGTTAGAATGAAGGACGAAGACTGTAGTCTGCTGGAAGAAAAGTTGGTGGCATATAAACGTGACAAGACACTAACAGAGATAACAAACAACTTGGACAGATAACGGAAGGATATTTATAAGGATAAAGAAGAGAAGAAAGAAAGAGAATGTTGCTTGAAAAAGAAGTGCCTTTGCGGACTCACTGAAAATCCCAGTTGTCTTGTAACAGGATTCCTTCTGGGGGCAAGGCTGTGAAGAATAGTTACGAACATCAAGAGGTTTCGTGCGTATTATATACGCTAAAAAAGCATGTGCCTGACTGCACCTGCCGCAGCATAGGAGAATGATGTTGACGGGAGCGAGGCTGGAGGGAGTAGACCGATATTTTCAAAATAGGCGCTCTCCTGGGTTTTCTGCAGAGATTGAAGCAGTGGTCTGTGATTGGCTGATTTTCATCCAATCACAGGGAACTTAGAATTCACTGCGCTTAATAATAATTCCAATAGTGAAATATATATTACAGAATCTTTATTTATTAAAAAATTATGAATAAATAAATATGTAAATAAGCAATATCGAGATTTGTTTGAGTGAGTTGGAAATGCATATATATACGGTATTTCAATATATTCTTAAATAATACCAACGTGTTTTGATGTTAATATACTTAGAATACATGGAAAACACTTTTGCATTTATCATTTATATATATATATATATATATATATATATATATATATATATATATATATGTGTGTGTGTGTGTGTGTGTGTGTGTGTGCATATACGTATTGATATATTTATCAACTGATGTGACGTTTGATTACGAAAGCGGATATTTAATGTTTGATACTTAAATCGTTCCTAAACGTGTATTAACTAAAGCTAACACATAATAGAGAGGTCAGTCGTCTGTTTGTGTATGCGTGTCAACCTATCATTCAGAACTACACAAGTCACATGAACACTGATGATATCTTATTGTTCGACATTGTCTCGGACAGGATATGGACATATTTCGTTGTAATATTCATTTTTCGGGGATACACAAAAACAAAATAACTCAGACAGGGTCGACATTCAAAACAACTGTTTTACCTCGTCGTTTGTTATGTAATGGCAATTTTGGCGTAATATTTGAACAGGTAATATATGTTTAAGGTAAAACGGGGGAGAAACTATTAGTTTTAAAAAATCAAAGAAGTTTACATGGTTAGCGGTTTACTTTTGATGTTTTAATTTGTTGTTAAAAAGTACGTAGACACCAATTTTCTTTCTTTGATGTGTCTGTGGGTAGATTTAATATCCTCTGTAGTTATTTCATCAAATATCCATTAGATCAAGCTGTAATGCGACGTCGATTTTTGAGAGGATTTCATGCTGACTTCCAGGCTTAATATATTGTCAAGAACTGCCCCAACGTCTAATCATTCCTCCTCAAATACAGGCGCCACAGAGACCCGATTCGGATATCAATCACCTTTGAGTATACTTTCAATTTCCTGTGTGTATATTTGAGGATTTAGCTTCCAATTTATAACTCCAGGAAGTCGACATCATCACTCAAACATTTGAGAGAAAAATGTAAACTTTGCTTTTTTTTCCTAATTGTTTTAAGATGGTTGTGATAAGCTGGAAAACATTTAAGTTATTAACAATCCTCCCCGCCCGTGACTATATTTTATTTCAAAGTATATGTTGTTATAAAGGAACAAAGTTGGTACGTGATTGGCCATACAAACGACGTTTAGGGCTATGACAAGTTACAATTCTATTAAATCGATTCAGGGATCACATCTACAAATCATTAGCACCGGGGAATTGTGAATGAAAACAAAAATTAAATGCCGGTCTCCGATGGAATATTAACTTATCATTGCATATTTAAATGCTAAAATATGAATGTATACGGCAGCTCTAAATACTATGTGTTTAAAATATGTTTACATTTGGACTTTAAGGGTGTTCTCTCTTTGTAAATGTAGTCATTCAGTTTCGACTAAGGGTATCAAAACGTATTTTGTCATTGAAATGAAGTTATACTTATAGTAAGCAAGTGATCTAAGAATATGTGCGTTTGCAATTTTAATAAATTTAATACATTATAATTAAGATTCACTTCATAATTAATAAATAATATAGGAAAAAAAGCCTAGCGGAATATATATATATATATATATATAATATTTATAAATAAATATTAATTATTTTAATACCTACAGACATCGATGTTTCATGTTAACGCAATCGTCAGTGCAGGAACTAATTCTCAACGGTCGGCGGGCGAAAACCCCGATCACAAATCGCCACTGATTCGTAGTCAAGAGTCTTATCCCATCGGCCATAGACAATTAGTTAGTAATTAGAGAAGAATTTAAATGTAAATAGCGTGTCGGCGGCTAGATTTACCAAGCAGCTAGAGTGATCTACGAACGCGTTCGGATCGTCCATGTAGCTATGTGTACTGCTAGTTATTAAAGTCACTCATGATATATATATATATATATATATATATATATATATATATATATATATATATATATATATATATATATATATATATATATAATATATGATAAGTCAATTAAAAATAATTAGACCTGCAAAGGAAGCAAATCTATATCTTCAGTTATTCGGAACAAGGAGCATTTATTGTATAAAAATATTTATTTTTCTTCCTTTTCATTCTCTTTCATATATATATATATATATATATATATATATATATATATATATATATATATAGCAAGTAAGCTAAACTAATTACTACTTTTTAGCTCTAATAACATATTGAGCACTGTTAAAGAAAATACTGAAAATTTTGACACAATATATCATATAACTTATTAATATGTGTATACACATGAAATAATAATAATAATAATAATAATAATAATAATAATAATAATAATAATAATAATAATAATAATAATATAATCTCTATATATATACACACATTCCAAATAAATATGAATATAAATATAACACATAAAGCCTATAAGAACAAAAATACACTCCGCACCCGGTAAATTAACAACAGTCGTCCCCACCAGAAGTTAACCCATTCGACGATCGAAACATTACACTACACCCCATCATCCCTAAATATGAAACACTATAGAAACAAACAAACACACAACACCGGTAATGAGCAATTAGATTATTTTTAAATAGTAATAAATTGCGATTAGGGCTCATACCAGAATATAGACCGCCCCTTCAAACACGATACTCTCCTAAAAAGGGTTATATGAGCGAATTCACCGGACAATGAAACCAGTAATTGTCGAATTCCATTTGTCGAACTGACTTAATTTCATGACTCATCGAAGATTTGAAATGGATTGTAACGACATTTCTCTTAACAGTAAAGTGTTATCCATTCCAATTAAATCATTGTGCGTCTCTAGAATATGTAACGCATAGTTTTAAAATTAATTGTATCTCTCTCTCTTATATATATATATATATATATATATATATATATATATATATATATATATATATATATATATATATATATATAAGAGAGAGAGAGAGGGATAGATAGATATATATATATATAGATAGATAGATAGATAGAGAGAGAGAGAGAGAGAGAGGGAGACAGAGAGAGATAGATAGATAGAGAGGGACATAGAGATAGATAGATAGATAGATAGATAGAGAGAGATAGAGAGAGAGAGAAAGAGAGAGAAAGAGAGAGAAAGATAAAGATATATATAGAGAGATGTGTACAGTTACAATGTGTGTGTGATGTTTTCTTACTCTCTCTCTCTCTATATATATATATATATACGTGGGGGTGGGGATATATATATATATATATATATATATATATATATATATATATATATATATATATATATATATATATATATATATATATACCCACGCGTTTATTATTTATATACTGTACATTCACATGTGTATTTAAGGCAAACAGTTTTTCACGCAAATGTGTCACCGGACATTGTTTTTAAAGATACAGTTGAAAAAGGGACCAGGGGGTTTCTTAACCGGTGTTGTTGTCCTGGCTTCTCGGCGAGATAATCTTCGGGCGCTATGCCTAAGGTCTGGTGAGTTCCCAAGGTTTGTAAAATCTCCATCTGTAGATAAAGATGGAGGTTGTCCGAGGGAATTCACCGGCCTAAATAACTTCTCGGCGAGATAATCATTGTTCATCTTCCCTCTCATACTAGGAACTTGGCTTAAAGAATGCCGGCTGGTTTCAATCGAGAGCTCTAAGATGTCTTGAAATGTGTAGCCAAAATTTACAGAACGCAGTAAAAATTCACTTGATAAACTCTTATGAACAACACTTGAAAAGAATGAGTCTATAAGATACAAGATACGTGTGTGAAAACTTCGTCAGAAATGATAGCTAAAATTGTGTACATCAGTCTTCGATCTAATACTCATATCAATAATGAATGACGTTTGAATCGGTAGAAGATAAAAATATGAAAAAAATACTATTAAACAGGAAATTTGTTTAAAACATCCAAGGAAAACGTATACATCGGTGGAGAAAGAAGAATACCTAAAAGACCGAAAATGTCTCATTATAAAAATAGATTGAAAGATGTGACTGTCTCAATTGTTATTTGCTTTCTCAGTGCTTTCTTAATGCCATTAAAAACCTGAAGATGATTCCGGAGAGAATCGAAAACGTTAGTCAAACACACGGATCCTACATTAATTCATTCCATTTCAACGCCAAAAGGATCATTCGACAAATGGAAAAAATAAAAAAGGAATCACTAAATAGAAGAGTTCTGTCGTTTTCAACAACACATGCATATATATATATATATATATATATATATATATATATATATATATATATATATATATATATATATATATATATATATATATATATATCAGCCCCTTTGAGAAATCAAAGTCAAACCCTCTCCAGGATGTTAAAAATAGACTGTCAAAAAGCTATAATGCAAAGTCCCGAATACGTTCGTCGAACACTCTCGACTAGTCTTCTATCTGTGCCCGCTTAAAAGTATACATAAATCTGTATTTCCCTTAATCATGTAAAAGTGTCAAGTAGGCAAGTAGGCATGGCGACTGCTTGCAGATTCAAGGCGGACTATGTGAACCGAGTTCGCGCCTGCTGACCGTCTGGAAGTGTTTGTTACCTATACTGATATATATATATATATATATATATATATATATATATATTGCTCTTTATTATAGAGTGGATGTTATATATCAATATATATATATATATATATATACTAAACAACTATAAAGTAGAGGTTCCTTCTCTTTCTCTCTCTCTCTCTCTATATATATAGATATATTTGTGGGTCTATAGAAAAATATACTTTTTTATAATTTACGAAAATGTTCTAACTTGTAAGCTCAATTACGCTGAGTTTCATTACAAGCTTCAGAGCATATATATATATATATATATATATATATATATATATATATATATATATATATATATATATATATATATATATATGTCATCCAGGTAGAGTAAAAATCAACAGGGTAGACATCCAAAGGGAATCAAACCGGGCTTATAAAAGAGTGCTCAATAAAGATATAGAGCTGTATTGTGAATGCTTTTATTCGAACATGTACAAGGTCTGTTACACTGGCATGTCGAAAGTTTCTTCCCGGATTCACTGACATGGTCGGATCACAAAAAATCTTTCTGCCTGATGAGACCTCAGCTCTTGATAGCTGTAGATCGATAACATCGACATGCCAGTGTAGCAGACCTTGTACATGTTCGAATAAAATCATTCACTATATATATATATATATATATATATATATATATATATATTTATATATATATATATATATATATTATAGGTGCATTACTATGACAAAAAGTACCCATCAATGATGACCTTTCATCTCTTGTTTAATTTTCTTAGTCTTCATATTTCGTCGAACGACCACAGCCATAGTATTCTTCTGTCCTTCTTATGTTTTATTGTCATACATTTCCGAATATCAATAATTTATTATTCTCATACTTTTATATATATTTATATATATATCTATACTTTTTTACATATACATATATATATATATATATATATATATATATATATATATATATATTTTTATACATATATATATATTTATACATATACATATATATATATATATATACAAATAAATACACATTGATCTTTATTATAGAGTTGGTTTTATATATATATATATATATATATATATATATATATAAGCATTCCTGTTTGATTTGATTTATAACCAATATTAATGTTTATCCAATGTTTAAGAAAGACAATATCCTTCATATATAATATTGCTCTTTTCACCCTTTATTTTTTTGCTAATAGAGCAAGACAGCTTAACCTTTGTCGATGGCATTACCTTGTTTATACGTCATTCATTTCTATAAAGCTGTTTCATAGTGTGTACATATACAATGCTTCTTTTTTTGTTGTGCGAGCGTTGACAGTTAAATTATAACAAATCAGTGGAAGAAGGAAACGGATTGACTGGGGGAAAATAGAGTCACTTTCAGAAAGGACCACATGTTCACATTTCTCTTTCAGGAGATGAATGGTTCCATGCATATTTCGAGTAAACACGTTGACGTTGGTGATATTGAAATGACGATGGCAGAGAAGTAAAAAAAAAAGCCAAACATCAAAAACAATATTCTTGACGGCCATCATCAGGTCAAGCTCGAAATAACTACAGCACTTAATTAAACACCGGGGAACTTCAGTGTGTAATAAATATCTGAGATTAACCTACAAATCACAGACATTGACGTGTATATAGACACACACACACACATATATATATATATATATATATATATATATATATATATATATATATATATGTATGTATATATATATATATCTTACTGTCTGTGTGTTTGTCTGTATGCCAGTCTGTCTATCTGCCTCTCTGTATGTCTATCTATCTATCTATCTATTTATCTATCTATCTATCTCTCTCTCTCTCTCTGTATATATATATATACACACACTCATATATATATATATATATATATATATATATATATATATATATATATATATATATGTATATATATAGATTATTAAATGCAAGGTGTACTCGGTAAAAACATGTTTATTATTCTTTCTTTAAGCCAAGGCTTTTCAAAGATTGAAATCTTATCATCAGAGGAATTACATAGATAGATAAGTTGGCAGTGGAATAGCTAAAATTAAAAATTTGAAAAAAAATATTAAGTAATGGAGAGGGTACTTAATATTTTTTCAAATTTTGAAGAATTCTACTTATTCTAGCAGCAGTTAAGGCAAAGAAGACGTTTAAATGGCGTCGTCCCGATGCACAAGGTAGGTAGGGTGTAGCTAGACTAGCTATATGTCTGACTTTCTCTTTCTAAATGCGCCAATAAAGCAGCAATACATGCGAATTTTGAGAGATGCTGTCTCCCTGCATTTTCGTCGTTGTTAAATTTTACGAACCTTTCCTTACATGGGAACTGACGCAACCTGGTTTCTTTTTTGACAGATCTATTAGACTGAATTGATTTTTTCCAGAGCAATAACCAAGTGTTAATCTTAAGCAATAGTTTGTCGTTTTGTTGTTCCAATAGTTTTTGAATGCACATTCAGACGAGTATTGCATCTTATTTTTACAAACTTTTAATATATTGATAATATATCTTTGAATAACATAGTAGTACATGTCCTCACTTAAATACTGCATAGGTTTCATGTTTCCATGTTGTGAAAAAATATTGGAATTTAAAACAAACTTGTTAGAAACCTAAACAAAATATTCTGGTGATGGCAATATCTACACCATTGAAATAGATGTGTCTATAGTTTAAAAAAAAAACAATACTCACAATTTTAAAATTACGTTTCTAACTTGTCAATTTCTCTGAAATATAGAATATTAAAAAAATATACGTAAACAAATTTTCAAACATTGCTGTTTTCTAATATTTATCAAACACTTTTCACCTGAGAATGTTTCTAATGATTATTTGGGATAATAGTTAAATATTAATAGACTTACATAATATTAACTTTACACTAACTAGCTAAAATCCTTAGTAATTTTTTAAATTGTGAATTTCGTTCTTTACTATCAAAAATCTATTTCAAAGGTTTACTATATGTCAATCAATTATTCCATTTTGGAAAGACATTTAAGAATTAAAATATTCCACATTTTTTTAAAAGAATGCAATATTTACGAACTTTTGATGTGGATCGAACCCCCTACTATAACATAGTAATACTTATCAATGATATTAAACATTTGATAAGTCCATATGTGAATCATGCTTTCTCTTCAGAATGTGTATAAGTCAAAATTTAGGATGAAAATTGTCTGGTTATTAATCACATCTTAATATTATTTTTAAAATAATTATTTTTAAACATTAGTGTTATACTTTCATTTCATTTTTCAATATTTATAATTTTTAATTCTCTAAATCTTGAGAGCTTATTTAAAAGAAAATCTGTCTTCCTTTGTAAGTTTAAATTTTTTGTTTATATTTTTCGAATGTAATCGATCAACTTTCTCAGTCTATGTAATAAACTATACCATGTCGGCATTCTATGCTATCTATCTAGTTTATTTTGACATTAATAGAATTAGTAAATCATAAACCAATAATGTACTCTACTATGAATTATTTTCAATAATACCCAAACAAACCTTCTTGAACGTCCGCAAAACAAGACACAACAACCCATACTTTTATTTGAAAGAATAAGTACTGTACATGTTCAGGAATAAATAACGCCGATATTTCGCCGACAAATTAAAAAATTGCGTTCAATTATTCGTACATATGATTTAGACAAAACGTTCTGGTTAGCTTTGAAAATGCAAAACTGGTTTACATGTCACTTACCAAGAGAAAAATAACAGTTTAATTTTAAAACAATAAAAAATAAAAATCTATTTCTAGCTTGTCTTCATCGACGGCCTCCACGATTACTCAAGATTGTTTCATCTTAAGTGAAAATGCTATTATTAGCGGAGAAAAACGGCATTAAAGACAGATATAAATTCCATATAGTGACCAAAGATTACCATTTTTCCTCATCTGTATTACGAGTTGATTAATTATTTCACGCCCTCTGCGTTCCTGATTGACTTTCCAGTCAAAGTTTCCATTTATAAAACAGAGTTTCCACTATCTTTGCCCCTGTTAGTCTTTGTCCTCTCACTGTTCGGCCATTATCTCTGCTATGTTGACGTCAATGTTTCTTTTGCCCGCTGATAATAACCAATCAAAACTCTCAACGGTTCTACACAGACGCTGTTTTTTCAGACACCCTTTCTGCATTCTGGATAAACACCTTTTATTATTAAAGCATTTTCCTTTATTTTCTTATTGGGCTTATCGTAGATACTGTGAAGATAGTCGGATGAATATTTAATGTCATTCCCTTGAGTGCAGACACGGGATGTTCATCATAAATTGGCGAAACAATTGTTTCAAGAGTGAAAAATATATATTAGCACCTACGCCTCGTCGACGGGAAGCCAGCCAAATGTAGACAACTGTATAGTTTTAATTGCCAGTTATTTTTTCTTTATTTTACATAGGAAAACGAAGGAAACACCGCGATACACATACTAATATCAACGTTTCGTATTCAAGTTGCGAAGGCCTTTTACGTGTGAAGCAAATAAATATGAAAAGTAGAAAACATTTAAAGAAAAATGAATTTCTTGTCTGAGTTTTCAAAAGGTTTTCAGTACATGAAAACGAAACTTGGTTAACTCTTTCTGTTTTGTGTTTTTTACCTTTATTGTTATCTTTTCTGTCGTCGGATTTATGATTATTTTATCATAATTATATATTGCTACATTTTACACATTAGCTTAGGTAAACAATTAAATACATAAGAAAAGTAATAAATACAAAACAAACTCAGACACACGTACACGCAACTAATAATTAAAACTGTTTGGTCTTTTTTTCTAATTCACACCCTGACTTAACTCACATAAACGCCTAGTGTTATTTCACCTCCTACCTATGATAGTAAACGGTAGGCAGGCGAAATATCTTCTTTCTCTTGCTATAATAAGTAAACGTGCGAAACGTTTGAAATTATGAATAGTAAGCATAGAACAGCGTCCCGATGAGAAAATGGCCGATTTGCCCAAATAATAAAGGTAACGATAAGAACACTGGACATTAAACTGTAAACAATGTTTGCCAAGTCCTGGGTACGTCTCACTAAGGCAGAGAACTTAAATTACAATGCCCTGATATTCAAACCGCAATTGGAGAGTAGTCTATGGTGAGTCGTCAGCTTTCGACAAAATGTCAATAATGCGTTAAACATTAACAAGGATGTAAACAAACACAGAATGTCAACAAAACCGAAGCGACCTTAAAAAGATTTAGACTCATTTATTTGTTGTGGATGAATGGAATTTCCAGAAATTGTTTATATTTAAGGAAAGGAATGCAAGAACACCTTCAAAAGGATCAGAAATCTTGTTATATGATAGTTTAAGTTATGAAATGAGAGGCTGTATGGATTACGGATATTTTTATCGGTATCACATATAGTCTCTTATTTCATAAAACAAAAAAAAGAGAGCAAAAAGAGAAACTAATCCAGATGTTTTATTTTTATTACACAATTAAATTACGGATACACACCCTCATCTACAAAAATAATATTTGTTCTATGGCTTATGTATTTCATTTATTACTTAAATTAAATTATATTTAATCGAAATTTGTTACCGGTCACTATTTAATTATTATCTCTTAAATACTCAACACTCTTTAAATCATATAGGTTTTGCCAATGAGAATAATTTTTGGTCTCATTTACACAGCGTATATTTCGGGATGTCATAATGCTAATTGATTACCGCCCATACGTAACAATATATATATATATATATATATATATATATATATATATATATATATATATATATAACGATAATTTATTTACCTGAAGATGACGAGTTTGTTGGCGCAGGGTGTCAAACAACTAAACCCGCTGATAACGGTCGGATGTGACGTGCTGTTCTGCTATATAATCTTGGGATGGATACATTTTATTCGCTTAGCCAAAGATTTGTAATACGACGAAATAAATGTTTCTCGGTTAAAATGATGAACTTCATTGGTGCTGATATAATGTGTAATATTTATTATAAGTGTATGTTCTTTATCAAAAAATGTATTATTTTTCAAAACTATGGAACTGTTTCCTCGACGGTACTGATATCCAGAAATTTAAAACTAATGTAAACAGATATCTCGCTGCACAGCTCCCAATTCAGGATGACCCTCCAAACCTACACCCTATTTCTTAGAAGCCCTTTACAACTACAGTGGTCACCTTCCTTATTTTGGGTGAACTATGTTAAAAAATACAAAAAGATAAAATTCTACTCCCGATTTTTTTTTTCAATTTAAACCATGCTTTTAAGAATGATATCTTTTTTATCACTGTTCCAACGTCCAGAACGCTTTGTTTACAAACTTATGGATTCATTCACAATAAACCACACAACATCTACTAGCCTGCAGCAATAAAATCATAAATACTGCTGAAATAAACTCTGAAAATATGATTCGTCTCCGACATATTTTATTAAAATTAAACAAATGTATAGTTAACGGCTTCTAAGCTTCAATCTACATGTATATATATATATATATATATATATATATATATATATATATATATATATATATATATATATATATGTATATATATATATATATATATATGTATATACATACATATATATATACATATATATATATATATACATATATATATATATATATATATATATATATATATATATATACATACATATATATATATACATACATATATATATACATATATATATATATATATATATATATATATATATATATATATATACGTACCTATTAAATCAAAGTTATACTATTCTATGAGCTAATGACAGCTCCGGAACAAAATGCATTTTACACGTGTGCCTCGTTTTCTATGAGCGATGTTTCTGACAGAGGGGGAATTATTGCTGTTCTCTGGGTCAGAATCCATCAAACTAACACTCACCGTTTTCTAGTTTTCGACATTAAAGTAGTATATTTATTTAGCTCTTTACATCAAGTGGCTTTTCTGGGGCGAGTACCATAAAAAGGGCATCATTCACGAGCAATCACGAGCTGTTATAACTGACTTCCACTTCATCGGTAAGGTCACAAAAGAGACTATCATATAAAATCGACACAGTTATCCGCAGATGTAATCAGGACGTGTATCGGCAATGCCTTTTTGTTCGATTCAGTCTCACGTGAAAGGCTTCCGGTGGTTGAATCCTTGCTATAAGTGATACTAAATAAAAATAACATGTAGATGAATAATTAAACCCGCTCATGTTGCCGGAATTAAAATAATCTACCTCGGTTAATCTAATGAATGGTTAGGTTGAAAATTATCTCTTACTTCTCAACTCCGACGTAAAGATTCCGAAGTTCCAAAATATCCGTTTGAAAATGGTCAAGTGGGTATATCGGATGAACCTATTTGAAAATTACTAATATGAGAATATTAGTTCGAATGATTAACATAATACAAAGTACTGAAAAACTTAATAAAGCGAATATTACACACATAAGGTTGTATAAGAATTCGTCAAGTGTCCAATGGGTTTATTAACCGATGTATACACTGAGAGATAGGGAGTCACGCGTATCAGATAGTTCGGTATTTCTTAGATGAGTATTAATAATTAAAATTACTTAGATTACTCGGAGTACGACAATGATCACAAAGTTACGTAGCACCCTCAAACATTAATTAATGCAATTCTACATGAACCCATGTCGAAGCAGTAACCCACGTTGGTTATGATTCAATTCTCGGTAATACTCATGTTGGGTTGATATTTCCTTAGTTATTACAATAAATTACAACTGTAGATTACATCAATTAATACTTTACCGAGTGTGCAGTATAGTTAAAAGCAAAATAACATTTTAAAAAAATTACAACAAATAATGTTTACCAAACATAATAAAATTAAACCTCCTATCGATCTACGTAGCTTTTCAGTTTGACACTTTTTGTAGTGTTTGTTTTGTTAAATTCTGTATCATTTTTTTCAGAAGTTTGTAAACCCGACGAATTAAACATAGCCACCGTAATTTACTTGATGTGAAGCCTCTATATCGTAATTTTAATAGCTCAAAAATCAACAAGTAAACACTTAACAAACAAAAATCTAATTATATAGATCGATTAGAAAGTACATTTTTGACCGATTTGTGAGATTCAATAGCCGTATTTTTGTTTATTTTTTATTTTAAAGTTGGTAAACATCTCACATCGAAGCTTCACTTCAAGTAAAATACGGCGGATATGTTGAATTCGTCGACTTCATAAACTTTCAAAGGCGACGATACAAACTAAAAAACACTTAAAATAGGTCTCCAACCTGAACAGCAACTCAGATTGATAGATAATTCCTTTTTAACGTTTGGTAAAAGTTTATTGTTTGTAAATGTGTTGTGTTTTGCTCATTTACCTCGTGTTTACTACACTGCAAAATTGCCCAGATTTATACCCGGTCATGGCTGACAATATATAAACAATTATTTTCGGTTAATAACAATGGGTTCCGTTCTAAGTTCCGTATAGGCTACCTAGTTCTACATAAACATTCCAAAATCTGAAAACATGCACCTGTAAAGGTCGAAGGTAACTTCGACCGAAATTGTTTTAATATAACAATGAAGATACACGTATATGTTTGAATTATCTTAGACATGTACAGGAGTATAGAAGTTAAGAAAAACTTACTGTATTTGCTATAATACAATACACTTTTGAGAGTAGCAATACAAAACATTCAGAAATAATGTTTATTTTTAGATAACAAACGTGATTGTAGCTTAAAGCAAAAACAGTTGCTGAATAAAATGTAATGCCGAACAGGAAGAAATAAAGTTCATCGGAAATTATAAAAATAGAATCCGTATTTCCTGGTAATTTTAAATTCGAGGTTTAAGCGAAGATCACAGAAGAAAAAAACAATATTTTCAAATAATGTATAATAGATGTTTTTGTTTTTCTTGCTTTTGTTCCGATAACATTCATAAATGTCAAACGTTGATCATTTATTTTCCTATATTTATGATTTTCTTTAAATCTTTTCGTGCGTCTAGCAAAGAGGGAAGTATACAACGTTTACAAACAGGAAAGTACACATACAAACACTCGCTTTAGTTAGGAAATAAACTATTTTTAAATAGTGTAGTGGCAATTCAAAACCAGTAAAAAATGCTATTGAATATAAAGATTTATTCTGCATATTGTTAGACCTGATTAACGACGTCCTTGAAAGATTTAATCAGCTCTTTGCAAAAACGCATTTCATATTACCACTCCATAATACTGTATTAGATAAAAGTGTAGACTAATTCTAAAAATGATTGGGCTTATTTATGTGTGATTGACAGTGTAACCATAGAATTGAAGAAAATCAGATTGATTATATAATTTATAATGACGATGACGGCTGTCTTTTTTTTTAAAGTTAGTTATACTAAATAATAAGAAATTATCTTTCATGAGAGCAAGCCTTATAATTGTATGTCAATATGTAGCAGCCGTACAACTAGCAGCGACAACCGCAATTCCGATTTTGAATCTGTGCTCAATTAATAATCTGACCGCTGATTGGTGCAAGCATTTAACTTCCTTTCCGGGTTGTTCAATCAGGGTCAATCTCTCATGCGAGCTAACTACGTGATCAGAGATTATAAAAGGGTTAAAACATGAACTGCTTCTTTTCTTGGCCAATACACGGTGTAGTAGCTGTACAACTATAGTCGTTATAGTTGTACGCCATTACGATATTTAATATGTGTTTAATGTATACGCTCGGCGCTGATTGGTGCAACCATCAAACGTCCTATCTGGATTGCCTAATCAGGTGCCATTTCTCATGCAAGCTGAGCACGTGATGAGAGATTATGAAAAGGGTTAACACATGATGTACTTCCTCTATTACTTCCAGCGTGCAGGGACGGACAACACCTCAACGTTGCTCGGACTATCTTCACATCTTCTCTCTTGGGACTCAGCATAAATCCACCCAGGGCTTCGTCCCTGGGTTCGACTTCGACAACGAGGCCCCACTGATTCAGCATGTCTAATTCTGCCGCCACACAGGTGAACTTAATTTAACACACACATAACTACTAACACACTTCCAGAATGACACACTTGTGTACAGACATACACATTCTTCATATGTGAACTTTTCTCCTTTATTACAAACAGGACATCCCTCATATATGAACGTTTATCTTCCCTACGAACGGGACATTTATTTAACACCATGTTATTTAATCTTGCTCCATACTTATGGACGCGTTCATTCGCTTACACTTTTCTCTTTCATTCCTCTTTTATACATGTTAACGAAGACGACTGCATAGGTTGTTTTAAATATTGGCAATGGACTTCGTTTCATTTCTATAACTATGTATCAAAAAATTAAAAGGAAAGGTTATATCTGATACTTATTACTTTTGTGAGTCTTAATAATTATGCTAAAATTGAAATGTATCGACTAGTATTACTGTTCTTGCACATAGCTGGTATTAACCCACGTCCGGCTGCTACAGGAAATGTAAGTACTTAGGAGCGTAGCCATTCATGGAACTGAATTTGTGATGTTATCACTCATTAACCTTTCTAATCATGAATAAGTATTACATATATAATTACACATAGCAACACTAACTCCAGAATATGAGTTTATGTAATAAAATATTTTTCGAATGAACATAGAACCGGAATGGGCATTATATAGGCTGAATAGTCACTTACGAGGTTGTTTGTTTAGAAAACGTTTGATCGATATAACCTTTTAGAACTCATGAATCTTTATGTAGAACATTTTATATAGAATATCAAAGTTTCTATTAAATGCATAGGCGTAGATAGTTCGTGTTCCACCAGTCGTGACCGCGTAGACCTGTTAAGACATTTTAATTTATTTTAGTATCGCCTGTATTGAGCACTGGACCTTCAACTTCAAGAAGATTATTATTTACGCTTGGTGAGTATTCAACGTCTGTATCTGCTGCGCCACATCTCCATTATTTGTTTCCTCATGAATAAAGATTATGTATGAGTAAATATACATTCGTTTGTGGGTGTGCGTATTGTAGTGCGTATGAATATGTTTCACAGCTTTTCGTCTTAGTTCAGGAAGCTGACTCATAGCCTAAGCCTAACAGTCGGCTTAAACGCAACGTTTTGTTCATTCAATAGTTAGCACCACGTTGACTCGCCTACTCTATCCCATGCAGTTAATTTCAGCCTAAATTTCAGAAACAATGTCATGCTAAACTAAGAACTTAATAAATATCACTTTATTTATACGATAGTGTTCTGGCACACATCGACGATTAGCATGCTATTTTCGCAGTCGAACGTTAGCTTTTTCATCTAGGTTTCTCTCGACGGCCCGCTGTTATGGCGCAGTGCCAAAATACACACTAATTCGAATATACTGCTTTATGCATATTTATCGCTCACTGTAAAAGCAAGCTGTACACGTGCACAACGTAATTAAACTTGGATGATACGTTTTCCTGACGATAGTGAGAAATAGATTGTGTTTTCCTCATACGTTTTAAGGTACTATAGAAATGGGCCCATCAGTCTCATTGTTGGGAGAGTTAGATAATATCAATTTCGGAGTTACGTCATAGATAATGGCTTAATAATGAAAATAGTTTATATTGTATACGTCTCTCCTTCTACCTCAATCCTAATGTCCCGCCTCTGCCTCTCTCTCTCTATACATATATATATATATATATATATATATATATATATATAAATTTCTCTTTATATCTCTATGTATCTATCTATCTCTTACATTCTGTTTCTGATATATATATATATATATATATATATATATATATATATATATATATATATATATATATATATATCGCATTGTTGGGAGAGTTAGATAATATCAATTCCGGAGTTACGTCATAGATAATGGCTTAATGATGAAAATAGTTTATATTGTATACGTCTCTCCTTCTACCTCAATCCTAATGTTCCGCCTCTGCCTCTCTCTCTATATATATATCTATATTTCTCTTTATATCTCTATGTATCTGTCTATCTCTTACATTCTGTTTCTGATATATATATATATATATATATATACATATATATATATATATATATAGAGAGAGAGAGAGAGAGAGAGCGAGAGAGAGAGAGAGAGAGAGGGGGGGGGAAATAGAGAGTGAAGGTATCGCATAATGGCCGTCAATTAAAGTAAGTAATAATGTATCACTGAAGCAACATTTAATATAATTAGATTCTTCCTAACCAAAAGAAAAATCCAGGTTGTCCTCGATAGCCGTTAATTTAACAACACTACATAAATACTGGTGTATCCCAGTGATCGATCATTGGACCTTTATAGTTCCTTATTTCCATAAACGTCTTCTTTGATGACATTTTGTGTGAGATGCGTATATTTGCTGACGACACCACGCCCTACTCTCAGCATGCGGGCCAAACGGACGCGCACATATCTTACGCAATAGCTGAATCCTTAGAAGATAACATCTAGTATTCAGTGGAACATTGTCAGAAATGGATGGTGACATTAGATGATGCAAAGACAAAGCTCATTTGCTTCAATAACTACAAGAAACCTGTTCGACCACCGATTGCCATGGCAAATAGCACCCTAATTGAGAGTTAAAAAATCAAACTCCTCGGCCTAATATTCACATGTAACATGAATTGGAATAAATACATTGAGACATTGCCAAGGCTGCTGCAAATAAGTTGGGCTGTCTCTATCGTGCTACAATACTTCTCACTCCTGACATTATCCTATATCTGTACACAACTACCATCCAATTATGCATGGCATATTGTCTCTAATTAAATAGGTCCCTTACTATCAAAAAAGCTCTAACCCCTGTCCCATCGCCGCAATGATGCATCATTGTGTCTGTTTTACAAATATTTCAATAGGGTGTGTCCCGATGAACATGCTGCTCTTATGTCCCCTCGATGTAAATACAATAGACGCGACAATCAGCAAAATCGAATCCATTAACTGTGGAGGTTCCAATATGCCGGATGGCCTCTACCTCCATAGCTTTTTTTCTTTGTGCTGCAGGCCTCTGTAACTCCATCCTTGCTCCCTATTTCCGCGACTGTACCAACATGCAGAATAATAAAAATAATGTTAACATACATCTCGTTGCACATCTCTTAATTTAGGATGGCCCTCAAAACGTTCACACTAATTCTCAGTAGCCCCTTACGTCTGCAGTGGTGGCTTGCCTTGTTTGTGGTAAGCTATGATGAAACAAAAGAACTATATATATATATATGTCAATTTCAGATTCGTAATGGTAAAAAACTAGAAGAAACACTCATTTGAGGCGACTGTGGTTTCCAATGACTTGCCCCTTTTTCAGTAAACATGACAGTACCTGAAATTTCGAGACCTCAAAAAGCTTCACGAACAGGCGTTGCTTGTACTTTGTGTTAGTCCTTCATAAATTATTACATACGTAAATTGTTTCCATTGTTTTTTTAAATTAGTTTATACGTATATATATATATATATATATATATATATATATATATATATATATATATATATATATATATATATAATATATATTTATATATATATATGTATATATATATATTCATATATATACAGTTATGGTACGAAAGATGCAGATTGGTTTAGAAATGTTTTCTGGTCGGACGAATCAAGATTTTGCCTTGCCAGTGATGCCCCTGAACGTTGCATCCGAAGATCCGGAGAAAGATTTTCACCGAATTGCATAAAAACCACAGTAAAACATGGAAACGGAGGAATAATGGTATGGGGGACCTTTTCTGCTGCAGGAGTTGGAGAAATTATCAGATGTGATGCGTCAATTAATGCCAAAGAATACATTCAAATATTAGAAAGAGGTCTATTACCAAGCATCCAGAAGTTAGAAATGAACAATGACATTATTTTTCAACATGATAATGCCCCTGCACACACAGCAAAAGTCACAAAGAAGTGACTTACTGATAATTCAATTGATGTGATGTTTTGGCCTGGCCAAAGCCCAGATTTAAACCCAATGGAAAATATTTGGGCTATAATATCTCGTGCATTAGTTAGAAAAACTTTTTCCAACAAAGAAAAATTATGGGAAGCAGTACAAAGAGAATGGAATAACATCTCCTCTTCACAGTGCTCCAAGTTGGTTGAGAGCATGATAAAAAGAATTGATCTTTTAAAAAGATCTAAGGGCAATTCCATTCCATACTAAGTTTTTATTAAAGTAAATATCTTGCTCTTTATATTTTTTTACTCATTTTCGTTTATTATTTAATTGCATTTTGTGTAATGCAGCTTTTTGTGCAATAAATTGTAAATTTCTTTCCTGGCCCATTATTTTTGTTCATTAGTGTATGTATATATACACATATTAATATTTATATATATATATATATATAAATATATATATATATATATATATATATAATATATATATATTTATATATATATATATATATATATATATATATATATTCATATATATATGTATATATATACATATTAATATATATATATATATAAATATATATATACATATATATATATATATATATATATATATATATATATATATATATATATATATATATAAATGTATTGTGTGTATTTAGGCAGCATATTTTCATTTAGGCAAACATTATTAAATAACACGGAGTGGTTTTGTTTGATGCGATTTTTTTTGATTTTTTCAATTTTCCGAATTGTCCATCTAATGTTTCGGTCAAATTGATGTAAATATGATCCATGGGTTTCTTGTTCTATTCTTTTTTCTTTTTGACGACTCAAATCGAAAGTACTTGCAAAAAAGTAAAAAGAATGGAACAAGAAACCCATGGATCATATTTACATCAATTTGACCGAAACATTAGATAGACAATTCGGAAAATTGAACAAATAAAAAAAAAGTCGCACCAAACAAAACCACCCCGTGTTATTTAATAATGTTTGCCTAAATATACATGTATATATATATATATATATATATATATATATATATATATATATATTATTTTCATTAAATTTGACGATATCGTGAAGTGATTAAAGCTCAATATACGGGATAGAGCAATTATATAGATAAATGAAGGAAATAAAAATTAAACATGCTTTTATTGGACAACTGAAGATGAAATTGATTTGTTATATCTTACATTTTTATTTCTCTTTTTTCATTTCTCTCTCTCTATTTATATATATATATATATATATATATATATTTATATATATATATATATATATATATATATATATATATATATGAAAGTTTATAACTAAAAGGTAACTTTTAGATAATTATGCCTATTGTGAGGTGAGAAAAGCTCAATATACTAGATAGAGCAAAAATATGATGAGTCAATGAAAAATAATTAGAGATTAGTTCGTTGCTTTTGCGTTTGGATCTACTTGTTTGAAAACAGGAAAGAATCGCGTTTTCCTTACATGGCTAATTTTGTCTTATCCGCCCCTCTTAGAACTGCGAGCTTTGGTGGAATCGTCGTCGTTGGATTTTCACACAGATTTTTCTAGATTTACCAATTACATTTGAACCCCATACTACTTGGATTTCCGTTTTTGGTGACTTTCATTTACATTGAAACCTACCCGTTTTAACTTATAAAACTTTAAAAAAATGTTTTTTCAAATTTCAAATTTTGACTGTCCTTATCTGTCAACTGATCAATCACCACCTCCTCTGATGATAAGATTTTAATATTTGAAAAGCCGTGTTTAAGGAAGGAAATTGAAAGAGAAGAAGAAGAAATATTTTTATTTACTAAATGCTCCTTGTTTTGAACAACTGAAGATATTGATTTGCTTCCATTTGCAGGTCTAATTATTTTTCGTTGACTCATCATATATATATATATATATATATATATATATATATATATATATATATATATATATATATATATGTATATATATGTATATATATATATATAGGGAAGGAGGAAGCAAGAGGAAAAGAAAGAGATATAGACGGAGGGAGAGAAGAGTACTATACACATTTGAAGTTCCCACACATGTTAATTCAGTAGAATATGGCTATAGGCTTTGATTTAACATCGTATTATCATAGTTATTCAGAAGAAAAACCTTTCATATTTCATTGAAAAAAAGGTCCTAAACTGACAATTTGTTCGGCTTATTTCTAAAATGTACACACAAATTCTAATTAATTGCAACCATATTTACATACGAACTAATTTGATCGAACAATAATAGTATTTCTCTATTAATTTGAGAATTAGAAACCAAGTTTTTAATATCGACTAGGTATTTTGTATCTACTTCTTTATGATAAACTACTTATAACTTTATTATTTGTAATAATTTTGCGTCATACTTAATGGAATTTAATTTTTGATTTATTTTATTTTAGATGAATTATATTAACTTTCTGAAGTGATTTAACATTTTGTATTCATCTCTACTGACTTAGCCTCACCGACGTTTAATTGGTACTAATTTAAGTTTATTAATGTTATCATTATTGTCACCCTTTAAAATATTGCTTTTCAATATGAAGTCTAAACTTTGTAATTTATTGATTTGTAGATCTCCTGGTTACTTATAATTATCCCATCATCCGGAGTTATACCTATTTTATCTGTTATATCACCTATTATGTATAATAATAACATACTAAAATTATCTGAAAACTATTTCTATAATAGTAAAATTACTATATATACATGTCCAAAATTAAAATCACAAGGAGGTTTATTAACCTATCTTTATTTCCATAATAATAAATACATATATTATTGTTATTAATTACATGTTTAGGATCTCTACATCAAGTAATCGTATTCACTAGTTTGTTTACCATATCCTAGCTATACTTGTTAATTATGATACATTAATTACGCGATACTTTATCATGTGTAATAATTTAATGTTATGCTTTAATGGATTGTAATTCTAAAAAAAATTTTGTTTTTAATTTTTAAATTAATTCATTATTTCTGATTCGTCATTTTTATCTTTATATTATTTAAGTTATGTTAATATCGTTCTCACAATACTTATCTAAGGTGAACCTTTTGAAGTTCCTGCAATTATAACCAACCTCGTCGCTCTGGTTTAGTAAAACATACTAATAAGGAAACAAAAGTATCGCCAGTATTTCATTTAAACACAGAAAACAGGTAAGGTTGTTTAGTGTAGGTATTGATGCCTTTTTTTAAATGCTCCATTTAACTACCTGCACAATGCCATTTCTTTAAGGGATAAAATATATACGGATTATGAAGTGCACTTTCTATCATTATCTATGTTGTTAAATGAGCATTTATGGTTTCTGTAGCTATCCTTACAAGCCCTCCTTCTAGAATCATTTTAAATTATGGTAATTCTCTGGGATCTTTCATTAACCATGTTTCTTGTAACGTGCACTCACTTTTATTTATACAATTACATTTATTATCATGTATATTACTAATATTGTTTGCATGATTATCCGTTAATATTTGTCTATTGTGACCTTTGATTATTTTTCCAAATTATTAGAGAAACTATATCTAAGTTTGATTGTATTTTTGTTAAATATTTTATGCAGTGTGTTATTATTTGGTATATGGTTATTTAACAAGTTAAGAAACATATGTATTTTCTTTGATTTTACTAGTAGGTCAAACTGGTATACAAAATAATTTTTCGTTTCTATTTATCCTACTCTTATTTATATTTTTACGATCTTGATATTCGATAGTCGTGTTAGTATAGACACTATTACTATTAATGAGACTCAATCTTATGTATTTAATCTTTATTCAGATTTTGATTAACATCCATTACATGATTTGGCGATTGTTCGTAATTGTCCACAACCCGTTTTTCTCAACTTTTACCGACCAAATTTTAATATAATTACCTATCAGGTCTCTATAGTATTCCGTGTCTTTTGAAAAATAATTTCAAATATGTTATTTTATTTTAGGAGGGAGGATCAGTTTCCTATATGAATTGAACGTAAACTGATCACCCAGTTTTTGACCATGTTGCATATTGTCGTTTATTCACCAATTTTCTCACCTTTTTTCGAATATTTTTTTCTTTTTTCTGTGTACAATTACCTATCATGCTGCTAGAAAAGTCTGGGTTAATTAGAATGTTTTGAAAAATTCGTGATTTTCAAAAAGTAGGGGATCAGTTTACGTTAA
Organism: Sepiola atlantica; assembly: GCA_963556195.1. NCBI lineage: Eukaryota > Metazoa > Mollusca > Cephalopoda > Sepiida > Sepiolidae > Sepiola > Sepiola atlantica. Next base: position 70,031,531 of record OY744541.1, read on the forward strand.
ATTTATATAAGAAACTGATCCTCCTTCTAAAATCTAAAATATTTTTTCAAAATATTAATTTTAAAAAACACGGAATTATCTGTAAGGAGGCAAGTAAACAACTACGTAAAAACATCATCTTCGAATATTAGTCATCCTCAAAGAAATTCGGATTTCATATGGTGATATATAACATAGTCAGTTGCATGGCATTTATCTAAAACAAAAATGTATTCTATACATAATTATTCAATCAAGAAATGTAAAACAATGCGACTTTCAAATCCCGTGATATTATACAATAAATTACGATTCTTCGAACAATTTTCTTATTTAAAGTTGAAATATCAACATTGCAAAAACATGAAACAATCATCGTCGAAATTGAGCAAGCACAAGTCGTGTATGATTTAAATGTTATTAATGTCGCAAGTTTTCGTAATTAAAATAACTTCTTCTCTATTATATATTCATAAAATATTAAAATACTTAATTCTTACATTTGTGTCAATTTTGTTACAAAAGAAATTTAAAACAAAAATAGGTAAGAACCAGCATATTCGATTTTTGACAGGCTTGATGCTGCTGTACATAAATCAGTTTCTGTAATTAAAACTCACATGAATTTTGCCAATAAAAGAAGTGTATGTGATGCTATTGAACCGACAGAGTTCGAACTTTGCACGCCCAATTATCCTGTTCATGTCGGTATCGACTTCATCGCTGGTATTTCACGGACTTTCTATCATAATAAATATGAGCATGCTTTACGATATTTCTGACACGACTTATACGCGTTTCTGTTCGTTAGACAGCTTTTTCATTTCGGTTGTGGCTATGCTAACAACTTTTCGACCGTTCATTTAATTGGCTTACATAAGCCGAATTTTATAATCGAGAATTTATAATTTTACTGAAATAAATTCGGTAGACTGCTCTCACGCCACATTACAGCAGCTTTATTGAATGACATTCTAGAATCATGTAATATTAAATATACACTAAGAATGATGCCAAAATCTATAGTAAAATCAATGCGATGGAAACGTCATCCTTTGATTTTCTTATGCACAGATGCGGTTGTCAGTTCAAGTTGGTATCAACTTGATCACCACCATCTCTAAAAAAACAACTATCCTTCAAATCCGGTTAACATAATTAATTTTTGTTTTTAAACAATAACAAATAAAAACTCTTTGTATTCTACTGGCTTCCTTTTATATCTAAATTTGTGTTCTTTCTATTTTGAGCTGTCGTCACTATCCGTAAATTTCGAGCTTTATTTTTCAAGTGACTAATTTAGTAATGCCTTCTTTGTGTCGATCTTGTGCATTTAAAGGAAAGTGTCATATAGTCACTATTTAAATCTCAAATCGTACATTGTATTCATATATTACCAGTGTCACTTCTCATTGAGATTAAGCAGGTGATACAGAGTAATACCAATTTGTACAAGTAAAAAAATACATAATTATTTATACATGTTTTTAACCTTTAAAAAATGATACGATTTTTGTGTATAACTAAGATGGCGTTGTTATTAAAAATAATTAGCCAATTAAAACACGTCGTACACGGGTGCATTGCAATAATTCCCCGTATGAAATAAAATCAAATTGTATCAAGGGATATTGCATCTACATATAGGGTGAATCTAAAACATTAAAAATAATACGTTTCACTAGATATGCGTATTTTGTAGTGTGGAAGAATTAACTTAAAATTTGTATAAGAATGTTTCAGAGGTTGTATTCTTTTAATATTACGTAGTGTAAAAATAGCCTATATTTATTTGAAGTTAAAAGCGAAGTATTTTTCTGATTGTCCTCTAAATTGAAACTTGTCTAATCTGAAGTTGAAGTGGGAATACAGTGTATCGTTTTTCTTGTTCGATTACCGATGAAGTCTTATGTATTCGAAAAGCTTTGTCATGTGTGAAATGCATCCTTTTATTGAGGAAGTTTATTCTATAGTTTAACTGAGATCTGTATTTCGTTAGACTCTGGGGAGGAGATTTTATCGATGTCAAAAATGTCCACAACAAGGAGACATGATTTTCGTATATAATTAGTGTCAACAGAGAATTTTTGAGCAATGCTGTCTGACATTCCTTCTGATTTGGAGTACAAATAGCGAAAGCGTAAAATGTACAAAAAGGAAGAAAACGAAAAAGAAAAAGAAGAAGACAAAGAAGAAATGCAACTACAAAAAAAGAAACAATAAACGTAAGCCGGCGAATAATAACAACTACAAGGGGAAAAGAAATAGAAAAGAGAACAATAACAAAAAAGGGAAATAAGAATAAATGACGGGCAACAAAACAGAACTAAGGCGAATAATAAAACGACAATGAGAACTAAGAAATAAAGAATAACAAGAAAAAGAGTAGACAAATGAATTACGATGAAATAAGTAAAAGAATAAAATTAATGATAACAATGACAATAAAAATAAAGATGGAGACGGATTACAAGACGATGAAAGATAACAAAAGAAGTAGGATAACAGAAAAGGGTAAAAAAAGAAACGGTTGAATAACGACGGATGACAATAAGAGAGTACAAAAAGAAGGGGTTAATAAAAAGAAAGGGATAAAGCAGAAAGCGATAACAAAAATAAATATAATGAAATAGAAGAAGTATAAGCTGAAGTTAAGTATAGAAAAAGAAAGATAACAGTAATGGGGATACAAAATAAAAGGGATAAAAAAAGAAAATACGGGAAAGGAAAGGAATCACAAGAAGATAACTAAGAAGGCAAATAAGTAAGGGGGTTACAAAAGAAGAGGGATAAGAAAATAAAAGAAAAAGGAGAGAATAACGATAAGATAAATGAGGAAAATGAGAAGAATAACAAGAAGAAGAGAAGTAAAAGAGGACGGGAATAACAAAAAGATAAAAAGTAAAGTAAATAGAAAAAGAATGAAACGTCAACCCAGAAAACAGAGGAGGATAACAATGAGGGAACTATAAAAGTACGTAACGAGAGACACAACAAAGGAAAAGATGTAGAGAAAAAGGAAGAAGAATAATGAGTAAAAAGGAGAAAGATGAGAAGGGAAAGAGAAGTAGTAGAAGTAGTGCACGAAAAAGAGGAATAAAAATATTTTTTAAAAACCCAGATAAATTTGGTGAATGATAGATAAGGACAACAAAAGAAAAGGCGAGGTAGGAATAAGCGATTTTATTTAGGACAAAATAAACAGTAACAGAAAAAAAACAAAAAAAAACAAGAGTTCACGTTTGCCTTAATATGTGATGGAGGCCGAATAAAAGTAAAGAGATAATAAATAATGAAACAACAAATAAATATACGAAGATCGCAGAAAGTAAGAAAAAAACAAAAATTAAAACGCAGAATAAAGAAAATGGAACAAAAAGTGTAGTCTAAATGAGGTATGTAAATAGCTTTAAAAGCAAAAGACAACGAAATAGAATTGACGCATCGTGATTATGATCACATACACATAGACTAAGAAAGAACTTAAATAATCATATTCTCATCATATTGCAGGATACAAAAAAACGTAAGTTTAGTTGGGTGCAGGCCTGTAATAGGAGATATATTTTTCTAAAAGAGACAGAAAGAAAAAGGCTGGCTTTTTGAAATTACAATCTCTTATTGCCTACAATATTATATGCTGCTATTGTGAGCAACTTGAGACTTTACGAAGGTTATATTTATTTCTGATGGCGGGTCCCCTGGTTGGTAAGTTGGTATGTCTAGTAATAACACGGCCAATTATTGTGAAGTATGCTGACTGTGGGGTCATATATATATATATATATATATATATATATATATATATATATATATATATATATATATATATATATATATATATATATATATCATTGTTTATAAATAATATTTTCAAATTAATTCATATATATATATATATATATATATATATACAACAGTATTACTTTTTTCAACTTAAATTGTGATCATGTTTTGAAAGACACGATACGTTAGAGCAGTGGCCGAAAACACACGATTGACACTGACCAGTTTGAAATAAAACACTGAATTCTGACAATGACAACAAGTGAACGATCATATCCTATTCAATAAAGTACACGGACGCAGGTTCACAATCTCTCATGTTAATCTCTCCTCGCCTATTTACTCTCCATCAACTCTGTAATCTTCTCTTTCCATCCCCACTTCTGCCATTTATGTACCTTTCTTTTTCTCAACTACTCACCTTCCCGCTATATGTACACACACACCCAAACTGCAGGTTGCACACAAAATTGTCATGAAAAGTCAGGAGGAGAGAGGATCAATAAGATACTTGAATAGTGTGTAGAGTACTGGAACCTTATTGTCACTCGAATTCTAGAGAAAAACTACTGTCGTTGCTAGCGAGAAATCTATGTTAAACGGCTGTTGCGAAAACACATGATTTGCAGAGAATATTGAAAGGGAAGGGGAATGCTGGAAATTTTTGAAGAGTTGATATAACTTAGACTTCAGGGCACCCCGTTTGATTTTGCAGTGCGCCCTTACTGATAATGAATCGTACAAAAAATCATCTACTGAGTAAATAAAAACAAAAATTAATCAAGGGTTAGAGAGAATTGAAAAACTAAGGGAGGATATAATCATCGAAACGTCAACTGGAAATAAGATGACGAGGAAGAAGAAGAAGAAAAGGAGGAGGAAGAAGAAGAAGGAGACGAAAAAGAAGAATAAGAAGCAGGAGAAGAAGTACTGTAATTCCTAAAATACGTATTCACATTCAAATTACATAAAAATACATCTACCATTGCTAATGAAAACCAAATGGATTAACAGCTGATGCGAGAACGTAAACTGATTTGCAATGGTGAGTTAAGGAACTAGAGAATATTGAAAATAGGCTAATACTTCTTGTTACTCAGACGTCAGGGAAGGTAACCTGTTGTTATCCGTGAGCGAATGACTTGATAATGATATGTATTAAGACATCTATGGTATAATTATTAATAAAGAATATGAAAAAAAATAATTACAAGTGACTAATAATAAGTATGGTAATAATAGGAAAAGTAAATAGAAGAAATGTAGGAGTAAGTGATAATGATGAACAAACATATGATGGCGGAGTAGAAGGGAGATCATAAGATGAAGATGAAGAAGAAGCACATGGAGAAAAATAGAAAGTGTGTGGAGGATGATAATAGAAAATGAGTAAAACGTAACGGAGTGGAAGATGATCGTTAATCATCAAAGACAGAAGAAAACAATATATATATATATATAATGGTTCGTTGAGGAGGTAATACTCAACTGTGATGATTTTTAATCACAAAAAGGAGAAAAAAGCAAGAGAAGCAGAAAAAGAAGAAAATGTAGAAAATGTAGGAAGGAAACAAATAGAATGGGTAGAGACGGAGGAAAAGAAAGAAGAATATGACGAAAATAAGGAACTACACGAAAAGGAAGAAAACGATAAAGAAGAAGAAAAAAGATGAAATAGAAGAAAGGGTAGAGGTAGGAAACGAAAGATAACATGAAAAAATATAATAAGAAAGAAAATAAAAAGAATGCGAAGAAAAATGAGTAGAACAGATTAGATAGACAAATAGCAACAGAGACGGAAGAAAAAAAAGAAAAGGAGAAAAATAGAAAAATAGAAGGGGTATAAGTTGAAGAAATTAGAAATAAAATAAGTAGACTGAATACAAAAATCGAACAAAAAAAAGAAACACCAATAACAACAACAGAAAATATGAAAAAAGACAGGGTTAGAAGGAGAAACTCTTGAGGAAAAGAGAAATAATGAAAAGAATAAGACTATGAAGAAAATAAAAAAGATAAAGTCGTAATAGAAGTCGAAGAAGAAGAAGAAAAAAAAGAACATGAAGAAGAAAGTGTAAAAAAGAATAGAATAAATGGAAGCAACCAGCCACGAAAAAAAGAAGAAATATAAAGAGAACTCGAAAAGAAAGAATAAGAAAAATAGAAAGTCAAAATAGAAGAAAACTGGACACAAAGAGAGATACAAAGACATTTCTTTGTATATTAAAGAGAACATGAATATAAAGAAAAAATACAATAAATAGATGAACGAGAAGTAGAAGACAAAAAAAATAACTAAGAGAGGAATAAAAAGAAAAAGAAAAAGACTTAATAGCAGACAAAGTAAACGGACAAGAACAAGAAGAAATAGAAAAGTTAAAGAGAAATAACACAAAATACGACAAAGAAGAAATATAAGTAAGAGAAGTTACCAAATAAGAAAGACGACAAAAATAGAGACAGAAAAAGAAAAAAAAACTCGACAAAAAGAGAGATAAAAAAAGTATTTCTTGAGATAATAAATATTGAAATAGCAAAATGCTTACGATCTTAACAATTTACGTTTGTTTACATAATCCGCGCATGATGTTCAGACAATGTTCTTTGTTCTCTTACGGGATGTCTTTCTCGTTTACTCTTTTTTTTCTCGTACTTTTTCAACTGAACATTCTTTCTTCTCTTCTATTTTTCATTCTACTTTTGTCTGTCTGTGTGTTCTCTTGCCGGCCTTACATTACGCACATGAAAGATAAAGATAAATAAACCTATTTAAAAAAAATGAAGGAAGGCTAACAATTGCAGTCATTCTTTGGGTGGTAACAAATTTAGCTACGATACCTAACACCACCCTAATTCCAAGATTAACAAACACATTATTCTTCAAGTTTCGGTATTTGTTCGCCATTCCAAGGTGCTTGACTCTCACTGGATCAGCATATTACATGCCGACCCTCTCATCAATTTCTCCTTCTACTTAGACTTGCTAACTACTAACAAATCGACTTTGCTAAGCAAACTAGAAACATCTCTACTTATCACTGACACATCAGATAAAATGGGTTCTTGTGCTGTCATTTTCATAGTGTGCCCTATTTTGTGTTATATTAAACCTTTGTTTATTCTGACTGTCAACCTCTCAATGTTTTTATAATTTATTTAACAATATATGAAATCTTCAACCCGGTTCTGTATGATATTTTAAACTATATTCATTTGTGATAGATTAACAAAAAAACAAGAAGAAGAAAACGATGGATAAAAAGGAGTAGGAGAAGAAAATGTACAAGAAAGTTACTAAGACGAAAATGAAGAAGAGATAGAAGATGAAAATGAAAGAGATCAAAAAAGAAGAAGTAGAAATTGAACACAAAGAAAAAAGAATAATAATAACAAGAGGAATAAGACAGAAAAGAAGAAATAGATGATGAAAAGAATGGGGAAGAAAATGTAATTTAAGATGAAACCGAACGAGAAGGAATGCAAGATAAAAAAACGAAGAGGTAAGAGATGAAAACGATAAAGAAAAATACAAAAATTGAAAAGAAAGTAAAAACGATGAATACGAAGAAAACAAGATGAAAACGAAAAAAATGAATAAATGATGTAAATAAAAGGGAAAAGTTAGCTGTTAAAATTAAGAAAAGAAAAAAGAACGAAGAAAAAGAAGAAATCAAAGATGAAAAAAGAAAAAGAAAAATATCAAAAAGAAGAAAAAGAAGAAGAAAAACCGTAGGATACTAAGATGTCAACAAACGCGAATACGAAGAAAAATTATTTAGATGTTTTCTTCATCTCTTCTATCAATCACCCAGTCTAATAATACTAAATAGCAGTGGCACTGTATGGATAAGCGTAGAATATTAAACATCTATTTAAATACTTGATGCTATCATGGATGTGTGACTTTGGTTACTAAACCGCAGAAAAATACAATGACTTTCTAAAAAAACACCCTGCGGAAATGAAAGTAAGGGAGAAGCGATATACGAGAAAGGAAATCGTGAAACACACAAGGATATTACATGTAGATTATATGTGTATATCACACTGTTTCTTCTCGTTTGTTTGATTGTTTGATTGTTTCATACTTCGTCAGTGTGCGCACTAATATTCATATTAATATAAAATAGCCTATTAATCGGTGAAGTAAGAAATAAATAAGAAAAACAAATATTCTCAAACTGGAATATGTTACAAAAAAAATTTAGAAAAAACACGTATACATCGTTATAAAACGCGCAAAAATTAAAATAGATTGAAAGCGGGTGTTGTCCGAGTTGCTATTTCCTTTCTCACTTTCCCTGAATACTTGAAACTTTTTCCTGCTGCCTTTTGTTGTGACGGGACCAACATATATATATATATATATATATATATATATATATATATATATATATATATATATATATATATTGTCTCTATATTTTTCCGGGTTTCTCTTATTATTTTGTTCTGCCTCAATATATATATATATATATATATATATATATATATATATATATATATATATATATATATATATATATAAAGAGAGAGAGAGACAGAGAGATAAAGACAGAGCGATGTAGAGAGAGAGGCTTCACCTCTTTTGGTCCCAGTTTTTAAAATGGTTCTGCATAGAGCTCACGGTGACCATATCTCAAGATTGCCTTTTGTTCATTAAGTCTTTATTCCATCGTTTGTCGAAGTCATTTGTTAACATGCAGGGTTGCGGATGTTTACCCCCGTCGCCGAGAGCAATAAAGCTCAGCGGTTGAATGCGAAGTTGGGGAAAATGTTTGCGAATACACACAAAGGAATGGTACGACAGCAACACCATCGCTTTCCTTTTGACACGTCGTAGTTTGCAACATACAGAGGTTGAAACGACAAGAAAACGACGGATCCTGATGCCGACTCTTGTATTTTCATTATCCCTGCTATTCGGGTTGCGACACAAATACCGCTTCGTGTGTCCCTGCCAATCACTGGATTTCCAGACGGCATAAACCGTTAGGGTTGCACTACTCTTTCACAGTGAAGAATACTCAGACTTATTGGGGGTATGCTGCTGCTTGTTAAGTGCTATTAGACTGAGACAGTGTGAAAGTGAATCATATATAAACATGAACGATTATAGTATAAAATGTATTAGTTTTAACGTTACTTGTCTATACGCCCACAACTTATGAACCATGTAAAACAGGCAAAATAAATTGTCTATGAAAAGCATACTCTCTCCAGAACGCCTCGCCACATAATTGAGAACAGAATTTACGCACAATGGTCGGTTGTTACGTTGTGTCAATACCCGTAGATTAGAAGATTAACTGGCAAAAGTAACTCCAGGAATTTAACTTTTGCAGATAGATTTAACCGTCATCCCACATGGAGCGTGTGCTACTTCTAACTGATAACACATCTATTACTCGCCAGGTACTCCGTCGCTTAACTTCGCTGATCTGACGTGCTTGATGTTCCAGCGTTATTATCCGTGTTCTAAGTTTGTAGCTGCAGGGATTGCATAGTCAAAGTGGATGGTGTATGACTTATTTCCAACAGTTCCTTCTTGTATATGTTCCAAAGACTTGCTGCTACACTGGATATTCAATTATTTATAGATGGTCCAGTAGAGATATTTACACACTCCATTGTTGCGGATTGTATAGTAGCCATATACTAGCAGAACCATACTACTGAATGTCAGGTTGTCCTGACTCTCTACTTCTCTGTGGCAGAACCTGCCTTGGTGTCGTTGCTGAGACCACTTTTCTTCTTAAAAACATTTGTCATACGCTTTGATCTTTGGCACTCATTATTATATTCTTTTGATCATAGTGGAGTGATCCTCCTTTAAGCAAGTCTACACATTTTCCTTATCTATATATTCCTAGGAGAGTTATTCCAGAACATTATAACTGCATATTCTACATCATTATCAAATCGATAGCTATCATACCATATTCGATATGGCGACCCCAGCTAGGCACTTTACATCCTGCAGTTGCATCTGAAGGATATGTCTTACCGTTTGGGTTCATAAAACACGATGTTATTGCTGTTAACGTGACCTGTTAGAGAAAAGTGTGCTTCGTCACTGAAGAACGCATGATGGAGAATATCTGTAATTTTTCCTCCGATGAGCAGACCATCTCCTTGGACAATTTTTAAACATTATTCTATTATTAGTAACACTGAAATATACAGAATCCTATTATTAATATTGACGGGCATCTATATATCAATCTCACATTATATAAATATATATATATATATATATATATATATATATATATATACGTCAATGTATGTGTGTATGTGTTGTGATGTTTGTGTTTCCTATAGAAAGAAAGATTAGAGAAGCTACATACAATTTTATAATGTGTTTTTTGTACAATTTACCGGAAACGACAATGCACGTGTCTGTGAATCTCTTAATGCGCCTTAGGAGCCTTCTTTAAAACTTCAAATATAACCAATCTTTCCCAAATTGTAATCATATGCATGAACATTTCTGGGGAAGACAATGGAAGTTGTCTCGAATCGGTAAGTGCCTTTAAACGTAACGGAACTATTAGGGCCGAACCTCCTTTAAAATATCAAAAATATTATTTTTTGTTGAAATTTTTATCATAGGAATACACTTTTCTGGCGGTGACAATGTGGCTTGTCCGAATCTCAAAGTTACCGTCTTCGCCGAATATCCACGTACACTAATCTTTAAGTAACCCATCGCGACATCCTCTTTAAATCTTTAAATATCTATATCGGATTTTAAGGATATTTAACCATATAAGACACTAATTTAGACAGTATTCAACACTGCAGCTACTTCCGACTATATTAGGACGCAGAACAGGAAGAAAGGAGCAGTAAAAACAAAGAATATAATATGGTGTGATGAGTATAGTGTAAAAGAGCATGGTAGTTATCCTTATTCAATCGGGTCTTCCTGTTTGTTTATTAACAAGTATCGGTCGATTATGCTGACACGCTCCCTATGTAAGACTTAAGTAAATTAGGGATGGATCTAGGACAACACATAAGAGAGATAATAAAGAAAGATACACGCTACAGGAGCGGAAACAGGATCGAAGATAAATGACATAAGAAAGGAGTGAAAAAATATAAAAGAAACACAATATAAAATAAAAGAGCGGAATAACAAAATAGGAAATGGATGATTGATAAGTATTTATTAGAGATAGTTTTAAAGCCATACTTTTCATCTTTCTATTTTTTTCTTATTTACCTATTTATTGTTTTCCCTGATTTTTCTATTTCATTGTTCGGTCTCATTGTTTTTTTTTCACTATTTTACTGCGTTACTAGGCTTTCATCTTATCGATTTTTTTCTCTTTTTATGAAAAGTAAATTCAGTTAAAGTTCCTCATTAAGAACATAGTTGAGTTCCCGATCTATTTCACTCTATTTTTACCTTCATCCTGCATCTTTAAGATGCCCTCTTAGGTGGTTTATTCATCTTCTTTACGTTTTTGTTCCTGTCATCTACTTTTAACCTTTTTATTTCTCGTCATTATTTCACTAAGTTTTCTCTATTTTACATATTGCTCTATTGCTTCTCTTTGTTAGTATTGTTATCCATCCATTTCCCATCCTCCTTTTTTATCATTATCGTCATTCCCTTTGACTTGTTCAGCTACAATTTGCGTTGGCGATTCTCTACTCTTAGTTTTGATCATTCCTCTTTAATGTTTTTTCACCGTCTGTTTTTATTCCCCCTTTTTTTCTCTTTCTTCGCTATTGTTATCCTCTTCATTACTCTTATCTTACCTCTTTATTACCCCTTCGTTCTTTTTCCACATCTTCTTGTTAGTTTACTCCACACCTGCCTCTGTTTGTTTTTTCTGTTCTTTTCATATAGTTCTTTTTTTTCACATACTTTCTTTGTCTTTTTTTCTTCTTTTCCCTTTTTTCTACCTCTTGTTCTTCTTTCTCTTCGCATCCTGCTATTTAAATTCGTCTTTTTTTTATCTCAGTCTTTATTTATCATCCTCCTACTACTTTTTTCTGTTCAGCTTAATTCTGATGTTTTTATTCTTTTTATTATACTCATTCCACATGTTGTTCTTCGTCGTCTTCATTTTCTTTTTCTTCTATTCTGTATCTACGTATTTAATCTCAGTCTTTTTCTGCTACTTTTCACATCTGTGTCTGCTTTTTCTTTTTAACCTTCTTATTATTCTTCGCTCGCCCATTTTCCTTCATCTATGATTTCCATTTCAACCTATTTCTCTCTCTTGTCTTTCCCAACCCACGCCCTCTTTTACTTCTCTCTTTTAATCTTCTTTTTCTTCTTTTTCATTCTCTTTCTACAATTCTTCTATGCTTACCATTTACCCTTCTTTTCCTTTGCTTTTTTCTTCTTTTTCTACCCCTTTGTCTTATTCACACTTTGCGCGTCACTTATTCTCACTAGACTTCCAACGCACCCGTTTTCTTCACCCCAACAATTTGTCACTAGATCCTCCTTGAAATGCCTGAAGCGAATTTACTTTCATACAAGTACGTTCTACAACGATGTCAAATAGAGGGTGTAATGAACGACACCGAGCCATGGGGAGAGGCTGCAGACCATTGTTTGAAAATGTTATTCTTAAGACAAGTCAGGCATAGAACCTTTATAAACAGACGAGCACTGTTGTTGAGCAACTGAAATCGAAAAACTCTCACAAGGGTTGGCTGGCATGTGGATCACCTGACACCTGAGGGTTTCAAAACAGCCTGTTACCAATTTATTCTTTCAATGCATTACCCAATCGATAAGAATGTCTCCATATTTTTCTGTGGTTCTCTTATTATTTTATTCTGTCTCATTTCATTCTTGTTTATTTTATTTATTGAAGTAATAAACGTGTGTAAGCCATAATAATACAAGGTGACCTCCTCGAAACTAAAACGTGCGTCGTGAATACTTATGGTCACTTAGCCCTCATTAATTTATTAATCCCCTTATTTCGTAATTACTTACAGAAGCGAGATATGTGGTGATACAAACAAACTACAACGAGGACAATTGAATGCATCTGCTCAAATGGGAAAAAGCCAAGCTAAAAGGATGCATCCAAGACGGACTGCACTACGTTAAAAATTATGCAACCGTAGAGAACGTTACTGCAACCAAACAACTATACAAGCTATTCAAAATGCTCTTAGAAGCAACCAGCTGAGCTTAGGAGTAGCGTGAGAGAGTCAGTCCAACAAGGTGAGAGTAGGAAAAAGAGATGGAGGGAGAAAGAAAGAGAGAGAAAGAGAGAGAGTGCTAAACACCGCTGCAAACACTGTACTCATATATCGTCAATTATTTTAGGTTATTTTCATGTTTTATTGTTTCTTTCTTGTCTTAATTGAGAGGTAACTGTGATGAAAAAGAATTCCGACATGGACTGACAATCCCTTCACTATAAAGGTTCGCAAACGTAATGTGGTCCGTTCTATATATACTTCATTCCACAGGGTAGCCACAAAGATTACACTTATGAAATTGTAAATGATGTTCATAATTCTGTATGCATCTCATCTACTTTCAGACAAATACACTTCAGTCTATATCTAACTTCTCTACAATGTTTTACTCATTAATATTACAAAATTATTTGTTTAATTTCCCTGCAATGATAAGCACATTTATATACGAAGTGTAAAATAATCAACAATTGGCAAACTCTATATTGTACACTGCACTTGTTATCGGTCTGATTACCTTATTCAATTAAGGAATAGCCTGGAGAATGTCTTTATAGACATAAGATTACAACTACTTCCCCATATATAAATGTTGGTGTTGAGGACCATTGAGGATCACATATCCTAATCACCGAATTATCCTCGCATATCACATAGAAAAAGATATGAACACCAATGCCTACAACAGGATCAAGCCGGTAAAAAACCTGGCATTCTAACCAATACAAATGTAGATTATTTTATTTTGTATAAGTCCATTATTTTTATTTCTTGTTGTTGATATATGAAGAGTTTGAATAAAAAAATGTGATGAAGGTATTTTATAACTTATGAAGCTATCACTACAGTATGATATCGGCATAAATGTTCATATTGATCTAAATTAAAATACGTTTTCACTTTGAGTCTCGATTTTATATTGTTGTTCTTTTTTGTGTAATGTCTCAATTGAACCAAATAGTTTTCATATACACAGAAAAACATATGAGATTCAATTTGAAAACGATTATATGGTAGAAAAGCAATCAAAAAAAGAAAACTTCAGATGCTTTCATTTCTGCTTACTTTTAGATAAAATCCAACTCAATACGCGTACATCGCCAAAAGTATTGGGAGAAAATTCATAACCGCATCAGATTATTATACTTACGGGGGGCCGTCCGATTTTTTCATGATCGTCCGAGTGTGCAAATGTCGGGAGACAAGAGTTAAATTCGCTGTCGAGTTGACCCAAAGACTTAATATAGCACTTGATGGCTCCTTAAACACTTATTATCATAAGGTGTGGATCAAGGGTAAATAGGGAAATCTGGTAAAGAAGTGAAGCTTTCCTCTTCATCTCGCTGTAGTAGTCTACAACAAGCGGCCTTTTGAGCATCGTTCAAGGACAGTCGATCCATTGATTAAGGGAAGCACCAACTTCACCTATAATCTTAACCCATTACTTCTAATAACTAATCACATAAAATATTATGGAAGCAAGAGTGAATATAGGGTTATGAGCGTATATGCCTAGTGTATTAAATATCGATCTGAATAAATGAGACTAACACCAGTTTCAGTAACTGAGTTAGTTAGAAAAGCAGAGAAAAAAGAGAGTGCCTAGAAGAAGCCAGAAGTATTACGAAACAAAAAGAAAAGAGGGTAAATGAGAAACTGTCTACTTGATGATGGCTTCCGATTTTGTAATTTGAAAATGTATCATCAGTGTTCATCATTATATTTTAGGTTGGCTGTTTTTGGGATGCACTCATTAAATTGACTTCGCAGTTGTTTGAAAAGTATTAACGTATACAAAAATCAATCTGCTCTGTATTAATGCGATTTTGTTTCTATTACAAATAAAACTATTTTTGAAAAGTGGAACTCTTTTATTACAAAATAAATACTCAAATATTTTTAATTTGAAAATATATTTTTGTTTGAAAATATTTTTAAATAATTCATTTAATATTTTTTTATAATTGCAATAGTTTTTAGGGTTTGATTATATTTTATATGTGTGTATTTACTATATTTTATTCGTTCAAGCTAGTGAAATTTAAATTTAATCCATACTCTAAGCGGACGAAAGTGATGAGCGACTTTTCCTGATAAACACCGCTTGTCAATTTTCGAATTACAAAACCGGTAGCCGTCATCAAGTAGACTGTTTCTCTTTTACCGAAAAAAAAGTAACAAAACGGAAACCAAAAGAAATAGTATAATAGGAGAGTGACAACATACACATGCGCTGTTTTTACTTTTTTAAAAACATAGTAGACGGGTCTATTATTCCGGATAACTGGATGAACTGTATAAACATCCACGATTAGATGCTTTCAGCGACTTTCATAACAGAGTTTTAAAGAGACAATCTCGAAAAGGCGTCTTATCTGATGAAACACATTTATTGTTCGTTTTCTGTACAAATTAAATATTGAAAAAATATCAACATAATAGAGATAATTTGTCGAGGTTTTTAGATAGTCGGCTGGGGGTTACCGATCAGAGAACTCTTTCTTGTCTTGATAGAGCATTAATCGGCTTCTATATCTTAACGAAGAAATATATCTGAACCTCCCTACAGACCCATATCTCACACGAGATAATTTGCTAGAAAGTATCTTCATTTCCATCGAATGTGTCTCATTGAGTTTTATTCTCTGGTTCCTACATGTAAACTATTCACAGCAAGAACTCGACTTCCTAACACCACTAAACAAGATAGTCACTTTCTTCCTCTAGGTACTTAAAACTAAACATTTTTTTATGAATTGAGTTATTTAAAAAAACACCTTACTTCCGGAATATTGGTACGTGGCTGCTTCCCTGCACATATGAACATGGTTGTCTTCTAGTCCAATGTCAACAAATACATGTAGAGCTGCCCATTTAGGTAACAGAATTTTGCCCATTGTACTCATAGATTTCAGGTCTTCGTCATCACCTAACTTAAAATCTCATTAACACTTATTCTTGGGTAGTTTTTGGTCTTATAAGTATAATATATAAACCCGGTGCGTAGCATACTTGATGACAGACTTAAACTTACAAAATGACTTTTTGAAACAAACTATAATGTTTAATTACTGCAAAACGTTTTTGATAAAAAAGAAATAGAGTGTTTTGTAATTGATCTTTGGAAAACACTTCAGCTTCGATAATTCCTTTATAAATAAGTAATTACTCGAAAGCCTTGCACAACGATGGTGGTTCTTGTTCATAGAGGACACTACACTAATTATGTAGACTTTTGAGAAATTGTTAATGTTTTAATGATTCTCATGAATAATTTTCTCTATAATGATCCATACATAGTTGTCCGAAATATTCAGATCGTAGTAGTTAGGAGGGAAAATATTAGCATGTGATCATCAAGATTTTCCGCCATCTATTTTTTTTGGTTTCGTGAGCCTTCTATGCTTCGTAACCTTTGAAATGATTTATTGTTTATATTAGTTTAAAAACAGTCGAAACACGTTTAATAAAGGTAATAAAAAGTAGTATAAATGATTTTGAGAAAATAATATTTATTGAACAAAATGCATAAAATTTTACTTGTTTAACAAAGCACTACAATATATGCATTTAAATAATCATAATACACTAATTTAACTTACAATGAACATATTTTAAACTTTAGGCTCTGTTTTGAATGAAACATACGACACCCTGGTGACACTCCACCGTGGCATCGAACACACTGATTATCTATTAAGCGGATGTGGTTATGCAACAACAGGCTCGATGAGAATAAAAGAATCCAATCAAAAAGATCCAAGATGAAGGTTATCGGTCAAAGTTCGATGTATATAAAGTGGATCCTTGGATTGGATACTTTTACCACCAGGCTCGTTGAAGATATAAAACAAATTACAGTTTGACACATTTTCGTTCAATATTATATTAAATAGACATTTTGTAAGAATATTTCATATTTGAAACAAAAAGCATTTAAAGGGTTAAGAGATTTTATTCTACGTCTTTTCTTAATTTTTATTCGCATAAAAATTGTGCTTGTTCTTTTTTGTGAACAACGCTTAAGATTATGCTTTCTGACTCAGGGAGTGCCATTTTTAATTGACCGAATAGATCTTCTAGAATCCCCAACAACGGTGTGATGTACTTGCGAAATAAATTCAGGTGTTCTAATACTAGAAGTGTGTCGAGAATATCATCTTAATCGTATAACTCTTTGCCATCGTTCTAAACGAACGATCAAACGATTTTTAAAAGTGTTTCTATTTCTAAATTGCTATATTCGATCTTTATAGTCACGATAACTGTCTACTTATTCACTTGTTCTGTAATTATTGGGGCTGTCATTAAATCTAAAATATAGAAAATATAAAGTCTAATAATATTCATTCTATCGTACAATTAACATACCTACTCGTACACCCTACACATTTTGTATAGATTTCTATAAATAACATCAAGTAAGGGCGGCATTCATTATTTCAACTTTTCACGTGTGTTAGCTGTACAAATATCATATTAGGAAGATATGAACACAATAATGTGTCTGTGTCGAATGTTTTGTAATGTCTTAAATACTCACATACGCACCCAGAGAGACGATAAAAATTAAAAACGGATCTCTGGTTTTGATTCACCGGAATAACTGGTGATTGTTTGGGATCCGTAGGATGCTATATCCCCAGTAAAAAATATAATATTCATTGTGAACTAAATTTAGAAATATATATATATATATATATATACATATATATATACATATATATACATATATATATATATATATATATATATACAATGCTTTCTACACAAGAACACCATTTCTAATTCAATTTGCACCACTACGTGCTGCGTACTTGACGTATCCGACATTAAAAAAAAAACGATGAGGAATAAAGGTAAAAAATCAGGTATTTTGATATATCTTCTTTTTTAACATTCGGATGATAATATATATCTTCGAAAATTGTATTAAATTTTTGTTTTAAGTTAATAAAATTAAAATTCATTGTATGGCGTTCTTATTTTTAAAAAATCGATATTGCTGTCGTAAAAACATACATTTATTTGTAGTAGAAAAATGATTTATTGAAAACGAATGTAGTTTTAAAATAATAAGGGTGAACGATTATTTCTGTGCTTTTAACTTGTTTATTCACATGTGTATGCACTATTCTATACATCAACTATTCTATAAAATCTTAAATATTAAGTAATGTTAAGAAATATCCTCAAAATTATTGATTTGTCACATAATAATTAATAAGCTTTGATAAGTTGAGCCCTTTGTGGAAAATTAAATCGAAATTTAAAGTTAGCCACGTTACTAGGTTCCCTGTCTTTAGTAGATCAGAACCCTTTTAGAATCTGATTAGTTGAATTTCACTTAAAATACAACGTACATTTCTCTCGAATTTCAAAGCGTGATTGTAATAAATCGATAGTAATAGTACTGGCACTAAGTGTTAAAATCGTAGGAGCGGTTGTACGGTTACGTAATTTAGTACTGACGAGTGTAGATGATCACGAAAATGTATATGTCCATGCATATTTAAAATATTCAATTATTGAATAAGTGAATACATACACATATGTATAAAAAATGACAAACATTTTTCACACATTTTGTATACCACGGCATTTCATTTTCATGAATTATCGTGTACCTTACCCCATATATACATATATGTACATATATATATATATATATATATATATATATATATATATATATATACATATACATATATATATATATATATATATATATATATATATATATATATATATATATATATTATGTGTACTTAGTTATAATATATTACCTGTTTGGTTCAAACGGTAAACCATTGAGCTTATATTTATCCGCAGCCTCTGTTGTAGCTTTGATTTTATTTTCATGAAAAATCGTGTTTCATGATCGCCTTTTGATCTAATTTAAGTCATTGTTATTAGATTAAACTATCCATTCGATATAAAAATATACACAGACACACACACACATATATATATATATATATAAGCTAATAAGTTAATATGATATGAATATATATATATATATATATGTATATATATATATATATATATATATATATATATATATATATATATAAGCTAATAGGTTAATATGATGTGCATTTCCTTGAAGTAAAATCAAAGTCAAACACTGTAGAGAGATTAAAAAATAGGCATTTACCTAATGGTTCAGGGCGAGACTCTGACTCTATCGTTTAGTTTCATCTCAATATCTTGATGTTTACGCTCGCCGCCTTCAGCGTGAATATAACTTCATTTCTCTGTTATTACGTAGCAATCAGCAATGGTCAAAGGGATAAGGTGACCGATTATATTATATGAAGCTTTTTTTAGTAAGATTCAAGTCGAGCACTGTAGAAAGAGTAAAATAATAGACATTAACCTAATGCTTCAGTGCAAGACTGACACTCTTTCTTTGTGTCTTATCTGAATGGCTTGATGTAGACAATCTCATATTAAATATAACTTAATTTTTCCGTTATCACGTGAAAACTGCCCATGGCCAAGAAGATTCAAGGTGTCTCGGTAAACCGGCTATACGTCCGATGACCATATGACATTGTAACTTCGTTACACTTAAGAGATCCGAAAGTTCGAAACGACGTCGTATGTTTGTAAAATATTAAAATATAATATTATATATATATATATATATATATATATATATATATATATAATATTTGTGTTGTTAATATCTATGTACTGATACGTTTCGTCTTTTTTAATCGGGACTCGTCAGCATAGAGTATTTTACAACTCTAAACCTGACACCTAGAACTACACGGCCACCGCTACATAGCCAGATTAACAGTTATAATTTTAACACTTATTTCGGCGGCTTGACGTCATGAGAGCGTTTTTCTAGGGACTAGAAATAATAAATATTTGTTTTGTTGATTATCAATATTCGTATACGTTTCGTCTTTGACATACTTTTATGTACGTATTAAATGTATATATATATATATATATATATATATATATGTATATATACATATATATATATATATATATATATAAGGAGAGGTAGTTTGCTTGAGGCATTGCGTGTAATGCATATATAGAGGAGTATTAGTAGGCTATCACAATGCAAGAAATGGAGATATGTCGGCATTAAGAAGTAAGACAAAAATAAGTGATTTTATTTTATATATTTAAAAAAAATTTTTAAAATAATTTTTATTTTCCTATATAGCAAATCTTACGTGATTAGGTAAGACTTCAACACTGTGATGTAATGGGTGTGACCGTGTTTCATAATATATTTCGAGGAATACCTCTTTGTCAACTGGTGGGTGTTTCACATCTCAAGAAACGTGCGGTATAGCAATACTGCTTATAACGCAGTAAATATTAATATCCGCAGCAATGTAATAAAACTAAAACTATAACTGATTTTTTTTGTTTTTATTGTTTTAATAACTTATTAATTTTATTTTTATTTTTTCTGAATATTTTATATTTGAACCCACCGACGAATTCCATATATTTATATAAAAAAATACATATATACTTTTTTTTATTTGGTGGGAGGATGTAGGGATAACAGCCAATAGCGGTGTTCAATTACTTTTTGTTTCTATTATTGATTATTTAATTTTGTTTATATATACTATTGTTATCTTATTTTATTCTAACAATATTAACTTCTTTGCTTTTCTGATTTTTTTAAGAATTATTTTTTTAAATTATTTTCAAATTTATTTTCATGATTAACGGCTACATATGTTTTGATTCATACCCTGGCCAGATTGTGTGTAGCGCGTAGTAAATGTAGTGAATTCTTGTTTCATTTATCTTTTATATTATCATGATCCGCTTAATCTGAATCTATTCAATGCTCTTAAAATTTTAGTAAAATGTGATTACAATTCAGAGTTTAATTCACTAACTATTTTTGTTAAATTTGAATTTAATTAATTTTTTTCCTTCCGAGAAAAAAGAACAATTCTTGAAAATAGTAATGAATGATTTCCCTTATAACAAAGTGTACCAATATGTATATATATATATATATATATATATATATATATATATATATATATATATATATATATATATGTATATATATATATATATATATGTATATATATATATATATATATATATATATATATATATATATATATAATACACACATATGTATAGGGTGGACCAAAATAAGGGTCCTATCTTTAAATTTGAATAACTTGAATTTGAATAACTTCCACAAAATAAAAGTTAAACTCACCAAACTTTATGTGTGTGTAGACTGACCCGTCCGAGATTTTTTGAAATAAACAAAACAAATTTTAGCCGAAAAACACTTCTTAAAACTTACAAAAACTAAAGTATTGTTTTTTACACTGTTTTGAGTTTTTTAAGCAAAAATAATGTTTTCTAAATGAGGGTACGTTCCTTAGGGCTAATACGGCTCATGCTTGTTTCGGAAGGGGTCCTTTACTTATTCTAAAAAAAAATTTTTTTTTAAATCAATAAATAAAAAAGTTATGAATTTTTAAAAATAGGACCCTTATTTTTGCCCACCCTGTATATATATATATATATATATATATATATATATATATATATATATATATATATATATATATATATATATATATATAATACATACATATATATAATACATATATATAGAGAGAGTGAG
The DNA here is from genome assembly GCA_963556195.1 of Sepiola atlantica. Classification (NCBI taxonomy): domain Eukaryota; kingdom Metazoa; phylum Mollusca; class Cephalopoda; order Sepiida; family Sepiolidae; genus Sepiola; species Sepiola atlantica. Next base: position 70,053,126 of record OY744541.1, read on the forward strand.
AAATGCATATATATATAACACATATATATATATAAATACATATATATATATAAATATATATATATATATATATATATATATATAAAATATATATAAATACATATATATATAAATATATATATAAATATATATATATATAAATACATATATAAATATATATATATATATAAATACATATATATATATATAAATACACACACACATATATATATATATATATATATATATATATATATATAGAGAGAGAGAGAGAGACAGCGAGAGAGAGAGACAGATAGACAGAGAGTGGCAGTTAGCGTGAAGAATTGATGGGTATCGTAGTAATATGTTTAGAATGCAGAGTGCCAGATAGATTATAAACTGGAAGGAACAAAAATCATAAATCAAAGTGGGGGTACTTACTATAAATCTGTCTTTAAAATCTTACATGACAACAAGTGTGGTGTCAGTTGTATGTGTTGTACAGATGATGATGAAAATAATTTAATATTTCGGGAAACTATTCCCTTTGTCAAAAATAGACACCAAAGGAAAGGTCTGTTAGTGTAGAGAATTCACCAAAATGGATGTCAGAGAGTAAGGTTGGAACAAAGCATTTCCGCAGAGATATACATATACATTTGTATGAACATATAGCTATATCAAGTAAGGTACCCAGGCTTATTGCGTGGGTGTATGGTTTGCGATTGATTTCATATCGAAGTAGTGATTAATCCTTCTAATTGATGAATCAGATTCGTTGGTTATATTAACTGTGGCTATCATTTCCATTAACCAATTTCTAAATAGATCTATAACCTTACTTATATATATATAAAGCAATTGAAATTGATTGTCCCATGCATTAAGCCTGATTACTCTCTTCAGGAATTGTACATGCACTTTCGAGTATTATACTTGCTATAAATATATGTTCATACGAATATATATATATGTTATACGTATTGCGCACTGTTGAAGAAAATACTAACAATATAGATACGCAATATATTATATGATCTTATAATATTATATGTGTAGATACTTGAAATAATATTATACATATTTATATGTATATAGTATACTTTGTATTTATACAAACATTATTGCTTCGAAGTTTATCTTTCTAATGTCTGTGTTTCATAATCCACTTTGACGAGTGCTCGACAGTAATGGTGTTTTATATGGTACATTTATTGTATTAGTGTCTGTAGATGTAAATCCGTTATACGTTTATGAATTGTCATTGTGTGTAAGACACTTAACTGAAGCCACGAACATTACTCCCCAGGAATGAGGTTATTGTTATTAGATACGATAATATCGACATACAGCTACTCCAATCAGCCCCAGAACAGCGTCAATCTAAAATAGAAACAATACTGACTTCTGAGAAAGTTATGGTACCTTACCTATACGGACTACTCAGACGATTCCACTCATAATCAATACTGGGAGCACCTGCTGCTCAGTGTTAGATCCACCCCAACCCGTTCAGTTTTTAATTTACTTCGGTTGATTGAGGACTTCGAGATGGGTGTAATACCAGTCGAGGATTTGTCCAGCAAGAACTGGGCCATTTCGGTGGCGTTTTATCTGCCGGGCTGTTGTGTACTGTCCTGGGTTGTCCTACGAGGTGTACCCTTCCAGGCATGGTCTCCCCTCTTTGGGGTGGAGTAAGTTCATCACTTACTGCCCGAGGCGCCCTGACTTCAGTTATAAAAAGTATAAGTTGTTTATGAGTTGTTTATGAGTTACGCCGAAACCTATTTAACTCGAATTAATTCACGTGATTGAAATAGGAGTTAACCTTACAGAATATGAGTGGATTCAGACTATTGTTGATAATCTAATAAACTTATTTTTCTATTTACTCTTCGTAACATGAACGAACATTGAATGAGAGATGAAAGCCCATGGCTGTTTTTATAAGATCATTTATTGATTGGGAAGTGACAGAAATCGTCTATAATAGGATTCGTTAAGAAGTAAAAGAACACTTAAAATAAAACCTCACAATTTAAACAGAAAATACTTTTTTTTGGTTTATTTGTTTGAATTATGAATGAAAGACGTTTTTATTTACGACTAAGTATATTAATAATTTCTCAAGAAGAAATGTTGAGCTCTTACTATATGCTTTTTTTTATCCCGTAAATAAAAACAATTGGTTCGACAATCACTCCCTCCGGTCGCACAATATTGCTAGACCGAGAGGATGGTATTATGCGGGAACGAATATGCGCAGTGTGGATGAACGGAGGTCAGGTAAGCAATTATATGAGATGATTAGAAATGCATGGCGAATAAGAATGGAATATTAAAACTAGAAAATAAATTTAAAAAGTATTTAGGTTACAGTTCAATCTATTCAGTATCAGACTTTAAAAAAATGCTTGGAGGATTCCTTCAACTGTAGTGTTTAGAAACTAAACACGAGGACGTTATGGAATATTATTATTGGATTCTGAAATAAAACAATATTAAATAAATCGTCTTATACTGCAACTAAATAATAATAAATCTGTATCTTAAACTTCTTTGACACTACTTCCTCGACATACAATGTACACTAGCATTTCTACCCACTCCTGTTTTGCCTAAAATGATCTCCTCTTTTTGGATTACTTTCTACACTTTACTGCATTAAAAACTTCGTGTTCGGTTAAATAAAACTTATTTACACAAAATGATTATGGTCGTTCGAATTTCCCGAAATATCTTGGTTATGCTTTAGTTATATGTTATTTTCCTTATTTTTACTAATCTGTTGCCACGCTTATCCGCTATTCAATATACTAATATTCCATTTGAAATAACATTTTAATTTCATGTTATAACTCAGATATGTATATAGAGAAATAAAACGAGAGAAACTTTATTCAAATTTATTGGCGCCATTTTAAGCATTTACGTCTTAAACTTTTTTTCTTTCGTGTGCACCTATGAATAAATGTCATAAAATTCAAACTTTTAAACTGTGACTGAAATTCAAAAAATATATCTTCCATTCTTATTGTTTTCGCCCATCTAATATTTCATAGCCTTATACGTTTTGCAACATTTTTGTAATTTGTTTCTGTCTTTTTATCCGTTTTTTGTTTCAAGGCACGCATGCCGGATGCTGATAATAAAACAGTCGGCCCTATTTTATCGGTGGCACGTATCTATTTTAATTCTACCGCGCGAATCGATATCACTTTATTTTGGGATGGCGTCTGTCGTCTTTGTTTTTGCTTCCCAAATTGCGGCCAAGATTTGAGGAGGGAGTGGGCAGAGGGAGCTTGTAAGGATACAGGCTGTATGCTCTATGGTCTCTTTGTTTTCTGCGTATCTTGACAAAGGAAAGATAACGTAAGAACATTAGGACAACGAAACCGCGTATCCTAAAATAAATAAACAAATAAATACAAACTGCAAACAAACAAGCACACCACAACAACACAATTGAAAAATTGGTTATTCTATACGTTCTAATACAACTAAAAACGATGTAATTTTTCCTCTTATCGTTTATGAAACCAGTGTACATAAGTTTAAAAAGTAAACATGTGTGTTTCCTTCCGTATGTGAATTATAGCATTGTTGGAAGCATTATTTGTTTCACAAGCTCATTTTTAATTGACGACTCGAAAAACACAAAATGAACACTTACAATTATAAATAATTACATTAATTTAATCGTTGTTTTACTGTTCATTGATAAACGAACACACCCTAATACACAATTTTTATAACAATTCGACTACTCGTAAAATTCTACCTCAGAAAATATTTTATGTTTTCATAGGGGATTGCTTTCAGTTCTATACAAACACAGATAGACATATAGAAAAATCAAAAATGTATTGAAAAAGTATTGTCTATTTGTGATGTCCCAGACACGCATTGGCAATAGATGTATGCTCTAACGTTCACCTGGAACCCGATAATGTAAGATAAGACAAACAGATGTGGGTGTATATACATATACATATATATATATATATATATATATATATATATATATATATATATATATATATATATATATATATATATAATACATTAATAATAAATGGAAAATAAATAAACAGCAAATAAAAAAAATATATATTAGAAAAATGTCGAGCGAAAAGAAAAAGAAAAATAGCTATTCTAAAGAATTAATACTAATTTCACAGCTTCTTGTCAAGGGTGGTAACTCCACATGACTCCCCAAATCTTTAGTTACGAGTTGCTTCCCTTGTATCTAGCTTACAGGCATTATATATACGCACATACTCTGACAATAATTTTATAAATAAATTAGAATTAAATAGAAATACAAAACAATACTTGAATTATTACTGGTAAAATATTATAAAAATAATTAAACAATGTCAACAGGTATGCTAGCTTACAATCTATTTTCTGTGAGAATAATTCATTACATTGTCTTTTATACCTCGTCTTGTATCTAAGGATGTTTTTCACCAAACTGTGTAATCATATCCTTCAAACACAACTTGTAAAATATATATTTCCGAACTTTTATGATGAAAATTGATATTTTTTATTTGTACTATTCGGACGACTATTTTGATATTGGTAGGTGTAGTCTACAATGTTTCGGACAATGTATAGTAAGTCTTTTTTATGTACATCTTTCCGAACTAGGAAATATTTTTATCGAACTTGGGAACTTATTCGAAATTCTGTATAGGTTCCCCGGTTCAACATGAAGATTATGATAGTCAAAAAATGGCACATAAAAATAGGACTGATGTTTCATAGGACAAAATAGTGTACACATAACAATACAGATGAGAATAGTAGTTCGAACAATCTAAATAATAAAACAACAACATGTCTAACATGTTTGTTAACCTGGACGTAATCCATGTGATGCTGTTGTTTGTATTCTACAATTTTTTATGCGCTGACACTATTTTTAATTATCTATTTTGACAATAGTTGTTCTATCTGTTTGATGTATTTCGAGACTGTATCACTTTTGTAATTAAGTTGCTTTGTGTAGCTATTCAGTTTTTCTAGTTTTCATGTTATTTCAGTAGAGATAACTTGTTACTATTGAACAACTTTTTATATATTTACTCATAATGTATTTTTTACTGAAGTGTAACAACTTATAAAGGTCCAGAAACAACTCGAGGATGAGGGTTAATGAGTTCGTCAGGTGGGCGGTGAGACATCCGCGTGATGAGTGATAACGATGTTTTAAATTGGCCCAAATTAAATTATTTAATGGGACGGCTCAATAAAATTGGACTGGAAAACGACTATTTATTATTCAGCTGGGAAGCAACTCAGCAGTATATAATTCCACAGGAAGCGCCGTTAAGTTTTATGGACACAAGTATAGACATTGAAATTAATGATAGTGGTTGTAGCTTGACCAGTTTTAGTTTCGAATTTTTTGCAGGGGGTCATAGATAGGGAGCTCAGTTGAGCACTTAACATCAAAATAACGATAGACCAGATGAATACTAGCAACATCTCTTTTGTGAGAAAGTGGCTGTAGAGAAAAAGTAATGACATATTCCACTAGATCTGGAAGTCAGTTTTGTATTCTGTTTATACAGAAAAAAGTTTCTCTGAGCGCCCTCTACCCAAGATGTGGCAACAGTACTCGATTTAAGGACGTGTTTAAATTAATGTTATATTCCATGCACGTTTTTACACAAAGTTTTACAAACTGTTATTCTATTTATAGGTTTGCTTTTCTCGATCGGTAATTAAATGTTAATAAGGAAGTATTCTAAAGTGTATTCAATCTAGACCTATGAGTTCTATCCCAAGTGAGCGTACTTGACAAACATTACTTATGCAATATCTTAATTGTGAATAAGCAACAGACACAGATGAATGAACAATTGCGTCAGGTAAATGCACTATTTTTCTATTCCTGTTTCTATTTATAATTGTCATTGGTGTATTATATTTTAATTAAACCCGTCGTAGCTACGAGTGCTTACCGACGAGTAACGCGAAGTGAACCACATCTGAAATGAGGACAACCGAAAGTGCTACGGCATCGAACCCATCGAGGTGATGGCGCCTCAGAGGATTTGGAAATGGTCTTAACGCCAACCACGATCCTCCGCGAAACTCGCGTTTTCATTAGAAGTCGCTAGGAAGCGACTGAGAAGAATGCTGATAATGAGATGGGCAGCAGTCCTGCACAAAAATATATCTGCGAAACCAGTCTCCACCCGCAGAAATATGTGCTCATGCTAAGTGGAGACAACTATCTATTATTGTGGACTTAATTAACGCATAAGTAAAAGAAGATGATACTTTTCAGTTAAGTTTTCTTTTATGCTTTCTATTTTTTATGTATGTTGCGCTCTTAGTCCCTGATTTATTTCTTGTTACACGACGTTGCTTCCGTGTCGTACATGAGAAAAGAGAAGAGTTAACGAGTCTGTGTAAGGTTTTTCTTTTAAAATCTCCTTAGTCATTATCTTTTCTGAACACACCTCTCTTTCCGACCGCCTCTCCTGAACCCTTTCTCTCACTCATGTGCACATTTCCGAAGCTCGGTTAATATAATAGTAAGAAGGAAAAAAGAAGCAAAGAAAAAAATTAGAGAACTATTGTTTGACCATACCTATTATTTTCTTAAGTGTACCAGTAAATATTAAATAAACGCTTTTTTCCTAACTTCAGATATACTGACACAAAGGGAAAAACTATTAAAGTATTTATTTTAACCACAACCAGCCCGAGTTTATACTGAATGAGAATATATAAGATTTATAAGTATATTTTGTATGTTTTGAGTTTTAGCCGAATACACACATTTAAATACGATGTTGCTTTGCATAAAAGAACCTTTTAAATCAATCATTGTAAAAATTCAGAAAAAAAGAGACTTGCACAAGATTAAAATCGGTGCCTTCAACGACGGATATTTTATTATCAGATTAGATTTGATCTTTTTTATTTTATTTTATTTTGTAATTCAATCAGAGATCTGTCAGTTTGAGATTGAGCACTTTCCTATGAACTAAGTGTATTTATTTATTGCGGAGTAATTAACAAATCAGTAATTACTAATGAATATTTTTAATAATCTGTGTTATTTTCATGGATGAATAGAACATGTAGAGTTGAAAGGTGACGCTATATAATCCTAAATGATGTTCGTGGCATAATTGAGAATTTACACTGAACGGGATTTTTCTGAATTCAGTGTAAACATGCATTATTAGCCTAATGGATAGCGCAGCTCAGACAATAGACTATGTTATGCTGATATCAAATACATCCTCATGTACGATTTTTAATGACGCGCTATAACCGTTGGTAAATATATGAATGTTATTTCTACGCAATATAAATCGCTAAAAGAATATTTTTCCGAACAAGACAATTTTGCAGCGGTTTAAAAACAGTTTTTTTTTATGATATTTCACCCCAAACAAGGCAAGACGCCATTGTAGACGTAAGGGGCTACTGAGAATTAGGGAGTAAGTTTAGGGTGTCATTCTAAGTTGGGAGCCGTGCAGCGAGATGTCTGTTTACATTAGTTTTAAAGCTCTGCATCACGGTACTGTCACGGAGACAGGGGGCAGGGAGGGAGTACCAGAGGTCAGCAGCACGAGGAAATAAGCTATTGGAGTAGAAGGCTTTCCGGGTTTGATGTCCTTTTCGGAAGATTAAATCGGGATATAATTCCATTAAACTTTATGCCTTGAATCCTTATTCCAATTTTGATAAAAATCATCAAATAATTTTCATTCTAGAAAATTTCTAAAATTTATGTTCTTCAGTTGAAGAGTCTAAAGAAGAAATAACAATTCAGCGAATCTTGCTTAATAGATGTTATTGACTATGAGTTAAATCCAATGTAAATCTAAAATATTTGAATTTCAAAATGGGACGTTGTTTCTATATTGTTCCATCTAAAACTCTTTAAAATACTGCAAAGAAACTAAAACATTGATTGAATATTTACTTATTGATGGATAATACGGATAATAACATATTTGCCTTATTTTTATGAAACGAATTAAACTAAATATAACCAACCTTATCCAACTTACGCATATCAGATGCGTTTCATAATTCATAATGATCAGTTAATTTGTTTGGGAGTCTGTACTTATACATAGAAATATACAAACATTTACACTTACTAACTTTATTTTTTAATATTGTAAATTTATTTTCATTCAGTATATTATTTATTAATCTGTTTTGGTTAATGCTATTGTTTGCTATTGTTTAACCAATGATTATTTAGTCCACTGGGCTGGATATGCATAAAGAATGTCACAGTATAATGTTTTACCTCGGCGCATTCTATGTCTTTATTCAGTCACGCAGGCTAAATAAATAATTTGTGTAGTAATACTAACCGCAAAAACAGAATCATCAAATAAAACATAGTTTCATACATAACATACCTTACCGTATTTAGTTATGCTCAATTAATTTAATACAGTGAATCGTTTAAAAGAGATGTTGTGCATCGGTATCATGTAGGCTGAAGAGGATCGATTTGCCGTTAAAAATAATGTTATTGTGTGTAAATATACACTGTAAAATGTTACTCTATAGTAATCGCTAGCCCCCTTTATATTTTGAATTATTTGTATCATTGTGACTTAGATGTGATTCTCCCAACGTTTCGGCCAATGTAACCTCCGAAATTAGTGGAAACATGCTTTGTTTGGGGATGAACAACAGTAAAGAAAAGAAGAAAAAAAAACGCTGTGGTGAGAACAGTAGTCCAAATAATCCAACAATACAAATTATCAATTCTCAAGTCTAAGTACCTGTTTCCAGCGTAGGCATAGTGCACGCCGACCTGACGTCTTATCAGACCCCATGGCAGTTAGCAAAGTCTCTGAGCGTGTGGTACACATATGTCTGTACCCCCGTCTTCATTCTATTTCCCTCCTTACTTAGAAACTGTATTGCTTGTTTTCGACTCTTAAAACAACACGTGAACAGCTCATACCTAAATAGATTTAGGAGAGCCCTACTTCCAACCACACTTAGAATTTTATTTCCAAGCATTATCTTTTGTTGTTCGCACCCCAAGCGATGAAGTTTTACATATATTTTTTTTTGTAAATAAATATCGTCAAACCATTGGGGATAATGTTATGTCATTTTTACCCAGGGAGTGAATGTGAAATGTTGGTGACTGAAACTAGTTTAAAGTATAGACCAAGAAAACTACAGTCGACCACAATCACACCCGTCCAATTTCGGACGTGCCACATCTTATTTTTTTTAAATATACTTTATTATACTGTTTTGAAGATAAATAAAATCAATCGTCATCTCAAATATAATCTTGTTTTTTTTTAATATTAGATTTATGTGATGTTTTATTTTATTGATCTTTTACTTAATCAACCCATGGTATATCGGTTTGTGTTATATAAGAGAACAGTTTGATTCAGCAAACTAATCGATACAAACATAAATAAGATGGCGTTAGGTAATGGACTCCATTAAAAAGCAAGACCATTAATCGGCAGCAAATGCCAGTGTAATCCAGACACCAACAGAGAATGCCCCGCCTTTACACGTGGTTCAAGTCCTGAATTCCGTTCGTGATGCCAGGAACATCATTAAAAATGCCGTTTTCGTACGCGCTGGAGTCCTATGAACCTAGGTCAAGAGGGCGGCGGATCACGCTGGGATATGTCAGTGTCTCGTCTCCTACACCGTGCCGCATAACTTGTACTTCCTGGCGTTTCAATCATGGTTCACTGCACTTGATCCCGCTATATCCGTCACGTCTCATTGTTCGGAGATTGTTCTTCGCATCATGCAACCGTAATTGTCACGAGGACACTTCAGTTCACTCCGTGTCCTTACAGCAGCTGAGAAAGTTGTCTCACGTGATACATAAAGTCCTTCTTTCTGCGGGCATTTCGATCTCACTCGATTTGGAGGATTATTTTATCACTTTTCCCCGCTCTTTTTTCCACTTCTTCCTGTTTTTGTTCATTACAACTTTTTATTTCATCGATGTCTTTTAAACCTTATCTCTATTTGCCCTTTTCTTTCTATTATTTTGTCTTTCAATTTGTTTTACTTTGTCTTCTTTTCATTCCCCATTTTTTCTTTTCTTTTCTCTATTTCATTATCGTTTTCTGTCTTCTTGTCTTTCATCCATTCCTTTCTTTCATTTATTTCAGTTTATGACTTGTCTGCATCTATCAATTTCAGCCTATTTTGATGCGCTGGTCAGAATAGATGGTAAGTGTAAGTTTGACGGCGCGAGGAGTCTACAATGAAACAAAAGGTTCTCAAACGACAACATCTCCTAAATGTGCATTGTCTGACTCTAGTTGCAAGGCTAATTCAATTTTAATTCAATTTAATAAATTTTGAAAAAATAAAACAAGCATGATTCAATTGTTGGGAAAGTATTGTAGAAAGTTACACAGGAGAAAATACAGTAGCCAAGCACCTGTTCAAATTCGCCTTGAACTGCTACGTCGTTTGACCATTTACCTCATCTCCTGGAAATCCATTCCAAGGTCCATGGATCCTGATTGAGGAAAAGGCATACACCCGGTTTAATCCTAATCGATGGTGAAATAGTTTCTGGGAGAGCCTACGTAGACATTTCTCTAGTGTAGACTTAATAATAGTTCCTGGGGGAGGGTATGATAGCACTTGAGAAGATTATAGGCCAAAGTGAGATCACCACATAATCGTTGACACTTCAGAAAAAAAAGTGTATGCTTCATAAGTTGGCTTTCGTAGAGAAGATATCATAGACCCTGTACCATTCAAGTAGCCAGTTTTTGAACTGTCTCTAAATGCTGGATATTACGTATCAGATATGGAGAAAAAGGCCTGAGCACGATACTGAAACAGTGGTCTTAACAGGGAAAACATAAAGTGGGAGAAATATTTCAGATAAGCGCAGAACGAAAAAAAACAATGCCGACATTATCAAAGAGCTATTAGTGTTTTTTTGGAGTTTACCTTTTTTCAAATCTAATTTCACAAGCAAATCTTGAACGTCTACTCTACCCGACTATTAAATCCATAGCTGGAAGAAGGAAAAATGTATTCCTATCTTACACAAGTGTATTTTATAAAGTGAGATAGTAGCCAGCACAGTATCCTTATTCGGCACGCGAACCTAGAGTTATCATCCCTTAACTACGATACTGCACTAACTACATAACATTATTGAACCATTATAATAAAAGTATACTTTAAACCCGCTGTATATTAAACATGTTTATAGATTCCATTTGAAGTACTGATTCATATTTTATTTATTTATTCCATATATACATATATATCTATCTATCTATCTATATATATATATATATATATATATATATATATATATATATATAATTTTGTTCAGAGTGTGATATTTCTTTGTTCGAAACAGAATAAAAAAGACAGAAAAAAACGCTGTCGAAATAATGAACTTAGAAGGTGTCCCTTAAAGAACCCTTATCCTCGAACTATAAAAAAAGAGAAACGGAAACTAATGTTCATTGTGAAACACAATCTTTTATTCCTATTTCCCGCAAAAAAAAACGGTTTGGGATGAAAAGAATTCTGTTAATGCCGAATTTATTCCTTTTTAAGGCTTTTTCCATGACAAAAAGTGTTTTTTTTCGTCTGATTAAATAGATAACTGTTGATGTAAGCCTCGCAATTTAGGAGAATAGTGTCAAATATCTCAATATAAATATCTCAACACCCGTGATTATTATATTGTGTTATATTCTCACTTCTCACTTTGAAGAGTACGACAATTTTAGCCGACAAAAAAACGAGGGATTTTATTCTCAATATATATTTTTTGCTTCGGTTTTTATAACTCATTGGATAGTTTCTCTTTCTCTACTAGTTTCGGTATCACCGGAAATTGCTTTCATCCTCGTTTGCAAAGGAAGTCCTCCTTAACGTGTATGTTTGGTTTAGCTTTCCAAATTGAATTACCATTCGGATTTTGAACGCTTTCAGCAAGTTGTAAATGGTTTAGATATATACCGTACAAGAATTTATTTTCAGGAAAATCAGACACTTTTATTTACGGATGACACTAATGATCTGTAATAGTTATTTAATTTTGTTCATAGTGTTGGAGCTGAAGATTAGGTTAGGGAAATATTCAATAGGCTCTTGATAAGAGCTCTTCTTTTATGTTTTCATTTTGGTCAGTTTTCAAAAAATCAACATTATATTGCGAACAAAATATTACAGACAAATATAAGGAATGCATAGAGAATGTATAGATGCGTTTTCTAATGAGAATATTGAACTGCATATACACGTAGTATTATCTAATGCATAGTGAATGTATAGATGCGTTTTCTAATGAGAATATTGAACTGCATATACACGTAGTATTATCTAATGCATAGAGAATGTATAGATGCGTTTTCTAATGAGAATATTGAACTGCATATACACGTAGTAGTATCTAATCGAGCCTTGTTCACTTTTTTCATTCGAAGTGTTTTTATTTTCGTTTCATCCAAAATTATCGACTCTTTTGTGATGTGTTATCACATCTAATAAATTCACGGACACCTGGTCGTGGTACTACTTATATTAATACAAGAAGAGTACCCCTCCGAGAACAGATCAAATACATTTATTTGTAGCACTTTTATGTACCGTAACAAAAACTAAAATCAAGATATAAAACGTAATGCGTTATAAAAATAAATTTAAATTAATGGATTGTGACAATTTCATAAAAAAAACGATGTATTTACATTTTCTTAAACAGCTCAACCCGTTTTCGACCTCATTTTAATAACATTAAATTAAACTTAATATAGTCTACATTACCTACACGTACACATAACATCTTCGTTCCCAAATTCATAATGATCGAATTATAAGTTTAGTTGGTTAGATTGTCTCGTGTTAGTTTGATTAAGTTTTTTGCAAAAGGATAAAAGAACTGATGGAAGCCGTTCATGCAATTTCTAATATTTCTGGTGTTTGTTATAGTAAAGAATATTAATTATACCTCAAGTAATACATATTCTCCAAATGGTCTTTCAGGGTTATAGTATGGATACAACCTCCCATCTGAAAATTCAGATGTAATTTGATCCATATTTATTAGACACTAATTTAGCAAGATTCCATGGATTAATTCTTAAGACCCCTTAAGATTTAAGCGGAAAAATTTTAGATATTTTCTAATATCAATATTATGTAATTTATTTTGCGTAGAATCTTGTTTAATAAAAATCGCTCTAAACCTCCAGACAAGGCATGTTACAGCTTGGTGTAAGTAGCTAAATAATACTTTAAAGTAAAAAGAATAGTAAATAATGAGTGTTGGATATGCAGAAACATCGATAATGAAATGGGAGGACTAAAAGACAATATAAGGGAACCAAGAATTATGGCGATGCCGGAAATTAAGCTAACGTGCACTTTCTAATGTCCTATTTGTGATAATAAATTCAGACATATGGATTAGTAGCATTGTACTTTGTTTTTAATATTCGTAAAGGAGAATAAAAAGTCGGTCAAAACTGTTAAGTTCAATATATAGGTTTTACCTAACCTGGGAGCGGTATTTTTCTAGCATGTATATATCGATATATCCATGCTACACGTCACAACGACAAAAACCTTAGCACCCTCCCCTCTCTCCCACCCTAATACAAATTCACTAACACTCCCCCCACCCCCTTTTTCACTCCCACCCATCCAGATTCATTTCACTCTCTGCCACTGACTTCTTTTAGTCCGGACCTTGGTCCTGCGCTCCCAGTAGCCACAGCTACTACTTCTTCTCATCAACCCATCATGTAAACCCAATATTTCGATGTACTTGCATGACATTTTTCTTAAAATGATCATCCTGAGGAAGTCTTACAAATAAAGACGAAATGTTGATGAATATATATAAAAAAAACATATTTCGGTTTTTCCTTTTCCATTTCCCATTACGTCGGATTACTCTCACACTTCCTCACTCATATATATATATATATATATATATATATATATATATATATATATATATATATATATATATATATATATATATATACCACGCGTGTGTGCATGTAGACAAAAACTAATATGTGGTTATATATAGGGGACCGAGTGTTCACCCTTTAGACGTTCCAAAAATGTGCGTAATATCTTAATATCTTATTTACGTATATGCATTGAGGGAGAATATGTGAAAGACAACACAAAGTGTATTTTCCAACCGAGTAAAAGCATATCTGCCGAGAAGAGAAATCGCATTTTGTGGATCTACTCTTTATTCACTCAAAGGTATACAAAGATCTAAACAATCTTAATCAATCGATACAACTTTCGCAGTTATGAATCTATGCGACTAATTTTTCCCACGAGACACTGATCTAGCTACTCACTCATGTAACCATATACTGACCTTCAAGTACCCGTCGTCGTCATCCCAACTTATATGGCTAAACATATATCTTATAATAATGAAGTAAAAAAATTATTCTTGCTATGAAATCGTGAAATGTACACATTTACGCTGTTAACTGGATTTTACTTTATATATTTTTCAAGTGCGAAGCCAAAAGGACATCCTTTTTAATAATTGCCTCTATTTGTTACACCCGCTATTACATCGTCTTACTCACGAACTCAACAAGATACAACGAGACTTTATGGGTCAGCTAATATTTATTAACTGCACACTAATATGGCGTTTTTGTGAAACTCGTTAAAATGATAATCATTTTGCGATTCTTCGTCAACAGAAGAAAACAACTTTTTTATCATGGAAAAGAAAATTTCACCAAGAGAAACATGTTTCCATTTGGGATATACAATTAGCAACGATGTTAGATATTCTGGTATTTTGAGACAAGTTCCACGCGTTCATCATTAAATATACAAAACACAGAGTTAAACTGCGTGCGAGGTTAGAGGAAGGATCGGAAATAGATGCTGGTGAAAAATTGTAAGTATCTTCTCACAATCTGCTGCGATGTATCGGCTTCAAGTTTCTGCTAACTGTAATAGTGTCCATGGTGTTCATAATGGTATAAAATATCGTCAAGTAGACATGACAATATTTTAAAGCACATTCCAAATAAAATATATTTCTCGGACCAATAATCAGATGCCTTAAAAGCAAGATAAGTAATTAGGAATAAGAAAACTTAGACAAGATCCTTATCTAGGTGTGTTATACTTCGTTTAGAGTTAAATATTTGAAGGGTATTATATATATATATATATATATATATATATATATATATATATATATATATATATACATATATATATATATACACCCATATTGAAATAGTTTCTACGAAACAAAAATCTCGTATCAAGCAAAACGTTTTTTGTTTTCATTATAAAGTTATTTCATTATCGCCGCTATACAATCACAACACTGTTATCGTAATTTAAAAGATTAATCTTATACACATGATGAAACTTCATAAATGCAGAAAAAACGACTTATTTTGCACATGTCACGAAACACAGTTGAATCAAAGATAGTGGATTATTAAGAGATTTCAGCAGATGTGTCGCATTAGAGGATTTCATAAAGGTAACTCTTAGGATCGTCTCATATACATTTCGCTTAAAGAACTCGAGTTTAACTACACACCCAAAATAGTATATATATATATATATATATATATATATATATATATGTGTGTGTATATATATATTTTTATATATATATATATATATATATATATTATAATATAAAATGAATTAATAAAATAAGGTGTCAATCAAATTTGATTAGAATTCAAAGTTCAAGCAAAGTATCTTAAAGTCCTTGAATTTTGAATTCTAATAAAATTTGATTGACACCTTATTTTATTACTTCATTTTGTATTATAATATTAATGCTCTATCCTGTATATTGAGCTTCAGTTTTTATCCGGATGTTTGACTAATTATAAGAGATTAGTTGACGCTTATATCTATTGTTGGATTGCTTCATATATATATATATATATATATATATATATATATATATATATATATATATATATATATATATTTAAGAAGGAATAGGTAAATAAATACCCTTTGAAGCATTAAGATGCGATATTAATTTTTTTTTATAAAAAAGAAAAATAATAAATCGAAACCGATTTTTTTTCTCTTTTTTTATTATGAACTAGCATTTTTTTTTGTTAGTTTAAAGTGATACAAATATTTCGCCAAAACCTGGCATCCTCGGTGTGTAATATATCCTGATGTCATCGGATTTGTATTTTTTTTCTCTTACCGGCTTGTTGTTATTACAGCCGGGCCAAATGGGTTAGCTGTTGTTTCCCACTATCAAATATGAAGAACGTGAATGCAGCACGTGATTTGTATAAGTGTTTTAAGGTTCATATTTTTTTAAAAGGATCTATTGTTAAATTTAAGAAGGAATAGGTAAATAAATACCTTTTGAAGCATTAAGGTGCGATATCAATTTTTTTTTATATAAAAAAAAATAATAAATCGAAACCGGTTTTTTTCTCTCTGTTTTATTATAAACTAGCATTTCTTTTGTTAGTTTAAAGTGATACAAATATTTCGCCAAAACCTGGCATCCTCGGTGTGTAATATATCCTGATGTCATCGGATTTGTATTTTTTTTTCTCTTAGCGGCTTGTTGTTATTACAGCCGGGCCAAATGGGTTAGCTGTTGTTTCCCACTATCAAATATGAACAACGTGAATGCAGCACGTGATTTGTATAAGTGTTTTAAGGTTCATATATTTTTTAAGGCATCTATTGTTAAATTTAAGAAGGAATAGGTAAATAAATACCTTTTGAAGCATAAAGATGTGATATCAATTTTTTTTGTAAAAGAAGAAAAATAATAAATCGAAACCGATTTAAAAAAAATTTTTTTATTATAAACTAGCATTTTTTTTTGTTAGTTTAAAGTGATACAAATATTTCGCCAAAACCTGGCATCTTCGGTGTGTAATATATCCTGATGTCATCTGATTTGTACTTTTTTTTTCTCTTACCGGCTTGTTGTTATTACAGCCGGGCCAAATGGGTTAGCTGTTGTTTCCCACTATCAAATATGAAGAACGTGAATGCAGCACGTGATTTCTATAAGTGTTTTAAGGTTCATATTTTTTTTAAAAGCATCTATTGTTAAATTTAAGAAGGAATAGGTAAATAAATACCTTTTGAAGCATTAAGATGCGATATCAATTTTTTTTTATAAAAAAAGAAAAATAATAAATCGAAACCGATTTTTTTTTCTCTTTTTTATTATAAACTAGCATTTTTTTTTGTTAGTTTAAAGTGATAAAAATATTTCGCCAAAACCTGGCATCCTCGGTGTGTCATATATCCTGAGGTAGAATCTACATATTAAAGCGTCTGGGAGAGTTATTTATTTACTATTTGTTTGTTCTTTTTTCACCACAAAGACAAGAAACTCATCAAACAAACTTCGGGGAAGTTCGTTTACGCCATTATGAAAATGGAACTATAATACGATCGGATTAGTACGAATTATTTAAATGCAATAAAAGGCTTTAAAATGCAATAAGCACACACAAAATAGGCATATCGTTTACCGTATCGACCTTTTTGGTGTTGGTTTTAGTGACCGGAAGTCGAAAAAAAGATTCGTCGGAAACGCTGGTCAAAACTAGTAAATCTACATACTGCTCGATAATATACCAGTAGAACAAACTATGAATACAAAATGGAAGACGTTATTGAGATGGTAGAGAACGTAAAATATGGGCTTTTTTGATGGTGATTTTTTAGATCGGAAGTTGAATAAAAATCCGTAGGACACGTTGGTGACAACTAGTAAATATCACTGAACAAATGGTTAAGAAAAAAGAAAGACGTTATAAACTAGGTTTAGAACGTTTAATATGTGTCTTTTTGATCTTGGTTTTACAGACCAGAAGTTTAACAAAATCGGTTGGGAACGCTGCTGACAACTAATAAATATCCGATTTGTAAAGTATACATGAAACGGGTCTTACAAGAAAGAGTCGCAGCTATCTAAAACAACCAACCTTTTCAGTATACCCTTCAAGGATAGCAACTTGCAACCTATGCGGTAAACAGTGCTTATCTGTGGCACCTTTAATCCAGGTAAATACACACATTATTTAACAGGAACCTCAGCGAAATCTCATTGCAGATGAGTTAATGTAACACCTCCAGATACCTTAGAAAAAGGGGATAGATTTTGGATGCTATTGTATGAAGACGTAAGCAAAACACGAAAAAAGGAGTGAATAGGCACATACAAAACGTGTCAAGAGCAAACAAAAGATGTCAGCCTTGAGATTAATAAGGAAGTTGTCTACAAAATTGTTACCCATTTCAGCAACTTAAAGCCCCGGGAATTGACAATATCGCAAATTGCTGGATGAACAAGCTGAAAGTAATTCGCCACCACTATACCCAGGCACTTAATAGATAGTCTCTGCGGGAGAAGAGTCACTAATAAAACGAACATATAACGACATACCGGAATCTCTATAATTATTTTAAAACAATATGGTTTCCCCAAAAGATTTAACTTCATACCTTTTGTTGTATAAGCACCTAACCGAATGAAAATCTCATAAAATACTTACACACACTCCCTGGAAGACCAAGCTTTGGCAAAATATAGATAGCTTCCCTAAAAGGGGCAACGTATATACTCAAAACAGATATAAATTTAAATCATATTGAAATCAAGTGTACACTTAAAAAACGGACATTTATCTTTAAAATAATAAAAAGGACCCAATCAACAACATGTATTAGACAGCATGTCTGCAAATATTTTACCAAGGAGAGTAAGAATTGAAAAGCTATATCCGATATATTAACACGTTAATTAATATGATGTAGTTATGCTTGATACAGTCAGTTGTTAATGGCTCTAGTTAGTGGTAAGTTGTAATTAACTGAACAAGTAAACCATCTAAAACCTAGCTGTTAATGTATTTATTGCTCTTCACCTATCTCACTCTACGCTGATCTGTACGACTTTTTAAGATTTCTGCACCCATATGTTATCATTGTAGGAGAAAGAGAGTGGAGGAGAGAGGCAGTCAGAGAGTTTCTCTCTCAGCTAATTTACATAATGAATTGGGATACACCGTAACCACATTTTAGATCAGATACAAAAATTGTAACATTCTGTACATTTATACAATGAATAAGGATAATATAAAAGTAAATACACTTATTATTCTTTGTTATACTATAGAAGTAAATAAACTTAGTTTTCTTAGTTATAATATAGAAGTAAAGAAACTTATTATTCTTAGTTATAATATAGAAGTAAAAACTTATTATTCTTAGTTATACTATAGAAGTAACTAAACTTGTTATTCTTAGTTAAAATATAGAAGTAAAGAAACTTATTATTCTTAGTTATAATATACTAGTAAAGAAACGTATTATTCTTAGTTATAATATAGAAGTAAAAAACTTATTCTTAGTTATAATATAGAAGTAGAGAAACTTAACATAATTAGTTATACTAAAGCAGTAACTAAACTTATTATTCTTAGTTATAATATAGAAGTAAATACACTTATTATTCTTAGTTATAATATAGAAGTAAATAAACTTATTATTCTTTGTTATACTATAGAAGTAAATAAAATTATTTTTCTTAGTTATAATATAGAAGTAAATACACTTATCCTAATTAGTTATACTATAGAAGTAAACACTTATTATTTTTAGTTATAATATAGAAGTAAATAAACTTATTATTCTTAATTATAATATAGAAGTAAAAACACTTATTATTTTTACTTATAATATAGAAGTAAATACACTTATTATTCTTTGTTATAATATAGCAGAAAACAAAATTATTATTTATAGTTATAATATAGAAGTAAATAACTTATCATAATTAGTTATAATATAAAAGTAACTAAGCTTATTATTCTTAGTTATAATATAGAAGTAACTAAACGTATTATTCTTAGTTATAATATAGAAGTAAAGAAACTTATCATAATCAGTTATACTATAGAAGTAACTAAACTTATTATTCTTAGTTATAATATAGAAGTAAATAAACTTATTATTCTTAGTTATACTATATAAGTAAATAAACTTATCATTCTTTGTTATTATATAGAAGTAAATAAAATTATTATAATTAGTTATAATATAGAAGTAAATAAACTTATTATTCTTAGTTATAATGTAGAAGTAAACGAAAGTAATTTCTTAGTTATAATATAGAAGTAAAATAACTCATTATTCTTAGTTATAGTATAGAAGCAAAGAAACTTATTATTCTTAGTTATGCGCGGATATTCTCTTCCCATACACATCACAGTTCATGTATTTGGAATAAAATAAACATGAAACAAATAACCTTAGTGGTTGTGTCACATCGAGTCACGTTCATTCTAGTAAATTTAAAAAGTAACCGATTTTGCAATTCGTATCTTATAGATTTCAATACGATTCCACAATAACATAGACACTTAGAAAATATCGACGTGTATATAAATGCACTGAAGCCTCGTGAATGTCAGTTTCGAAAATAGACGTAATATTAAAGCTAGAACAGCGGATATGATAATAGTTAAACAAAAAAGTGAAAAGCTGTTAAACAGTAGATGGCATATCCAAGCAAAGAAATAATCCGACGAAGACAGAACAACTAAGTAAATTCATTGAACTTACTGGAGATCTGAAGAGAATATGGAATATTAAAATTACAGAAATACCATTAATTATAGAAACACATTGTACATTTACGAAAATACTTGAAAAAAGCCCAGAAGAAAATGAAATCGAAGTAAAGTAACACTATTCAAAGCATGGGGTTGAGGAAAATAGCAAACATAGTACACATCCCAGCGTTCGGAAACAAACACAAATAACCTGGTGACACAGAACAATTAGAAGTAAGTCCAAATAAAATGGAACAACAGCTAAGTTTTAATTGCAAAACAAGTGTGAAGAAAATGAGAAAGCTTCCATGGAAAGTGCCCCTGGAGTATCTACAAATGTTATTGACAAGATGTGGTATTTCAAACATTTTGTCGCCGTATAGTGGAGTTTTCAGACTTACTTAAAAATTCGATGTTTTAGGAAAACTTTAATAAACAGTAGCATTTGCCTTAAGATCCAAAGTTTAAATTTTTTTTCATAATTCTGTACTTGCATGCGGGTATCGTTTATATCAAAGTTCGAACCATAGTGACAACCATTTTCGTTTAAGACCATTTTGGTTTTCAAATTTTGTTTGACAATTTTAGTGTGCAAAACATAGCGAGAAGGCAATAACCGCATGTGCATATTGCTTTATATTTCTCTAGAAATAAACGATTGACCGTTTTATAGTTTATCCGTTTTCCTATAACATCGCTCTAAGCTGTTAATATTGGTGATCTGCTCCCCCAATGAAATACAACTGTATAGGTTGCGGACAGGGAGTAGGAATTGATCTGTCCTAAATGAGATAACCCTAGAAAAATAACAATATTCGTGTGTGTTATTTCATAAAGTAACCTCTAATTTGTGACTCTCTCTCTCTTTCTTTTTTTATTTTCTGATCTCTATCTATGTATGTATCTATTTCTCTCCTTCTCCTTTTAATGTGTTCTTAGATATGATAGCCTCAAAGCAGTGGTCAATAATAGGAGTCCAGTGACCGGATACATATAACATATATCGACCGTTCTATCAGGTATCTCGCTGTATTAGTTACTATTAATTGCTATGGACGATGCTCAGGGTCAAACTCTCATTGATTGTAAATCTAAGAAGCTTCAAATGGGCAGTTATTGAGATAATTCTAGTTCGGGCATAGAGACGCGTTTCACATGAACAGCTATAACTCTGTGGATATTACAGGACTAGCATTGGACTTCGATTGCTAAAATCACTATCGATTAACTAAATGCGTGACAAAACAGAATTTGGTTGTTGCACCCACATTAACAAATAGTGATCGAGTATTTATTTACCTCTTCTCCATGATGGTTGGACACTAGGTCAAGAGTGATTATAAAGATAAGCGAACGCCTACTAAAAAAAGGCTGAGCAGCCTCGTCGGCATTTAATCGGTAGGAGTTTCTAAAAAGGCGATTAGTATGAACTACTTCCTTTTTCAAAGAAAATGTGAGGCCTAGAAATGTGTGGGCTTGGACTGAACAGAGCCACTTTTGGAGTGATTGTCGAACACGTATCCTCGACTTGTATTAGTAACAATTACAGTATTTTGTCCGGCTCATATGATGTTTGGAGGTATCAAAATATTTATTCATATATATATATATATATAGGGAAGTTACCTTTCGAGATGTACAGACAATACGTGGACATGTCGGGCGACAGAATGCATCCCCGGAGCAATGAAAAAAAAAACAAGAGTAAGACAATAAACCCGGTGGAGGGACGACCTCGATAGTCAACTAGGTCCTAATTGGCCACGTCTAGCCAGGAATCAAATAAGAAACCAGGTTGGGCTTCCTCCACTAAAATTGATATAAATAAAGGGCCCTGGTAGTTGTGATGATAATATACATATATATATATATATATATATATATATATATATATATATATATATATATATATATATATATATATGGTTAGCGCGCTTACTTGCAGATCAAAGGTGATTCTGTAACTGGGTTAAAATTTTGCGACCGTCTAAAATGATCATCTCATACACTGATGAAAGCGGAAGCTGGGAACGTCGGCGTACGGAGGTAAAATAATGTAATATTCACTTAAATACATATTGTTACAATCCTCTTTAAGAAATAAAAGTTGAGCCCTGTTCTTAAAGTAAGCTATATGCAATATTATGAGAACATTAGTTGAACATTCTTTCGATAGTCCACTTCCCTTTTCTTTACGTGGTGATTTTTCGTGGTCATTTTGTTAGAGCACTTGCTTGCTACAAGGGTGATTCTGTAACTGGGTTCGAATCTTGCGACTGTCTGCAATTATCATCGCCTACACTGATAATAGCGGCGGTTTAAAACGCTGGCGTATGTAGGTAAATATAATTTAATATTTACTTAAATAAATATTATATATATATATATATATATATATATATATAAATAATTTCAAGTGTGAACAGGAAGCAAGAAAGCAAATAGTAAACAAAACACCCCCTCGCTCTCTGAAATTAATTTGAAATCAACCCTTGCCATAATGAAATGTTTATTCTTTATATTCCTCTGTTTTTCATATTTAAACTCTCTTGTTTGAGACGTTTTCTTTTTTCTCTCTTTTTTAAACTTCAATGATTGAAACGTTATTTTATATGAATCTGAATACTAGTGCGAAAACATTGAGATGTATTCACAATAAATGAGACCGTCTCAACCATCACCTGGGTGTATTACGAATATTACGAATATAACCCTAGACTTCTAAACCGTCACCTCGTATTATAGGTGAGTATTGGGGTGAATGTAGGCCATGTGTTCATACTCATCTTTATATTCTATAAAAGTAAAAAAAAATGATTTCATTTCATATTAACTTCTATGATTTGTGGGCTCTCCTTATTTGATATATGGGTATTGGTCGCCGTGAAATGGGTAGCGACGTAGACTAACGACCCGAGCATGGCAATATTAAATCATATTAGCTCCATAGTAACACATTAACTATGGATAATAGTAATATCCACGCTAGCTTTCTGTATGTATGCGATTCCAGAACGAACTGGGAAAACAATATTAACATAATTCAGCCGGTCAAAAGACGTATATTTACTGATTCATACGAAGTTACGTTCTTCTTAGGTATATTGTTGATAATACAATAACAACTCATTCGGGCAGTGTTTACTAAGAGTGGTGGGAGCGCCGCGAGAGGTATGACCATTATGAAATGCGTATGTAAATAAGAATATCATCCGAGTGTAATACATATAAGGTAAAATTATACATAATTTATACACCTTTACATGTAGTTTTTATAAAAGATAAATGCATCGTATATTTAACCTTGTAATTTTCCGAAATGCGGAACATAATATATATTTATCTGCAGATAAAATAATAGTGCATCTCTTTATATGTCTATATTATAAAACTATGTACATTAATTGAAGAAGAAAACAACAATTATTTCCCCTTTGTCAGAAACATTGTTCATCGAATGTGAGGACTAAAGGACAAAATAAGGGTGGCGAGAGTTACGAGGGTGCCGAAAGAAACCCCAAAGTTCACTTTCTACTCTCCTTATGATGGTGAAAGAAAAGGTAGATAATGTAGAGAACAGGCGAATAAGCAGAGAAGTTGTAGGAGAAAAGAAATGACGTAACTAATAAATATAACAACTTGAAAGAAAAGAGAGAAAAGTGTGTAAGTCATAAAGAAGAGAGCGGGAAGAGAGAGAGAGAGCAGTTCATAAACATTTGTGTATGTTTGCTATAAAAAAAAACAGTAGAAGCTGTACCGCGTCTGTTTTGTGAAGGCAACAGAATCCGAAACTCTTTGTCAATGTGTATATATTTTTAAAGCAGCAGCAGCCGTGACTCATGGATGATGCGCGTCTATCTATATGCTGCAAAAACTCGATTATTCTAGTATGTTTGGTTCTTTAATCGTTGGTGTATTTGCTTGTTCCTATTCAGAGTCAATGACAGCATCGTTTTTTTGTGTCATATATGAAAATAGGTGGGGTAATCGAGAACACTCGGTGACGTCATCCATTATAACAGATGGATTTGAAGAACCGTGCACACTGTAAAACCTCTCAAAACGGGGATTAAGTTATTTATCAAACAAGAGAGAAGGTGGAATAAACCATTTATGAATTTTTATCGGAATTGTTACAGGGCGTTTAATACACACACATCTAGACACCTCTGGGTTGAGTATAATGCTCAAAGAATGTTTTTTTTTAATGGAAATTGCTCCAGACAAGACATACACACTTCGTCATGTAAGGAGCTATAAAACTAATAATTCAAGGTAAAAAGCTAGCCAACTATATGTGTCATGTGGATAGATTCCGACCCAGAAACAGAAATTATTCGCCCTTTGTCAGAAACATCGCTCATGGAATTAGAAGACTAAAGGACAAAAGCGATGGTTTCCTTTGGGAATATAACATGCACATTTAACTGTAGCTTACTTGCCATATATACATTATCATACAATATATATATATAACGTGTATATCATATTTACAATGATGAGTATGCATATTTTCATTAAATCTATATATTTATTTTCATATTTTATTAAGAATTAATAAATATATAACTTTATATTTGAATAAGTTACCTATTTTTTTTACTTCTCATTTGACTTTATGCAAAATCCACATGACCACTTGTCTCTTCCACCTGCTAATAGAAATAGACTGCTATTTTAAGATTAAAAAATGATCACCATTTTTAATTACAATTTTCCATTATCTGAATTGAAGCCATGATGGATGTGACACTACCAGCTTTGACTAACTGAGTAGC
>OY744541.1:70083476-70148476 GCA_963556195.1 Sepiola atlantica
AAAAGAAAGAACTACCTGGTAGTATGGTAATAAGACAACAAAATGGATACTTCACTACAGACGACCCGAAAGTATACCAGGAAAATCTTCGCATTAAAGGAGACGATACTGCTTGCGTGTATGGCATCATGCCAACAGTACATATACTACAGTACCCACCTAAAAATAGTCTCATTAAGATGGTATCATTCTAACACAATATATAGTCCATTACCCTCTGCCCAAGTAAGGATGTAACACCTGGGAGGACCCCATACCCTTAAAAAGTATAATGTAATTCCTGTACGAACACCCTAATGGCAACACTACTACTACTATAACTTATAATAATTATAATAATAATAACACTAACACTATGGATACCAATAATATATATATATATATATATATATATATATATATATATATATATATATATATATATATATAACAGTATTACGACTAATTGTTAGAAAGCTTTCCAAAACAGAAGTCTTGTAAATATGCCTCTACTCGTAGTTAAATGATGATAACAAAAAATCCTAATAAAGTACGAAATGCGTTTTGAAAAAAGTATTAGTGGACATTTTTGGTTCAGGCAGCGGAATATAACCGTTCGGAAATAGAATATGAAGCGTACTCTGCTATTCTGGAATAAAATGTGAGTTCTAAAAAAGTTGATACCCCACAGGCCTCATACACAGAGATCTTAGTTTTCAACCTGATATCACGTAGTGCCCAGACCCGCTTTTCAAAATGTATTAAGATACACCAGCCTGTTTAATACGTTTATTTATAACAGCATCTAACGACCGGTCAATCAAAATAACACTACCGAGTCACATAAAATAATCCACTAAATACAATATGTGATTTTAAACATATATATATATATATATATATATATATATATATATATATATATATATATATATATATATATCTTCGACTGCGAATCAGTGGCGATTCGTGTTCGGGGTTCGTGCCCGCTGACCGTTGGGAACTAGTTCCTAGACTGAAGATTGCGTTAGCATGAAACATCGATGTCTCTAGGTATATTTTAAATATTTAATATTTATAAAAATATTATTGTTTATATATATATATATATATATATATTGTTATAAATATGGGTTGCCATGGGCTAGGGAAAACATAGTCATTGCCTTGTCCAGGCTTATTCTTCGACCCATTCTTCAACCCCCTCATGCCAAGCGATCCATGATATTCTGCATATCATTCTGCGAGTGAGCCCCGAGATCCACACCATCTGCATTGAGCAAATCTCGAACAACAGTGGGGAATGTCTTTGACAACGTCTTACAACGCTTTAAGAATTATATATATATATATATATATGTATATAAATACATATGTATATATAATAATTATGGTTCATACGAGACGTAACAAATACTGACCCAAATTATTTTACGTAGAATAAAATCGTCATTATGTCTTTTCATAAAATAAAAGGGAGCAAAATATGTTCAACTCTTGAAATGCGATCATTCATGCGTGCTTATGCCTGTTCGGGTAAATTCTAGAATGTTATTACTTTTCTTTATGGCTCATGAAGTTCCCATATTAGCTATGCTTGCGTTTTGTAAGAACAGACGCTTGCACTAGCAATAAACAAAAGGAAGGTAAAATAATAAGCGTAACAAACAATACAAATATTTAAAGAGAACTAATGGTAAGATTAATCGGTAAAATAGCCTACACAAATTGTACTTATACAGAAGAAGTATGCCTTTCGCTGGTATGGCTAATATATATATATATATATATATATATATATATATATATATATATATATATATATATAAGGTACTAAATTTCTATAATAAAGTAAAGTCAAGTGTCCTCTTCGTCTTTAACTATCACACATTATTAACCAAATGCTTTATATGCTTATCTGTTTACTATTCAATTATAACACTTCTTTACGCGTGTTTTCAAAACAAGATATGTACATTTCCTGTTGTCTTTTAATTTCTTACATTTTTCCAGAATAGCTGCTTCTCTCAACTAACTATTCAAGAAAGAAAGTAGCGGAGATGTTTACTCTCTTACAATTATTTGCTCACACGTCTCTCAAATTCACCGAGCTATTTCTTAAATATATGTACTTACGCTTCAATCACTGTTACTATTTCATTTCTTATTATTTTCTACATACTACACTCGATTTTAAATAAAAATAACGATGGCTCGTCCAATTTATCTTTATACCTACAGTCGTTCTGACTGTATACGAGGAATAAATGAACACTAGATTGCATGTGAAATACACGGACCATCATTCGTAGTTAGCAAGAAGTTCCTGCGACTATTTATGTGTTCATGTATTATTTTAAACTACATTTTTCTTCTCATTTCGCCAGCGAAACAAAGAAAACTCATCATTTGCTGTGCTTTACTCACTAAATTGTGTCGACCGTCAGGTATGTCATTCTGTAGAAGTATTCCCACATTCAAGAATCGAGCGAAATATAGCAATTAACGAACAAGTTTTTAACATGGCATCTCTACTTTCGGCTTTCGCGTACATAACTTATTCTAGGACTTCATACTACATATATCTCCTTTGAAAAAGTAAAAACACGCATTCTTTTTTGCTACGAGTCGATTATTCAATATTTTCTTATTATCGCTAATAAATCACATGTTACCACATTACGTTAACTCTTTGGATGCGTTTTTGTTTCGACAAGCGATTGTAAAACATTTATACATCTCGCTAAAACTCATTTGTTTCTTAATATGTTATAATTAACTAACATACGTCGCACGTTGGCTTAGGGTTAGAGTTAACTTTTTTGGTGCTGGTGATTTTGTTCGCTACCATATTCTTGCCCTGACAACGTTTGATCTGCGATACTATTTTATCCCTTGGTAAGGAAAATTGGACCTCTCCTCCGGAAATGATAACTAACCCGTCCAAGCTCTCGCTTCGTGACTGCGCAGCAAAATAATTGCACAAGGTTAGCGCCCTTTTACACTTCTATATATAACAGGAATCCCTTTGATCTGAGTGAAGCAAAGTCTCTTTATATTTCGCTTACTCTCAGGTTTCTTTAGAAAATGTTATTTGGTCGGAAAAGTTAATCATGTTTTCAGACATAATTTTCCGTTGAGCTGCATTCCCAGTTTAAGAATGTTCCTGTCTACAGAATTTCAGGAACTTCCGTAATATTATATTCTGAATTTTCTTCCTGCTTTTTCTTGTTAATAACATTTTATTCGTTGAGATTTTATCTAGATAATTCACGCACTAATATACGATATACACAGGTTTTCGTCAGTTTCGCGAAGATAAGCGACGTGCAACCTGGCCATTACAAGATGGGTGACTATTTGGTAATGCTAAACGCTGGATATCATCTTCTCATGACCAAGATATGCACGCGTCTAGAGCCGCTTGTGAATCTGATATTTTCTGTAAACGTCCTGTTTTGGAGGAACATGCATAGCTTGCCCAGAACTTATAGCAAACCAGGTATTACGTGTTCGTTTGTTTGTTTTTGATAATTCACGTCAGATTTCTTAAAGTTCAGAACTATTTTCACCTTCGAAGTTTCTTTCTGACACTTTTTGATCTCTTCATTATTCTAACATTAACATTTAATCTTGGATTTTATTCCCACAACGATTAGGCCGATGTAACCTTTGACCTTATTCAGGTGTGTCTTTTCGTCGCTGGAATTCTCATGTCTAACACTAAAATCTGTAGGGAATTTCGTACGGAAATCTTTTTTTACTCCACGTTTCGTGTACCACGGAATTCCTTATTTACTCCTCGTTTCGTATGGCATAGCCGGGTAGAAATATAAAGTAATTCTTAATTATATTTTTAAGTATCGCTTGTACTGTGGATAGATCCTTAAATCTTCAGAAAATTGATGCAAACTGTAATCCTAATTATCCAAATCAAATTCTGAAACATTAATTTCCAGTTACACATTGTATATTCATTAGTAATTTCTGTAATGCAACATTATATTCGCACTTTGTTTCCATTAGAACTTTTTCCAATTTTGATCCATGGTTTTTGGCTCAGTTTTTCTAGGTGCATGTGCCTTTTTGCCTAAGTATTCCGATGCTGTGAGTGAATTCATTTGATGTTCTGTCATGCTGTTGCGAATCAATAGATATTTGTTAGTCAGAAAATGATTATTTTTTGTAATTTTTTGTTATTTATATATTATTGTATCGTATTACACTTATTTTAATTTGTATCGATGTATATATTATAGTAGACTTACCAAAGAGTTTTCATTTAATTTCCTTCTCGCGAGGGAAAAGTTAGACACAGAGCCAGTGTTTAATATGGTGTTAATTTCAGCTCACTTATAAGGATGAAACGAAAATCAAAATTGCCCTCGTCTAGAAAGAGTTCGTTTAATAACAGAGAAGAAAAAAAAGTTTAACATCAGAACAGATACTACGCTTCTCTTCCAGCCAAATGGGTGATGTGTCATTTTTTTCGTCTTGTAAACAACACGTGACTCGTCTATGTTCCCTGATATCAATGATTTAGTCATCCATTGCTACTTGATCATTTATGCGACTATGAAGAAACTTTCAGATGGCTTTATCTACATCTTTAGTCATGACGTCACAAAACGATGACGTCAATCACGTACAACGCCATAGAAGAATCTTCTTGATATCTTCTATCGTATTAAGCGGTTGACGTGATCCCTCTGTGTGATACAGTGTGCACTAAAATAAAAAATAAAATAATATAACCCACTGTATGCCACAATGAAGGAACTTTTTCTGCCTCTTTAATGTATGACGTCACAAAATGATGACGTCATCCAATTACAACGCCATAAAAAGATCGAGATATATTCCACCTTTTCACAGATTACGCCATCCCTCTGTGACGCCATACTGTGAGAAGGGAAATAAACCAACAACAAATAACCACCATTTATGCCACCATGTCACTATAAAGGAAATTCCAGATCTCTTTCTTCAACTTTTTTAATGCATGACGTCACACAATTATGAATTACAACCCCATAAAAGAATCTTCTAGATATATTCTACTAGTTTTAGAAGATTACGTATTCCATCTGTGACGTCATACAAAGTACACGGGGGCACACGAAATAGAAATATTTAAAAAAGCAACACTCAACAGTGATTAAGTTGTTTATTGATTCTCCCTTATTATGCTTGTCGCATTTGATTTGTGCTGTTTGATGTCTATATATTATATCTATGGGTACACTGACAAGTATGCGCGTGTTACTATAGAATCTTATTTTGATTCTCACCATATTTCTACAGCTGTGTTATGTATTATCAGTTATGTTACTTTGGGGACTTTTAAGTGCAGTGGAAAACGATACAATGACTTGTTTATAACCTCTGTAATTATACTTAGTCGATTTCCGCATGATTAATTAATTGGATGAGCATTCCCTGGCGTCATTGGTTTGAGTTGATCTGGCAAATTCCAACTTTAGTGGAAGAGCTTGTTCCAGTTATAGATTGTTTGATAGAAGACTAGTGTCTCTTCGACAGACGTGATACTTGATTACCTGAACGATTACTGATTCCGTGTGTGGTTTGTCTCCAGACATTTATGCATTTTTAAAGAGTAGTGGATAATTCATTCAAAATAACACATGTAAAATTGTAAAACCTCT
Source organism: Sepiola atlantica (assembly GCA_963556195.1). Classification (NCBI taxonomy): domain Eukaryota; kingdom Metazoa; phylum Mollusca; class Cephalopoda; order Sepiida; family Sepiolidae; genus Sepiola; species Sepiola atlantica. The sequence continues at coordinate 70,089,122 of OY744541.1, forward strand.
GTCGAAATGGGGTAAAAGCAAGAAATACTCGTAATGCCAACATATTTATTAGTGTATCAGCAGCACAGAAGACATGAAACTCTTCATGTTTAAAGAAAGACGTAAGAACAATCGCGCTTTATATGACAATCATAGAAATCAGGTTCAAACCTGTATTGTTCTTCAGACATGTCACACAAGAGCACGTGACTAAAACTCTCCCCGACCACAGGTCGGATGTATGAGATGCACGAAACAAGAAACTAACATGAATTATGAACACACACACTTAGAGAGGGGAAGCAGGACACACATCTCTACACTGCACATCTTACACTAACTTAGATAATCATTTTCACTTTGAATGGTCTAACAACAAATCTCACACAGGAAGCTAATACAATCCATCCATACAAGCATCAATTGATAATTTACTCAAAATATAACCTCTACAATCGGTGTAAGAAAAGACTAAAGCGTTTGTACTACTCGTGAAATTGCAGAACATTGTTCCAGAAGCATGAGAAGAAATCACTGCTGTTTACAAATATCAATAGTTGATAAGATAAGGTCGTGATTCCACGATCTTTATTCAGCCATTCAGAAGCGCATATTTTCTCTGGCTATTTCATTTATCAGTGCTAAATTTACGTTATCTTCAAAAGTTGTTATTTGCTGTTCATAAAAGTTAATAGAAGTGTGTATTGATTGACTTTGCCATTCTTTTTATAGTGCCGATCGCCTTACAAGATATGACTATTCTCTCTGGACACAAAACCAATATTTGTTAGTCATTAATTATTTATAGGTAAAAATATAAAGAGGGATATCTTACCAAAAAGATGGAATTGAATTGTTAGTTCAAATATAACATTAAAAAGAAAATTCCAATCATCCCTAGAAAAATACTCAGCCAATATAAGCGATGTTTCACACATCAGCCAATAATATTTCGTCTTTGATAGACAGACAGACAGACAGACAGACAGACAGACATGCATACAGACATACAGACATACAGACAGACAGACAGACAGACAGACAGACAGACATACAGACAGACAGGCACACGCAGGCAAACATGTGTATATATATATATATATATATATATATATATATATATATACTAGCTGATCCGTGTACCAGCGTTCTCAGGAAAAATCGAATTATTCAAGTAATTAATTGCAAAATATTTAACTATTGAATTATTTGATGCTTATGATTGGCCAGCGCGAACAGAGACACCACGAAGTTTATGTAAAACAGCAGCCGTAACATTTAATGTTATACGTGGAGTAATAACACTCTTTCCATGGTTAGTTGTTGCAATATTTCCATTTAGATGCACCCGCATGTTAGTAGATAATATTACAGTTTTTTTGTACTTTCACATATATGACAATTTAATGCAACCATCGAGCTCATTCTACAGTGAAACATAGAAAGTGTTTATCAGAAGTCTGTTTTTTTTAGTTGTGCAATACCATCCTAAATAATTGATGGTTGTTAATGCGGTTTATATCCCAAAGTCGTTTTCTATGTGGCAATGCACATGCATAAAGTGTAAAATAGGTCTCAAGTAAAAACACAGAAAGTAAAAGTATATTTCTAGTATCTCTTTTAGTAAATCGTAGTTTAGTCACATAAATATTTATGAGTTTATATACCTATGTATTCTCGAATATCTGATGTGTGACTGTTACTGTCGGCAATTAGTTAACTTAGTTATAGAGAAGAATCTTCCTTGAGAGTGGCTTCCGGTTATGCATTTATAAAGAATACACTGATACAGTTAACGGGCCGGGCTGAAATAATAACGTTATCATTTAGAAAGCAATTCAGGACATGAGGGGGGGGGTAGGCGGTTTATTAACTATTCTTTACTTTCCAATAACAATTTAATAAACAAAAGATAGCGTAAAAATTGAATCAAACTGGAAAATATTATCTAAAATATAACGCGATCTGTAAACTGCATAAGCACCATAAAGAGTCAAATACTGTATTATATAATATGTCTGTTTCCAAACTAAAAAAACGTATAGTGTATATTATACAATATATTTTTTATCCTCTCAGTCAGTGAAAGAGTAATCCTTCTAGACTGCGGCAATTTTTATTTTTGTCTGAATTCGGGTGTCCATATTTGAGGAGATGAATTTGTCCGCACATTAGAAACCAATCATTTGTCTAACTGTGCCCTCGTGTAGAGACAAGTGAACCCTGTCTCGTAAACTGCATAACAACAATCAAAAAGCTAATAACATACCATATGATATAGCAGGACCCGTGTCCAGGCGTTGCGCCGGAGATATATATATATATATATATATATATATATATATATATATATATATATATATAAATATTCGAGTATTAATTCGTAAAAAACAAGTTCAAAGAACCCTGTCAGTAATCTAGGTGATTAAAATAGGATGTGTCCATGTTTTGAATCAAACAAAATAGATTTTCTATGTTTTGTGTGACTGCACCCTACCTACGATTGTCAGTAGCGGGTTGTTTGTAAAAATAAAAACCACCCCTCACTCCAACAACAGAAAATAAGTAAATGTGATCCAAAAATATGCGTGAATGTTTTCAACTTCAGTCAAGGAAAATCGTTCAAGACTGATACAATTTTTATTCCAATCCATAATGATTTTTTTGTTTGTAATTGTAATTTACCAACAATAAAAAAACAATGGTGTTTTATAATGTGTTGAAAATCCATATCCTGGAGCAAAATTAAAATGACCGCAGTTTAGAAGGATTTCCTCGTTTCTGACAGATTAGAGAAAAGACTAAGTTAAGTACTTCACTTACCGAGAATAGAGGATATTAACTAACATATGCTAGTTAAGTATGTTTTGAAAATTAAAAAGGAATAAATAAGAACAAACCACATTTAATTACTCGTTTTTATTGCAGTAAGTTAAAACAAATGAAGACACAGAGTTTTTTTTTTGGGGGGGTGAAATCTATCTACTAGAGATAAAATTAAAAACGCAGTTTGGAAGGATTTTTTCACTATGATAATTGACTTTTTATTGTAATGAGTTAATATATAAAAGGAGAGGGCGGGGCGTAGAGAGAAGATGGTTATAATGGCTAAAACTTAAAATGACAAGAAAAAGCATCATAAGAAATTGCTTTTTAAAAAACCTGTTCAAAGTATCCATTTTCTTCGAGAATTACAAAAGAAAAAAGCATATGAAAGAAAAAAAGAAAAAGAAATACATAATAATAATAATAATAATAATAATAATAATAATAATAATAATAATAATAATAATAATAATAATAATAATAATAATAATAATAATAATAATAATAATAATAATAATAATTATAATAATAATAATAATATACTTTGAGGTTTTGCGATAGTTTGTATGATGTTCGATGGGTAGGGATGGTCTAAATTTACACAATTTACCTGTTTTGTGTGTTTTCATTTCTAGCCAGCGTCGTGGAAAAAGGCTATTACGGGTACCCATGAGATTTGTATGAGGAATTGGATAATTTTTAATCGTGGACTTCTGTTCGTTTTACGTTTGAGTTGTTTTAAATTGAGTTATAAGTCTTAAAAGTGTCATGGATGAAATTGCCTAAGGGTTCATGGCATAAAAGTATAAATGATAAAACGTAAGTATACGTGTAACACTTGAAGATTCGCAATTTTCTCAAATATCAAAAAGATTGATAAGTACGTTACGCTATTCTGAATGTATGTACACAAGAATTTATTCAGTTCGTTAATGAAAACCGTATATGCCAGAATAAGTTTAAGTGTATCTTTAATAGTAATAAGTAATGACAGACAATGAATAAGTTTATGTATTCCGATATTCTGTAATTTTATAGGTGTATCAGGATTATTAATTGATTTACGAATCTTGTATATCATATATAGAAATTATTAGAAGTATGAAATTAAATATTTACGATGATGATTTTATAAATCATCCGTTGTAATTTATTTACCGGTGTTCAGTGGGGAATAATGAGTAGATATATGGGATATTGTGTTGCTACCATCTCTATAGAGTATGTTTTTGTAATGGCGATCTAAAAACAACCTTTTTTGTTCGACGTTGAAAATGTACATACATTTTTTTTATACACGCTCTAATGAGTAAGGTGAACAGAGTGGTGAGTGTAGTAGCCTATGATGCATGTGGTTATTTTGTTACTCTCGGCTAATGTGCAGAAACGAAACAGTCTAGGTTATATAGTATATATATATATATTGGATTTTTGAATCTGAGATGATATATATATATATATATATATATATATATATATATATATATATATATATATATATATATATATATATATATATAATTATTTCCACAATAAGACAACGCCGCAGCCCACAGTTCTAGACTCGAGTTTCGCACCCATTTGGGCTCATTTACTGATGTTCTACTGATGAAAACAGAGGAGAGCGAAACTCGAGTCTAGGACTTCCGGTTTGTTTCTTTCATGGGTTGTGGGCTGCGGCGTTGTCATATTGTGTAAATAATTATATATATATATATATATATATATATATATATATATATATATATATATATATAGAGAGAGAGAGAGAGAGAGAGAGAGAGAGAGAGAGAGAGACAGACAGAGACAGAGACAGAGACAGAGATGGGGAGAGAGATAAAGTAAGTTGAGATTAACAAAACTAGAATATTATTTATATTAGTTCCAAGAATTCTAACACAAGGATTTGTGTACAATTGTTTCTAAAACAATTTGGAATATTTTGTTTTGTATTATACTTTAGTTGACTCCAAAAGGTTACTTCATTATTACATTACATATAAAAGTGAAGCAAGAAAAACATGACATTTAAGTATTATTTCTTTACAATACACATATATACAGTCAATATTGGAGACATAACCTCTTATCATACAATGTTACACTACTCGATTTATAAGACTAATAATGATAATAGAAATGAAAATATATACATTCAATCCCCAGACACAAATGTTAAGTACTTATTCACGATTTCAGCAACAAACACCCCGAAGGCTATAAACAAAACTGCATTTTAATCATCAAATAGGATAGTACACCGATTGTCAATGTAAGTACACACAATACGAATATCAACATTGATCTGCCATTTAATATACAAAAAAAAGTACAAATTGACTACTGTATATATACATCACATTAGATAATTTATACTTGCATACGTACAAACGCTAGCATACTGTCTACGCACATGATTGAGAACATAGTTTATGCCCAGCTGGTTGCTTTACAATTAAGTCAATACACGGGTAGATGAAAAGGTTATAATTAATACTTGCAAACGCCATATCCAGGGCTGTATTTTCATATGGGTGTTCGCCATCGTCTAACATACAACACCTTGTATTCCCAAATGGAAATCAATCGTGCATTAGCCATGCAGAATGTCACTTATCTTCACTGATCTGACGAGAATCGGTGTGTCACATAGATTTGACCATACACCAACATCTGCTGCGATATCATTACTAATTTGTCTACATTTTACTAATTCTATAACAATGTGATGTTGTTTGCCTGTAAGCAGTTAGTGTAATATGTGTATAGAGGAGGTATAGAAAGCCATCACAATGCAGGGATAGACATTATGTTGCTGAGAATGACGACTACACACGAAGTTATTTAAAAATAAATATTATGTGTTACGGTATAACTTTTAAACGTGTTTCGTAATATATTTCGATGTTAGACCTCTTTATCAAATATTGGGTGTTTCAAATCATTTTAAAGCTTTGATAATGTTTTTATATGGCAATAATATTATCTATATTACTATTTTTTTAACTGGTCAAAGGTTGATGACTATTTATTAGTCAGGAATAAACTGGGAGCGAGCAAGGATCTTAGAAAAAATAAATATTCAAAACATTGTAAGCGGCATTTGTAAATCAGTTTGAAGGTTTATTGAGAGCCACGAAAATGCGTAAAATCGGCAGAAATTTCCACGTGTTGGTTGCCAAAGAAATCATTCCTCTGTCCATATAATCTTGTATCTGATTACCGCTATCTGATGTTATTTATTTAGATTAGTAAATTAGACGCAATATTGCTTCCTTGTGCCTGCTTTACAAGTACTTCAGTGGATTGTGCTCTGATGACGTAAATTCACAAGACCAACCCGACAAGGTGCCAAATCCCATCTATTCGCTGTGGAGGTCCCCAGAACCCGAAGAGCTTTCTACTCCAAAATCATTTTTTCTCGTGTTGCTGGACTCTGGAACTCCTCCCCTGTTCCCTGTTTTCCTGACCTTACAGACATGGAGAAATTTAAACTAATGTAAAGAGAAATCTCGGTGCGCAGATCCCATTTTAGGTTAACCCCCGAACCTTTACCCTTTTTTCTCAGTAGCCTATTTGGTCTACAGTGGCGGCTAGCCTTGTTTGGGGTGAACTATGTTTAAAAACATTTTTTTAATTAGCAACAGATTATTTTAAAAGTAACCTTCAGACTGTACGTTATCATTCGTTACTTTTACTTTTGTTTATAATAGAGTGGCTATCATCCTAACCTAAGTAAATCGGAGATGATTAACTTTGAAATCCTCGGCTTAGTAAACACAACGTTGGTAACTTTTCGCCTGCGTTAACCAGCAGCAGATGAAGCGGTCAGTTCGCTTCAATCTGACTGTTATTAATATCCTCTCTGAGCTCATTAATACTGCTCACCGATTCAATTATATTACACACTTTTCTTACAGCAACTCCGTGACGAATTTAATTTGGCAATCATTACAAAGAGCGATCTAGCTAAAGAGACTGAGAAAATGAATACATACCGAGATTATGTAGCAGGATTTTATGTGTAAAAATTATGTAAAAATGGTATTTTCCATATATAGTTAAATTGAACAGAAACATTGACAATTCTATTCGATAAAAATAAAGTGTACGTGTTGTTGGAACTTAAAAGGGCCCCAAACATAAGATAACAACGAGATAGTTAAGAACAGTGTTACGTACAGAAAGTACAGATGCAAATGTTGCCAACGATTTCTCGTGGATTTGGTCATAGCAACTCTGCCTATTCATAGTGTTGGGAAGTATCTATGTAGTGACCCAATACGGTATATCACCAGAAAACATGGAATGAAATAAGCTCACAGGAGGAGAGTCCAGTGACACGCTTCATACATAGTAGTTCATCCAATTTGGATCTGTGAAGTCCGGAGCCGAAATAAATGGAATCATGTGATCATAAAAAGTATTCATTTGTCTTGGAGTTTATTAACTCTGATTAGCATATTTTGTACATTTACTTAATTAAAATGACGTTTACCACATCAGAGCTTTTAACCCTTGATTTTGTAGACACCGTTTTGTTTTCTTTTGCAGTTGAGTTTATGGCTATCTTTGGATTACTACCAACGATGTGCTGTTTTTGACGAATTAATCCAAGTGGCTTAATGCAATCAGTGTGTCTAGAATGTTTCATCCAAAGGTTTCATTGTATTTGACTCGGGCGGTAAACTCCTCTATCCCTACCATCGCACAGCACTACTAAGATTTTCCAGGTCTATCAACACCTAAAATATATTTCTAGTATGATCAAATTCATCACATTTGTTGAGTAATTACTAAGTTGTCATTATTCACAATATCAGTCTTACAAAATATAAACTTACAAAACAAATTAATCAACGAACTGAGCGTATAAAAAACATATGAACGGTTTTGCCATAAAATGACTACACGTAGGTTGACATGCCGTAAAACCCAACAACCAAATAATGTCAGCAATCAAAGGGATCTAAATCAACAAAAAGCGTTCCATGTTAATCTAAAGAGCTTTGTGTAGTTCCTTGCCGGCAATTTCAGGTGAAACAAATCAATCGCACGGATATCGTAAAAATTGCGATTTGACCTAACATGTTTCAATATGACTCTGTTTGGTGAGCGATATCATTGCTAAGCAACAACAAATCGATACGGGTCACCGTGTCTTCTAACAATCGTGACCCTTTCTGATTGCTGGTTGCTTGGCAGCAGCATTGCCCAGCTAATCGCAGAACATCTTTAATTCAAGGGTAATCTTGTTAGGTTAGGGGAAACCTACAAACATCCCCTAATTTCACCTGCCTCCCCACGTGAGCGGGATTTGGCACAAACCCAGTTTATTATAAGATTTAGCTATCAATTACCGACACAACATCAGTAACAAATTATATTTAAAATTGCCTTAGTCTAAGAGGATTTCTCTTTCTCTGACTGAGATCAGAACATATTCGACACTCTGTTTCCAGCTAATGTCTGATCGCTCAGGGAAATACAATTTTACTTTTTTCAAATCTCTTGTTTAATATCAAATAGATTTATTAATTTTGCCGAAGACCTTATGGTTTATCGGCCTAATTTTTGATTTAATAGACTTTAGCAAATTTAGCTGATGACTACAGATCGGATCTTTAAGCCAATTTCATATCAGGCGAGTTGAACTACTCATAATATTCATGCCACTCCGAATACAATACTCAAGCACCAACCAAGCATTTAACCTAATACCATTTCCATGTGGGAATATTTAAAAAATATCAGTTTCCTTTATTTTATGCACTACAGAAGATGTGTCAAGCTAACCAAACTCACGTGTAAGTGTGTGTAAAGTATTCAATAGCAAATGCTTATAATAAATTGCCTATGCGGTCGGCGATGCTTGGGAAGCGTCGGTTCTTTTTAGCATATTCAAATGAAAGCATTTACAAACGAAACAACGAAACAACACCCAAACGATAATGTATGCAAAACACATTTATTCCTTGCAAACCCGACAGTGTTCGATTAACGATTGTGTTCATGAAAATGTGTACAATCAAGTATGAGAAATATGTGTGCATGCTTAGTGCAAGTTGAGGGAAATGTCTCACATAGTATAAAGTGTGTGCGTGCAGCGCATATGTGATGGTGAGATGTGTTTATCAGCGGTACCACAGCGGTACCACTGTGAATTTCCGGTGTATTGCTTTTTTTATATAGCGTATAGTAGCGCCTTCTACCAACTCGAAATGGTGAAATAATTGGGGTATGTAATGCCTCCGTGTGAGTGTATGTCTATGTGTATAAAAAGGCGAGGTAATGTTTCATTTACAATCGTTTTATTGCAGACATTAACATCTTACCTGACAACATTATAATGTGTATACATGATATATTTCATACGATACATGTTAAACTTAAACACATGTTACGGATGGTATAGCATGACGAAGATAAGCAAAATACTAATCTGGGAGTTCATTCGATACAAAAGTATTATTCTCTTATTATTGATAACCAAAGAGGTTCAAATCATAAGAATTAGGAATAACTTTCTGCAGATAATGAGAAGGTCCACTGACTTATTCCTTCGGTATGTCTATAGAACAATGATGATAAATACACAACTAAAAAAACTTCAAATTTGTGGACCATAGATCTGTAAATATATACATTTTAACAAATCAGAGTTAATATTTCAAGAACTTAGATAAAAATCATCAACAGTAAAAACAAGAGGTGACAGGAGACACATTTTATGTAACAAAATATAACACATCTTGATTAGATCTGCATATTCATAGATATATATGTACATATATACGTATAAATACATATATATGAATACGTATATATATATATATATGTGTATATATACGTATAAATGCATATATATACACGTATATATATATGTATGTATGTACACATATATATGTACATACGTATATATACATATATATACATACGTATAAATAAATATATATACATACGTATACATACATATATATATACATATACATAGGTATATATACATATATATCTACTTATAAATACATAGATAGATATATATACATACGCATATATATACATAGAAATATACAAATATATATATATATATATATATATATATATATATATATATATAGATATAGATATAAGTTTAAATCAATAGAAAGGTTGACTTTAACGGAGGGTAAATGACCACAGGCCGAGGTGCGTCGAGTATAAACACCCTAGAACGGACATTACCACTACCGAACACTGTAGATATATGTATAAGCTTAATAGATGATAGATAAGTCCAACAGAGCTATAATAAGATGATTTAATGAATTAGAACATTCCAATTGTTCAAAGAATTAGAACAACAAGTCTAGTATGGCGTACAGTCGTTTCCAAAACATTCTGGTAGACTTGTTGTTCTAATTCTTTGAACAAGTGCAATGTTCTAAACCATTAAATCATCTTATACATATATGTATATATATATATATATACATATATACATATATATATATACATATATATATATATATATATATATATATGCAGACGTATATATACATATGTTTATATACATTTATACATATGCATATGCATACGTGTATATACATACGTATATATGCCTATATATACATATATACACATACATACTGTTACACCGGCCGTTCTTACACAGGAGAAACTACACCGGTTGTCACTATAAATGGTGCGAGTTACCAGAGTCACCAGAGACACACAGAAGACTAAGCACAGTCTTGTAACTGTCTAGCCAAGAGCTAGTCACTTTCTTACTTTGTTAATACACTTGTTAAACCAACCCTCGACTTGACTTCCTTTATTTATTATTTACGGTGGAACAACTTCACAACACATACATATATAGATACATATATACATATATACTTATATACATATATAGATACATATATACATATATATACATATATATATATACATATATACATATATATACATATATATACTATATACATATATATATATAACGTATACACATATATATATATATATACATATATATATATATATACATATATATATACAAACGTATATGTATACATACATATTCATATATACATATATATATATATATAAATACATATATACATACGTATATATATATATATATACATATATACATACGTATATATACATATGTGTATAGATATATACATATATATACACATATTTATATATATACATATACATATATATATATACATACATACATATGTATCTAAATATACATATATATATACACATACAAATACATATATATATATACACATACAAATACATATATATACCCATACATATATGCACACATACGAATATATATATATTTATATATATATACTTCAAACACACCCACATATATATATATATACCAATTTCTCTCTCCTTCTCTCTCTCTCTCGCTCTCTCTCTCTCTCTCTCTCTCTCTCTCTCTCTCTCTCTATATATATATATATATATATATATATATATATATATATATATATATATATATATTATAGATACTTATCCAGGTATGATCGATTAATAGACACATATTCCTAGAATTGACCAATATGAAAACGCAATAAAATGCAAACATTTGTTACTCAAGTTTTTTAATCTATTCTTATCGTTTGTTGGGTATTTAGAAACACGTATTCGTATAATATTCTATTTTATTTATGGATAGAACATATCCGGTCAATTTATTATTTCATCTATAACTGATTAAGATGATATGTTCACCTAAAAAAGTTCAGTGCTCAATAAAATAAAAAAAATAATAACAGATTGATAAATTTCCAAGCAAAGATTGGGAAGAGAGGAATCAACAAGATTGTGAGCTACATGTACTTGGTTTTTATCGCTTTTTTAAACGATTTCACACACAATTGTTTACATATGTCTTTAGATCTATTGATTTAGCAATCTCTCCCTTTATATATATATATATATATATATATATATACATATATATATATATACATATATATATATATATCATTTTATTATTACATGTTATATCATGCTATATATATGTATATATATATATATATATATATATATATATATATATATATATATATCAAGAGTTCGAACGTAAAACGCGATAAATCCAATTCGTTTAAGTTGAGACCTTAAACAATGTAAACACGAATATATTAAATCTAGACTTCGAATGACAGCTTATTTTAATGGAAATCAAAAAAGAAATTATTTCGATATCATATTATGTAACACATAGTTTTGGGGTGTCGTCGAGTGTTGAAATGCAACACTTTTTGTAGGGATAGTTTCGTGATTTTGAAAATGGCGTTCATCGCGTTTTGCATTATATATATATATATATATATATAGTCATCAACGTGGCTAGACCTAGCAGGATTCAAAAGCCGGACCTCTATGAATGGTGCCTGGCGCTCTACCTATAAGCAACGAACAGCCGCTAGTAGTGGGAAACGTTTATCGCCTTATACATGTAAACAGTTATTTATTAATATTTGTGTTTAATACGCGACTTTAATAATTGAACGTATTCAATTATTTTCATGAAAACAATTTACGTTTATACTAGATGGGGACCATTGTTCCTTTCACAAGGTACATGTCCGCATAGTAGAACGTATATATCTATTAAATATAGTAAGCCAGAGAAACATGTTTCTTCTACTTTACGATTCATCAGTGTGGCTAAGCATAGCGAAATTCAAAACCAGAACCATTACCTAGTGTTCTCGTTCTACCACTTAGCCACGAAACCCGCTAGTAGTAGACGATGTATATATATATATATATATATATATATATATATATATATATGGCATAATATATTTTGCCATTTATTTATATTTTTATTTCATTTACGATACTAATAATTGAACATATTCAATCATTTTTACGGAAACGCATTTAACTAAATGTTTAGTGGGGATATATATATATATATATATATATATATATATATATATATATATATATAAATACACAGATCGATATATATATATATGTATTTGTATGTATATATATGTATATATATATTTATAGGTATATGTATACATATATATATATATGTATTTATATGTATATATATATATGTATATGTGTATATGTATTTATATGTATATGTATATGTATCTATATGTATATATATATATATTTATATGTATGTATAGATATATATATTTATATGTATGTATATATATATATTTATATGTATATATATATATATATATCTATATGTGTATATATATACATATATATAGCTGTGTGTTTGTGTATGTCGATTTGCGCGTGTAGTATACGTATGGTGCATGTACATGTGTATATTAACACATTTTTATTACATAACTTCCCGTATCAATAACATGAAAAGGGCATCACTTCAATTTGGCAACAATTATGACTACATCAACGCATATGAAACCCTAGAGTGACATGCATCACATTGGGATATGATATTAGAGTAAAAAGGAATGTACTAAAAGAGAGAAAAATATCGAAGCTTTACATACTTGGCAATTCAATGTATTGGATACAGCCCACGCTTGCCGGAAAGAAAAACAGAAAATCTATTGCGGCCTTATATAAGGAAATGGCTTCGATTGCCTTTGATTATCGTGACCCTCGTTTCACATGAAAACGGCTCCGTAGTTCAGGTGAGATGAGGTTCGTATCGTGGTAAAATACAACGGTGGAAAACATGTAAACCGAACCAGAAAATATTACATAAAAAAATGTTTGTATTGCCTTTCTCTCTCGGTATATATATATATATATATATATATATATATATATATATATATATATATATATATATATATATATATATATAATTAAAAATAATCCAGGTAAAACATCCACAGGGTAGTAATACAAAGAATTTCAACCGGGTTTTATAAAAAGTGCTCAATATCAAATAGAGCTTTTAATATATGAGTATTTGTATTTACACAGACATGTACAAAATCTGCGACAATTTATTAATGTTTTATATTTTATATTTTATATTTTATATTTTAACTTTTTGATTCTTAACAGTTCCAAACCACGTGACCTCCTAAATGTTGAAATTTTTTTTTTTTTTTGTTTCTCCATTTCATTCTTTCCAAATATGATCTAAGGTTAAGATCGGATTCTAACTCTGCCTGATGAGATCTCAGTTTATAATTACTGTTGATTGATAACATCGACATGCAAGTGTCGCAGATTTTGTACATGTCTGTGTAAATAAAAACAATTATATATATATATATATATATATATATATATATATATATATATATATATATATATATATATATATATATATATATATGGAGAATTTGATTGCAAAGTGCGATACATTCAGTTTTTAATTAATTGAGAAGTATAACAATAAGAGAACTCCGACTAAAATCTTATTTTAATTGAAAAATAAAAGGAAATTATGCAACTATACTATTATGTGAAACATCATTTTGCGGGTGGTGTTGTAGAGTGTTAGCATGGAACATTTTCTGTAGGTATAGCGTCGTACGCGGCGTGTATCGCATTCCGCATCGAACTTTATATATATAAATATATATATATATATATATTTTTAAAGCTTAGTTTATTAACGATTTTTTTCGATTTATTCTATACATATACATCATACCAAATGAATAAATTAATGATTGAGTAACCTTTAATTAGACATAATTTGCAATTAAATTATTAAGTAACACACCATTAGCAACGTTTGATTCAATCAGATTTACAATCTTCGCACTTTATGCTTTTTTTTTCATCTCCTTGCTCCTATTCTCTACCTGTTCTATCACTCTCCTATTTTGCGGTGGGTGTTGAACAGTGTTAGAATGGAACATTTTACGGATATATATATATATATATATATATATATATATATATATTTCAGAAATATCTACTCACTAACCTGAATTTGACTTCTGTTCTTAGCTTATAATAGCTCCACCCCCAACCCGCACCGGCTTTGTTGCTTACTAGCAATAAGCTGTAACCAAACAATCCCTTCCCCCTCTCTTTTCCCAGCATCAGCCATAATTCATTTAACTAACCCTATCACCCACTTTCTTTATGTTTTATCTTTTCCCTTCCCCCACTTCCTGAGTTGGCCTCGTTTTCAACCAGAAGCTCTCGCGTTTCTTAGATTTGATCGAAGTCACTACTAAAATTCCCGACTGCTTGCGTTTAATATAGACAGTTCAATTTCAATTTTGAAAAACTACTCTCATTCTCGGTCCACGGAAGTATTTAAAAAATGGCCCGAATTCTCAAGATTACGTCCGAATAAGTTCCTTCCACCTACGATTGAACTACACATCTTTCTATTAGATTTACTTCATTTTTGAACTTTGTCAATGCTGCATTTACGAAAACCCTTCATTTCCATATTTAAATCTCCTTTCATTGGACAACTTATGAACGGTCATTTACCAACTGATCAGACCCCTATATCTTTTTACACGCACGCTCTCACTCTCCATTACTTAATATTTTATCAACTTTTGTAATTTTTGGCTTTTCCACTGCCAACTTATCTACCTATGTAATTCCTCTGATGATAAGATTGTAATCTTTGAAAAGCCTTGGCTTAAGGAAAGAAACAAACATTTTTACCGAGTACACCGTACATTGACCAATCAATGTTGAAATAAATGTGTCATTCGTACATGTTTATCCCCCTTCTTTCATCTATATTCATAATTGCTCTATCTTGTATATTGATCTTAAACCATTTCACTATAGGTTCTATCTACTAAAAGTATACTTTTAGTGTAATATTTCATATCTATATATATATATCTATACATATATATATACATATATATATATATATATATATATGTGTATAATATATATATATATATATATATATATATATATATATATATATATATATATATACAGAGAGAGAGACAGAGAGAAAAAGAGAGAAAGATAGATATATGAATATAAATGATGTGCACCGCACAAAAAACTACCATTTATTTTTCACAGAAAAGTGTACATGCCATTCCATATATTATGTAGTACATATAATTAGGCAATACATCGAAGTGAAAAATGTTAGTATGTCATGAAAGTACAAAAAGGAATGATTATGTTTTTCTTTATCGCTCGTGCTGTCTCTCACTCTTCCCCTGGCGACATTTCCTTGGTTTCTCTTCTTTTTACATTCGCTTTTAATCTCGTCTCGTCTTCCCGGTCGTCGTCGTTCCTCTGCTCTTATTCTCTTCTGTATTCAATGTTCCACTTAAAAACCGAAATGGCCGAATATTACTTAAAATACAAACTAAATACAAATAACATACACATTAAAATACGCAAAAAAGAAAGATAACAAATCAAATGAAAGAAAATGACTGAATATTTGAAGAAACAAGGTTAGAAACTTTAACAATAGCACAATCAATAAGTGCAAACGCACTTCCTGTATTTAATACTGACTTCTAGCCGCCATTGTGCATTGTAATCTCTATACACTTCTCCAGAATCGGTGACACCGAAAAGATGAGAACAGCGTTTGTCTAATAAGTGAAGAATTGAGAATTCTAGCCCACATCTCACAGACAGTAAAAGAAAAAATCATTCATTAAACAAAAAGATATAGTGTGAAAGAACAATTTGAGCACATTTTTCGGAATTCTTTGGATGAGGATGGATAAGTTGTATTATTTTCATTATTCGGACCATTGTTCTGATCTGTGATGTTATTTTCACAAGGTTTCGGCCGATTTAACCTTCGGTCTGTTTCAGAAATTAGCGAATCTTTGTGTCAAATTCGAAAATCTTCACGGAATGTCAAACAGAACAAGGAATTGTATCGCAACGGATAACAGTTCTAATTTATATTTTTCTATATGTCTAAGGTGCAATCCTCATTACGGACGAAACAAAGAATACCGTTATGAATTATTTAAGACTTCTACCCGACCATTGTTGACGGAATGAGGGCAAGCTAACTTTGTTGATGAACAAGAATGGTTCCGTTCAAAATCCCGAACAGATTCGCGAGTTTTACAGAAAGATTATCAAGTTAGAAATGACGTAGCTGAAGAAATCGGTGGTACCATTACATTGTCAGAATACCATCACGGATGAGAAAAGTAGTCCGAACAATGCAAATTGTACACTTGGAACAACGTTTATCGAAATATTAATGTATATGATGTATATTGATTCCGTTAACTCTATCATCGACGCCTGTATTCGACTAAAAAGTATAATCGGTATCACGCGTCTGATCTATTTTTATGTACAAACGAATCACCACTTATAAAGGCCCAAAAGCCACTCGAGGATAAAGGTCAATGAGTGTGTCATCTGCATACTAAGACAACAACCCTGATGATTGGTCAAAATGTGATCATTTCAGAGGACGGCAAAACAAGAATTTATTAATATTGGACTTGAAAACGACCAGGTTATAGTCAGCTAAGAAGCAACTCCATGGTATTGTGTTCAACAGATGAGCAGTTCTTGGAATGTAACTTTTCTCATGAAAGTTTCGTTTGGTTCCATGAAACTTATTTACAGTGGTCTTAGCTAGACGAGTTTTAATCTATATTTGTGTCTGATCTTTATAGTGGTGGTGAGAAAAAGGCCGATTCTAATTAGTGATTTTCTTTTACACACGTACAAGACTGTTGTGCCTTTAGTTGCGTGACCCTTTTTCATGTCCCGGTGAGGCAGATATACTACAAAAGCCTATTGACTAACTAGCTGAAGTGCTCGTATATTTTAACTGATAGAGAAAGAGAGAGAGAGAGAGAACTAGAGAAAAAAAGGAAAGTTATTTGCTGTTGTTGTAGCCAGCCAAGTTATTGGATAAATGTTTTAAAGTGGGGACAAGGCTTGAAACTCAGTCAACCACCCACCATCAACAAAATGATACAGTAGAGTAGGGCCAGCAACATCTCTTTTGTGTGAAATAAGATGTAGGTGCGGGATATCGGCTTTCGGAACTATTTTTCAAGTTCGTTGCCAAAATTAGATGTTAAAAAAATATATTAAATATTGTCATCAATTTTTAATTAAGGAAATTATTCAGGTGCATGATAAGAGTGAATATTGATCAGAAAATGACGAAATGCTAAAGCAAACATATAATAAGTGTCTAGTATGAGATTAGACCCCACGATGACATAACATATTTTAACTTAAGGCAAACAATTTATATATAGGACCACCGAAATAAGTATTTGTCTTTTAAACTATTCCAATGAGTTCGGCATTAGGATACAAATGTAAATACCCGTTTTAACCTATCTGCATAGCTCTAAAATAGATAGTGTTTAAATAAATAAACATACAGAAATATTTATATAAAAATATCAATGAACATTGATCAAATATTTTATCTGTTTTAATAAAAAGGATTTTTTTTCAAAATAAACACTACATAAAATATGTACAACGATTTAACGTGAAAACTATGAATCATTATTATAGGTATGTTGTAAGATCCGCTTATTATTAAAAGCACACAATAGACTGGAAAGGAAAGGCTAAAATGTTGGAACGTTTGTTTGATCAATAAGGACATCGGATTGAACGTACTGATTCTACATTTTCGGTTACTTTGGCTCATAGATCAACCGTTGCATTTGGGCACGGCAGCACACACAAACAACTGTGTTTTATATATGTAGCGTGTCGGGCGAGTTCATTATAAAAATGATATTTGAAATTTTCAATAAGTACAAGTGGTGTGAGTCTAATAGCTAAAGTTAAAATCAAGGGAGGAGCGAGAGCGCTCGTCCCTTAATAGACTTCAAGAATGGCCTGTGCTGGAAATCTCATTTCTTTGATCAATCATAACTAAAACATCAATAAACCATATTGGTTAAAACTTTGCACAACATTTTATTTGATAGGTTCTATAAATGTGTAGAATTTCAGCATCATTAGTCAAGGCAACTCAGAGATCCAGAAAGTTCAATCATGAAATCATGTTATCTGTGTGTACGTACGTACGTACGTATGTGCCACCCTGTATCTCATCAACTATTCAGCTAATTTTGGGCAGAGATAGAGGTTCTAGGGTCTAGTTGATGGCATTTTTATTTTAGTTCACCATATACCTTAGTTTACCAGAAAATTCAAAAAAACCTTATGAAAATTCCAATAAACCCTAAAAAGGACCAATTTATTTAGGCATAGCCTTTACAAAAGTAGTGACATTCCATGGTAAATGCCAGTATACTGAAATCATATGCCCTTAATAGGGTTAAGATGAACATTCATATACACTAAATGTACAAAAGCAAGGAAATTCCCAATTTTTTTACACTTTTATTGTCATAACAACCAAACCATTTCATTATCACATCACTACAGTATAAATCTCTATGCATGAGTGGATGAAGTGTGTGAGGTGCGCTGAAGAAAAATTTCTACCAGTAAAATACATAGCCCTGTTGTGCTCGCATACCCTTAATGACAATAAAAGTGTAAAAAGTTGGGGATTTCCTTACTTTTGTACATTTAGTTTATATGAATTGTCATCTCAACTCTATGAAGCGCATATAATTTCAGTATACTGGCATTTATCATGGAATTTAATTAAACTCCTAACTACTCTCCTCACACCACTTTAAACTAATTCAAAATATCTTAATAAATTTAGATAATTCATTTTTAATACTTGTAAAAATCTCATGTAAATTTGATTTAAAAAATATTTTTTGAATTAGTGCGCGTTTTTTTCCACTTTTTATTTAAACTTAAATCCCTTTAATATAATCTGAAGTAATTGTCATTTTCGGATATTTCTTAATTTTTATTTTGGAAATACAGAATACAGACAAGAATCCAATTTCTATCCAGAAGGTGTATCACTATCTTAGGTTTCCCGGAACACGGTAAGACCAAGCGACCAAAATAAAGACATAATATAACATAGTTGACTGGTCAATTGGTGAGAGGAAAATTAATGGTCTTCACTTCTTTACTAACTAAACGTTTTAGAGGTGGATCAGAATTTTGTATTGAACCCTCGGATTTCTATGTATCTCATATAAAAATCAAGTGTTAGCAACAGAAAGGCGTGCCTTGATTCATGAGAACTTACTGAAGTAAAATGAAAACAAAATTGAATATCCAGTGGTGCAGCAAGTAATAGGGGCATATACCAACCCACTACTCTTGGAAACAAGTCAACAACCATCCGCTATGACTATGCAAACCCTACAGCTACATACTAAGATAACAGAGCTGGTAAACCTGAGAGAGATGTGGGACAAGAAGGATAGAGTAGAAACCCAAGTTTAAGTCAATGTCCCGAATAATGCCTGCTTACACAGAGTTGGGAGGCGGAATATAATCAAATACCAAGGTCTTATGTACAACATGGAAATACATTGGAATCTTAGGAAGTTGTCCATCATTTATATCAGGAGATTCCGCATTCATATTTTCCAAAAAACTATTTGCAAGAAGGACCCAAACAATTGCGCTTGAATGGACGGTCAGAATCCTTAAAAAATATGATTTCTCGGTTAGAGTCTTTAAAATAGAGAGTGGATTCTTAAAATTACGTAAAATGTCACATCACCAGCAAAAAGAAGAACATTGAAAATAATAAAAGAAACTGGAGTCTTAAGAAAATCCTTACAATTCTGGTAATCATAGGAGCTACCAGGCTCATAAGATAATTTTAAATATACCTGGATAATATACCTGGTAAAGTAAGTGTCAGTGAGATTTAAAAATTATGTAAGAAAATTTCACAATTATGATAATGATAGGAGCTGCCGGGCTCACGAAAAATAAAATTTAAAAATACCTGGCTAATATACCTCATAAACTAAGTACCAGAGGGATTTAAAATTGCGCTTAAATGAACGGTTAGAATCCTAAAATGGTTTGTCCGTTGGAGTTTATGAAACAGCGAGTGAATGTCTAGCATCCAATGCTTAGCAACAATGTAAAAATGATAAGAAAATTGAAAAAAGATAAGAAAATTGAAAAAAAAGCATTTACATATGATGATCTAACGTTTATGACCCCTGATTTTGCAAGA
Organism: Sepiola atlantica; assembly: GCA_963556195.1. Taxonomy (NCBI): domain Eukaryota; kingdom Metazoa; phylum Mollusca; class Cephalopoda; order Sepiida; family Sepiolidae; genus Sepiola; species Sepiola atlantica. The sequence continues at coordinate 70,109,943 of OY744541.1, forward strand.
TTACGTTCCTTCTATTCTATGTTCCTTTAAGTATTGTTTTCCTTCTATAGCATCTTTTATTTATTTATATTTTAAATAGCGATATTGAAATTTAAAAATATGAACATTATAAGCAAATATAAAGAGATTTATTAATAACTCTTTTATCACATCATCTTTATGAATTGATAATCATCTGCTTTATTCCTTGAATTGTATTGAGCAACTAAACCAACACCCTGTTACGTTTTTGTGGGGGGTGTAAATGCACCGCTGATTCATTCATTGTAGAGAATTAGGGAAGGAAATAAAACGAAAACTTTAAATCAAGTGAATGAAAAATATAAAGTACGCGTGAAGCTTTCTGAGTTATTCTTAAAACGTACGAACAAACATTCCATATTATGCGGTAACAAATGACAAGTTCACCGTATAGCAACGACTACTGCTACTTTCTTTGTAATAGTTAACGAGAGTTTACACGCATTTCCGCCATAAATAACTATATAATGTTATGTCAATGTAAACCCATCATACGTAAGCACTTAATTTTATTTCAATATAAAACCATGAGGGTAATAATCGACGGAAAAATGCGCGGCGTGGCCTAAAATCTATTTCGAAATTCTGATAAGAGAAATGTCACGCTCCCGGTTTTTCGGAACTAATTTACTACCGAATTGTGTATATATGAAATAATGTAAATAAAATTAAGTTTATTTTAAAATGGTTATTAAAGAAAACATACAATTACCGGTTTCTAATGGCACATGACACAATAGAAATGCTTCAGAAAATATATTGTAACTTATTACGCACACTGAATATATATATATATATATATATATATATATATATATATATATATATATATATATATAAGTCAGGTTCATATCATATTCCAATAACCATGTTTTTATTTTATAATTTTCATTTTTATTTTTTCACATTTCCAAAAACATAATATTTCAGTGAGATATATATTTTTACGGTCCGTTTTATTTGTCTTGTGCCAAACAACATTTTTATGTCAATATTGTCTCTGCAACATTACAAAATCATCAGAAAAATTCACAAATAGTAAAAAGTTATTGCATTAAAGTGTCTTGAAAAAACCTACACTATACAGTGGTTCATCTTTGCGTGAAACCAAACAAAAACATAAAAAGAGCAAACTCACACGTGGAGGAACCCACTAATACGCTATTTTGCTTATATTTGCTCGGTTGTCACTAATTGACAATCATCGAGCTGAATCTTTTAAGGAGACTGCAAAGTAAAAGGGCACCGATAGTATATGCTAATACATATATTGTCATTAATAAGTATATATATATATATATATATATATATATATATATATATATATATATATATATATATATTTGTATGTGTGTGCGGACACACATTGATCCACGTTCACCTAACTTTATATATTACAAATTTCATTTTCCTTTATCGAATTGATGAATTTAATTTTTCTTGCAGAACATACATTCATGTTTAGCATCAATATCCTAATATTATCTTTGATCTGTTTATATGGAACAGCAAATAATGCATAACTCACGCTTAATAAAGGAAGTCAAAATTGTTTCTCTGAAACTTTGGCCTCATCTGTACCAGTAGGTATATCGTGTTTATACAACATCCTGAGTTTAATTCTTTTAATTTGTTAACTCATGAGCATTTGTCTCGTCTGTTGATCACAACACAGCTGCTTCAAAGTCACTTCTACATCGCTTTCGATTCGATTATTTAGATATGTTTAGATTCTTTTCACTTTTCGAACTATTTCACTTTTTGACTATTAACACAAGTTTGACCTTCTTAACGTGCATCTTATTGAACTCGTGAATCTTTCTCTTTTACTCGAGAATCTGCACAGCATTTCGAATTCATGGCTTTACAGATATACGAAATAAGTAATAATACGTTCTACATTAGAGTTTTTTGGAACTGTAAGGTGCAATCCTCAGTGCGTGCGATATTAAGTAAACAATGACGAATTACTTAAACCTTTTACCTGGTCATGGGTGTCAAAATGAGAGCCACACTATCCACGTGGATTAAATACAGCGTTGCGTTCGAAATTCCGTACATATTCTCTTGTTTTATAGAAATATTGACGTGTTTGACAAGATGTATCTGAAGAAAATCAGAGATTACATCGGCCGAAGCGTTGTGAGAATAACGTCCAATATGAGAAAGGAGTCCGAATAATCCAAATAATGGAAAGTAAAAGTCCTTATCTCAAAAGTTTCGAAGCATATTATAAAAAGATTGAAAGGGTTGAACTGTTCTCTAAGTAGCTGAAATTAATGCTGGTGGATTCACGTTTGTAAAAACTTATTTTTGAATACCATTTTAAAAAATATATTTCTTATACTTAACTCTATTGCATTTTTATTTAAATAGACAAGCGATCGTTAACACATTGTAATTTGTAAGACACGTAGAGAGGAAAAAGACGCATTCACATATACAAGAGATGTGGTTACACCATTTTATTAATATAGAGATCAAGATTAACGCAGGTTCAATGAGATAGCGTATCAGCATACGTCATCACAAAAATGGCCGCACACGTGCTTTTCAATTTGAACGCTTCAGCACTGACACGACCTGCTTTCGTTCGTACCAATAGTTTTTCTTTTTTTGGTGGGGGTAAATTAGGCGAAAATGTAATAGGAAGAGCTAATAAAGTAGCGACAAGTAGGAATAAACAAGTAGTGATTAAAGAGATAGCACGCAGTTGCTTTGATAAAATCAAAAAACGAAGAGAGGTTTAATGCAAGAGAGAGAGAGAGAGAGTGAGAGAAAGAGAGAGAGAGAGACAGAGAGAGAGAGATGAGGGGGTAGAATAAAATATAGAGAGAATAAACGTGCTCAGAATGACTTGAAAACCACGAGAAAACAGAAGAGAGATAAGATCGCACAGGTTGATTAACACTTTCGGCGTAATAGTCGCCATCTTGGAACGAATTAACGTTTTTTCTTTCCTCAAACATGCATTTCATAGATCTACCATCATGTAGCACTAGCATAGCGTCACGTTGCCGAGAATCACAATATGAAAACGTAATGGTTGAATATTTTGAAAGGAAAATAATTGGAAAATGTAAATGCTACATCACCTTGAATTGAAACTTATTTTTTTACACTTTTTGTTAGTTTCCACCGTATCAGATTTTTTTTTGTATTATTTTTCTTATTCGGACCACTGTTATCATCTTAGATGTTATCCTTATAATGTTTAGGTCGATGTAACTTCCTACATTTTTCAGATGCGTTTTTCTTAGAAAAAAGTCGGAAGTTACATCGACCTATATTTTGTTAGATTAAGATTCAAGAATGGAACAGTTGTCCGAATAATTAAAATAATATACATTATCAATCCTCATCTCAAAATTTTGGAAACATTTGACTTGTTGTTGGGATAATATGGGGATTATAGTGTGTTGTCTACAACCAAAATATGGTGTCTACATTTTACCCAAGTCTTTTCGCTTCACGTTTCGCAAGGTAGAGTATATAATGTCTCCTTTTATTGACTCCTACACACACATTTCTCTCTTGTACTAAAATATTTGAAATACCATCTCTGTTTACTTTTACAAAGTTTATATTTTGAAAGAAAATATTTAGAATGTAAATCATGTATTTTGTGTGATACTGTGTTTTTAATATATATTTTCTTTATCTCTCTCTCTTTCTCTCTCTCTCTCTCTCTCTCTCTCTCTCTCTCTCTCTCTCTCTCTCTATATATATATATATATATATATATATATATATATATATATATATATATATATATGGGAGGACAATTCCAAACAGAACAGAATCTTCTGCTTGATGATACCGTTTTTATTTTTCTCATAACGAAGTATGAAATTAAAGAAAAAATAATATTTCGATATTTCGCCAACACATTTTCAAGTGAAAAAAACAAATGGACTGAAGAATAACTGAAGAAAAGAAAAGAATTACAAAAAAACAGCCGAGAACGTACATAATAGACGTTAAAAGAACAAACAGCTGTAGTTTCAGAAGAAAAGTTTACAATTTAAAGTTTTGGACGCCAGGATTAGAGCACCGGGTAAATTGTATAACGTTAAGCATTGTAAAATATTGTTACTGGATTCATAGATAAATATTTATTGTAAGTTGCTGGTTTTGAGGAAGGTTGTTTTGGGGAATTGTAAATGTTTTAATTTCGTTTCATGATGTATTATTTCCGTGTTATTAACCATCATTTTTCTTAAAGAAGACTGGAAGTCAGTTATGTTATTCTAAATGCCTACAAATTAAGTTAGAAGTTGGGTGGTGGATAGTGAGTCGATAGGAAAGGGTAGTGGTAGTGTAACCTATGTAGCTATTAGTTTTATTATCATTATATGAGTCGATATTCTCTAAAAGGGCATTTAATGTTATCTATAAATTATGTCCAATGTTGGATGACTTGAAGGTTTTTACTACAAGATTGTTGCTGTACAATTTCTTACAGTAGATAATAAGTTTTATATTATTATTACTATTGTTGTCAATTCAAGATATGTATCGGTGTATACTAGTTTTATAGCTTATTCATCTAATTTAGTAGTATGTTAAAAGTTTCTAATTTAATTTGTTGATCAAGTATATAATTCGGTGTTTATTATTAATAAGAATATTTGATAATTGTAATTTTAATTAATTGTAGTTTTGGTAGATGGGATAGTTGCACCACCTTAAGTAAGTTTTTAACAATGGATATTTGTAGCAACGTGGGCAACTGTCCTAGTAATTAAAGATTTTAGACTATATACAAAAGCTAGAAAACAAAATATTTTATAATAATATAAAATCCTTTATGATATTCTTTTTTAGCTGACAATAATGACCAGATACACAGACTACAAGGCAAAAAATCATTTCTTTATTCACCGAAAATTAAATGTAAATAATAAAATCCTATTCCTCAATGTTTTCATTGTTAACTCAAATGTTATGTTTAACACACTTACTTATAAACAAGCTTAAATTCTAGTCTCTTAAATTACAAGAACGATTGCCCCCATCGCTACAATATAGCCATTGCTAAAAACAACTAAACAGTGCAAAACTTATATCCTCCACGAATAAAAAACAATTTATTTAATTAAAAAACATAAAACAACTCCTTATTAATAAACAGTCCCCTAATGTCAGTGTTCATGAACAAATTAAATTTATGATTCGACACTTCAGAATGTTACTACTAATAATTATATCCACCATTGTAACTCAATCTATATTAACCTATACTATTACAATCAAATGCAACTTGATGTTGGATTAGATAAAAATGTCATAAACATATTGTATACCGATACATATCTCCAATTGAGAATAAGAATAAAATAAACCTTATTATTTACTACAAGGCATTTTAGACTTACACCTTTGCAGTAAAGGCAACTACTCTTAAACATATAAAACATTTTTTTAAAGTAATGTTATTAATAAGTTCAAATGCTTTTTGGAAAGATTATTATTATTTAAATATTATTATTATTATTATTATTATTATTATTATTATTATTATTATTATTATTATTATTATTATCATTATCATTATCATTATTATTATTATTATTACTATTTTTATTATTATTATTAATAATAATAATAATAATAATAATAATAATAATAATAATAATAATAATAATAATAATAATAATAACAAGGGGGACTCGTGTAAATTACACGAAATTATGTTTTCAATACTAATTTTCTTGTTCCTAATCTATACATGTTTGAATTAAATATATATTTGACTTGTATATTTATTCAAGAAAATGAACAACACATGAACCACTTTACAAAACTTCTTTATATACAATAGTTCTAGTTAAGGTAATATTTCGACGACAAAACCCTACTTTGTAAATGCTTTAGATTAAATTAAATATGGCTTCAATTCATGAGTAGCATACAAAGATGCTTTTCCAAATCCAGGTGCGGCACGCATGCGCAGAGCTTTTGATGTAAGCGTAACACACTAACACACACGCTATCCTATATATAGATAATAACAACAACAATAACAACAATAAAATAAAATAACATTTTTATAAAAAGCTAATAGCTATATCATTTTACTACCACTACCCTTTCCGACAATTCGCCATGCATCTTGCTAACTCTAGCTCAATTTACCTGCGGTTAAAAACATACATAACTGACCTGCAACATAATACATTCTGGAACCAATTTAAAAAAAAAAACTACTCGAAGCAAATTTATTAAACCCCAGCAACCTACTATAAATATCATTACCAGTGAAACCAGTAACACCATTCTTAATATGTTTAAGTAATACAATCATGTTTTGACGCTAATTCTAGAAGAAAGCGTTGCAAACAAAAGGCAAAAATAAAGGAGATCGATAGAAAAAACGCGATACATTTTAACTAGCGGGGAATAGCTTAATGGTAGAGCGTTAGGCTTCAAACGCTGGGGTACTGCTTTCGAATGTCGCTAGGGTAAGCTAAGCAACAAAACCCATGTCCGTGAGTAATTACATTTTAGATGTGTGGATGTCGCTCCCCATGAATGTAAAAATACTCTTTCGTATAAATATTTGTAGTAGTTCACAAGTACCGCAAAGAAAATAAACAAATAAATGACACACACAAATGTATAAACATATGTGTGTACCATTTATTTGTTTATTATACATATACACAGAGAGAGAGAGAGAGGGGGGAGAGAGATGTAATTGAATAGCGGATCTGAATCTCGGACTAAACATTCTTGGAGCAGAAAGAAATATAAGATTAAGTGCGGAAACCATTATCTCAAAACAATACTGTGTGTCGGCTACATCTCAGTGAATTATTCGACCCATGTTGGCATTAGCTATGATATTCTACAAACTTGTTCTCACTAATATACACGTAACTTACATAAGTCCAATTCAGATTCATTTAGAAACATTGAGGCAAGTTGAGCTGATCACTCGGACCTTCTCCGCCTTGCGCAAATCACTGCGCAAACATGCCTACTCATTTTAAAAAGACGCAGACGTTTCTTTAGACGATTTTTATCTCAAGCACGTCATACGTTGCGAGCAATCGATTTTCGCGCGGAAAATATAAGCAGGTGGAACTGTCTGTGAAAGAATAATGAAACAATTAGTCTAATTAGTGTTTAATTAGTCGAGTTGGAAACTAGGAGCAGCGGTCTTGAACCGTCGTCAATATTTACGGCATCGAACACTCCTTCTTCTATTTCGCTAGTTGCTTCCGATGACGCTTACACTCACAGCTTTTACACAATCAGTTTCAAGCAGACCTTCAACAATCGATAGAGGGACGGCTTTTCGAGAACTCTCGGCATGTTTACTTCCGAAACTAGTTTAGAATAGAAATAAATAAACTTCGACGTGTATAACATGTTTAAAGACTTAATGATGTAGCATACATCATAGTATACAAGATACAAGCTATTAAGCACCATTCTTTGAATTTCACACAGCTACAGCGTAAGATGCAGTAATATGGGCTATATTAAGTTTAATTTAGTCTCATGTAAATGGGTAAAAATTAGTGAAAAAACAATCGTGAAAATTCAGAAATTTAGAAACTAGTATAAGCCAATAATTAATAAATATTTCCTAATTTTAAGTTTCTCTTATATTTACTTATATTCACCCTAATGAAGACTACTGTTAATGATGTATAGGGGCAGCCAAAGTGGGGAGTTGTGCAGTAAGACTTTTGTTAACATTTAAATATATGCATGTTGTACAGTCGGGAAAACAGGGAGCATGAAAATAATTCCAATAGCACTTGGAAAAAATAGCTATTTATTATAAAACTTCCCCGCATCTGCTGACCTCTACACTGAATGCGTGTGATTTTTCTGGATGGAGTATTTTTAACAATTGCAGGAGGCATAATATGCGGACAATCTGCCATTTTAAACTTCGAATATATAAAATTGATATTAAAAGTTATCCAGAGTCATACGCCACAAATAAAGAAAGATTCTTTGAATGCCTCTTTCTTTTGAAGACCCGTTATTTAGAAACATTTTCTAGAATCAGAATTATGTGATGTATTTTGATCAACATCAGTATAAGGATCCAAAACATGAGTTCTAGGAGTATTATATATTGATATTTATCTCCGGAAGAGGACATAACACTGGTTGGCACATTTCTGTTCGTAGAATTTATTTTAGCCAATTAGAACAGTTATTCTTCTACTAAAACACGCATACACACATATCTATCAGGAGCTTGAATTACCAACTAGACACCATTCTCGAGTGTCTTCGGTCTCTCTGTACAAGGGTTTGTCAGGATAACCTGACATGAGGATAGCTCCCCTACAAGTAAACTCTGACCAAATATTCAAAATTAAATAGTATTTACCAAATAAGATCCCATCAACATGGCTATACATTGGCTTATACGAAGAATGGTGTATTTTTTCCAAGTAATGTTACATAAAGTAAAAACAGTTAGCTGGATACTAGACCACTCTAGATGGACTCATGTCCTGGACTCAGGTTGGATTATCTGACCACAAGAAAGATATGATATAACATAGATAACGGGTCAATTGGAGGGGAAAATTAATTTTCTTAAATTCTTTACTAACTCAACGTTTGACAGGTAAAAGTGAACATTAATGGAATATTCGAATATCTATCTAACTCATATAGAGCTCAAGTGTTAGTCTCAGGAAAGGGGCCCCTTGATTTATGAGAATTTCGACTGAAGCAAAATGTAACAAAAATGAAAAATATATATATATATATATATATATATATATATATATACATATATATATATGTATATATATATATATAATGTTTGCATTCATGAATTTAGATGTCTTATGAGAAAATTATGAATGAGAACTATTCGTCGGTGATTGAATTGGTCCGTCAAACTGACCACTCGTACGAAACATTTGCCGGGTTTCGGAAAGTGGATTAACGACGAAGATCTCACTCTACATCGGTCAGTTGTTTGGCCGGTGCCCAAAATCAGAATTCTGCTGCGAGCACATTTCTCAGGCTTCACGCTTTGCTGATCCTGGTTCTGTCTGACGGGTCAGTAGTGATGGGAAGAGAAGCAGAACAAAAAAGGAGAATGGAAGCGGCCTGAGAGCGGGGAAAGGGAAAATGATTTGTGCGAAACGTGATTTCGACGATTTTCTTTAAGAATATTGGCACTTTTATTTCTTCATCTTCATCGGGAAAACACACTTCATTCTTATCAGAATATATGGATTTTCTTCATTTTTTTCGTGAATTTACTCCCGTATAAATGAATACTAGACACATACATTTTACGCGTATATATATATATATATATATATATATATATATATATATATATATATATATATATATATATATATATATATATATACAGGGTGATTCATAAGTCACTTAGCTATTTGTTTTTGAAATTCTGAAGTTAAATAAATACGGTAATACAAAACAGAAACTGTATTCAACAATTTAATTTATAGCAGTTTTGAATTACAGCAGATTTTCAAAATTTCCATCTTCGCTCCGTATGCATAGCTCCATTCTTTTTTGCAGGGAATGTACGACTCTTTGTAGCATATTTGATTGATTATGAAAATAATATATATATAAACAAATATATAAAATAACAAATTTAAAATAACAAATAGTAGTAATTAGAGAGTAAGATAACAATTATCAAAATTTCATAGTATGTTTGTGCTTCATATGGTAATCATGTTAAATAGCTAAGTAGAGTGACTTATGAATCAACCTGTATATATATATATATATATATATATATATATATAAGCACTGATTTTTTTCTCTCTCTCTTTTTTCTTCTTTAATAGTTTTCGACAACGATATGTCGATTTACCCTTTCTCACGTTTGCTCTCGCTTTCTCTTCTTCTTCGTTTCGTCTTCTTCAACTGACGTTCTAAAGATACTGGTTGATTGGTATCTCTTTCTTCTTCTTCCTCTTCTTCATCTTTTTCTTTCTCTTATCATAACATTCCTCGCATTCCTTTTTCTCCTTGTTTTGTGGTTCTCTGCACGTAACATTTTCTTCCAATCGCATTCTCTGTATAAATTTGAAAACTTTTCCGTTTTGAAATAAAGTTTATTAACTGATCGAAAATGGTCGTATCTACGGCCGAAATATATCGGTGGAACTTTACAACATGAGTTTTTGAGTTTATTTTTGTTAGTTGTTGAATTGCTTATTCTTTATTCCATTTTTATTTTTATATATTGTCCGAAACATTGTTTCTTTTTTTTCCCATATATATATATATATATATATATATATATATATATATATATATATATATATATATATATATATATATATATTCTATCTCTTAGACAGGTAAAATTAAAATTAATAACATAACAGTTTTTCATCATTCATGTCCACATATGAACATTAAAAACATAATATATGTGCATATATGTATATAAATATTTTTTTTAGAAGAAAACCCGTTCCTAGACAGGTAAAATTAAAATTAATAACAGATCAGGTTTTCAGTTTTCATTATTCATGTTCACATATGAACATTAAAATCGTAATATATTGATATGAAACTTTATCTTTAAAACTTTTATTCCATTTTAGATAACACTAATTACATGATTTTGACTGAAAAAAGTCTGAAATATCGGTTTTTAGTTTAAAGTTTCTAAAAAATAATTTCAACGAAGTTGGCTTCATATGTGTCGAATTACTATGGGCAATTCTATGCTTATGTGTCTGATTACTATGTATAACATTTTATGCAACTCTGATTGATTTGAATTTACAAATAGGCGGTTGACTCATATTATGTCCTCCCCCCAAAAAAAAGAAACGTCATATTTCTTTAACTAAATTGAAGTTTCGAGAATATTTATCAATTGATGTCTAATACATATTGATAAAGTTTCACCCTCATTTAACTCCCTCTACTTCAAACTAAATGTAATTCAATATAGTCAGAATTTCGACTCGAGAAGCTGTGTTTCAAAATTAATAATGATCGGTTTATAAGTTTAAGAGTAAATCGTGTTCAAACAGATAAACAAATATATAAACATGCCATATTCTATAAAGATAGAAGTATACATATATATATATATATATATATATATATATATATATATATATATATATATATATACAGGGTGGGCCAAAATGAGGGTCCTATCTTTAAATTTGAATAACTTGAATTTGAATAACTTCCACAAAATAAAAGTTAAACTCACCAAACTTTATGTGTGTGTAGACTGACCCTTCCGAGATTTTTTGAAATATACAAAAAAAAATTTAGCGGAAAAACACTTCTTAAAACTTACAAAAACTAAAGTATTGTTTTTTACACTGTTTTGAGTTTTTTAAGCAAAAATAATGTTTTCTAAATGAGGGTACGTTCCTTAGGGCTAATACGGCTCATGCTTGCTTCGGAACGGGTCCTTTACTTATTCTAAAAAAAATAAAAAATAAAAATCAATAAATAAAAAAGTTATTAATTTTTAAAAATAGGATCCTTATTTTTGCCCACCCTGTATATATATAATACTACACTGCGTATGCTATATAAGTACAATTTATACACACAAGAGAATTATCTTCTCACTTTACTAAATACTATAATATATACATATAATAAATGAAAACCCGTTAGGAGATTACCTAACAAGAGACATTCATTAAAATGCTATAACTTTATATGCATGATAATCGTGTTTGACTTCGAGCCCAACACTTCAATAAATGAAACACAATTTGTTTAAACCGCAAATAAACGGTTTCAATTTTAATAATATACAAATTACTTAGAAATATCAATTTACTTAAACAATATAGGGAGTACTACACATTCTAAACTCTCAATAGATAAGGGAATATTTACATGTATACATTTATAGTCTACGTATGCACATGCCTATGGGATTTGAATACATTAATTCATGAAATATTACAATGAGAATGTTTTAACAATTTTAAATTTCTTTATTATACACGGTGCACGTAAATTATTAAAAATACACGTATCTAAATTATTTATCACCCCTACTTAATAATCAAAACAGGTTACTGTTATTTTCATCAAGCATACAACTTACACTCTTGATATTATTTATATATAGTGTAGATAAACGATTGAGAAAGCATCTTTTGATTGCCTAATTAGCATAACTATGTTAAACCGTTCATAGTTAATTAACATTTGTTATTATTAATTTGGAATTGCATTTGCTTATGTTTGTTATCTGTATGCAATAGGTTCGTCTATAGTAATTCTTATTACTTGAAATTATGTATTAAATAAAAAATATATCTGTTTCCACGGTGTTAAGACGCAATCGCCTAAAAAAACAGAATGTATTTTTTTGGGAGATATTATCGGAAAACGTTTATCTGCAAATTTACTCATATTTATTTATTTTTTTAAATATTATACCTTTTTTACACGTTCCATTTATATTTTAATTGTAAGCAATTGATTTTAATTGTGTTTACTCTTCTCGTGAGAATTTAATAAAACAATTTTAACATTATCTAACAAATTAAATACCTTTTATTTAGATGGTATAAACAACTATTAAAAGTGTGGATATTATTGTATATGAACACTCATATCCCGATAAAATGAGATTCTACTTTTTAGGCCATTACGTATTAAAATAACTTTCAATTTTCGAACTATTTTAGGGTTTTATGGCAGCTGGCCATGTTTCCTCATTGGAGATGAATTGTGTACGTAATTGTTTTTAGGTGATTGCATGTGGTTTTACGACCTTGCCAGTTGAACTTACGATTAGTGTTAACACATATATTAGTTAACCGCCCTAATAATTTAGAATGACCATCAAAAGAATTATTTTTAGGAATGGGTGTACTTTTTCTGATTGTGTTAATCTACACATAAACCAAAGTTTGTTGTTAAAATGTTAGAATTTTCTGAGTAATTATTTTTTTAATAAGCGGCCTCTCATCCCAATTAATTGCTGCCTGGAAGGCGAGTAGGTTTCTGACGTGAAAGCGAGTGTCTTTTGTGATATTCATTGACTACTATTTATCTATCTCTATATATATATTAGCAAGGTTACTCGGCGTTATCCGGGTTAGATGTTGTATAGCATCATATAAAGCATCATATTAACTAGAGTTTACTTTAACAGCAACCTTGTTGTTGACAGCCAGATATCGTACCCACATAGCTATTCCGATATATGTTGATACTCTTTACATTACGCTAATAAATAGATTGATTTCATTGTGTAACGTTAAAGAAGTGCTATTATCTATTTGAAGTGTCTGCTAGAGACGCAGAAGTACTTCAATTATGTTCACTTGTAAATGTTAATACACTCATATTTATTGAACACTCCCTAGTATGTCTTAATTTTTAGGGGTAGAAATGCACACAGTAAGAGATGCGTTTTCGTTAAATTGTCTTCAATATTAAAGTTTATGCATACAATTTAAATTTCATAAAAATAATGTATATGTTTAGTTTAAACGGTTAGGATACTATCGATATTTTGAGGGTAACTTAGAGATTATGAAACGATTTCTATGTCTTCCCCGGTAAATGTTTACATGATAATATACTTTCCGATTTCATCTAGATTTGTTTACATTTTTTTGTAAAGGGCTCACAAGCGTCACACACACATTTAGTTATGACTATATAAATATATTAAAAATATGTATTATAAAAAAACTTTTTATTAACAAGTTTAAATTGTAGCTTTAATCAGCTCGGCATCGCTAGGGATTACGTCTGTGCTTTTTTTTGAAGGCATAAAGAACGAAGTTATTTACTAGATGATGTATAGCTATTGAAGCTACAACTAAAACATGGACTGAATTGGTTGCAAATCTATTTTCGTATTAACAAAATTGCTATTTTGAGTAAATAGTTATATTTATTATCGAGAACGATTAATAAACACAGTAAATAGAATTCGGATAGATACCCTGTGGATAGAAACTTAACTGGATTATATATATATATATATATATATATATATATATATATATATATATATTTCATGAATCCACATGAAATTTTATGAGAAGATATAATTTTTTATGTATCAATTTTCAGTATTTACTTAAACGCTGCTCGATACGTAATTAGAGCTAGGTAGTAAGCTATGAAACTATATGTATGACAATCAAGCTACACAGAGGCTCCCGCGTTTCAAGATACCCCCGGGGATGAAACGCGAGAGCCTCTGTGAAGCTTAATTGCCATACATATATTTTCATAGCTTACCATATATATATATATATATATATATATATATGTATATATATATATATATATATATATATGTATAACGTTTTATTTATATTATTAGCAACACATGTGCGTACATATTTCAGCTTTTTGGGCCAGTTTTAAAAAATCTAAACTAAATGGAATAGATGAAATTACATTCTTGCTTTTCGTTTTGGTTTGAGGGGAGTAAAAGAGGTAAGGTGTGTATCCGTTCAGATCTAGTTACTTACATATACGAACAAATCGTATATATATATATATATATATATATATATATATATATATATATATATATATATATATATATATATATATATATGTATATATATATATGTATATCTGTGTGTGTATACATATATATAACAAATATTGCACGCATATAGATATACATGTATACATATACACACGCACGCACACACATGCACACACATGCACCCACACATGCACCCACACGCACGCACACACACACACATATATATATATATATATATATATATATATATGGGAAAATGAAAAAGGAAAACCAAAAAATGGATGGTTTTTATGTGTACACTAACGTATCTGTGCTTGCATGACATTTTTTCTCTATTTTATCATCCTGATGAAGTCTTATAAATAAAGACGAAACGTTGATGTACACATAAAAAACATCCATTTTTTGGTTTTCCTTTTTCATTTTCCCATCACGTCGGATTACTTTCATCCTTCTCTTCCCATATATATATATATATATATATATATATATATATATATATATATATATATATATATATATATATATATATATATATATATATATATGCAATAATAATAATGGTAATAATCCAGGTAATCCAGAGAATTTTAACCGGGTTTATAAAAAGTGCTCAATATCAAAATAGAGCTATATATATGATAATTTTTTTATTTATTTACAGAGACATGTACAAAATCTGCGACACTGGCATGTCGATGTTATCGATCAAGAGTTACTATAAACTGAGATCTCATCAGGAAGAGTTAGAATCCGATCTTAACCTCAGATCATATTTGGAGAGAACCAAATATGATCTGAGGTTATGATCGGATTCTAACTCTGCCTGATGAGATCTCAGTTTATAGTGACTCTTGATCGATAACATCGACATGCCAGTGTCGCAGATTTTGTAGATGTCTGTATATATATGTATATATATAAAATGCACATACTCTAACAAGGTTCCCGTGGGGAATTTTTGTTCCAACTCATCTCAGCCGACAGTAAAGATAAACAAATAAATAAAAATGTATCTAAAACCCATACAAACAAAAAAACATTTAAATATTTATTCATGGTAAACAACTGATGATCTCTTAAATAATGTTTAGACTAGCGTAAATATTTGGCAGCAAACTTATATAGTTACTGTAAAAAGTAAATTGACTTACAAGCAAAGTAATTTTCCAACCAAGGACTTGGATCTAAAAGTGTTTTTTTCTATTATTTCCATATAGTGTTCATTCTTCAAACACTTCCAAGACACACACACATATATATATATATATATATATATATATATATATATATATATATATATATATATATATGTAATTATATATATATATATATATATATATATATATATATATATATATATATATACTGTGAGATATAACTTAAAAGAGAAAATAGTACAATTGAAATTATTGCAAAGGAAATAGATTTGAAGGTCGTCCTAACCTTATTCATGGAGACATTAGTGTAAAGAAAATATATTATATGCCAAATCAATCTTAAATATAAACATCAACATAAATAGAATAAGACATTCACATGACATTAAACAAGCAATTTTATTTCTCGATGCTCTGCTAATATTTCATAAAATAATTTTGTAAAATTCATCTCCTTTCTATATATTTTTATTTTCTATTCATTCTGTGTGTGTGATATTTCTTTAAATCACACCTTACTTTCTAAAGCAACTCGGCCATCCTCTCGTTCGATGACAATTTATTCATGCTTACAAGTGGGATTCATATGGAATTAAATCGATAAATATACTCGCTGATGATATTGCCATTTTTATCTTCCGTTCTTCGCTCCTACTTCACGCCATCTTGAAATCGCTGTAGTGTCCGTCATTGCCACTTCGGGATGACGCGCATGCGCAGTGAGTTACAATAGTTGCAACCGACTAAAATGAAAGGAATAAAGAAGGAAGGCCAATATAAACGAAGGAACTACGAACTTACAAATAGAATAACGGGACGGAAAAAACATAAATTTAACTAAACTATCATACAATACTGATAGTATGCAAATACAGCGCAGCACAATGGAATCAACTAAATTGAATTGTGAAATAATTATAACTAGTGGCATGTGTGGAAATTCAAGAGTGGTATCCTTTATATTTTGTATTTTGCTATCGTGCTTTACAATATATATATTCTATTCACGTACGGCGCGAACACAGAACACACGTCATTATTGCACCAGCTTTGTGCGAACTGATCAACAAAGTTTGGTAGTTTGGTAGTTTTGTTTTACTTCATATCAACCCTTTTTGGGTTATTTAATGCCGAATCTGGTCTTGTTTTCTTCTCTTTTTTGTTTCTTTCCCCTTTTAATATTTGTTTCTATTTAACCCATAGTTGGGACCCTAACAGGTACTACCACTCCGGGTCAGGGTGGACCTGGGAGCAATGGTAATTAAGAGGAGGCTCCACATTCCCCAAAGTCCGTAAGCCGGATCTCACCATCGGATGCAGTTTAAGGTCATATCCAGGACCGGGAGTAGGGTAGGAAAATTGACAACGAAGTATACATCATTTAACCACATTTGTAATGTAGTTTCAGAATGTTAATTGTTATGAAGCTTTGTCTTTAAACCTTGTACTTTGTGACAAAAACAAATACTAAACTTTAGCTCGAGTTTGACGTCTGACACCACAGTATAATATATCAATTAAGTTACCTTAAATTCTATGTCATTTCATTATATCTTCGGCGATCCCATCTTTTAAAAAGGGTGGATAGCGACAACCTACTTAAAAAAAATTGAATAGCCTTAGTGTAATATCATATAGATGATGTTAATCGTTTAAAAATACCGTAGTTTTAATTTTTCAAACTCGCTTTAGTAAGTAAAATTATCTGAAAACAAATATCGGATGTCATGAAAATATTTGGTAATTATATAATACAGTTGATCTTTAAAATATTAGACTTTAATAATTTTACAATTAATTGTTCGTAAATCGAATGCAACATCCTTAGTTAAAAGCAGTCGTCATTAAATATTATCAGTGCTATAAAGACGTCAAGCAAACATTAATTTACAGTATATATACTGTTTTAACTAAAATACGATGAATGATAAAATACAGGGTGGGCCAAAATAAGGGTCCTATCTTTAAATTTGAATAACTTGAATTTGAATAACTTCCACAAAATAAAAGTTAAACTCACCAAACTTTATGTGTGTGTAGACTGACCCTTCCGAGATTTTTTGAAATAAACAAAACAAATTTTAGCCGAAAAACACTTCTTAAAACTTACAAAAACTAAAGTATTGTTTTTTACACTGTTTTGAGTTTTTTAAGCAAAAATAATGTTTTCTAAATGAGGGTACGTTCCTTAGGGCTAATACGGCTCATGCTTGCTTCGGAAGGGGTCCTTTACTTATTCTAAAAAATCAAAAAAAATCAATAAATAAAAAAGTTATGAATTTTAGAAAATAGGACCCTTATTTTTGCCCACCCTGTATATCAAAAATAAATAATTCAACTATAAATATATTCATGATAATAATAATAAACAAATAATGAAGTGAAAAAGTATGAATAGACGTGATGTTGTTGCTTGTATTTGTTTCCTAGATTCTTTTAAGAAAAAATCCGGTCCTTTCAAGAGAGATAACGTTAAAGTTGCGAACACATCGAATTAAAATTACGCTATGTAACGAACTGGATTCAAACTTTCTACACTTATATCATCAGTCACATGTGTGGGATATTTATCAAATGATCATCTGAAAAATAATTTACTTAGTCCAGTATGACAGTGAATGGGATAGTCAAGGATACAGTAGAGGTCAACGCTCTGTATTCAGGTGAAAATTAGTAATGCTTTTGGGAATGTATTAAAACAGATTTGACGTAAAGTAGATCAAAGAGAGATCGTTATCATAAGCGGTGGTCCGTTCGAAAGGACACAAACACATCAGATGTATAATGACATGGGCTGACAAGATGAAACTAATTTATGATTTTGATCTCTCCCTATTCTATCCCCGCACACTGATCAGTGAGTTGGATTTAAGATCTCGTAGAATACATGATTCGTTATCTTCCATCGGATTTGTGTAGAGTTAGTCTTTTTACACACTTTAATTACGGGGCATCAATTCATTTGGTCTGTAACGATAAACCACGCGCAAGAAGAACGCGCAACGAAGAGCCATGAATAACCTTTGGTGACATTAATTGTTATTTAATACTAACGACAATTTAGTTACGGTGTGTGTTACCCGACGTTGACTATGCAACACATGTGTAATACGATGATGCGTTCTTGGATCCCCACGAAAAGTTTCTCATGATTCTAAAGCTACGTTCATCTCGTTGACGAAATTCACAGTTCGGCATCCGGTGCAAACGTTATTAAACAAGACTCATCAGCAAATACATTTGGGCTTGAAAATATTTTTGTGGGTTTCAGAGCATTCATGTGCACATATAAGATAAAGCCCTACTTCTTCTCTCGTGTGGAGGAAGAAGCATATATCCAAAACCCCAACCGCCCGATTTGGTTTTTCAGACGAATGGCATGGATCATCTACACTAATCAAACATATCCGCTTACCTGATTCCTGTGCATGTGACGTCAAGGCCACGATATGTGGTCTTTCTTGATTTGTTTTTGGAAAATTCCACCGTACTTAAATTGTATTCCTACGTGGACATTCCCCAAACTAATCCTTATTATAAAATCCTCGTATCTAGTGTCGCCACACATGTTCACACTCTGTAATGACTTATAAATAACATACATAATTCCAAAAGAGTTGAAACTCAAAAGTTACGTATATAAAAAAAAAAATCTATAATATTAAAGTAACTCTCTGCTCTTAGAAGACAAAATAGACAGGCGAAGTTTATCTAGATAGGCATGCCATATGTTCTTCAGTATTGTCTGATTGAAGCTCCTTACTTCCTCTGTCCGTCCCTTCTCGTTTCACTCGTTATTTAGTAGTTTTCATCAATTAGCTGTTCAGATCTATCGCTGTACGTCACTTACAATCCCATTGTACTCTTTACAAAAACTCAAGTGTTATGGAACACTTTTCCTATTGACTGTTTTTCCTCCTTGGTATTTTCATGAATAACGTCAATAGACATCTCTTGTTTTTGCGGTAATCATATTTCGCCTTTTTAGCTCATGTTATCAAGTGTCTACATGCTTTGCCTGAAGCGACATCAAAAAGAGATAGCCACATTTGTAAAAGGCAAGTAATTATTTGAATCCTTAAAATAAACATGTACACATTTGAAACAACAACAGTGGTCGTTATTAGTCAAAACGCAATTGTAAACAACTAATAAAAGGACAAGTTATTTGCAACAAGTATTAAAATGAAATAGAGCTTAATTAACATATGCTAAAACGAGTTATTAAACGTGTTATTACTACTACTATAGGGAAGGCAGTTAAGGGTCATTGAACATATTTTGCGTGAGTACTCCTAGTGGGTACAAAATAAAAATGAGGGAATAGGATTTAATACCTTGGAAAATGACAAGCCGAGAAAAAAGTAAGTCAGTAAGTGAGTAAGTCAGAATGAAACGTAAATAAATGTAACATTACGCCTATCAATCCTCATCTTCATCGTTGTGAACCCACGCTGTTCATAAAACGCACCCCAGCACTCGTTGTTTTGTTTATGACAGATCCATTTAAAAGAATAGAAACAGGAAGTTCGCATGCATGAGAGAGAGAGAGAGAGAGAGAGAGAGAGAGAGAGCGTAACAGATACATATAAATGTTCACTACATAAGCCGTCCAACACGTGCTGTCCACATTCAAGAGCAGTGTGTTAAAACGCGCATTTTCTCATTCAAATCTACACTTCTACCTAATGTAACATTTTGACCACTTTGTAAAATGCAATAAATTTGGGCAATTTGGGATTTTGACCCCCCCCCCCCCTGAGGGCGCGAACCAAAATTTTTCTGAGGTCAAGGATTCTTAGTTTATATCCAGGACAAGTGCCTCTACATTTTGCCCAGGTTTCAGAAAAATTGAATGGATTGATCAAACGTTATGGGAGAAAAGGGTCATTTTTTGCCATTTTGGGGCTTTTGACTCCCTGGGGGCGCGAATCAGATATTTTCCAAGGCCAGCGATTCTTATTTGTTATTGGGAATAATTGCCTCCACATTTTGGCCAAGTTTCAGAGAAATTTCATGGATGGATGAAAAGTTATGGGGCAAAAAATGACATTTTTTGCTATTTCGGGGCCTTTTGACCCCCTGGGGAGGGGGCTAACCAGATTTCTTTTCAAAAATCGAAGAATGTCACTTTCTAAGCTGACTAAAGTTACAACTTCATGCAAAATTTTATAAATCGGGGGACCAACAAAAAATGAGAAGGAAAAAATAGAAGAGATGAAATAATGTAAGAATAAAAAGAATAAATGGAAGAATAAGAAGAGGAAGAAAAAGAAGAGAAAGTAGAAGCGTAATTGGAAGAAAGATTATATGACGAAGAATGAGAGCAACACAGAAAAACAAAGAAAAAGAGAAGAATATCAATAAAATGAAGAATAAGACGAATAAGCAGGATGATACAAACAAGATAGAGAGGAAAAATAAAAAAAAAGTATAAAAAGAGGTTTTAGAGAAGGAAAAGTAAAAAAAGAGTATAAAAAGAGGTGTTAGAGAATGAAAAGTAAAAAAAAGAGTATAAAAAGAGGTGTTAGAGAATGAAAAGTAAAAAAAGAGTATAAAAAGAGGTGTTAGAGAATGAAAAGTAAAAAAAGAGTATAAAAAGATGTGTTAGAGAATGAAAAGTAAAAAAAAGAGTATAAAAAGAGGTGTTAGAGAATGAAAAGTAAAAAAAGAGTATAAAAAGATGTGTTAGAGAATGAAAAGTAAAAAAAAGAGTATAAAAAGAGGTGTTAGAGAATGAAAAGTAAAAAAAGAGTATAAAACGAGGTGTTAGAGAATGAAAAGTAAAAAAAGAGTATAAAAAGAGGTGTTAGAGAATGAAAAGCAAAAAAAAAGGTATAAAAAGATGTGTTAGAGAATGAAAAGTAAAAAAAAGAGTATAAAAAGAGGTGTTAGAGAATGAAAAATAAATAAAGAGTATAAAAAGAGGTGTTAGAGAATGAAAAGTAAAAAAAGAGTATAAAAAGAGGTGTTAGAGAATGAAAAGTAAAAAAAGAGTATAAAACGAGGTGTTAGAGAATGAAAAGTAAAAAAAGAGTATAAAAAGATGTGTTAGAGAATGAAAAGTAAAAAAAAGAGTATAAAAAGAGGTGTTAGAGAATGAAAAATAAATAAAGACTATAAAAAGAGGTGTTAGAGAATGAAAAATAAAAAAGAGTATAAAAAGAGGTGTTAGAGAATGAAAAGTAAAAAAAGAGTATAAAACGAAGTGTTAGAGAATGAAAAGTAAAAAAAAAGTATAAAAAGAGGTTTTAGAGAATGAAAAGTAAAAAAAGAGTATAAAAAGAGGTGTTAGAGAATGAAAAGTAAAAAAAGAGTATAAAACGAGGTGTTAGAGAATGAAAAGTAAAAAAAGAGTATAAAAAGAGGTGTTAGAGAATGAAAAATAAAAAAAAGAGTATAAAAAGAGGTGTTAGAGAATGAAAAGTAAAAAAGAGTATAAAAGAGGTGTTAGAGAATGAAAAATAAAAAAGAGTATAAAAGAGGTGTTAGAGAATGAAAGGTAAAAAAAGAGTATAAAAAGAGGTGTTAGAGAATGAAAAGTAAAAAAAAGAGTATAAAAAGAGGTGTTAGAGAATGAAAAATAAATAAAGAGTATAAAAAGAGGTGTTAGAGAATGAAAAGTAAAAAAAGAGTATAAAAAGAGGTGTTAGAGAATGAAAAGTAAAAAAAGAGTATAAAAAGAGGTGTTAGAGAATGAAAAGTAAAAAAAGAGTATAAAAAGATGTGTTAGAGAATGAAAAGTAAAAAAGAGTATAAAAGAGGTGTTAGAGAATGAAAAATAAAAAAGAGTATAAAAGAGGTGTTAGAGAATGAAAAGTAAAAAACAAGTAAACTAGGAGCAAAAAAGATAAAGATGAGGGACATGATATTGAATAACTACGAGCGAATATTCCTGGAAGATAACAGGCACAGAATAAGTCATTTTCAATAAATAAAAACGAACATTATCAGTGTTCGTTATCTTAAAATAAGAGAAATTCGCCTTAAGCTTACTATAAAAGAACAATTTTTCAAATAGAAATATGATGAATAAATTATATATTTTAATATTTTGGTATGAAATATGTGCGTATGTATGTGTGCAAAGTAAGATAAGGATATGTGTCGAATTGCATTTCGTTATTCATTAATAGTCCAGTCAAGTTGAATGATTTTTTGTCTGAACCTCAAACAAATTGCTAACAAATGGTTTAACTTGGATATTGGGCATGAATTACCTCTTTTTCAGTTAAAAAAGTTTACCAAAATTAGCTTTGTTAATAGGGGTTAACGGACGCCATCTTTAAAGATGGCCGCTGATTCTAGCCTCCCCTCTCTACGTTTTTTTTCTTTTTTTAAATTTGAAAATATTAAAATTTAAGACATTCGCTTACTTTCACATTTCTTTTCTAAACTTAACCGATGCAATTAATATTTCATAGGAATATAGATATTAGTGCGAACACTGGCGAAGGATAGCTTTCCGTAATTTTAGAAAAGTAGTACACTCGTATCAGTATATACCCTGTGTAAAAATTGAATCACACATCGATAGGCTTCGCCACTGTTCTCATTCGTTATTAATCTAGATGTATTACTAAAATATTATTATAATATCATTGAATTATGTCACTAATTTATTTTATTAGTCACATAAATTATTATTAGCATTTCTGATCACCTAATTTAAAAAAACATCCATCTTTGACTTTTTTATTATAGAGTGAAATTTTTTTTGCATTGCTTTGAGGTGGGTGTATTAGTCTCAGCTGGTTGTCTGACTTGCTATTTGTTTATGTTCTTCCTCTTACAACTTGAAATAGTTCAATCCAGGGCTAGAAAAAATCATGTGTTTTACCTGTTGATATTCACCTGGCGAGATGCAAGTACACTTATTTATTTAGACATTAATAAATACACTTTATATTATAGTAGATAATTGTAATATTCGGTTATTTGTGGAAGTCGTTATTCAACCAAATAAGTTAAATGCGCTGAAATGAAGTCATGTTTTTTAAACAATTAGAAAAATACGGTATTGTCTCCACGATGTTAATTTAATATGAATATCATCAAATAAATATTTCGACATGCATACACTACAGAGTATTTGAAAAATCGATAGCATAACATCGGTATTAAAGTCTCTATTTATGAATTAATATTTTTGTGTGAGAAGTTGCTTTTGTAATAACACTCTATTACTAATCTAATTTCTGTTGTGATCCATGTATCCTTCTGTAAGGACTTTGGTTTGTATTTATTTACCTGCATGTTGTGTGTTATATTCTGTTACCTGAAATAAAAAGGCTTACTTTCTACAGATGACGACCGATAACCCATGTTGGGTATTAAATATTTTACAGAAAATCATCGGCTGTTATCAGTGATACTAAATGATGCACGGCTGGTGCGAGAACATCAGAATAATCAAGATAACTATCGAAAGCAGCAAAGGTATCTGAAATTTGAGGAAACTTGATGCATAAAATCCCAAATAGATAAAACCCAAGAAAAAAGTAAATGCAGCATTTCTCGACAAAAGGACAAAACGTTGAACTACATCATAAGTGAACGCAGTAAATACGCCTAAAAGTGTGTATGAGTAGTCAACTATTAAGTTCAATGAACTTTGAACATCCGTACAATTGACATAAACAAGAACCAGTATTAGAAAATAAAAGCCGTAAATACTATAGGACATGGAACTACAAGCATACTGACACATTCAAGCCAGTAGACGGTTTCTGGTAATGATCATAAGAATGAAAATAAAACAGCTAGCTAACGTAGCAGTACTTTTTTATGCTAGTTGTATCTATAATTCCCAGATAATTTTAAAGTAAGATGTGTTTACTTTAAGCCGGCCATGCATCACTCTATAAAATGTTTATCCGCGCAATTCATGTTTATTTCAATTGTGTTTTGAGACGCGTGATTGTACTCTTTCGTTAGTAATTTCCACAATACTTTTCCTATAGTCTATGCATGGTGTTGCATTATATCCTTCTTAATTATTTAATGTGTTTGATAAATGTTCTCTTTTAAATATAAGTGTGTATATATATATATATATATATATATATATATATATATATATATATATATATATATATATATATACATATATATATATATATATAATGAATTGTATGGGGAACATGTTATATAAAATGAAATGGAAAAGAAAAAAATATATATTAAAAAACCGTTATGTATGATGTCGGAATTCACGAATAAAAAATTCACGAATAAAAACTAAAGTTAACACATTCGCAATAAAAAAAACAGCTAAAGTTCCCAAGGCGCCTTTCGTCCGACTCTCATCAGGGGAATCGTCGGTAGAATAAATAAAATAAACGAAAAAACCATGAATTGGGTGAAAATCCAGTTGCAAGCAGGTGGCTTCAGGTGATATACGTGCGAAATTGTAACGCAAGTAAAATGGAACAATTTTAAATCAACCTGCGGACGACCACGAATTGCCAAAAATCTGTAGAGAATGCTTTAATTGTCTCTGTCTACAGAAAGTAGGGCGTCGTGAATTTATGATGATGGCTTCCAATATGTCCAGATGGAAGCGGTGTCGTGCTCTGTGCACAATGGAGAATGTATTATCAGAATAATGATCACGACAGATTCTTTTGTTCAAACGGTGGTCACCTATGACAGACTCCTGAGCTTGTGAACACCCGGATAACAGGACAGGTTCATGTCGGCGAATGCATCCAGGCACATGTTGAGCCACTTTAACCGACAATCGCTGAATGGTCTTGCCTACATAGTCAGCGTCGCACTGACATTGGAAATGATGAATTAGGCAACTTTGCTCATTGGTAGGCAAGACGTCGGTGCGAAAGGAGGGGAAAGCGGATCGAGTGGAAAAAATAATGCGCATATTCGCAGCATTAAAGCAATGTGTCAACGAGGAAGATATCTTGTCTACCAAAGGCTGGATGCAAGAGTCCAACCACGGAAGTTAAAGATAAATGGGGCATCGAGGAGGACCAAATACCTTAGTTCTACTAAAGTTATCAACCTTGCTTCGGATGACATGCGAGACGACGTGCTCGGGGTATCCATTAGAGAGAAAAATGTCCCTTATTGTATCAAGTTCAGACGTCAATTTAGTACTAGAACAGATCATCAAAGCCCGGTGGGTAAGAGTTCTAATAAGCTCCTTCTTTCTACGTTTAGGGGCAAAAGAGTCCCAACTAAGGTAAAGTCCAGTAAAAGTGGGCTTCCTATAAACGCTCGTAAGAAAAGAAGAAAGAGTACGCTCCACGAGTACATCGAGGAATGGCAACATATTGTCCCTTTCTTCCTCCATTGTAAATTGTAACGATGGGTTTAGCAAATTTAAGTGTTGAAAAAAAGAAAAAGCCGCATCACGAGATCGAAAGGAAGAAAAAGTGTCGTCCACATACCGTACATAACAGCACGGCTTAGACACATTCTTAAACAGTAGATGTTCATAGTAACCAACGGAGATGGTTGTGATGCTAGGTCCAAGAGGACTACCCATCGAAACACCGTCAATCTGTCTATACATCAAAGCATATCTCTCTCTCTCCCCTCTCTCTCTCTCTCTCTCTCTCTCTCTCTCGCTATATATATATATATATATATATATATATATATATATATATATATACATTTTAAAAGGGAAAAACTAGACACACATTCGGGTTGTACATATTATAACTCATTTCGACCGTGAATGGTCTCATCAGATGTATAAACAACCGCATATAGAATATGTTCTAAATGAGGTTGACTGTACATCTGATGAGACCAATACAGGTCGAAATAAGTTATAATGTGTACAACCCGAATGTGTGTGTTTTTTTTCCTTTTTAAAATGTATTCAAACTCTTTTTAAATGTACATTCAGCTCTCTTACTCGGAGTCCTATCGAAATCATTCGAACCTGCACACACACACACTATATATATATGTATATATATGTATATATATATATATATATATATATATATATATATATATATATATATATATAAAGAGAGAGGAGATTAAAGAAGTAAATAGACACTACACAAAACAATTCACACATGTTCAAAGTTCCTGCTGCCTTTGCCGATTGCCAACACTCAGAGTTGCTTTTCTTTTTCTTAGCTGGGTGGCGGGGTCGAAACGTATAAAGTTTTCTCTGACTGTCAATATTCGAAAATATCCGACTCAGACTCTCTTACCTTCCCAGGATTTTGAGTTTAATCATTTTTTATACCAATGAGTAACTACTTATAAATGCTAAAACCACTCAAAGCTTATTGTTTAATGATAGATTGACAGTTGCATTATGTTGCATATTAAGAGAGGATTGACTATAATAATTGAAAGGACACCATTTGATAACTGTTTATGACTAGTGTTTTTTTAATGATATTTGAAGATGACTGTATTGTAGCCTCTAGGAAAGCTATATTGTGACTATAAGTTCAATACATTGGGAGTTTTTGAACAGAAGCTTTTTTACTTGACACCCCGTTTTCTGTTAACCACACGCAGCAAGGCCTTAGCAGTGTTGATTGCGAGGCGAGTTCGTACAGCGATTATTGCTTTATGCCTAAAGCAATGGATTAACTTTACGATTATTATTTTTGTATTTAAATAAAATCTTGTTGTACATGTACATTTTTTTACTTAAAATACATAACTTGCGGTGATAATGGCTTGACACCTTTCTTGTTAAGATGGACACTATGTAGCTGCATTTAAATATACCCAATTCCAATATAATTATCACTGGAAATGTATGTAATATAAGAACGTGTATATTATGAAATTATATTAGAAGTCAATATGTGCACAAGCATTCGCTCTCACCTGCTCAAGCAGCCTGAGATCCGCATCCGCTGATTTCACAAGTAAAATATGGCGCCAGGTTATAGGTAACTTACACCCCATAACATAACCCTAACCTTAACCCTTGTAAGTTACACACAGAGTTTTGTCCTTTAACCATCACATTTCATGAATACTTTCATCTGACAAAGTAGGCGAAATTGGTTTATCTGATTCTTTTTTTGATTTTAATATTGTAATATGTAAAGATTTCCAATTCTCTCATAGCATTAGTCATAATTTAACTGTCGATCTATGCTTATTGTTTACCTTTTTTGTCTTGATAAGTTGTGATTCATTAGTTTAGTAACATTATTAGTGAAATCAGTTCTACGGCGGCTTTGAGAATTTGCTAGCGAATGATCATTTTTTTTATTGAGTTTTTAATAAAACTCAATTTCATGTAATATTTCAGTAATAAATAACGAACTTTTAAATATTTTCTAATCACTCTTAACTATCAACACACAAGAATGGCTCTGTCTTCTCTAGATGATTCTTGAAGCATACGTCACAGCACGAACACCGGGAAAAGTGATTTTCGTTAATGAGAATTGTTGCTTTAGCAACAATATCATAGATTTAATCTTTAAACAATAAAATACTGAGTTAATAAAACGCAACAAATTTTTTTTCGAAAATGTTAGTAATACTCAGAGATAACGCTGCCTAATAAGCATAAGTGTAAGAGAGCCCTATATAACACCGAACTAATATTATCTAGGCGACGCTAGACAAACCACTATCTAGTGCCAACAGTCCACTTCCTCGTAATGATGTAGCTTCTATGATTCCAATTGATTCTCTGGGATTCTCATTTTGTTGATAAGTTCCTACGATGTTTTGCTACGATTGCAAGAACTAAAACGCTTAAACAAGAAGACGAGAGAATAACATTATATAATGCATTTTATTATTGGGCTAAAACTGGATGTGAAGCGATAATGTAAATCTTTAACATGGCGTATCCTACACCCCTGGAAGACCTGACTTTCGAAGATATAAGGCAGATCATAAGAAGACATATGAGACTCTCAAAAAGGTGGGTATCAGGCAGAAAAAATAACTTCATATTTATCAAAAACGTAAATGACGAACCCATTATTAAGTATCTACATTGGCTATCAAAAATTGAGTAGATTTTGCGAGTTTGAAAAACTCAGAAGAGAAAAGACATACGATTGAAGCGGACTTAATTCAATGAATGTTAATTGGCGGTATGTGCAATGAATCACAATAATATAAAATAATGAAACACCTACAAATAGGAAATATTTTAAGAGGTCGAATGCAAAACGCAATGAATTTAATCGCATTAAAAATAATAGAATTAGGAGCATAATGGCTGGGATACTCACGAGATGTCGAAGAATAAAGACGTTTTACAAAGACTACTTAATCTTCATGCTCAGAAAAGTTAATCCGTTGAATTGTGTGCATATTGATCATGCGTACGTTAATGGAGTGCGATTTGTAGTAATACAATTAGTCTCTTTTTCCCGTTGCGTCATCCGTGTGCAAGGTAAGAGCATTTCTACAATAAAACAGATTCTAAGGATCATATTTTCTAGAAACGGCATTAAAAAAAGCCTGGTATCCGACAATGCATTATAGTTTTCTGATAAATGGCTTAGTCTACTTTGGATAAAAATGGGATGCAAACTATATAAGACACCACCAGATTACCAAAAATCGAATTGGTTAACCGAAAAAATGGTGCAAACTGTAAGTACGATTATAAGAATATGTTCTAAGCACACAAATACAATAGAACATTAACGGAAGGAATCGTAGAGATTTCTTCATCATTTAGCTTTTCACATTCACTTTTTATCTATTTATTATGGTCGTATTGTGGAATTTTTGCATGATAAATACTGCCTTTTCTAAATTTAATAATTTGTTTTGTTTATACCATATTTTTCAATGTGTGAAATACAACATGGTAAGCAGGGCTATGATGTGTTTTTCCATTAAAGCTGATTGATTTCCAGGCTTCATGCGTGTGGTATTGTGCTTAAAAGCAGAACAAATGTTCTATTGTATTTATGTGCTGAGAACATATTCTTATTATCGTACTTACAGTTTGCACCATTCTTTCGGTTTACGAATTCGATTTTTGGTGTCTTATATAGTTTGCATTCCATTTTTATCCAAAATAGACTAAGACCTTTATCAGAAAACTATAGTGCATTATCGGATACCAGGGTTTTTTTAATACCGTTTCTAGAAAATATGACTCTTAGAATCTGTTTTATTGTAGAAATTCTCTTACCTTGCACACGGATTACAAAAAAATTGTATTACTACAAATCGCACTCCAGTAACGTACGCATGATCAATATGCACACAATACAACGGATTAACTTTTCTGGGCATGAAGATAAACAAAACAAACGAACTGATCAAAGGAAGCAGGAAATAAATCGGACGATTTCCACAACACAGACCCTGATAGTACTTATAGAAAGACTAAAAGTAGCAATATCACGTTTGTAAATGAAAGTGCATAGAATAATAAAGGATCGGGGAAACCAAATTACTAAGACTTTTTAAACCTGATCAAGGACCCTAAAATGGTCACAGATTCACTGACACAAATATAACAACAATACACAATATATGTACTTATAGAAGGTACCAGATGAATGTTTCTAAAATCCATATGTGAAATAAGTTCTATCGCACTAACTGGATTCGAACTTTGCACATATGTCACAAAACGAAAAAGTATGAGTGGCAACCGTAAGTGTCACAGGCAACTGCAGAATACTGAATTCGACGTTATTACGTAGCTTCCGGGTCGTGATTTTATATCTCTTGGCTGGCGAGACGTTAAGCAAACAAGATGTGTACAGTGTACCATCTGCACTTGAGTGAAAGCGCACAATATAATCATATCCGTCTATCTATCTGTCTGACTGGCACGCGTACGAAAGTAACCTGTCCCACTGCTGTTTTCTGTGGCTGTTCTTCACTTTGTAATACCTTTTTTTTCAAATTGAACATCGGATTTCGTGTAACTGCAACAACGGAAAAACAAGTGTCTGGGTTCCTGAGCACAAAACTGGTGTATAATTGAATTTACAATCATCGGTAAATGAAAAAGTAACACATCAAGCTTGTCAGTTCCTATGACTTTCCACTTCACTAACGTCACCTCCGTAATCCATATTGATGTTTATAAGAATGTTGAAAATATAATTTCATTATTGTAAACTTCATTTACTAGGATTCTGGAAAATTGTTGATTCTTTCACCGGTGGCCAAGTAAATAAAAGAACGACATGCTTAATGCGTGGCGTTCTGTCACCGCAAGCTATTCGTTAAATAATTTGTTTAAGTTAGCTTGTGCGCATGCGCGCGCGTTTGTTCAATGTTTTATTTATTTACTTTAGTTTAGTTTATATCGAAGGCGAACATCTTGCGGGAGGAAGAAAAGCCGATGACAAACCAGCGGAAGTAACGAGCTGGACTGACACACAAATGATGAGAACCTATTGTTTTCAAGACAAAGGACGCTGAAAAAATCGAAACACGCTCCGTGTAAAGAGTGGGGAAATAGTCCGGAAGTCGACGAGGGAAAAGCCAGAGAGAGGCTTAGAAATTAAAAGAGTAACAATGCTAGATTAAAGATTTAAAAGTAGGAATGAAGACTCAGGGAAAATAAACCGGAAGTATTAAAAGAAAATTGACGAAACATGGGATTTTAGAAATACGTAATTCAATGTTTAAAACTTATTATTTCCTTGTTTATTAGACGCAACTACTACTATTACAATTACTACCACTGCTACTACTAGTACTAACATAACTACTACTACTACTACTACTACTACTACTACTATGTACTTAGAGCGCGTGCATCTCTTGTTACTATGTATTTTTAGATGATAAAAGATATGCATTTGATTTGAGTTTTAATGGCAACAGGTCCCCACATATTCCCAGTATTTGTTGTTTCATTCAAATATTATTCCGACTGACATCATTAATTTCATATATATATATATATATATATATATAAATAGAGAGAGAGACCCAGACAGACAGACAGACAGACAGACAGACAGACAGACAGACAGACAGACAGAGACAGAGATAGAGAATGAGAGAAATATCATATATAGTTTATTGTGTTTATACTGAAGATTACATAAGCATAAACCATCGATGTCTGTAAGTAATAATTATAGTAATAAATATTAAGTTTAAATGTTGGTATTGCAAGCATGAAGGGAAGACGAATTCTATCGTTCATGATTAAAAGTTAATGAAGAGGAGGAAAAAACAATATGCCAGCCGACCGGTTTCGCCCCCCCTTAAAAAAGGCTGTATCGATGGAGTTTTTTATAAAAAAACCAAGGGATTTAAAAAAAACGGGGTAAAAAGAGAGAATACAAGATTTTGAGATGATATAACGAGTGAGCATGACTGCGAATGGTGAAGGAGTCCATGCTTAAATTCCTAGCGCACGGCGGGTTTTTAAGTAAATGGTCTGTAATGGAGGACCCGCATGTATTGTTTTGAACGTCCGTTGATCGGAAGGTTCAACCTGATCCTACTCGGAATGTGCTGTTGGACCCTACTATCCAATCTTAACGTCGTCTTACCCACGTAGTCAGCACTGCAACTACATTTGAAATTATAAATTACATTATTTTTATGGTGGGGGGGTGGAACGTCTTTACGGGAGGACGCCAATAAAGGTTTAGTAGAAAATACAACACGCACATTCGAAGAAAAATAACAATTTTCAACTGTTGAGCTGATTTGCTTGGCGAATTTCTCACTTACTGTGCCTAACCAAGGTAAACGAATGTAAATTGGACATTTGGTCACCGTACTTGGTTTTATTTCGGAAAAAGTATTTATTTTCCTTTGGGTGACTGCCCTAATCACATCAAGGGGATATATATATATATATATATATATATATATATATATATATATATATATATATATAGAGAGAGAGAGAGAGAGAGAGTAATTCATGAAAATATATATATAGCAATCGAGCACTATTGAAGTTGATACTCTAAATTGATACATACAAAATTATATATGTCCTTATACATTTAATGTGGATACATAAAATAATATAGATATATAAATAATATATATATATATATATATATATATATATACATATAAATATATATATGTATATAGGTATATATATATATATATATATATATATATATATATATATATATATATAGAGAGAGAGAGAAAGAGAGAGAGAGAGAGAGAGAGAGAGAGAGAGATCGTAGAATAATCCCTATCACAGCAAGACGAGTAAAAGTCATTTCTTGAACAGAAGAGATTTGCACCACGTTCATGGCTGTTCACGAAGATGAAAATAAATATATAAATATATTACAGTTTACGTCTAGAATCCTTATTCTAATTAAGTTCAAAATCCATTACATGATTTGTATTCTTGAAAATGTTTAAAATTTTAGGCGTATCAAAAGAAATTTTCATCCAGAGAATCTAGTTTTATTGAGGTCTCATGACCTTACATACATTTCAATGAAAATCTGATATATTTAAATTTTTTAACAGAAAGTTAAGCTGGTAAATTCAATTTAAAGCACTTTTAAGATACTTGAAAGAAACGTAAATTTGGAGAATAATTATAAATTGATATCTACGACCTAGTGTTAACATTTTACCATGTCAGAGGTAACTGAAATCTCACGAAGGGGTTCAACTTCTGTTTTTACCCCTTGACATAAAAGCAGATCAAAATGAATATACCCCTGTATTTGAATACCCTTAAGCTTAGTAGTACTGTTCAAAATTTCCTAATAATTAGTTATTTAGATAAGAAGTTAAAATAATAAACTTCGTAAAGATAGAGATAAGAAAAAGTAAGACACAGTGAATTAAAACATTTAAAAACTAACCTCTTGTGAGATTAATTCATATACACCTCTATTAAGAAATACAATATTTAGTGCCCATAACTACAGTTAAAATAAACACAAGAATTAATATGGTATTGCAATCAGGACTTTCATATATTTATTGTGTACATTTTCTTAAAAATCCAAAGCAGGTTAATGATGATTTCAGATATTAGAACTTTTCTCCGGAAATAAAAATCTAACAATGTTTATCTGTATTTACGGGCGTTTCTGTAAGAGCTGGTATTAAGAAAAATCATATCTCAGTAAAATTACAGAAAATATATGATTTTCTTACTTATCATACGCTGAAATTTTAATTGATAACATGTTAATATGCCGAGGTAAGAAAATAATATACTCATAGAGACTTTGCTAAAATAAAAATAAAAGTTGTTTTAAGAAACATGCGTACATATAGAATGACATTTATATTTTATATTGATATATTATATAATGATGATGCCTTATATTTCAAACAAAGAATGTTTCTTGTTGTTCTTCTACCATTTAAATTTAAATTTTCTCTTAATATGATTTCAATATTTATACTATTTGAAATACGTACTAGTACCCTAACTGCTCGGTTTATAAATAATTAACTCGTATATTTATTATTTGATTTCAGATTTGACTAGAATCCTTGCCAGACTATAACTCTGGCTTTCCTATTTATATTCATAAATAAACACATAAAACACAAGTACAGTTACAAAATGTGTATACGCCTGATACACATGTCGTAATAACGACACACCTTTTTAATTTTTTATATGTTGGGCGTCTTGTCGTCATGACCATGCCTCGTTGACTGCAACTCAAAGCAGATGAGCAACTACCCCTATCTCGAAAACGGGACCATTTTTAGACCGTGGTTTGCGACTTGTGATAATTTACAAGGGGATTTTTGTTTACTTCGGCTGGACGAGAGAACGGGGATCCCCAATCCAGCTAATTCGCTGGTGACGTCATGCTATAGTATCTATAAGTTAATCGTCAACCGTATTATCCAATGTAATTCTTCAAACTCAAAACCTAATGTCTTTTTTAAGTTCTACTCTAATAGAAATTAGAAGTGGTTTTGAGAAAAATATTACTAATTCGAATGAATACTGCTTTCAACTGTTTTTCAATAGTAATGTTTTCCGAAAGCAAACATCTCAAGAGCAATACATTCTAAGAATATAAGTAATTATCTACCTATATAATCTTATTGTACAACTTTTTCGACATTAAATCACTCTTAATTAATCAAATAAACGACTATTATAATATAATAATATAATAAAATAATAATATAATCATAACCTAATAACATCATCTATAGTGTAAAATGATTTAATAAAAGCATTATTATGACATAATAATGGTTGATAAGCCGTAAAACAAACGAAACTAAACCTTAATATTTGTGTGACTAATATAGAAATCAATATCCTGACACGTGATTGCTTATTTACATATTAATTACAGAAATCGTATGTGTTTATTTTCAATATAAATTAGTTATCATGTACTTTTTCCAATTAAACTTACTAGATTAACTTTCCTGGCCCTAGTACATTTCCGAGAATTACACCATATAAAATAGTTTAACGATGCGGTTTATTTTAACAAACAACATTAATTATAACTATTATACAGAAGATATACTAATGTTAACACAATTCATCTCATATAAGTGATCATAAAAATAAAATCGTATAGAAACCTGGATAATAGTATGGAATATAAACAATAATAACACTGAAATGGCCAGTTGGAAAAGATGGAAACGAAATAATATAAATACAGGACACACATAAAAAGGGTTAAATAAAACATAAAACAAATTATATACAACAGAAACTAAAGAACATATATGATAATAGATCAAATAAAAATGGTATTATTTAATCAACCATATATCAGAAACACTTTTTAAGCACGACAACAAGACACAAAAATGAAGGGTACAAATGTAAAATTTCCATGGGTCCCGCTAGTACAATTTTTAATGCATAATATGTAACTTCCGTACTGGTTTAAACACATCGTGTATTTGTTATTTTAATACGACAGTGGTTAAAAAGAAAGAAATATAAAAAAACAGAAATTAAAAAAAGGAACATTGCCCTTATCTGTTTTTGTGCACCTAGTGATTAGACCCCTATTTTTTATGTTTGGGGTGTAGGAATTACAGCTTAGAAGACATTGCTTCCGCGCCCGTTTTGATTTAGAGTGTGAGGGCCCCACTAAAATGTTAAATAATACTTATTTTCTGCAGATTATTGATTTAACATACACACACTTACAAACTAAAGCAATCAAGAAATCAACATCAATCTATAAAAAGCGGATTTTTAAATAACAGTTCTCAATATTAAGCAATCCGAAACGGTCGATATGCCGTAAAACAAAAAAAAACAACAATCACCAAATCAGAGGTAAGCATAGACATAGTTTATATATGTGTCCTTACAATCAAGATAACAGACACAATGTATAATTCCCGTTCCGTTAAATAGCTTATATTCAGATGATATGCCAATACAATAATGTTGGTACAGAATGCTGTAGTTTTATTTTATTATAAAATAATTATTTAGAATATGACATGAAAATCAATGTGTATTATATATTCCATGAAAAATGCCAGTATACTGACATCATATGCCCTTAATAGGGTTAAGATGAGAATTCATATACACTAAATGTACAAAAGCAAGGAAATTCCCAAATGTTTACACTTTTATTGTCATTAAGGGTATGCGAGCACAACAGGGCTATGTATTTTACTGGTAGGAATTTTTCTTCAGCGCACTTCACACACTTCATCCACTCATGCATAGATATTTATACTGTAGTGATGTGATAATGAAATGGGTTGGTCGATGTATAGTCATACCCTTGATGACAATAAAAGTGTAAAAATTTGGGAATTTCCTTGCTTTTGTACATTTAGTGTATATGAATTTTCATTTTAACTCTATTAAGGGCATATGATTTCAGTATACTGGCATTTATCATGGAATGTCACTACTTTTGTAAAGGCTATGCGTCAAGACAATGGTAATTTTTAAGTTTGTTTTTAATTTTCTGGAAAACTAAGGTATATGGTACACTGAAATGTAAATGCCATCAACTAGACCCTAGAACCTCTATCCCTGCTAAAAATCAGCTGAATCCGTAAAGTAGTTGATGAGATACAGGGTGGCACACACGTACGTACGTACACACGGATAACACAAAATTACTCCTGACCTTTCTGGATCTCTGGGTTGCATTGACTAATGATGTTGAAATTCTACACACTTATAGAACCTATCAAAAAAAATTTTGTGTAAAGTTTTAACTAATTTGGTTTATTGCTTTTTGTAGTTATGACTGATCAAAGAAATGAGATTTCTAGCATAGGTCGTTTTTGAAGTCTATTAAGAGATAGAGCGCTATCGCGCCTCCCTTGATACTGGAAAAACATACTCGTTCTGGCGACATATGTTTGCTTACATCGGCGGAAGTTAACATGGTAAACGAACATATATTATATAGACTCCAAAAGCACATGTACATCAGCAAAGTTGCTTTCCAAGAAGTATTTATCTGTGAGACACAATACCACGTGGCTGCTTTTCGCCTGACTAAAACATATTTGTTTTCAAGTCCAATGTAAAAACATTCTTGTTAAATAATCAAATTCCGCACAGATTCAATCATCTTTAACAATCGTCAAGGTGTTGCCTCACCGTTCACCTGACCAATCCATTACCCCTTCTGCTCGAGTTTTCTTTGGTCGTTGATAAGCGGTAACTCATATATTAGTTATGTTGCAAATGTAACATTAGGATTCATTTTGCCTGTAACCACAGTAATAAATCAATTGCTATTGATAAAAATAAATATGATAACACTTACTCTATATATATTAACACTTACTCTATATATATTATATATATATATATATATATATATATATATATATATATATGTATATATTAATGCATGTGTTGTTGAAAACGACAGAACGTTTCTGTTTAGTGATTCTTTTTTTATTTTTACCATTCGTTGAATGATCTCTTTGACGTTGAAATGGAATGATTAATGTAGAATCCATGTGTTTGACTAACGTGTTCGATTCTCTCCTGAAATATCTTCAGGTCTTGCAAAAATGAATAAAAACGAGTGAAAGAATGGAATTTCTTTAAAAATACGCCGGCAAACCGTTTTTTTAAGAAATTCCATTCTTTCACTCGCTTTTTATTCATTTTTGCCATTAAAGACCTGAAGATGATTCCGGTGAGAATCGAAAACGTTAGTCAAACACACGGATCCTACATTAATTCATTCCATTTCAACGTCAAAAAGATCATTAGACGAATGGTAAAATAAGGAATCACTAAACAGAAGAGTTCTGTCGTTTTCAACAACACATGCATTAATGAAAAAATGCTGCCTAAATACACACAATATTTATATATATATATATATATATATATATATATATATATATATATATATAGCCAAGGGCATATTGGCAACAATGGATCGGCATTAGGAGGAGGAAGTTCCTGGAAATATATTGGCAAGTCCAAAATATTGATTTCGAAAACGAGATCTCGCAAACGAAATCACACAAACGAGACGTTATCAAAAGTTTTTTCTTAGTATCGCGCAGGTAAACCTCACAATATAACCCATTTATCCAGAATGGCCATTGCATAAACCTTCCAGCGCTGAAAATTTTACCCAACCTCCATTTTCTTTTTGTCATTTGGAGATTAGCTCAACTATCATTTCCTGCTAACGATAGACGTAGAGAACGGGTTACTGTCCGAGATAATAGAATTAGCATCAGTTGGGTAAAGGTCTTAATGAACTGCCCCTGGCAAGGTCTGAAGATACGAGTAAGAAAAACAGGGACAGACTGATAGGAATAGAAACATAGAAGGGAAGAAAAGTGTGGAATAGAAGGTCGGTATTTGTAGTCTTAATTGAGCTCGGACAATAATAAAAAGACGAAGAGAGTCGTAGCTGAGAGGTGTTCTCGCTGCTGTTTATATAGATCCGATTATATAAGCTTAATTTTTGGCCTCAAACATAAACCGTTTCTTCATTATA
>OY744541.1:70158476-70160976 GCA_963556195.1 Sepiola atlantica
GACATATAACGGTTCCCGACTTGAAAGACAATGGAATTCTGCTTTCAAAGAGACAGCGAAAACGAAATTGTTACAGGGAAATGAAAGCGAGCACCTGCATGAACAGTGAAAGATTCAAAGGAAGTAGAACTGGTCAGGGAAACAATGGAAGCCAAATAATATACGATATGGCAAGACCATTAATTGCTCAAGATGTAAAGAGAATACATGTGAATTCGCAGACATCCTGACTTAAAATAATACCTGGAATTTGATCACAAATAAAACTTAGCAGAAACTGAATTGCGTATACCTGAAAACTATAGAGACATGTTAGGCGAAATTTAGTCTATGTCTAAACTGCAAAATACAATGCCTCACTTTGAAAATAATCCCCTCTATATACGCCCTTTTTTTATAAAGCTTTTATAGACTGTTAAAATGATTTTCCTAAGATCATACTCAATCCTCCTGATGGCCCTCGCGTCTTCGAATCCATTAATGATATAGTCACACAGAAGAGGATCAAAAGAACACATTTTTGTACCTTCTTAATGTTCCAATTGTGTTACTAATTTCTAATAGCAAGACCAGTAGAAAGAGAAAATTTAAGTAGAGAAGTAAGCATTGGAAAACATTTTATATGTGTAGAAAGGTCAGGTTACTATTATATACTATTACTATACAGCTAATAACCGTTCACTCTTTGGTTCATGCAGTTACATAATGTTTCAGACCTACTGCGTATATATATATATATATATATATATATATATATATTGGATTATTTTACCTTTAATGTCGTCTATGATATTTTTCTAAAACCTGTTTTATATCTATTTCAGCCATTTATCTGATGTTATTAGTAGTACTAACTTTTTATTTATTTTAATAAAGTTGTTATTATGTTCAACTCTCATGACTTGAAGTATTCCTTTTAAGTTTGTATGAATTTTTTAAAAATAATGGTAAACAAGTCAGTAATGAAATTTACCTTTATGGAAGCTTAGATAAAAAACCCTCACTTGTGAGACGAATATTGAATTCACTACCATAAACCGGATTTTCAGATTTTATCATACGCAATAATTTTACTGATAATAATAATAATAATAATAATAATAATAATAATAATAATAATAATAATAATAATAGACATTAATTTTGAACTTTACATAACTGCTTGCTATTTAAACTTTTATTTTTTTCGTCCTTGTTATTTTTTCTCCCGGCTATCTTAAGACGTACTTCTATACGATAGATTCAAAATAGCGGCTTGATTGGAATTATGCTATCTTATTATCTGAGGGGTGATTACGTGTGAGCGTTGTCCGCTTTCTGTGTTTCCATGAACTTTGTGCAGAATATAACATCTTTATAAAAGATTTTTATTTTAATTTCTGAAGAGCAGCGTGTAATTACGTTTAATTGTAGCATATTGCATGTTGCGAAATAATATTAAGGATATCGTCAAGTCTGCCACGACAAAAATAAACGATATGTGTAAAGACTGAATTTTGTTCATTGGAATTTAAAATAATAATGACATATATATAGAACAACTGTCTTTTTATAGTATGGGTCTTTACAAAAATTAAAATCAAAATATAAAGCCAATCACCTTCACGGCTTTAATCATCATGCCAATTTTGATTAAAATCTATTGCATATGTCAACATTTTTAAGATTAAGCTTAAGGGGTGGTGATGTATGTTACGGACTATTTCAACTTTCCCTTTTATTTTAAGTTTCATTACATTCACTAGTAATACAATAAGAGAAAGTGAATGAGAGAAAGTGTTGGAAACGAGAGTTATACACTAGAAAAAATAGGTGGACAACTTAAAGTAAGTGTGGGTGAAAATAATGGAGAAACGCTTACTGAGAGATGGATGACTTGTTGAGTACATTGAAAATAAAATAATTAAAATAAGTTTTTCTTAAAACATAACTCAATTAAAGAAATATTAATTAATATTGATTAATGCTATTTAAAATATATAGGAAAAAGTTTAAGAGCAACAAAATAGATTGATTCAGCTTGAGTACATTGTGATATATGTGCTTTTAGTAGATTAGAAAACTGTTTGGATCGCATTAATTCTGCTTATAAATAAAGAAAAGACGTTCCCGCATGTCAAAGCGTGATCGTTACGCGGTCTAGCAGTAAGGAGCCAGAGTTCCATATTCTTGAAACCCCAGTTTGAATCGTCTTTACAGACGAATGTAAAGTGGCATGAACCACCCCCATATATATATATATATATATACATACATATATGGATATTTAAAAATATTTATTTATTAAGAAATAATTATATACTCTAAGTTCTACTTCGGTGACATATAATTTTTTTTAACCAAATCGATTCAATGAGTTTTTAAAAACTGTAAATCAGATATTTCGATCAGGACAGATGATTTACAATGAAAATCAGACATTGTTCATTTTTTCTTTAACTGATTGTCGATTCATGACGGCGCGAGACTAGGTCGTTCGACCTCTCCCGCTGTTTTATAG
>OY744541.1:70163476-70215976 GCA_963556195.1 Sepiola atlantica
CTACATACCTCGTAATTTAGTTATCGCTGTGAGTCTTGTAGAATATATGTACATGTACACGCGGTGCGCTTGTACGACACGCCCAGAACGCTATATTTCTACAAAACCTTTATTTAATGAAAGGCTGAGTCAAGATAATCGAAAAACAATGTCGAGCGAAGGTTTAATACCAGAGTTTGCGTCTCAGAGATAGACATTCGAATAACACTTATGGATCATTTTCACAGAGTAGGGTAGCATCGCGCCTGGGTACTATATCAGGTATTTTTACGCCGTCACTGAAAGTGCCTTTCTCAATTGGTGAGTGCGAGTAGAACTATAAGCGAAAGCCGTTTGGAATAGCTGATAGAAGACAACATTAGTAGACGGATTTTAAGATAAATACACAGATAACATATTTATATTGTTCAGATTCGGTTGTGCTTAGAAAAAAAGAATTTGTTTTGTAGCATTTCAAATGGATCAGAATAAATGAAATGAATGTCATCGGATGCCGTTAAATATTTTACATCTGACGAAATGAACAGCCCTTAATTGTTGATGTAAAAATGAGGATTCATTTTGTATGATATATACTATATCTCATTAAATAAAATGCCGTAGAGACAAGATGTATGAAAAAGACAAAGGGACAAACAAATTAAAAACAGGAAGATATTATTACAAACGACAGATTAATCTGGTTTTTTTTTTCGGATCAACGAACGTCTGTTTTCAGAAGACGTCTTTTAATCCGAAGGAAACTGCTTAATCTCTAGTTTTTTACGATGTATTTAAATTATTTTCCCTTTTGTCTTTTTCCGGTATATATTCAATAACTAATATAAATTAGCAAAACATTTATACGGAACAAAACTTAGGTTTAGTATACGGAACGTTTATGTTTTTGTCTTTTATGGGAAGTGGGGTCTGATCAACTCTGCTAAGAAACCATGTAATTAAATACTGTTTTTTTTTAAATTCCCGAAACAGTTTTTCATGGTAAACAACTGATGATCCCTAAATAATGTTAGAAGCAAATTAATATTATAACTGTAAATGTTAAATTGACTTACATGAGTGATTTTCCACTGAACGACTTGGCACTTAAGGTTTTTTTTGGGTTTTTTTTATATAGTTTTAATGGTTGAGAAAGTTCCAAGACTATATATTGGGTATTTGGATATGCATGGTTAGGTTTCCTCCCTCTTATTTAGATACGTTTCTGGTACCAAAGGTGCTTAAGTTTTCATCTTGATAAAACATGATATGTAAAAATAATAGTATTAACTATTGTTACTAAAACGAGATTGCAAGCTAGGTCTGGGCAGCCCTCCGAACTAGTGAGTTCCCCTAGGGCTAATCCCCCAAGAAGGTCGGGCAGATTTCGACAGGGTAAAGCCGTTGTCATTAGAGACACTGAAGTAGGAGCTCCTTCTTTCGAAATGGCAAATGGGACTTGTCCGACCGATAATAATTTTAACATTGCTCCCTGTGGAGCTTCGTTATGTAAAACTTGTGATATTCTAATAACATTTACAGAATATCAATCTAATGTAACTAAAAGAATATATCCGGTCCTAAATCATTCGTGGGAAGATTTGTCGTGTTGGTCACAAAATTTTAGTTTACTTATTATCGTGTAAAATTGTAATTTACAATATGTAGGCGAAAATGTGCTTCCTTTAAATAGACGGATGAATTTACATAGCATCAGTAATAAAGGATGGGTCCATGTTATAAACCACTTTAAAGAAAAAACCTGTATAAAATCGTCTTTTTAAATACAGATTATTGAAAAATTTAAAGATAATGAATATGATAGTTTTGGTAAGATAGATAATAATACACTTAAAATGCGTCTAAATAAAGAAGATGAAATAATTAAGAAAATGCGAGTAATTTATCCATATGGTCTGAATGTAAAAGTAAAAAAAAAGATACTTTACAAGACGAATTAGAAAATGTAGGGCGATTATATCCAGTTTACCTCGCTATGGCACTAGATATAGACCACATGTAAATAGAAACAATATATAATCTGCCGTTTCATGCGAGGAATTTTTTTAAAAACTAAAGAAATTATCATGCCTAATATTTCCGAGTTTACATTAGAAAACTTCTTAATAAAACAAAGAAAAATGTATTAAAAGACATAGCATCTAAAATATTATTAAACCCGGATATGATATATAGGAAAGAACTTACTCAATGGTATGAGTATATCACGATATTATCGATACAAAATTATACAAGCCACCTGTTGAGGGTATAAAAAATAAACCTCGAAATGTTTGTGTAGTCCTGTATGAAAATAAAGGTTTTTATGATATAAATCTGCCTAAAATATTTTATAATCTAGAACTCATTCAGTCACTGCCTAATGAACTTAAAAAAAGAAACATAAACAAATAGTGACATATAAACTAGGGCAAACTATACGGAATACGATTTTTAACTATAAAGAAACTGTAGAGAATTTAAATATTACTGCTAATGATAAAATGTATATACCATCGTGTGAATGTGAATCCTCCCCTTTATGTAATACTGACATAGAGCATATAATTACTGGTAATCTAGCGATAGTTAAACATTC
This sequence comes from Sepiola atlantica, assembly GCA_963556195.1. NCBI lineage: Eukaryota > Metazoa > Mollusca > Cephalopoda > Sepiida > Sepiolidae > Sepiola > Sepiola atlantica. The sequence goes on from OY744541.1 coordinate 70,166,055, forward strand.
TAAATTAAGAAAACTCCTAAGTAAAGGCCCACACTATAGAGAACCCAAATGTTTAAATTATGCGAAATGTGTTAAGGAAATAAATAAAGCGTTAGATAATTTCACTGCATCAATGGCAAAAAAGCATAAACTAGTACACTCTACATTTGGCGCATGGAAAAATAATGTACTTAGATTTGTAAATAAAAAAGTAGAACGTTTAAAAGAATTTAAACACCCTAAAAAACGAATCCCCTCCTTAGAAATCCACAAATAACTACGGAGCTTTAAATGCTTCAAAATAGGTTTGTAATAGTTCCTATTGATAAGGCGACAAATAATGTAGCTTTCATCTGTAAAAAATATTATATACAACGATTATTGCTAGAAGTAGGAATAATAGGTGAAGCTTCAGATACTTATAAATTAAGTAATAGTAAAGGCGATAATATTATTATAAACAATTCTGTTATTTGTGAAAAATTAGGATTAAAATTAGAAGAAAAGTACAAAAAACTTCCATGTATGTATTGGATACCTAACATGCATAAAACACCAGTTTGCGCCAGTTTTATTGTTGTCTAAAAAATGTGCATCACTAAATATGCATCAGTAAGGCTGTATCTAAAGACTGTAAATTAATTATAAATCAAATAAATAATTTCCATAAAAGAAGTAAATTCTATAGTAATATGAACCTATTTTGGGTGATAAATAATTCAGATCTAGTAAAAGAAAAATTGGATCGTATTAATTCTCGTAAACAGGCTAAATAAATCTCGACATAGTATTTTAGTACATTATATACAAAAATACCACATAAAGAACTTATTAAAGAATTAGGTAATATTATAGATTAAGCTTTTGCAGGAGGAAAAGGTAAATACATAGACTTTGCAAAATCTAAAACTTTTTGGTGTAAAACTAAAATGGTAAGATGGTGTGTCCAAAACTGGTCTGACAATGCTTATAAGTCACTTTATGAAATAGAGTTACTTTCAAATAAGAAATTAAGTACTACTCCAAACAATAGGTATTCCAATGGGTGTGGATACTTCTCTCTTTTTGGCAAATCTATATTTACATAGACTTGACTATATATATATATCATCATTAATAAAAAAAACGATATATCTAGAGCGTATTATTATCATGTATGTAGGCGATATATTGACGACCTTGTTTGCATTAATGATAGCGATGAGTTTGCAAATACTAAACATTTAATATACCCTAAAGCGTTAAAATTAAAGTGTGAACATAAAGGAAGACAAGCTACTTTTCTTGATTTGGATATAAAAATTGAAGAAAAAATATTTATCTATAAACTGTTTGATTAAATAAATTAATTTCTTTTTCGTATCGTGCGGATATCACATAAAATATTACCTGCTCTGTGTATATATTTTACGGGAGTATTATGTCCGAATTTCTGAGGATTGCTCGTGTTACCTTAAAATTGGTAGATTGTATGCCCCCAATTTCTGACCTAATAATAAGAATGATTAAACAAAGTGGTTATCAGAATGAAATATTTAGACAATTAAATAAGGCAATTACTCGCCATCCTGATGCTTTTAAGTCTCATCAAATTAATCAAAATAAATTGATAGAGCAAATCCAAAGTTATCTAAATATAAATAAAAATACTGTACAATATGTATAATCTTATATATAAAACATATACTAATTATATAAAAAATAGTTACGTATAATAGACAGTAGAAAGGGATGAAGAAAGAAAAGAAATGTTGAAAAAGTTATAAAAGAAGAAGAAAGAGAAAAATTAGACAGTTAGCTTATAACGCCGATTGGAACCGCTGTGAATTAAAAAAAGAAAACTAAGAAGAAGAAAGAGAGAAATGATGGACAGTTGGCTTATAAACGCCGGTTGGGGGCACTGTTAGTTTAAAAAAGAAGTAGAAAGAGAAACAAATCGGCAGTTAAGCTTCTAAACGCTGTGAGTTGGCAAGGAGGATTAGTATTTATTTGAAATTGATGATAAAGAATTGAACAATAAAGGAGGAGGAGGCGGAGAAGGACGAGGGTGAGAAAAAAGGACTAAAAGTATACATATATAATTTTAAATTTTTTTTATTTCTTTTATTTTTTCTTTATTTTTTTTAATATTTGGATATGTTGATATTTTTTTATATTTTTAATATAAAACTAAAACTAAAAATACATTAATCACCTAAAAAGTAGTGTAATGAATTCGTCTACACACTTTAAAATGCAGCAACATTTTTGGAAGTAACGGATAAATTTTAGTAGACAGACGAACAACACAGGTAAGGGTTTTTTTTTAATAACTAATATAAGTTAGCAAAATATTTATACGGAACAAAACTTAGGTTTAGTATACGGAACGTTTATGTGTTTGTCTTTTAAAGGAAATGGGGTCTGATCAACTCTGCTGGGAAACCATGAAATTAAATACTGTCTTGTTTTTAAATTCCCGAAACAGTTTTTCATGGTAAAAAACTGATGATCCCTTAAATAATGTTAGAAGCAAACTAATATAATAACTGTAAATGTTAAATTGACTTACATGAGTGATTTACCACTGAACGACTTGGGACTTAAGGTTTTTTAAATTTCTTAATTTTTTTTTAATATAGTGTTAATGGTTGAGAAACTTCCAAGACTATATATATATATATATATATATATATATATATATATATATATATATATATACGCAATCATCTATTCTTTGATAATGAAATCAGTAGGATAAGAAATTTATCGAATATATTTTGGAAAGTACATCATAATGAAATTGATGTTAACTGAGCCGAAGCTAATTGAGTCAAAGTACCTATAATTTTAGGACCTGCAGCCGATTTTTATGGCTCGGCCATAGCTAGGCACGTAATTAGGAAACCGGTATTGTAATCGATGTCCAGACAGAAAAGAAATGAATCGTTACGTCTAAGCATTATCACGTTCACCATAAAAATCAATTGTTAGTCTGTATTTTGCTGTACACAACTCGTGAGTGAAGGTCAAACCTAAGTAATTCACATCATATGAAAATATGGTTCTTGTACAGCTTTTGAGAAGACTGCACTTATTTTCGTTCGACTTTACCAACTGTTTACGTAAACAGCCGGAGGATTCCGACGTGTTTATCCAATATGAAGCTGCGAACAGCAGACTGCAAGTTTAATTGTAAATTGATTAAATCGTAAATTGGCGATTGTCAGGAATTTACAACACAAAAGGGGTGATAAAACAAATAGTAAAAAAATAACTGTTATCAAAGGTAATAACAGTATTAATGTATGGTTTATTGATATTTTAGTTTAGTGTTATCTTAGGGTAAAATAATGGTTCGGTTTTGTCCAGTTAAAAAGCTAGACAAGTACCGGAAATAAACTATTTTTAATTTATAATTTTTGGTGAAAAAAAAATACAACTTATTTTATTTTTCAAAAAATAAACAAAATTTCTTACAAATAAATGTATGGTGATTGTCGGTGTTGCTTTAAATGTTACTCTATCATTTTTTGTTTGAACGCCGCCTCGTTTTTATTTTGACGGCGGTTCGTGGTCATACGGCTTTTTCGGCTGTTGATGTAATTCTGAGTCGGCAAATGTCAGTTTTTTCTGGTTCAAAAGTTACTGAAACCCGGTATTCATAAATAATGTGTAGGTCAAAAAAAATCGAAAAAGTCCACACTGTAACGGGACAATAAATATATTTTCAAATTTGACTTAAATTGGAATGATCTTACTTACATTTGGAGCATTTAAGTTCATTATTTAAATATGTCTCCATAGTAATAATCTTATTTGTTGGAATAATTATCACCGCAAACCATTTTTAACGAATTGCACATATTTGTGTAGCGAGTAAATAGATTAATTGATATATTTTTGAATTTATTTATATATAACTGGCTTTACAAACTAACTTTGTTCTAGATTTTAAAAAATAATCCGAGCTCAATCGGTGACCCACGTAACAGGCAATACAATGGCTATGAATAAATCTTGCATTTCGTAGAGATAACATGTTTCTCCTATTTAGTTTGTGTATATTATATTTTATGTCCTGCCCACGTATCTCTAAAAGAGACTGCGGGCGTTTGTCGCTCGTTCAGCCACTCTTGCTTTTGATGTAACAGTAACCTTTAGAGACGCGAAGATTGAATGATCTCTCCGAGAAAAAAAATGAAATTAAACATGTAATTTAATAAATGCACCCACACTTCTGTATAATAGTTCTGGTTCGACGGTTTGTCCTTAATCTGCCTTTTGACACGCTTAAGTTAAATATAGGATTTCCATCACTGGGTATTACACCCCATGTGTCAAATCACCTATATACGAAAATCTACTCGTCGGGCGTTAGATATATGACTCTTTAAATTAGCATTTTATTCGTTAGTGTTGCTTAAATATAGAGTGGATCAAATGCCACTAATGGAAGCGTTGACAAAATTCGCACCCTTTATTTAATCCAACAATATTCTCTACAAATACATATTCTTCTATGCTTGACTTGTCCTCGAAGACTCAATCATGAATATCCAATTTTCTTATTATTACTATCTTTTAAGGATAAGCCCACGTGGATACGACGTGGCAATACCTCTGACACACTCCTCTCTTGACACGGTCCTTATTTGGGCCGGGATAGTCTTCTTCAATTCAGGAATAGTCTCAGGATAGTTTTGATAGACATTATCATTAAAATAATCTTACACATAAAAATCTATAGTTTAAAAGTTTTTCTGAATATGAAAAATATTCATAGTCAAACGTATTGATGAGACAATCACCAAAATATCCCGCATATCATTGATTTGTGATTGAACAATGACTGTTGTAGATTCTCGACTGAAACTCGATGCAAAAGCCAGAGATATTCGGAAGTTCAATTGTATCAAGTATTGTTTAATTGCAACAATGATTGCACGATTTCATGTGTTTCATTTTGGCGATTAAAGTTGTGAAAGCCACTACGCATTTATATACAAAGTAGCCGTGCGGCACTTGATGTTTCATTATCTCCCGCCTTCGTTATTTTCGGTTACATATGTGTGTAGGTGTACCTTCCCGGCCTATCCCAGGGTTCATAATAGTAATATTTAAGCCGCTAAGAGATGTAAAAAAGATCAATACTGAATTGAGACAACTGATATTTTTACTTGTAAATTTTAATATAAATCATCCATTTTGCGACTTTTAGGTCATTTAAACTCTCTCCATAGTAATAATATAACTTACCGGAATAATTATTTCATAGCAAATCTGCTTTAATTACAGAAATGGTTTCTTAATTTTATATACAATTTCATGTGATACATTTCGAAAAGGTGTTTAGTTGCGTCCACGTATTTATATACAAAATGTACGAGAGACGTTTTGTGGGTCATTCTGTCACGTCTTCAGTTCTAAACCACAATTTTATAGCTAGACGTACAGATCCAATGGACGCATCTTACGAATGTACGTCATTTGTTATTTAGTAAATTCTATTTCGCCTTTTTTTCATTTAATTTTAAATTTTGATTTAACACGGAAACAGTTTTAATCACAAAACCATTGCGCGGAACATTTTTTAAGACACAAACAATATAAACATATATAGATCTAAAAGATAATAAGTATATATGTGTTATTTGATTTTTCCTCTTACTCCTAATCCAGTATTGTTTGAGGGAATCCAAGACACGGCTTTGTCACGCTGCAATGGAGACTACGCGTCCTGGAAAATTCGAATGCGAACATCAGGTCAGCCATATTTTACAAAATGCTCTGTATTTTTTTCGTTGTTGTACGTGTGAACGGAATCATGTGCACTGACTGTTTTACGGAATTCTAGTATAATGTTATGTTTGTCGCCTCGCGTAAGTGTAGCGTTGTGCAATTTTACGCTTCGTATAAATGAAATTCCTTTCGCCATTTTGAAAAATAAAAACAATGATTAACGAGTGATCTGCGCCGTATTATATCATTGAATGACATTGGCTTGTTTGATGCAGGATATGTGTGAGAAAATATCGCTTCGTTTGTTTATTTTGTCAGGGTGATATCCATGCGTCGGTACATCTGATTTTATGTACGGTGTGCACGGTAAAACGGTTGATTATCTGCTAGGCTGACTGGTAAAATAGAATCTAACAAAGATATACTGACAACGCTTGCATTTCCTGATTTAGTACTAGCTCGAGCAGGTTATGGTAACAACTTTTGTATTAAATCGCTTGGGGATGTATCAAAATATTAAATGTTTTTTTGAAAATTGCGCTTTGATGGTTACTTTTTATGTGATAATAGTTCACCTTTTATCAAGGTCCATGGGCCACTGAAGGATAATTGTTAATAAGTTTTTCAGAAAGACAGTGCCCCAACAACGTGAGGATTAGTCACAATGGTTGAGCCTTGTTCGAATTAGTCTATTTATATAGATGGCTCAACAAGAATTTGTACACATTAAACTTGAAAACGGTCATTTTATAGTCCTTTAGGAATTAGCATCGTGGTATTGTGTTCCACCGACGGATAGATCTTTTAGAAACGTGTCATGGAAGTTCCGCTTAGTTGTAGGTACACAAAGGAACAAAGGAAAATTATTTACAGTGTGTGTGTTCTAGACAATGTTTGGATTCAATGTTTTATAGGGGGCCGTATACTGTCGCTCAGTTCAGCACTTACTATAAAATAACGATAGCGTAGAGAAAGACTAGCAAGGTTTATTCTGTGAGAAAGAGGCTGTAAGGAATGTTAGATAACATCCCTCACTAGATTTCAAAGTCGGTTTTGTACTCTGTTAAGGCGGGGGGTAATGATGCTCTCAACGGTTCCTTTTCAGATGTGGCAACAATATTCAGTCTTATTATGACTAGTAAATATTCGACATAGAACGCCGGAAAAAACTACTGATTATGAGTCAAATAATCGACTTCAGTTCCTTCATTGCTTATTTTCTATTTCTTTCAATATGTTTAAGATGTTGCATGTGCTAGAGAAAAAAGAAGTGTCAGATGGAGATATGCGTTCAAAAAGTAACGATATTGATGGTGTTTTAAAGAAAATTAATTAAAAATTGGAGCTCTCAAGGAACAGAGAGAGAGAGAGCGAGAGAGGGCAGATAGAAAGACATACATACATACAGACAGACAGACAGACAGACAGACAGAAAGGAGCATAATCGTACGGAGTCAATAGACACCAAATTACTGCATGAGTGTAAAAAATACTCCCTTTCATTGTTTCTGGTAAATATTTGAAAAAGAGATCATTGAAAAAGACAAAAAAGCCAAATAGTAAACTTCTATGAGTTAATATTATTCTGTCTATTTCTTTTATTTAACTTGAATGGTGTTTTTAAATAGGGATATACAACTTATCAGTAAGAAACACTTTGCATAGGAACAACCATATTGCTATAGTCTTTTCGACACTCTATGTAGGAAGATGGAGGTTCAAGTGGCAAACAATAAACCCATCAGAAAGCCTGAGTTAAGGCTGGTTATGATACGAATTTGATTGCCCCTTCTTCGAAGTTAATGTTTAATGAAACGGCTCAGAAACTTAAACTCTAAATGTTTATATGTTAATTATTTGGATTTTTCGGACTAGTATTCCTAAAATAATTGGTGTGTTTTCAACCTTCCTAACCCTCGACCTTAATTCATGCAGTTTGAAAAGTTTGTTACTGAAGGAAGGAATAGTGAGAAATTAACAGTGGGGAAGAGAAAAGGGGAAAGAGATACGTTTTAAAACAGAGAAGTTGGCAGTATTTATTTGTCTCCTCAGAGATGGTAAGGTGCAACACATGGTTGCTTTTAAAGTGGTACCTATCCAGTTCTCAATAAGATATTCTGGAGTTTAATAAATTCACTCTTCTTACGATGAAGGAGATGCACCGTGATGTTGTCTTAACTTATTTGACATTTCGTGCGGCAAATGTAGACTCTAAATCGGTGTTTAAAGTGGAAAAATCAAACTTGCCAATTAGAGGCACACTGCATATGAACACACGTTCGAGACACACTGTAAGAATTGGTAAAGCTGAGGTGGCAAGCAATTAACCCATCATAAATGATGAGCTATGCCGGATATTATCTCAATTTAATGGGCTCACAACGAGGAGAATGCAAGACGGAAGGGGCTCAGTAACTTTAAAATTGAATGTTTTGTTTTTAAATTAATAGGACTCAACATAGCTGTTATTCTTGCAAGCCTCTGGTCAATTTAACCTGAACTTCTTTAAATGAATGATTTTAACTTGTCGAACCCAGTTCTCAGTGAAATTATTCTGGGGTTTAAGCTTAAATCCTTACTGCAGTCGATAATAATCAATAGTAGCATAACAAGTAATAAACACTTCAATTTGATAATGGCTGATCGTGCTATATTTTGCTTTCCATTTTCTCTCATGAAATCATTTTTTGATTTCATCCAGGTATATTGCATAAAAAGTGTTGTGTGTTATCCTTACCCCAGGAGACGACGTGTAGCTTGCTAGTACTTATTGCTTGGCGCCCATAATACCTTTGTCTCGCTTTATCATTCAGCTGTAAAATCTCTATTTTGACATAAAATTTAGATCTGTCTTTACACCCAAATGTCATACATCTATTGGTTATGTCGGTAACCCTGAAGAGTCTGTTCAATATATCGTAATATACTTGTGTTGTAATTGGGGTAGAATTTACTCAAGTAATAACAAATACGTATAAATCTGCGAAGTACGACTTTTCCAAAACAGACTTCATTCTGGCCTGCCAATGGTTTCCCTAATAAATGCTAGAATGAAGTGCTCAGAAGGGGGAACCACGTGAAGTTTGTAGACATCCATAGTAAATCAAGTGGTGTGGAAAAACAGGAATCGAAGTTGTCATTTCAACGCAATCAGCTCAAAACTAAAATGCATTTAAATTATCGAAGAATGCAACCCTGTTAAAGCAATCTATTGTAAGTAGATAATATAATTTGCTTTAATCATTGTATGTAGTATATATATATATATATATATATATATATATATATATATATATATATATTTAATATATATACATATATCTATATATATATATATTTATATATATATGGAAAATTAAAAAGAGAAAACTAAAATTAAATAAACATTACTTTGATGTCGCAAACATGTTTTCGAGAGAGAGAGAGAGAGAGAGAGAGAAAGAGAGAGAGAGAGAAATAATTCATAAAAGGCGATTCCAATGCAGATATTATCAGATATAAGCGGATTGAAAACAAAATAGGGCATACAAAAGTAAAAATAACATCTTTTATTCGCTGTTTTTCCTTTTCTTATTATGTTTTTTTATATAAAATTTTACAAATCTTACTTGCTCGTAATGTCGCTCGATGTAGGGTTCGATGTTTAATAAATAAGCTACGACGGTAACCAGTAACATGGAACTTACAATAGGAAGAAAACAAAAACGCAAAAAGAACACGACCGCACGAACCAAGGAACAAAAACTGTAAGAAATATAATAAGCTTGCCCCCCAAAATGATGTCACTGGCCTCGACTGACACCAGTCAAAATAGTTGTAGAGGTTCAAGGAGGCTGAGAAGACGGAGGAGAGAGCACTAACCAGACATCCACTGGAAGAGTTCGGAGAGTGCTGCGGCCTTGAGAAGGCTGATTTCCACCTAAATCTCAGGGTGATCAATGGCCAATGCCAGCGATAAATTAATAGTAGACGGCTGTTGCGATACAACACCGTCCTTTGCGGTGGTGATCGAAAAAAAAGTGGAGATTACTAACAATCTGAGGAGACTTGTTGCAACTCAGACTCCAGGGAACACCTCCGGTTGTTGTCGGTGAGCAATCACTGACGATGACTCACGTCTTAACCATCACGGTCATCATGAACAACTACATAAACGGTGAGGGTGTTTAAACATATTGTAGGCAGCCGACGAAAATAGTGTTCAACTTATAAAATAGACATGCTTTTAATGGCTGTATAAATACTACTCACTATAGTACACAGCTTAGATTGGGGGCGACACACAACTTGCATGTACATATATATATATATATATATATATATATATATATATATATACATATATATCACGTATGAGATTAGACAGCTTACATTTGAACCTCACTTTATAATGCTGAATTATCAATTACCATATTTACATATTTTGTAGGACGCGCGTGAGAATTAAACAACATCTCCCGGTACATTAGTCAACCCTCTGACTATTATGTCAAGTGCAGTGGTTATAACTAGTAATAAACAGGGTCAATGTTTATAAACCTTGGTGTAAGATTGTGACAATAGTCTTGAATACGCCTTTAAAGGTATGGCTGGATTGACTTAAGTTAATTACCAAGAATCATATAAATCGTCATGGTACGAGTTATTTTTGATCGCCTTTATTTTGTTCTCGGTACTTGTTTCCTCAATTCCATTTATAATCATGTACTGAAGGAATTTACCTTATGAAGCTTGCAAACGTCGATAGTAAACTCGGGATATGGAACCGACATGATTCGAAAATAACACGCCAGTAAATAAGTCTTAGCCCTAACACATGAATAGTGTAACTAATAAAACATCTAAATGATGTTTATAAAATACTAACCTTCAAATGTCACCTGTTAAGATTTGAGCGCAACCAGATAATAAGTTAACAAATAACAATTATTCAAATGAAACTTCATTGCAAATTAAAGAACAATTGGAAAATATGAATATTGAGTGTTAATAAAGTAATGCTGTTCAAGCGGAAAATGACTTGCCAAGTGTTCTTCGGAGTTTGCCCCATAAGAAACAACTGCTAAGAGGTGGTATGATTATTTTAAACGCGGCCGCACTAACACACATTTAGCTTAACGGTTACTTCGCCCAAATCAAGCAGCTGTCCCAGAAAACACCAAAAGTGCACAAACTCTTTTTTGGCCGATCGTAAATTGAACCTGCTATAGATAATAGAGCCGTTGTAATTATCAGAAAGCAGTGTGTTCACCATTTTGTGTACTTTGAGAAATAAGAAACATGTGTTCAAAGTTTCTGCCGCGTTTTTTCACAGTCGACCATAAACAAAAACGTGTCGACGATTTAGAACATTGTTTGCAAGTGTTTTACCGCGACAAAAAATGAGTTTTTGCATCGATATACGACAATGGACGGAATATGGACCCGTCACTTTGCTCTAGAGTCAGATCGCTACACAACTGAGTGAACAGGATTGCAGAATGTGAAATTCGTCCACAATGACAAAAAAAAACAAACAAAAGCATCGTTTCGCTCTCCGTATTTTAAGATACGCAACGTATTTTGTTCATCGATTTCAATGAGAAAAGAATCACCATACATAGCGAATGTTATATCGCATCATTAGTTATTTGAAGAAGGAAATTGCCCTAAACCAGCTTTTAATGTAAACATAAACATGGGTATTTTCACGAAGACAATGCATCGTGTCATAACTCGTCACAACGATGGCAAAACAACATTGATTGTAATTCGAATTGCTTCTACACCCTCCCTATTTTCTAGATCTGCCCTCCAGGGATTATTGGCGGTTTGCTGACCTCAATAACATGCTTCAGGGAAAGAAATTTGACTCAAATTGAGATGTGATATAGAAAACTGAGGCGTGGTTTGAGTCCAAGTATAACTCGGTCTTACAGTTATGCAATAAATTGTAAGAAAAGTGTTGTAATCACTGTGTCACCTTATAAGGAGATTATCTTTATGGATAATGTCAACTTTTGTCTAAAAATATGCAGGTTTATTAGTTAGGCTCGGGACTTATTGAGTGATGTGTAAGCACTCGCGTAGGTGTCTACCTGACTACTACGACCACTTAAGTCTATTGAAGTTATATAAAATATATGGCTCGCTGTAATCATCTCGAGGGGCACTGATCACAAGGATCTTCTTTAGCCCATTTTTTCTGATTAAGAACGCGTGGTACAATGGGGATAATTAGCTTGCCAGTTTTAAAGCCTTCAAAACCACAAGCTTTTCTTTTTTCACCACCGACGCCCAGGTTCTCATTTCTCCCCAGTTGAAATGAATGCTTGTCTTTTTAATGAATCCCCCTTCATTGATAAACTCCTAACACATATTCTTACTCCAGACCGGAAAGTGTAGACTTACATAAAATCTGTTGCTAAGGTCACTGGAAAACGGTTTGATCATTATATCGCTCCAGAAAGTACCACGGTCCTGACGCTATCATCTACTTGTATAAGAACCAGAACAGTCCTAAAATAAAGTACTGCTGCCATATCTGGTATCTGGACAAGTCTCGTCTGGAGCACTCTTTCTTGCCTTGACAGGGTGTAAAACAGACTTCGCTATTTCATGGGGGGGGGGTTCTGTTATCCTCTGCGGCCCCTTTCGCACAGATAAGATGTTGTGAGTGTTTCTCTAGTATATCGATATGTTCATGGTAGGTGATCGACTGAGCCTCAACTCGTCCTCTCCGGGAAAACATTCACAGCAAGATTCCGCCTGGCTACAACAACAACAGAGGACACTCCCTTTTCTCCCCACGAAAGAACAATCGCAACTTCTATGAAATAAGATTTTTCTTAGAGCATGCCGCCTGTTAAACAATATACCACGAAGCTGTTTCCCAGCTGAATAAAAAAATGTTGTTATCAATTGTAATGTAAGGAAATACTTGTTGAGACGTCTTCTTGAATAATTAATTGTTCTTAAGAAATCTTCGGCACATTCCACGGTTGTATCTAAGTCTTGTGTAGTTACACTCAACGTCCAATTAAGGATTTCTCAAACCCTTATCCTCGAATGAACGTCGGGGCTTGATAAGCGGTAAACCATTACTATATAAAAAAGATGTGTTAGTTTGAAATATAATTTCCATTGCAAAACGCGCAGGTTGAAAGCTCGCATCTTAAAATTTCCCCTTTTTGTGATTCTCAAAACCTGCATAATTTTGAGTATTCGTCACAGGTGACTCATGCATTGAAATCATTTACATAAGCAAATAATTAAGAAAAGGAATACTGATACATTCAGAAAGACACCTGCTGGTTTACAGTCTTTTTGTTTGTCATGCCATAACGTGTATACTTGCTAGGCGACCCTTAAACTTTTGATGACATTCATGATTCATTTGCAAAACATGGCGTCCATCCATCCGATTGAATGCAGGTACAAAAATATAAATCTTCAAAATGACAGAATTGCGTTTGATTGAATAGAGAAGAGCAAATTAGTAAAATGGCGCGGTGTATTTTTGCTTGCGTCAGATTTGCTTCTGCTTTGATCGAATTCAAATTCAGGTTCAGACGTACACAATAACCTATTGAGTTAAAGAATGTTGAGTCACGTAGCTGTTCAGATTATGTTTTCATCATTAATTCAAGCAGCCATATTTGATATTTTCTGAATGAATATCTAAATATTAACTATTTGTTATTACCTTTTTATTGCTTCTATTAGAAATTATAAACACAAAATCTAATACACGCATACACTGACGTGATATAAGTAGATAGATACCCCGGGAAAATAATCCATACATGTTTAAGATCTCTACTTCTTTCGTCGTAGGCAGTCATTCGGAGCCATATAAGCAGAAATAGCAGTTGACACATCGATAGTTTATACTAATTGACATTGTTGGTGTTACAGACATAAATGTATCTATTATTTTTCAGATTTAAGTATAAACCGACTAAATAGAATTAAGTGTTTTATATTAGCTACAGTAATGGATACACTGACTGGGAACTGAATGAAAACCTTATAAGTTATTATCAAATACATCAGCTAAAAAAAATAATCAATATTATTTTACTTAGGCCCGATGCGCACCCTATGATTTCAGTCTTAATTATTATTTATTATAAGGGTGTCTAATTTTGAATCTCTGTGTATGAGTATGTCCTTATATATATATATATATATATATATATATATATATATATATATATATATATATATATATATATATATATATATATATATATATATATATATATATAGCAGGGGCTATGTCCCGGCGTTTCGGGTGGGAATATTAAATTATATTTAATTTAAACAATATAGGCATTAGAGTATTTATTCTGAAAAAAGATCAGAAAGAAACTCATTTCACTGTAGGTAATTAAGTTGATTAAATTAGGATGTTTTTAATAAGTATTTATTGTGTTAAATCTAACACTTTTAAGAACTGAGTTAACCGCTAACTTGCCAAAAGTGGTGCTAAATCTATGTGAAATGTATATAAGAAAACAATAGAACTGTTCAAATTGTTAAAAAATAATTTCTTGTCGGATATTTTTCAGGCTGTTTACATGCACATAGCCAATGTAAGTAGACTCTGATATTTGGAGTTCAAGGGAATGTTAAACTTGAAAATTAGTTTGTAATGAAATCAAATTATATGACTAAGTATTTATTTGAAACCAATATATTTGTAAAATACAAAATAATTCTTAAAAAATAAATTGTCGCTTAAAGTATTAATTTTGCAAAAAAATGAAAATCATAAAACAATCTAATTGACAGTATGTAATTTAAATGATTAAAACATTATTTGTCAAATATTTATTGTTTTAAATCAAGCTAAAGAGATGTATCTACTTTGTCGATGACTTATTACCCTTCGATAGTTTAAAGTATAGTCTAACAAGAATACATCCTATTTCAATCATCTTAATTAATTACAGTGAAATAAGTTCTACTTAAAAATAGCACAAGATCCCATTATAATACTATTTGCAATAAAAATCACTGTACCGAAAAATGTAAAAAGTAAATGTTACACAAAAATGTATCTGTGAAGTTTATCTTACCAGTTTACATGTAATTAGTCGCAAATAATGGAATCAGATTTTTTTAGAGACTAAACTCAGCCAAAACAGTTAAAGTTACAACGAGTCACTTTTTCCAGCGCTTGTATAGAGATAGTTTTCTTGCGATCTAAGTGATTTAAAAAAAGACCAAAGTATAGTTTTTCTTCTGAAAAATATTGATTCGTAAAAAGGTACGTACTTGAAAGACGACAGCAGAAGCAGCCATATGGAGTAGGTATTCGGTAATTGATGTATTCCACTCTATTCTGGAATGTTAAACATGTTTACCGAAATATGTTGACAGTACGGTAGACAAAATGTTGTGTTAGATTCAGAATAAATATTGAAGGTTCTTAGTTCAAAATGAAGTATATGGGAAGTAAGCAATAACTGTAATTAAAAAATAATTGGAAAACTTTAACCACACAAATATCTAAACCTTAAGCGAACATTTCTTGTGCTACAAAAAAGGCGAGTATGAAGCGTTCGTTAAGTATTATTTTAATAATAGTGGTTGTTTAAGGTAAATCTGGTGATAGTGCGAGTAAAATAATAGTAGTGAGTAAAAATGAGTGCAACTTACTCTTTGAAAATTTTATTTATAGACGTCCGGTAATCCGGAAATAATATACTTAATATTAAAAGAATACGAAATGAATGCATAATTTCTGCGAACTCATATGATGGTTTAGTCTAATTCGATGGCTGAACAGATTAGCATATAGAGAGTGTTGTTATTATTATCCTATTATAGTTAATGCAGCTAGGAAAATCAACTTCACTTCATCATATACATGAAGGGTGAGATTCCCCTGAAGCGTTTCTCGAAAAAGCTTCCTAATTTTATATTTCATCCAAAAACACTATATTGTTATACAATTGTTTCTGACAATTTGGAAAATATACATGCTCATGATATACAAATTACTATACGCACTCACGGATATGCTTCTTAGGTGTATATATGCCATCACTGGAAATATATATATATATATATATATATATATATATATATATATATATATATATATATAATGTATGAATACGATTTATTTTATTTTAGCCTTCATATAATAAATTTCGACTGACAAGGTTTAGCATATTCCTGGATAAAACTGAAACATGTAGGCAAATATGTTGTGACAAAAGTATTTGTATGAACAGAAATGTATAATAAAATATGAATTATAATTATTATTGACTACTATTATATAAACACAGTATGAAATTACTAGAATAACAACGAGAATAAACTTCAGAATAATTGATCATTCACACACATACATACACCCATATATATATATATATATATATATATATATATATATATATATATATATGTATATATATATATATATATATCATGTAGTAGAAAATATGAATTATACTTATAATTGAGCACCATTATATAAACACAGTAAGAGTTTAGTAGAATAACAATAATAATAACACTTTAGAATAATGTATTATTCACACACATACACACACACACACACACATATATATATATATATATATATATATATATATATATATATATATATATATATAGAATGTAGTAGAAAGTGTGTAATGCTTACTAGATATAATGTGTATGCCTAATAGAGATACTTTTAGTTGCTACGTGCTAATGTCCCTCGATACAGGTGTTAGTCAGGGCAACCTTACACGACAATGCTTTCCTTTACTAGTAAACCCTAAGCAACTATTCAAAATAAGATAGAAGTCGAGGCCCAAACACATCACACTGGCTTATACGAGGAATGTTGCAAAGTAATATTACATCTTCCAACAGCACTAAGCTTGATTCTTTAAGAGACTAGATCAATTCTTGTCCAGGAATCCAGAAGAACCAAGTGATCTTACCAAAAGTATATTATGACGTACTTTACTGGTCAATTGGGGAGAGGAACCTTAATGTTATTCGTTTCTATATAAAAATGAGAACGTTATTCAAAACACTAGGATAACTATATGGCTCATCTCGAAATCAAATATCAGCCTCATTAATGGGCACCTTGTTTACTAAGAACTCACAATGAAATACAATAAATAAAGCATTATATATATATATATATATATATATATATACATATATATATTGAATATGTAGTATTTTCCAATCCATCACAGGCTACATGAACATCCATACGAAATAAATGTAATAATGCAATATTAAACGATTTAATATATTTAAATATGAATTCAATCATGAATTGTTAAATAAATACCGAAACAATTTATTAACCCATATATACATCTATGCATAAATGTGTTGTATGTACACAATTTCAAAATAAACTTTAATGATTATGGCTGCCATCGCTGACATCAGGAATACCGTTATCACCAATAACAAAAAAAAAAAAACACGGATAGAAGGAGTCATGCATGTGTTTTTTTAGATTGAATATAAAAGAATATGTTTAATTTCTATTTATCTTTGTACCATGGTTACAAAAAAGAAACGAGAATAACAAAATATGATTCCTACAGAAACGCATTTCGGTCGACTGTTTAAAGTAGACGTAACTAATGATGAAGGCTAAAATACGTATCAGACTGTGGTCAAAAGAACCATAAATGAAATTGGCGATTACATTTTTTCTGCTTCCTAGGCGGTAAAGAATATAAGAGTCGGTCGCTCTTACCAATATAATTTTTTTTTAATTTACGCAAAAAATTGATTAACGAATATATATATATATATATATATATATATATATATATATATATATATATATATATATGTATATATATATATATATATTAATGTATATATATATATATATAGATATGACCGCTGAATTTTCTTTTCATACGTTAGTTTACTCACTAATTTCTACGTTTATGTAGAAATGTGTTGATTTGAAAATATTACTTAATAATAATTGTTCAAAGCTTTCGCTAGATTGAGCACTTTCAGAAAGTTAACAACGAGCCGTAATTTATAGCGTAATGCAATACTTAAGGTCCCGCGTAAAGAGTTCTCTTGACGGTATGCTGATATAGCTGCTGAATTTTCTATTCGACGTTAATTTACTCTCCCATGTCTGTTGCAATTCTTGGTGTAGACATCGGTACGCGCTTCGACTACTGGGTAAAATATGACTCGCAGGGATAGTTTTCTCCCATAATTATGATAGCATTTTGGCATGAAAACCCATGCGTATATGGGTTGATTTTCAGATATTATTCATAAATACTCGTATATATATATATATATATATATATATATAAATGAAAAATGCGAATTATTTGTCTATTTATCCTAACTATGTTAATATCAAAACACGTCACGCTTATTTAATTCAATCATCCATTTAGTTATTTTCATATACATTATATATAGCCAACGCAACACTGTGTAAAAACACTCAGTCCGATCCTTCATTAGCATAATAATTTTAACTACTATTAATAACAACATTAATATTAAAAAAACACTTTTGAATATACAGGGTGATTCATAAGTCACTTCACTTAGCTATTTAAAATGTCATTTACAATTGAAGAGCGAATTTTTATTGTTATTCATATGGACAAATTTTATGAATCTCCAACACTTGTTGAAAGGCAATGGAAACGTGATGTGAATAGAAAGCCTCCTTCGCACAACATCATAATCAATCAAATATGCTACAAAGAGTCGTACATTGCTTGCCAAAAAGAATGGAGCTATGCATGTAGAACGAAGGTCGAAATTTTGAAAATTTGCTGTAATTTTAAACTCACATAAATGAATTTGTTGAATAAACTTTCTGTGTTGTATTACCGTATTTTTTCACTGTAGAATTACAAAAATAAATAGCTAAGTGACTTATGAATCACGGTGTATATAAGAAAACTGTAAAAAGAAAATAGAAAAAAATTGTCTAGAATATTAATTTATTAGAAGGTGTTTTTAAAATTATTATGCTAATGAAGGACAAGGATAAGTGTTTTTACGCACTGTTCTGCTGGCTAATATAATATATTTCAAAATAACTAAATGCATAATTGAATTAAATAAGCGTGACGTGTTTTAATATAAACATATGGTAAATGGTAAAATAATACGCATTAATTCATTTATGTTTATATATATATATATATATATATATATATATATATATATATATATATATATATATATATATATATATATAAACCGCGTTTCTCTGACTTAACGTCGTCAGCCGATCTCGGAAGCGCCCGTGACTTGACGAAACTATTAACCAATCAGGTTGAAGCAGGCATTAGAAATCAGTTTGCAAGTAAAGAGACGATACATTTTGGGAAAAAAATAATTTCTACGATCCGCAGTGCGCTAAAAAGGAATTTCCACCATCTGTGTTAGCGCTTTGAATCTCCCAAAGGAATAATTGAGTTATGTCAGCAACGGTCACTTCTAGCTTAACTCAAACCTTAAGCCTAAATCCGAACTGTTAACCCTACCACAAACCCTGAATTCTAACCATAACCCTTAAATCCTTACCATAACTTAGAAAATGTAAAAAACAAGAAAAAAAAAATTGAAAGAAAATGAAAATAAGCAAACACTGAATTAGCTAAAAACAGTAATTTCGTTGTTTGTTATATAAAATACGTTATCGTTTTGAAATTTATCGAAGCACTAAAACAATTTTTATTTCAAAACATTTGATTTAAAAGGGTTCCTTTTACAAAAAAAAATAAACATCTCATTTATAACTGTTGTTTAACTATGGTGTGTTCGTTCTTTATTTTTATATATGTGTCTTTCTTTGATTGTTATCGCATGCCAATCTTCAATTAATCGTTTGGCCGTTTTCGCCTCGTCAACTCTCGGGCGCTTCCGAGACCTACCCGAACGTTAACGAAGCGAGGACACGGATACGTGGTGCGTTCTCTATAAGAGTATTATATTCATATATATATATATATATATATATATATATATATATATATATATAGAATTTTATATTTGAATTTATACCCACAGTATTAGGCATGATGTTATTGTATTTTTGATACTTGTGTCTACGTAGGCAATATAATTAAGTAAGAGGGTTAATTAAATCTACGGGCCTAGGTATAAACAAAGAAATCTACAATACGAATCTACTTTTGTAATGTATGCTTGTGCGATATTGGAAATAAAATATGAAAACGAAATCGTCTACGCTGTTGTTCCTTAATTGTAAATGTTGCATAACTCGTTCCCAGGCAAGAAAGACACGATTATGCGATGATACTGGAAGCGTCTTTGTTTTCGAAATTTTACGTAAATGTCGGCAAATGACATTTACTTCATAAAGGACACACATAATGCGACACATATATTTTTCAAACAGTGATTCTATTAATAGTATTCATTGGTCGTGTTTGTAGGCAGTCGCTATGAGGGTCCGAGAAAAGAAAGGATGGGGAGTATTAGAAAAAATAATATAACATGCAATTTTCTTTATATCGGAATATGCATTCGAAAGTATGTAGATGCCCTTTTGTGAGCCGTGACCTTTCACACTCAACGAGTGTGTCGACATGTATCTCTATTTATTTGTCGGTTTATTTTTTATTTAATTCTATCTCACATTTTTCTGTCTATATATTTTTCCCGAATGCTTACTTCGATCTGCAATCGTCGATCAATGTCTACTCGAAGCAGATCACAGCGAACAGGCGATTCTCGTCATATTTGCGGATTATTAAGGTTCTTAGCGTGCAAGTCAACTAGGAACGCCTAAACATACACTATCCGGCATTCACAAATAGTCACCAATGTAAGTACACGGTAAAAAACATATAAGCTATAGAGAAAAAGTCGAAAACACATCCGACAATATTCTCTGTTTTATTCGCCACTGAAGAACAGGCTGGCACACGAAACATTAAACCTCTCGGCAAGTTTGTAATTGTTTCGTCCACCGGGATAAGAATAAACAAAGGAAACCACAGTACGAGTCTACTTGTGAAGAGAAACAAGAGAGAGACATAAGTCACCCTGTAGAGTCTGGAAGAGAGAGAGAGAGAGAGAGAGAGAGAGAGAAAGAAAGCCATAAATACCCCTGTAGAGACAGAAAAGGAGAAAGAGAGAAGTCACCCTTTAGAAACAGAAAAAGAGAGAGAGAGAGAGAAGTACCCATGTATAGACAGAAAGAGAGAGATACGTTACTGTGTAGAGACAGAAAGAGGGAAGGAGAGAAGTCCCGCTGTAGGCAGAAAGAGAGAGAACCCCCGTAGAGAAAGAAAGATTGAGAGAGAGTAGTCACCCTGTAGAGACGGAAGAGAGAGAGAAAAAACTGACCCTGTAGAGAGAAAGAATGAGAGGGAGAGAGAGAAATGACATGTTGTAGATACAAAGATAGAGGTCAATTCTTTTCTTAACTTTTGCTCATGCCGTATATTTTTCTATCTTGTTAGTTTAATTTAAATTACCTCATCTGTAAAGTAATCAGCTAATATTTTATGAAAGGTTACTAATTTCATTTTTACAGTAAGACATTATAATTATTCAGATAATAGATCTTATATATATATATCCGACCCGGTAATGTTCAAGACTAAAATACTTAAATGTAATGCTGGTATATTTTGAAGAAGTAGGATCTACATCGGCACGTTGAGGTTTCGACCTAGACAACCTCGTTAGTTAGCAAGAGATCGGATCTGGTGTATTTGGAGAAATCTCTACATGTCCATAAGTATATGCGGCGGTGTTCAATATCAGTAGTAACGTATGTTGGCATTTATCTTTAAAAATATAACTCCAAGAGTGCATGGTACTTACTAGTTTTAAAGCTTGCGTTTTTAAGAGGATGTTTGCGCATTTCTCGAACATGATACAAGCCACGGTGACAGAATCTTCAAGGAATGCATGCCTTCAGATATTTCCGTTCTACACTCAGCGATGACGTCTATATTTTCAGAGAATTTTCTGCTTGCATTAATGCAACGTGGCTCAAATAGCGAACGACCAGTGGCATCCTCCGTGACCGCAAAATAAGCGACCGTCTGAAGTCGAAGATGTAACGGACTGTTGTGAGACCAGCCGCTCTGTACAGCCCGGAGTACTTACCGATAACGATGATGGCGGAGCGAGGATTCGTCATAATGGAAACCAAAATTCTTCGCTGGGTGTCTCGAATTACGCCGCTTGACCACATCTGCAATGAGTATATCAAAAAGCGCTACGACATCGCGTCGACTGAGGGCAAGATAAACGAATAGAAGATCAGATTATTTCAACAGCGTCCGAGGACTAACGACGACACCGTCGCGAAATTTGTGTTCGCGTTAGAGGTCGAAGTCTATTAAATAAATAACAACAAATATTTTTTAATTAACAAAATATCCCTTTTTAAAACAAATATGTAAATATCAGTCAGTTTAATCAGGTGTCCTGCTGTCTTGGAAGGTCAAAACGTTCCCATGAATAGTGACAATTGAGAGGCGCTCCTCGGAGTAGTGCGTCATTAACAGCCCAAGGCGGTTGAAGAAAGTCGCGCATGGCGGAGCGTATCATTCCACTCTTCTCACCGGCGATCGGTTGGAACATACAACTCACGAAAAGACCGGCATAGTTTGCTTGTTTGCAGTCTTCTGTTGAGGATTCCGTATGTCCAGCGTTTAGTAGCTGATTCTGTAACTGTTGTGAGCGTAAAAGTGTCGACACAAGTCGGATCCCATATAAGGTACATGACGTGCCCAAGAAGTAGCAATAAAACAATCGATTTTATTTATTCAGAAGATATCTTCAGTTGCAAATAATAAATAATAGCAATTTTAGTGCTAATGTTTTCTGTGTAAATATAATAATCCATTAAATAGTTGTAGTATGATAAATAATTGTGCTTTGATTAATAAATGTCTAACAGCTAATGTAATATACAAAGCAACAGTAAATATAATACTAATTAAATAGTTGTAGAATGATACATAATTGTCCTTTGATTAATAAATGTCTAAAAGCTAATGTAATATACAAAGCAACAGTAAATATAATACTAATTAAATAGTTGTAGTATGATAAATAATTGTCCTTTGATTAATAAGTGTCAAACAGCTTATGTAATACAAAGCAACAGTAAATATAATACTAATTAAATAGTTGTAGTATGATAAATAATTGTCCTGTGATTAATAAATGTCTAAAAACTAATGTAATATACAAAGCAACAGTAAATATAATACGAGTTAAATAGTTGTAGTATGATAAATAATTGTCCTTTGATTAATAAATGCCTAACAGCTGATGTAATATGCAAAGCAACAGTAAATATGATACTAATTAAATAGTGTTAGTATGATAAATAATTGTCCTTTGATTAATAAATGTCTAACAGCTGATGTAATATACAACGCAACAGTAAATATGATACTAATTAAATAGTGTTAGTATGATACATAATTGGCCTTTGATTAATAAATGTCTAACAGCTGATGTAATATACAAAGCAACAGTAAATATAATACTAATTAAATAGTGTTAGTATGATACATAATTGTCCTTTGATTAATAAATGTCTAAAAGCTAATGTAATATACAAAGCAACGGTAAATATAATACTAATTAAATAGTTGTAGTATGATAAATAATTGTCCTTTGATTAATAAATGTCAAACAGCTAATGTAATACAAAGCAACAGTAAATATAATACTAATTAAATAGGTGTAGTATGATAAATAATTGTCCTTTGATTAATAAATGCCTAACAGCTGATGTAATATGCAAAGCAACAGTAAATATAATACTAATTAAATAGTTGTAGTATGATAAATAATTGTCCTTTGATTAATAAATGTCTAACAGCTAATGTAATGTACAAAGCAACAGTAAATATAATACTAATTAAATAGTTGTAGTATGATAAATAATTGTCCTTTGATTAATAAATGCCTAACAGCTGATGTAATATACAAAGCAACAGTAAATATGATACTAATTAAATAGTTGTAGTATGATAAATAATTGTCCTTTGATTAATAAATGCCTAACAGCTGATGTAATATGCAAAGCAACAGTAAATATAATACAAATTAAATAGTTGTAGTATGATAAATAATTGTCCTTTGATTAATAAATGTCTAACAGCTAATGTAATGTACAAAGCAACAGTAAATATAATACTAATTAAATAGTTGTAGTATGATAAATAATTGTCCTTTGATTAATAAATGCATAACAGCTGATGTAATATACAAAGCCACAGTAAATATGATACTAATTAAATAGTTGTAGTATGATAAATAATTGTCCTTTGATTAATAAATGCCTTACAGCTAATGTAATATACAAAGCAACAGTAAATATAATACCAATTAAATAGTTGTAGTATGATAAATAATTGTCCTTTGATTAATAAATACCTAACAGCTAATGTAATATACAAAGCAACAGTAAATATAATACTAATTATTAAGAGTAATGTGCATAGAGCGTACATGACATACGTTGATAAATGAGTAGTATAAACCTAGTCACCAAAACCGGTGACAGACTAGTGTCCTCTCCCATATATAGCTCCGTTTTACGTTGAAAGACCAGGGGTAAGCACAATACCTGAGATACTATACTTCATATATTATTAAAAAGTTCATCTTTTCGGACGCAAATAATAAAATGCGATTTGTGTAGCAAAATGAGGGAGACTACACATTACTAAGGCAGTATTGTTTAACGATGTCAAATCGCCAAAACACGAACAATTACATCTGTTTTCTTTGAGTATTTACACTTTCCATACCGGACTTTTAATCTCACGTAATACAAAGCAATATAGAATTATGAGTGGTCATTAACTGGATACGCATTTTATGAATACAAAAAAAGTATAATTAGATAATAGCATAACAAAATAGATATTGATGTTTTAAACTAAGTGACCTATATTATTTTTTTATAATCCGCAAAACATAGACTTAAAGGGTATTCTGCATTAGTCCAAGTGAATTATCTTTGCTTAAAACAGTTTACCTACTGATGTTTGCTAATAAAAACAATGCGTAAATACATTTAAATGAACATAGCAATTCTTCATGTTTCCCTACTCTCTAATAGAAATACTTAGTAGCATATTTTCTCATGAAATTTCGAAAATATTGCACGATTTCCCTCCCTTTGGTTTAAACTTCTCGAATAATGTAAACTATTTGAATTGGAGAGAGTAAGCAACTACAATGAATTACTATATTCTGGAATGATTTTGATTTTAATAAAATTAGAATAATAATTTTAAACAAATTGAGGCGTCCCTCCTTAACGGTTTTCTCCCAAGACGTAATTGGTTAGTAGTAAGTTTATATTGTCAAAGTTTTCCTTCTCTTAGATAGTTGACCTGACAAGGTCTACGGGCCAACACTCCAAAAGAGGATAGCCTGCATCCGTTTACTAGTCGGGTATTTTCGATTGAATTAAATTTATATTCTTTTAGTATTCTATAAAAGATCTATGTCGGAAAACAATTGTTGTGTCAGACAATTTTTCTCTGAATGTATTGTGTTTTGATTAATAAAATTGTTTGAGAACAAAACAGATTATTGTAAGAATTTGTTCAGAATATTACTTCTGATATACACATCGTAAACAAATATTTATATGTAATAGTTAAAATATTTCAGGAAGGGGATAGTAAGAAGATTGATTCAGTTGATCTGGTCGCTGTTGCCAACGCTATTCTAACTTTCTTTATCCGACAGTAAAGTCAATACACTCAACTATGTTATCTTGAAAGACGAATATTATTACTTACGAAACGTGTAAAAGCAGCTATTAAATAAATACTTTTCCTTGTTATAAAGGTATGTTAGATGGGTTACTTCCGACGACCTCACAATACCATCTATAGAATTAAAAATATATATATATATATATATATATATATATATATATATATATATATATAAGGAACAGATACATGAATGTCAGTTAATTAAAAAAAGTAAAAAGTAAAATTACATTAGCTCACACATACATTTGAAAAAGAAAATGTCGACAAAGATTAACGTTTGCATATACAAAAGCGCGAACAACACACATATATACAGACCGACATATAGATACACGCACTCAAAAATGCATAAACAGACAAATGCACACAAACAAATACACACACCGAAATGAAGCAAAAGTGATTGTCAATCTGATGAATGAAAAAGTCGCCTTTACATTTTTGGTTGACTCGGGCTGAAGTAAAACGAAAGAAAGAAAGTATTTATATCTTTTCTTTCTCACCCCCCCCACCCACCCATTTTGTTTGTATTATTTCCTGACCAAATGACAGGCGGCATCGTTTATTTTCGCGGGAGAAAAAGATGACAACACCTCCTGTCAAGCATTTTGGCGGGAATAATAGACGCACGTTTTGCGCGCGTGAAATGGCAGAGCGCGTTCGCGCTGATTTTTCGGAAGAAATATTTGCTCGCTTCCATTACGTGAAATTGACAGCCTCTGAGTGGATTTGAAATATGGCGACGAGCACAAGAGATGGCTTAGAAGTGCTCGCTTTTTTTGACAACCATTCTCTTTTTCGCATTCATTCTCTATATATCCATCTGTAAATGATCTATCACCATGTGAATATAATTTATATATATATATATATATATATATATATATATATATATATATATATATATGAAGAGTTCGAATGCAAAACGCGATAAACACCATGTTAAAAATCACAAAAAGCATTGTAATTCAACACTCGACCACCGCTAAAAATCATCTCTTACATAATATGATACCGGCATACTTTCATTTTGCTTTCAATTAAAATTAGCTCTTAGTAGAAGTCTGGACTTAATATATTGGTATTTTTATTGTTTAAGCACTCAGTTTAAACACATTGGATTTATCACGTTTTGTCAGTCGAGTTCTTCATATATATTAAGCGGCGTCGAGCCTGGCCAGTACTAAATGGGTGACCATTTGGAACACCAGGTGCTCTCTGCTTATCTCGACATTGTTTCCAGTCGTCTTGTATTACTAGTTTCCATTGGAATCAAGCAATCCCGACTCAGGAGAGCGGTTTTTGGGAATTGCGCAGCCCTTGCAATTACACATTCACGCGCGAGCAGCCTCTGGCGGAGCACTCATACGTCGGAATCGCCGGAGTCCATCCATCCATCATCATATATGTGTGTGTGTGTGTGTGTATCTACCTATCTATTATTGTATCTATCTATCTATCTATCTATCTCTCTTACTCTCTTATTCATTAACGTTTCGTCATTTTTTCAAGAACAAAAACTAGTCGTTAGAATTCGATACACGTGGTGCAACTATGACATGAAAAAGGCATAGTAGCAAGTTATAGGCACACCACATGTAGGGAATTATAGCGACTATGTTCCGTTCGATAAAAAAAACACAAAAGTTATTCCAACGTCACTAACACATAACATATGATTAATATTTACTTTTAGGTTATTTCTTTTTTAATTTTCATATATATACATATATTAGTTGAGATCAATAAAATTTGAACATTGTTATATTAATTAAAACCCAACTTCTATTAGGCGTACGATCGTTTCTAAATTTTTTTGGAAAACATTTATTTTTCATTATTTTTGATGATTGTAAATTGAATGACAAATTAAAATTTCAAACATTCAAAGCATATACCATATAGGTTTTATCGAGAAGTAAAATCATACATAATGGAAAATAAATAAGAGAAAAATACATCATTAAATAAATAAAAATAACCATAATAACAATAGTAACATTAAACAATATAATTAATAATAATAAGAAAATAGTAATAACACTACAAGTGTTAGAATACAATAAAATAATATAAAACTATATAAGGTAAATACGATCTGAAAATTGACAAATTAAATAATAAAGGATTAATTCGAATGACATAGAATAAAATAAAAATAAATAAATAAAAAACAAAATAAGAATTTATTTTATTTTAAATAGACATATAAATAGAGTTTAGTTTCAATTAATGAATAATTAAAATAATTAGAAGATAAAAAGCCTATGATACAGTAAATAGAGATATATCGAGAAGTAAATATGTTAATGAAAAAACATATTTTGAAGAAGAAAATGTATTATAATAAGAAAAGCGTACAATGGTGTAAATGACGATGGTTAGTAGATATAATCTTTATGTCAGGCTTATTTCAGAAACAGTAATTCTCTGCGTTTTGAGATCACTGAGTGCAGTCATATTTGGAGGACTGAAGGGCGGTGTAAAACCAATTCAATGGCAGGTGCATGTAGAGGGTTCAGAGATCAGACTGTCGTCGTTCGAGAAAATCAATTATCAAAAAAAATATTTGACAAGGCGTACAACGATGACGGCTATATTTCCTCCGTCTCTCCTTCTTTCCCTCTGTCTCTCACCTTCTCTCACTCCCCCCTCTCTCTCTCTCTCTCTCTCTCTCCCTCTCTCTCTCTCCCTCTCTCTAGTGAAGAGATTGAAAGTTAAGAGACTGGTTTGAAATCCGAACTAGGAAGACGCGTTTGTCGCGCGCTCTGAGATGTTTCTTTTCGAAATATAATAAATTATATTTTTATATAAAAAGTTAAATGTTTTTTTTCCATAATTACATGATGTTTGATTTTCAGCACGATGGTCGCGACCAACCAGCCAGCCAGTGAGTCAGTCCCAGAAGCAGACGACAGTGACTATCGTCAGACGATGATTGCTAACTGGCCATAAAAAGACGAAACGGTCAGTGAATGAGACATTTTTCTGATTGAATTTTTTTTTCAACTACGAGGAGTCGTAATTTCTCCACATAAATAAATCGACATTGTGTCTCACTCTGCATTTGTAAAGAGACAATACATATGAACTACCACTCATTTGTAGACTCGACGAAAGCTTGAGCAAGAAGGGTGTATAACAGGTGTTAAATAAACTTGTCCAGATAAGTCAATATGTATTTTCAAAATTCTAATGGCACCATAACATTTATTAATACCAGTAGTACGTTATCTAATCCTGGTTTAGTTAGGCATTGTCTAAAGAAGTATTAGTGATAGTTGCATTCTTATTTTGCAAGTGTTGCATACTCACAAAGACCAAGTTGCCTTCATCATTACAGAATCATTAAACTTTACAGGAGTTATTCCTATCGTGTGTGCAAGTAGTTCTTCTAGCACCTGCTTTTTCTAAGATCGTTCTGAACTGTGTAAATGCTCGTCCTGTAATTAAAATGTGTTTTTCACAACTGAATAATAACTCGACAAAAATCTGATGCAAGTAAGCGAGTCATTAATTTGACGGTATAGTTATTTCAAATCACTGACCCATGGTGTGTAAGAGAGAGAGATATATCGACATTATTAATGAGTCATCACATGCCATGATACGTCTGATACCTTGCTTGCTTCCAAGCTAAATGCCACTAGTAATCACCCTATCTTGTGTAGCCATTTGACGTCCTATCACTTTTTAACATATGCCCATAGTCTGAGTTATTTTTCTCTGGCAAGCAAGTTATCCTCTGCTTACCACTTAAACTTTTTATTTCTCGTTTTTTCTCTACTGAGTAAATTATATCCTAGATGATATACCCGTTCAATATATAACAGTCATTTTTCTCTAGATTTCGAAAGAATGCTAACATGAATTTATGTTACTTATTATTTTTTATCAAACGCCAGATTATATATTTAATATCAGATTCCAAACTCTAAGAAGAAGACAAAGAAGAAGGAGGAGAAGAAGAAAAAAAGATATAAAAAGGGGAAAAATCCTCGAGTGCTGCAAATACTAAACAATATAACAATCGCAAGTAACCAGTTATGAAAGAACACTTCATAGTAACAAAAACATCACACAGAATTAAGGGAACTGAAACATCCACGCTACATATAAAAATAATATACACAAATCTTACATTCGCTGTTAAAAAGAACAATGTGGTATCAGCATATGGTTGGTCGTAGAAGTTTGTGAATTATTAGGGTTGATGAAAAGAACAAGTAAATAGAACACTAACCAGACATCCACTGCAAGCCTGCGAAGAGTACTAAAAAGTTCGAAAGCGTATTACGACTGGAATGCCAGAGAAGAAAATCGGTCGTTGCTAGCTTGAGATCAATAGTAAACGGCTACTGCCATAACGAAAAAAGTGTTTGGTAACGGATAGCGTAAGAAAGTGCGCGGTCTGAAAATATAGAGCAATTGTCATCAAACTCCAGGGGATTCCACTTTCTGTTGTCAGTGAGAAATAACTTATTATGACGTGTAAGTCTTCAGTGGGTAAATAATAACCACAAACTCATAAACTACATCATCAGACACCACAACCCCAGAAAACGAGTTCACGCCAACTTTCGATTGTTACTACAAAAGATCGTCGTGAAGTTCCATGGAAAATTGGAAAAGCGACAGAACAACCCTCTTATGAAATTGCGCAGAGAGTACTGGATCTTTGGGAGGTTTTTGCCACTAAAATTACAAGGAACACCAAGGGGTGTTCTCTTCCTGAATCAATGGTAAACGGCTTTTGCGACAACGGAACATGATTTCTAACAGTTATGGAAAGAGGCTTATAGTGGTAGAAATCTGTGGAAATCTTCACATTCAGACTCCATGGACGACCGCTTCTTATGCCGGATAGCAATCACTGAAAATAAATCGTGTGACAACTCTTTGTAAATTATGATACTAATACTAATCGTAATACTACTACTACTACTACTACTACTACTACTACTAATAATAATAATAATAATTATTATTATTATTATTATTATTATTATTATTTGTAGTAGTAGTAGTAGTATTCCCACGATTTATCAAAAGAAAATGTTGCGTCTTGCAGCCGTTGAATCATAAGCATATTGAATGAATCTATGCAAAGGCTATTAATGAATCTGCGATAGTATTAACTTTCATGGGTGTCGAAACAGTTTCCGGAGTTATCTCCCTTTCTCTGCAGTCTATTTCCTGCATATATTGAAAGCATATTAATGTTTCTCTCTTTGTCCTTCTCTCTCTCTCTCTCTCTCTCTATATATATATATATATATATATATATATGTATGTTTGTAAATATGTATATATATTTATATGTACATATATACATAGTTATATATATGTGTGTGTTTAAGTACGTGTATGTATATATGTATATATATATATGTATTACTATTTCAAAATTGAATACAGATATGATATTATAAAGTAAAACAATATATTTTAAGCATTTACTTTAACATTGCTGAATAAACAAGTAGAAGTTAGACATGTATGTGAATATATTTATCTCAAGCAAGCTACTCAAACACGTTCATGTACATTTCTGTGTCGTTTACTTTCTATAAACATCTTTTCATACTACCATATATATCAATTAACATAAATGCTGATTTTATTTAATTCAGATGCTGTTTTGGTGCAATTGATAACTTTAATATGCAATAGCAAGGAGAAACAGGTCTTTAGAATCGAAATAACATTAGAGATTCCAGATGTGAAACAGATTTTCTTTGACATGTGCCCGTTTTCAAAAAAGGTATTACTTTAACTGAAACATCACATCAACAGAATCTAAAAAACATTCGCATAAGATGTTCAAGTTTTGATCTATATAACACAATTTGACTTTGCCCTTTCCCTTGTATGTCCGTCAATGTATGTTTGTATCTATATAAATTTCTAAAAAAAGACTGAATATATTTACAATAAAGATAAATAGAAAGTCATGTGTTGTTGAATGCTTGAAAGATAATATAAAAGCTAAAGGGATGGGAATATGTTAAGAATCTATAGCATCGTATCTCCATGCTGCTTTCGGCCAGTATCACAAAAATAGCCTATTAAATTAGAGTAAGCAGCCTTGGATTTTACAAGTATTTTCAGCCGTAGATGTATACTATTGTTATATATACCCTTACCGCTTTATATAATGTAAGGGACGGAGAGAGAGAGTGTGTGAAGCGAGCGAGAGAGACAGAGAGAGTAAGACAGAGAGATTTAATAACATCAGTTTATCGGTATGTGTGACGCCGTTTGGGGGCAGCATACAAAGCACGTTTTTTCTCGTTCACGTCTCACCAGCTAACAATGAAAAAGAAAGTTTCGTAAAAAATTCAAGTTGGTTGGGTAACTTCTGTTCAGCGCACTCTTCCTCCAACCCCAGACCGTCAAACTGTTCCATTAACACGACTACCACTGTGTGATAGTAATGACCCGATGCCGTTAAATCAAAATAAATTATTTAATTGAGTTACTAGGGCAAGCTGCTGATACGATTTGATGAATAGTTCAGGTAGAGATTACTTGAAGGTTAGCGACTTAGACAAACCAGAATAAGATAGATAAGAGAATTAATCTATATAAAAGATTTTAATGATTCTGCTATATTATTAATTTTCCTGAGTGTGAAAATCATTTCCGTCTTCACCCTTACTTGGCTTGCAGCCTACTTCCTGCACATATTGAAAGCATATTCATAACATTATATATATATATATATATATATATATATATATATATATATATATATATATATATATATATATATATATATATATATAGGTGAGTTTAGATTACCTACTGGACACTATCCTCGAGTGTATTTGGTCTTTCTCTACAAAGGTTTGTCAGGTCACGATGACATGAGGATACTTCACGCTACAAGTAGTCACTGACCAAATATTCAAAATAACATAGTATTCGCAGCCCAAACAAGATTCCCTCGATACTGCTATACATTGGCTCATAAGAAAAATGGTACATCTTCTCCAAATAATTTCACTTCAAGTAATAGTACTTTGTCGGATACTCCACCAGACTATATGAATTATTGTCCTGAAACTTGTTAAGACCAAGAGGCAACTGGTCTATTGGGGAGAGGAAAATTAATGTCATCAATGTTCTTAATTTCTTTAGTAACTCAACGTTTGACAAGTAAAGATCGACAGTAATGGAACATTTGAATATCTATGTATCTCGTATAGAGATAAAATATTAGCCCTAAGAAGGAGCCCTTTTGATTTCTGAGTACTTCCACTGAAGTAAAATGAAACAAAAATGAAGAAATATTTATGTAGATATATATATATATATATATATATATATATATATATGTGTGTGTGTGTGTGTGTGTGTGTGAGTGGGTGGGTGTGTGGGTGTGTGTGTGTATGTGTGTGTGTGTGTGTGTGTGTGTGCAGCATGTTGTTTTTTTTTATACAAGTCCAATTGAAGAAAACGGAGTTTAACGTTTTGTGATTTTTTGTATTACTCACTCGACTCGATAAGCCAGTTTCGTAAATCGTGGAGTATAGATCCGAGAGTTTATTTTTGTCGGACACCTTAAACGCTTCTGATCGTTGGTTTCTTGTCTTTTTTATGTGTTTTAAATATCAGTGTCAATGCAATTAAATGCCACATCATTTAACACAACAACACACTGCGGTAAGCTGCGATCAGAAAGATATGTAAGCTAACACTAAAATCATACATAAAAAAATTGCACACGCCGTTTTAAAATCCTAGAAGAACTACATATAAAAATAAAACATGGTGACATGAATGAAATAGCCTCCTAGATCGGTACTAATGTGCTATATGTCTTCCATATTTAAATTAAAGAAAATAAACAAATACATAAACAAGTATTTAAATCCATACTATAAAAAATAAGATTAATAAAAACAATAAATACACATGTACATAAATAAGTAATAGATTCAATTACACATTTTTTTTCGTTTTTCTCCCGTTAGAAGGACTAAAGAAAATAATTAAAATAAAAACAAAAAAGGCAACAGCAACATAGCGAAAAACAAGAACTAACTTCCGAAGAAAATTGCGACGATCGAAAGCGCTTAGGATCTCCGATAAGAGAACTCTTAGATACATACTCCACGAATCACCACTGGAGACTCGGAAACTGTCTCGCCGAATCGAGACAGTAATAAAAAAAATGAAACAAGAAACCCCCATATTCTTTAATCAGATTTGTATCAATATATATATATATATATATATATATATATATATATATATATATATATATATATATATATATATAAACAAGATAATATATAATATAATATATAAGATAATATATAAGATAATAAACAATGACAAATATTTTATATTTGTCGCTCCCTGTAAAAAAAGTAGAGCACTCTAATGATAGTACAAACACAGAATGACGTCACTTGCTTTATAATGTTTCATCCCTTCTCTAATAGAAGGTAGAATTCCTTGACATCAAGCCGCTTTAAAATCTTTTAAATTATCATTGTTTATCAGCTATTCAAATATTTGCTGCGCGGTTAACGACGTTGGATTTGAATAGAAAAATACTTGTTATCCAGGGTTTCGAATCGTGCGACCGGTAGTGAATAGTCATATCTCTATGCTGATGAGTCTCGATTGAAAAGGGACGAAACGTATACGTACATAGATAATAAACAATAACAACTATTTTATATATACATGAAAGAATATCAGAAATTTATATATCATTTTTCACAACAGAAGCCACAAATTTTCAAGGTCGAGAAGACGCTCGAGGATAAGTCATATTTACTTGGGCAGCGATTAAATACGTATAGGATTTGTAACAATTTCTGTAACTGGTCAGAAATGGACTATTTAAGACGACGGCTCAACCAGAATTTGTTTACATTAGACTTTAAAACAAAAAATGTTATAGCATTCCAAGAAGCAGCACTGTGATACTGTGTTCTACAGACGGGCAACTCTTGGAATTAAACTTTGCTCATGGAAGTTTCACTTAGTGCTAGGTACAGAGAGAGATAATATGATTTTTTGACAGTACTTTCGTACTTTATTAAACATCATGTGGACACTTCCGTTGTAACACTATTTTAACCCACTTTTTTCTAAACCGATACATCTCTATCAATATAACAATATTGCTTTCACAGCCGGGTCACTTAAGTAATATCAAACACTGAGGTGGCACCTACGGATTTCTGTCACTTGATACTGATAAATAACTTCCCTATAGCCATTTGGTCTTAATATACATATTAATAAATACATCACTTGCTCAAATACTTCCGTGCAAAGTATGTTGGTCCTCGTGATAATTCTACTTTTGGTATCTGTCCAATTGTCTCGTTGTGAAAACCTGCATCGTTTTCGACCTCACATTTTTGCTGGCTCTCGAAGCAGAGATTGGAACGTGTCATTCCGACATAACTGACGTGCGCATGCTCTGTGATTAAATTTTTGCAATTATTCACGGGTATCCGCGGCCGATATTAATTGTCGACCAGGCAGAAGGAGGCTTATCACTTTCAGCTTGACCCGATGGATTAATGCGTAAGCCCGGCTACACACGCCCGATGAGCAAGTTACACCCATTAAGGGTGCGTTCAGATAATTACCGTCGTATTTTTTGTCCGTGCGCTCATTTTAAGATTTGAAATGTTTCGTATTGTCCACAAGCAATTCTGGCCGTGCTGTGATTACGTCATTGCGTTGAATGGGTCTGGTGAAAGGTTGGAGTAGGACTTGATTAATTCTGGATTGATTCGATTAATTGAAAGACAGTCTTAATGAGTGGGATTAACTGTCAGACAATGAAAGTCAGAAGGAATGATAAAAGAAAGAATGCAAAGAACACAGCTAGTGATAGAATGAATGAAAAAAGAGAATGAATGTGAAAATAAAAGAATCAACCAATATACAAAATGCAGAAGAGGAAAGAATAATAGCAGAAATAATAGATACAATATTAAAAAAATAACAGGAAGAAAGAAACACAGAGCACAGGAAATATATATCTAAACGATAAATATGAGATATTTTTCCATCTACCGTCACTATATTAACATAAACATATGTTGTGCTATTTAATTCAACGATACGACATTTTATTTACCTCCCCAGGAGGTTAGGCACAAGGCCAGATTTATCTTACTACCACAAGGTAAGATGTGACTCAAGGTCGGGTCGGGAAAGTGTGACTTGAAAAGCCAGCGTCCGAGAGGTGAGCACTCCGGCCATTAAAAATTGCCTGGGCAGCCCTGTCGGCATTCCTCGGTAGGGGCGCCTCAGGCAGTAAGCAATAAACTTACTCCTCCCCAATGAGGGGAGGCAAAGCCTGGGAGGGCTGACCTCCTAGAACTGCACAGGACGGACCAATAGACCGGCGTAAATCAAGCCCCGAAGGCCAAGACGATACCAGTTATGGGGTGTAGTATCCATCGGAACAAAGGCCGATAAATAATACGACATTTTATTTATCTCCCCAGCAGGTTAGGCACACAGCCAGGTTCATCTTACTCCCACAAGGTAAGATGTGACCCAAGCTCGGGTCGGGAAAGTGGGGTTTGAAAAGCCAGCGCCCGAAAAGGTGAGCACTCTGGCAATTCAAAATTGCCTGGGCAGCCCCGTCGGCATTCCCTGGTAGGGGACCCTCAGGCAGTAAGCAATAAACTTACTCGTCCCCAAAGAGGGGAGGCAAAGCCTGGGAGGGTTGACCTCCTAGAACTGCACAGTACAGACCCATGGACCGGCGTGAATCAAGCCCCAAAGGCCAAGACGATACCAGTCCATGAGGTGTATCAATCGATGATACGACATTTTATTTACCTCCCCAGGAGGTTAGGCACAAGGCCAGTTGTATCTTACTCCCACAAGGTAAGATGTGACCCAAGGTCGGGTCGGGAAAGTGGGACTTGAAAAGCCAGCGCCCGAGAAGGTGAGCACTCTGGCCATTACAAATTGCCTGGGCAGCCCCGTCGGCATTCCTCGGTAAGGGCGCCTCAGGCAGTAAGCAATCAACTTACTCCTCCCCAAAGAGGGGAGGCAAAGCCTGGGAGGGTGGACCCCCTAGAACTGCACAGGACAGACCCATAGACCGGCGTAAATCAAGCCCCGAAGGCCAAGACGATACTAGTTTATGGCGCGTATCAATGATACGACATTTTATTTATCTACCTCCCACAAGGTAAGATGTGACACAAGGTCGGGAAAGTGGGATTAGATAAGCCAGTGCTCGAGAGGTGAGCACTCTGGCCATTTAAAAATTGCCTGGGCAGCCCCGTCGGCATTCCTCAGGCAGTAAGCAATAAACTTACTCCTCCCCAAAGAGGGAAGGCAAAGCCTGGGAGGGTGGACCTCATAGAACTGCACAGGACAGACCCATAGACCGGCGTAAATCAAGCCCCGAAGGTCAAGACGATACCAGTTTGAGGCGTGTATCAATGATACGTCATTTTATTTACCTTCCCAGGAGGTTAGGCACAAGGCCAGGTTTATCTTACTCCCACAAGGTAAGATGTGAATCAAGCTCGGGTCGGGAAAGTGGGGTTTGAAAAGCCAGCGCCCTAGAAGGTGAGCTCTCTGGCCATTAAAAATTGCCTGGGCAGCCCCGTCGGCATTCCCCGGTAGGGGCGTCTCAGGCAGTAAGCAACAAACTTACTCCTCCCCAAAGAGGGGAGACAAAGCCTGGGAGGGTGGACCTCCTAGAACTGCACAGGACAGACCCATAGACCGGCGTAAATCAAGCCCCGAAGGCCAAGACGATACTAGTTTATGGCGCGTATCAATGATACGACATTTTATTTATCTACCTCCCACAAGGTAAGATGTGACACAAGGTCGGGAAAGTGGGATTAGATAAGCCAGTGCTCGAGAGGTGAGCACCATGGCCATTTAAAAATTGCCTGGGCAGCCCCGTCGGCATTCCTCAGGCAGTAAGCAATAAACTTACTCCTCCCCAAAGAGGGAAGGCAAAGCCTGGGAGGGTGGACCTCCTAGAACTGCACAGGACAGACCCATAGACCGGCGTAAATCAAGCCCCGAAGGCCAAGACGATACCAGTTAATGGTGTGTATCAATCAATGATACGACATGTTATTTACCCTCCCAGGAGGTTAGGCACAAGGCCAGGTTTATCTTACCCCTACAAGTAAGATGTGACCCAAGCTCGGGTCGGGAAAGTGGGGTTTGAAAAGCCAGCGCCCGAGAAGGTGAGCACTCTGGCCATTAAAAATTGCCTGGGCAGCCCCGTCGGCATTCCCCGGTAGGGGCGTCTCAGGCAGTAAGCAACAAACTTACTCCTCCCCAAAGAGGGGAGGCAAAGCCTGGGAGGGTGGACCTCCTAGAACTGCACAGGGCAAACCCATAGACCGGCGTAAATCAAGCCCCGAAGGCCAAGACGATACCAGTTTATGGCGTGTATCAATCAATGATACGACATATTATTTACCTCCCCAGGAGGTTAGGCACAAGGCCAGGTTTATCTTACCCCTACAAGTAAGATGTGACCCAAGCTCGGGTCGGGAAAGTGGGACTTAAAAAGCCAGCGCCCGAGAAGGTGAGCACTCTGGCCATTAAAAATTGCCTGGGCAGCCCCGTCGGCATTCCCCGGTAGGGGCGCCTCAGGCAGTAAGCAACAAACTTACTCCTCCCCAAAGAAAGGAGGCAAAGTATGGGAGGGTGGACCTCCTAGAACTGCACAGGACAAACCCATAGACCGGCGTAAATCAATCCCCGAAGGCCAAGACGATACCAGTTTATGGCGTGTATCAATCAATGATACGACATTTTATTTACCTCCCCAGGAGGTTAGGCACAAGGCCAGGTTTATCTTACTCCCACAAGTAAGATGTGACCCAAGCTCGGGTCGGGAAAGTGGGGTTTGAAAAGCCAGCGCCGAGAAGGTGAGCACTCTGGCCATTAAAAATTGCCTGGGCAGCCCCGTCGGCATTCCCCGGTAGGGGCGCCTCAGGCAGTAAGCAACAAACTTACTCCTCCCCAAAGAAGGGAGGCAAAGCCTGGGAGGGTGGACCTCCTAGAACTGCACAGGACAGACCCATAGACCGGCGTAAGTCAAGCCCCGAAGGCCAAGACGATACCAGTTTATGGCGCGTATCGATGATACGACATTACATTTCTAATACCCTATATATAGTAAACTGCAAATACCCACACACACTGTTTGGTATTCGTTATTTGCATATTTATTTTCTAAACGTATTCTAATAAATTAATGTTTTGTAATATACAGTTGTAATTTTGCATTGTATAATTTTCTTATATATACGCAACTTTTTCGTTGGTAGTAAAACGTTTGATGCTGCTGGGAAACTGAGAACAGATACTACACTTTGATCTTAGTCAACGAACAATAAAAATAATTTATTTTATGGCTAGGCATTTATAAATCAATTAAATAAATGATATAATCTATTATTGTATAGTCTTTTAATAGAGGTATGTAGTGTAGTATCGGTTCTATTTTCATAAGACCATCCTAACAGGCATTACCTCCTCATTTTTAAGGAGGCAAGGTTAATCTTCTCAGGTATGACATCCTTTTGTGGGGCAGGGTGTAATGTAGTATACGTTCTGTTTTAATGAGACCATCTTCCCAGGGGCCACCTTACTTATTTGATGAGGGGATTGTGTAGAATTGATTTTGTTGCAATGAAACTATACACATATGCATTACCTTCTCCTTTTATGGAGCGACCCCCCACATATATTATCTCCGCGTATTTAATTAATTGTAAAAAATAACATTAGCCTGTGTCGGCTTTTTACATTCCCAAACTCATTACGTAAAGTAAATTATTCGTTGACGGGCTTACTTTCTGTTTTTAATGTATATAAACGGATTAGGAAATATTTAATGTTAAAACCATGTAATCATTTGAATCCATACAATGTATTTTTTTGGTTTCTCTCGCTAAAGCACTTGCGTTTTTTTAAGGTAATTAAATCCAAAAACCTATTACCTTCGACATATATATATATATATATATATATATATATATATATATATATATATATATATATATATATATATATATACCTATATATATATAAATATATATAAATATATATATATAAATTTATATATATAAATATATATATACATGTATATATATACATGTTCATATAAGTATATATATATATATACATACATATATATATACTTGTATATATACATATACATATATACATATATATATATATATATATAAATATATATATATACATATATATATATATACACATATACACATATATGTATATATATATATATATTTAAGATTTAATTACAACATATTTAATTTGATTTGAACATTTTAATAATAGTCGAACGACCATCTGGCGAAGGGTACTTTCCTGAAATATCATATTATATGGAACTTCCATCAGACAACCCTGACGGAAGCAGATTATTCTATCATATATAAATAAATATATACACACACACACACACACATATATATATACATATATATATATATATATATATATATATATATATAGTCATCCACATAAACAGTGTTTCGCTGTATCACAGCTTCCCAGTTCAGCTAGACCAGCAATCGAAGTTACAGTCGGATCCCTTTCTCCTGCGCTATCATGCAACACTGGCTTAATGTAAGATAAATCTCAATGTAAACCTTATTGTATTAATAAAAAAGTTGAAACTGCATAACTCATTACATTATTCTACGTCTTTATTTGCTTCAGTTTGTATCAATCCGTTACACATCTCCAAATCTATATTTTATTTTGGCTTGCTCTTTGGATTGAAATTACTTTTTTTATTATTTCACTGTTAATTAATAAACCATGTAAAATGTCTCTGTCTGAAAATCCATGGACGTTTTCCTAATTGCTTTTCATACACCGATCATATCTTTAACTGTACACTGCAATCTGCCTAATTATATTATCTGGGCCATTTTGTGATTTTTCCATGTCCATAAATTGCACCAAATTTTACAATTAATGATGCTTATTTTTTGCTGGATCTTGGCGTTGTTCGAATTTGTTGCTACGAATTGTCATGGCGCCTTCAATTGTGAACGTTTTCTCATATTTGCAACCTTTTCTTTTTGCATTCGACATTTTTTTTTAATTTTACATTAACTTTATATCATTTCAAATTATTGCTTTTGGTTATTTTCTTTTACCAACTAATCTTTGTTCACTCCTAGAACGTTAATATTTCATTCTTTGAAAAGCTGTAACTTAGGGAAGGGATACAAGCATGTCTTTTATTTAAAACACATTGCTATTCTCATCGTTTATTTGTTTACATAATTGGTATATTTCGTATATTGAGCACCAATCTGTCATGATATGTTCTATTTTTAATATGTGAATCATAGCTTTATTATCCTGTTTCACCTAATAAATATATATATATATATATATATATATATATATATATATATATATATATATATACACAGTACCGTCCAAAATTAAGAAACAAAAATAAAATCTTCGTAATCTCAAATAAATTATATTTTAATATTTATGAAAATTCCACTACATATGTAAATTACGTAGTTGGACTTTTACCGAGATTTACAGATGAATTTAAATAATATTATTTCAGTTATCCACCATTTTACATATTTCAAGTGTCCAAAACTAAGGAACATTGAGGAAAAATAATTGTTTAAAGTTTAAAACAGTAAGTTTTTTTGGTATGAAAGGATGAAAATAAATATTCTAAACTTTAATTATCATCACTGCTGCAAGTGGCGCAATATCGATCATGTCAAAAAGAAATAAAACTGATTTTAGCGGCAAAGCAAATATCCTCAAATTAAAAAAGGAACAGTTGACAATAGAAGAAATCGGAAAACGTGTTAAACATTCAAAAAGTGTTGTAAGCCGAGTTCTCAAACTCTATAAAGAAACTGGAAGCTTAAGTAACACAAAGAAACCTGATAGACCGAGAAAGACAACGCCAAAAGAGGACAAAGTTATACTACGCCGAGTGTTAACAGACCGTTTCATTACAGTTGGAAACATTTCTAAACAAATGGAAGGTGTCACGAATGTTTCACAACAAACTGTGCCCAGAAGGTTGCACGAAATAGGTCTTTTGCAAGATCTCCTCGGAAAAGTCGCTAATAAGTAAATAAACAAATCAGCTAGATTGGCGTTCGCAAAACAACATGTTATATGGTCAGAGAAAAATTGGAAAAAAGTTTATTTCAGTGACGAATCGAAATGTAATGTATTTGGTAGTGAGAAAAACCAACTTGTAAGAATAAGAAAAGGCGAAAGTTTGGATCATAGCTGCATCAAAAATACTGTTAAATTTGATGGAGGTAGCGTGATGGTTGTCGGCATATCATGGCAGGGTACATCACCACTTGTACGCTTAAATACTAGAGTAAATGCCACTGCATACAATATTTTTGTAGAACAGTATGTTTTTCCAGTGTTGCACAATTCTGGTATCGAAAAGACTGTTTTTATGCAGAATAATACTCCCTGTCATAAAGCAAAGCTGGTGATGAATTATCTAGCTGACAAAGAAGTAAAGGTAATTGACTGGCTGCTCAATGTCCTGACATTAACCCTATAGAAAACTTATGGAAGACAATAGGGCAGAATGTTATGGCAAAGAATCCGGAAAACATCGAAGACTTGTGGCTGAAATTGAAAGATGAATGGACCAAGATAACTCTGGCCCAATGCCAAGATTATTTGAAATCCTGCAGTCGTAGATTCGCAGCAGTTATTGAAAACAAAGGTGGAAGTACCAAATATTAAATCTTGTTTGTCTT
This sequence comes from Sepiola atlantica, assembly GCA_963556195.1. Lineage (NCBI taxonomy): Eukaryota > Metazoa > Mollusca > Cephalopoda > Sepiida > Sepiolidae > Sepiola > Sepiola atlantica. The sequence continues at coordinate 70,208,302 of OY744541.1, forward strand.
TTTAATGTGATTTAGTTAAACATGATATTTTGTTCTTTAATTTTTGACATTTGAAATCTGTAAAATGGTGAATAACTTTTAAAATATTATTTTGATTCATCTGAAAATCTCTGTAAAAGTCCAACTACAAAATATGTATATTCTGTGAAATTTTCACAAATATTAGTATACTATTTTGTTTATATTCAAAATATTTAATTTGTGTTCCTTAATTTTGGACGGTACTGTATATATATATATATATATATATATATATATATATATATATATATATATATATATATATATATATATATATATAGTAGTTTTATTACTTATCAGTATAGTTAACTTTTGTGAGATGAGAAACAAGATTAGTAGATAACAAGTAAGATGTACATTTGAAGTCCTATATAGGTATGTCGTATATCGAGTATCTTATTTGAATATATATATTTCTAATAGTAATATTGCATGTTAATTAATGCAACACAAATTCTCCGACTACATTTCTGAAAATTAAACTTTAATCATGCATATAACTGTTATATTTGGATTTTATGAAGATTCTAAATATTTGTATTACGACCAATCACGTATTTACTAGTAAACCAACTCTTGTCACTTCAACAATATGATATCCAAATGGTCATATGTTGACTGCAGCTAGAAACGATTTTATTAGCTAATCAAAACCAGCCAAATTATGAAGTAAATCTTGGAACCACTATCAGTGACATGTAAGCCTTTGCTTTCGGTGATCATTATCTGTCATTTCATTTCAGAGCAACTCATACATATTAAGAAGACCCTGAGACAACATAGGTTAATATGATTATTTCTAGATTACGTATAAATATTACACTTAACTTGGGCAGTTAAGCTGAAAATATTTATTTTCTAGATGACATATGAATCTTAATTTCGCCCTTAGCCAATAAGGTTAATACAATTTCGGAAATGAAATCGAACTTAAGATACATTAGAATTGCATAATCAGTTAGCCAAATATACATCATGCGATGTGAAACATCATGACTGCTTTCCGATGATACGTGCGATGTGTTTAATGATTTAGGAACATTTTCCAAGATTAATAAATGCTCGTATTGCTCGTATTCAACACTATGTGTCATAGGTCAAGCTATTTTCTATCACATGATAAGTATATTAATATATATATATATATATATATATATATATATATATATAATGTTGCCAATTGCTATAGTCTAAAATCTCAGTTGACATTCAACTTTTTTCTTTATCAGTGTATCAATGTTGTTGACAATTACTTGATTAAAAAAATACACGGTGTATATGATTTGCCGCATTTTTAGGTATAACTAATCGATACATTATATTTGTCTTATTCTGTGATCATATATCGAACAGATAACGTTAGCTTGCCAGATTTTCAAAGTCAGTCCCTATACTTTATTTAAGAAATCCAACTATGCCTTTGACTATCTAATTTACATTCGTGTTAGTTGTACCGTGTTATTTGAAATATGATAACGTACTTAGTTTGCATTTATTGTAATACGTACTGAGTCAGACCTGGTAGACTACTAATATCAAACATTTTGAGAGAATAAACTAAAAGTGTAAATCAGTAAGGGGATAACTCATTAAAGTAAAGAATATGATAGCAGATTATTTCTTTAAGTTTGAAAATATGATAACAAATAAAAAATGTAAAAATCAAACCGACTTCACTGCAGGTAGAATTGGTTATGGTATAAAGATGATTTGGTCATATGATGCATGGAATATTTGAAGGTTTAACAGAATAATGTGATGAATATGTCAAGTGCATGGAGGATATTAAATTCGTTAGTAACAAAATAGATATCAGAGACGTAAATGCATTTAGTATAGTTAGCTGGAAAAGTGTATATTTATAATATTGTATATTATATATATTTCTTAATTCCCATATATAGTGATCGTAATATTTGTTTAAGACAATCCTTCTTGTTTGTTCTGGTGGTTTTATTTTAATTTCACTTTTTTGCTAACAAATTATATATACTTCTGCAGAAAGCAAAGAAAATGATTATTCTCATATTTTAAAATGAGTCATTTTAAGCGATGTTGGTACCATTGGTAGCATTCCTTTTCTTTTGATTTGAGTCATTAAGAAACAAAAATTCAGTTACTTATATTGATAGCGACAGTTTAAACACGTGTGGGAAATCGGACCTTTAGGCTAAGAAATTCACTACAGCTTCATTCTGTGTCAGAAAACTAATTGCGAATAATTAGGAATATAAGAAATATTCATAAAAATGTAATCGGCACTTTGGATTTACTAACAGTTTCCTGAAGTGACGCTATCAAAATAGATAAATAAGATCTACTTTTTGGAGCATGTAGGCAAATAGTATTGCTAAAATAAAGCGTCATGCATGGGAAATGCATGATAATAAAGGTTGAATTAAAAATGAAATTTTGCCCTCCATTTTTTCTATTATAAACCGTTAGTGATGCTGCTTCTCTTTGTCGTCTAATTCTCTCTTCTGATTTTAACGCCTATTCGTTTCTCTGTTCGTTATTCTCCGTATGGTTTGTGCGACGTAAATCAGTGTATGTGTTTCATCTTATGTATGTAATATTCATCAGTTGTATAGTTCACGGAATCTTAAATGCATACGAATCTGTATCAACGTTCAGGTGGAGCCCGTTGAGTCTAGACCATTTTTTACTTTGTTATTTTATCAATGCATCTGTTATCTCTCTGCGCCCAGTTTATTATCCAAATTATCATACGTGAGATTTTATTTGTATTTAAATTTTTTTAAATTCGATTGTAACTATTTAGTGATCTTTACAAGTTATGTTTGTCCTTTTATTGTATCCCTTATAATCTATGGAATTGGTGATGTCGTGCTGGCAAAATGCCTTCAAAGCGTGATTTCAATGTGTTTGCTCTTAATGTCACATATTGTACATGTTTCTATTCTGAACTATGTTCATATACCCTGTTTAATAATACTACTTGTGTTAATAAGTGGTTCTAATTCCTTTTATGTTTTTGGTAGTAATTTGAAACCATACATGCATATAAAGTAGCTTATTTCTGCCTGTGTCTCTATGAATATGTATGATACATATAATCTTCTATGTATGTCAGGTGAAATTATCGCTATGGCAAACAGAAATGCAGATGCGTCTTCGTATTTTCATATATATATATATCAGTTAATTTCATTTCCAATCATTATATTCACATGGAATTTTTTAAATCTTTATAATTTTGACAGAGGTGTTGTACACTATTAAGCATGGTGTTAATGGTGTGTCTTTTTGTATTCTATCTATAGCAGGGATATGTTTTTGACTTCCTTCTGTATCATTTCCTATATGCAATGTAGGCCGTTGTGACTTTACGACACTTTTACTGTTGACAGGGATTATATCCCGACTAATAAAACAGTTTAGCTCCGTTAACTCAGTTGTACTGTACAAATATTCTCCATAGTTGCCAGGTAGATTATAGATCTGAAGTTGAATTTTCTCGTTCTCCTTGAGGTTGTCTTTGTAAATCGATGTAGTTTTTCTTTTATTCATGTTTGCCTATACATCGTCTTAGGTATTGCTTTATTTTTTTCATCTAGGCTCGTGGGTCTTTAAAGGTATAATCGGTGCATAATGTTTCTGGTATTTTGTTCAAGTTTAATTTCTTTTTTTTTAGATTTTTGTTCATTCTATAATTTTCAGAATATAGTTTTTCAATAAATCGGTGTTTCTCTTCCGTCTTGGGTAAAACAGACTTTGCTCCTCTTAAAAAGTACTACTTGTATTCTACTGTTAAGATTTGTATAAATAACTTGTCGCTATTCTTTTATTTGATCAAATATGTTGCTTTATTTCGTCATGTTATTTGCTTAACCTTTCCCTTTTGCCCACCATCTCTTTTCTCTTAAATAGTTTTCTGATCGGTTAAATTAAGTTGTTTATGTTTGTTAGGTTGGCTGTTCTTTTTCTACTTATTTTAAATTGTTAGTTCTTCATCTCTTAGGAATTATAATTTCATGTTGTGCTCTGTCATATTATCGTTGATGAGTAAAACTTCTGCTGTTTCCTCGTCTATAGTATGAATGTTTATATTGTTCCAATTTTCATTCGTGAATGTCTATTGTTGCATAACCGTCCCAGAATGGGCCGTGGTAGTTCTCGCGTTGTACACCCGTCCAGGGATGGGCCGTGGCAGTTCTTGCTTAAACAACTGGTCATTTATAACACCAAAAATGTATATGTTGTATACCTTTTAATTTTTCGTACCTTCTCTCTTTCCTCGTCGCGTGGAGGGGTGTCGTCCCAATGTCGTCTAGTGGTTGAGTTATTTCTTATTTCTTTCTTCCGTGAACCTTTCCGTCCGTTGTGTCTACAACGAACCCTTTATAACACAAATTCACGAGGCAACAATCTTGTACTTTTATTCTGTTTATTTCAGGCGTCAGTTATCGTCGCCACTGGAGATGGCTCACTAACGTCGAGGGAGAGACCAATTACTACTTTATTGTAGTTAATTCCTACTTAAGTCCTTAGCCATTCGAGAAAAAGGAAGACAAATGTCATGCTTGTATTCGCTTAGGGAATTTAATTCCCCTAATCCTGTTGAAGACTGCATAGAGAAATCGTCCATTCGGGCCGCTTCCAAACCCCAGACTGGCAAAACTCTGCTTCCCACACAAAAGCCCGTGACGTAACAGAGCCCCCAGGCGCAGGTGCACATTGACCCTTGAGCGTCGGTCTCGTCAACGTGGTGACTCTGTAAACGTCTGTGAGCTCCGACTGTGAGAACAGCCCTATTCTGCACTCGACTGTACGGGTCCACCCGCATTAAATCGCGCAAGCCACACCGAACAACTTCCAACACATACGCCCACTTCAAGATGTGTCCGGCCTCACAAGGCCATTATCCAAACTATCATTATTGTTCTTTCTGTTGCTATACATTCTGTACATCTAGCTTTGTGAGCAACATTTTTTAAAGAATGTTGTTTGCTTGTTTCAGGAACAATGTTTCGTTGCAAGAAAACAAGTAGAACTGTCCCGTATATTATTCATGCGAGATAGTAAGCGGTAAGTGTGTTTTATCAAATAGCACTGTACAACTGATATATCATGAATAGTATGATACATATTATAATCACTAGTATTACTATATTGTAACAGGAATAAGACTAATCTTTGACAGCTACAGGTCACTACATTAAGAAGCATTGCACCATACATTCTTTGATATTCAGATTGAGATGCGTAGAATCATGTTATTGTAGCATTGAAACATGAACGCGAGTTCGCTGCCTTCGTCAACTTCGTTGACAGAATGTTTACAGCTGCTATGTTTAAAGGTTAAGTCAACGTTTGCTTACACCGGCATTGCAGAATAGTTAAAAATCAGAACAGCTTGTTAATATCAAAACACTTGTGTACTGAGCACTGGTTTATTTTCTCTATCTCCCTTTTCTTTTTCTTAGTATATTTTGTCTCTTTATCTCTCTCTCTCTTTCTCTATCTATCTCTCTTTCTACATATCTCTCTTTTTCTCTCTACCTTTCACTTGATCGTAGCGAGAGAGATCTAAAACAGTTGTGTCTTTTATTTCGTAATTACTGCGTCGCGCGTGCCCTAGTTCAGCCTACTCAACTCGAGTTTCGAGTTTAAAAAAGTGTTAATTCTTCGGAAATGAATAAATATAGATGTTTGCTACATAAAGTAATGTATTGTTCCTTCATTACAATCCTTAACTTTTCAGCTGATGGTTCTAGACAGATGATTACGTCTCAGGAGGGAATAAATAGGAATTAATGACGCCGCCGAATTTTCAGACCAAATACCCTAACGTATATACCCCCACTCGTTTAAGACGAATTTAACCAGCGTTTGCTCCTGGAAGCTGGTGTGTGCCGTGTTCGGGCGATAACAGCCCTTCTAAATACGTCTCCACGGCAAACGCACGCACTAAGCTGCTCTCTCTGGAAAACGATCGTGTTACAATATAATCAGTAGGAGTTATCACCTGAGTTATTATTTGTGATCAGTAATATCAACAGGTGAAGATCCCTTCTATCTGAGTGTAAACAAGCTTCTCCAGATTTCTATTGATCTCGATTTCCTTTGATAACTGTTAGAACACAACATAAACTTGTAGCATCTGGTTAACATTAATAAACACCTGATACTGCCTTTAGGTGCCTCTAAAATAAAACTGCCGATATGACTCTCCAGTATCCCAGCCTTATTCGTACCCTTTCAATGGATATCTACAGGGTATTCTCCATCTTCGGGAATTTAGAAAATAACGTATACTTACATCCGTCATTGAAATTAAATATATATTGGAATATATTTGCGAACATATCTTAATGTAAAGCACCGAATTTTAGCAAACACGTGTGTTTTGAGTGAGCAAATACAGCATTAAATGAACGGTTTATGAATGTGAACATATATAATCTGCACATAGAATTTTGAGATTAGGACATATTGTTTTATTTCTGTTGTGCTTAAAAGTATGATAATTCACTGATGTATGGAAATATAATTATATATCTTTTTGTCGGTGGCTTTGAAGGAGAGTACGTTGCTGAGAAATGTCAACATTCGCCTAGGAATTAGACGAGTGGTATTTTCCGGGTCTAAATTGCAAATCAGATGCCGATAGCAATTTCGGGTTGTTATTATCAAATAATGTATGACCCTGCATCCACCGTCATCGTGTACTGTGGAACTTCGCTGTCAATTGAGTCACGCCCCCAAGACATTGTATTCGATGATGTGTGTTTACTTCTGCCGCTAACTTTCTGCAGGTCGTTCGAATTAACAATTATGTTATTTGTGAAAATCAGCCATATTTGTCTTTTCTCGGCCAGACCGTCCGACTTACACCAACACTCATTTTATTTTGAAAATGTAGCAATCATGTTTTGGTGTTTACTTCTGACCAGATCTGTGTCCATACCAAAGGTACCCCCTGCTGTAAAATGCATGTGTCGACATAAACGCTTGTTCATTTAATCACTGATATTTCAGTTAGGAAAGCTAGTTGAGAATCATTTTGTCGTTCGAAATCCGTAGACCACATGGTGCGCAAATGTCAACTAAATGCGAGACTTTACATTAGAGTTAAATCACTGTTTAGAAAAATAATGATTACTTTTCATACTTTTTTGTAAAGTTTGTATTTAATCTTTGTTAGTTATTGATGTTTATGTAGTAACTTGTTGTGCCTACCTGGCGTTGCCCTGTACCGATTTTACTTGCATTTTTTTTAACTTTTTTAAACTATTCTTCAAAACACTAGAAACAGACTCTATATTAACGAACACATCACGTCTAATTTAAAAAAAATGGCGCGTGTATGAAAATAATTCCGTATTGGTTAAAGTATTATTTGGAGTTAATTTAATCGGGTCCTATATTTGTCTTTCTTCTGAGTAACAATTCCCCAAAAGAACTGACAAGCTTGAAGCAAACAACCTTCTCAATGACAGCCAATATTGTTTTCGCCTTGCGAGATCAGGAGCGATGTGCTGTCTGTTAAATAACACAGGACCAGTTAATTGCGGGAGTTTCGGTTCAAGAGCAATAGCTCTTAACATATCAAATACATTTTATAATGTTTGGCATGAATATCTATTTCACAAGATGTCTAGCTATGGAATATCTAGAAATGTCCTCTACA
>OY744541.1:70225976-70238476 GCA_963556195.1 Sepiola atlantica
TATATATATATATATATATATATATATATATATATATATATATATATATATGCAGGCTTAAATGCTATCACACAAAAGTTAGCCAGGAAGATACGTGTCGCACGAAACCTTTTGCACTTCTGAAATGGCCATGATAACACAAATAGCAAGTTAGATAACAACATTAGACGTACACACCCGACTGACATCAATTCGGAAAGAAATCCACGATACTATATGGAAAAGTAGATTGTGGATGTTTATCTTCGCGTCATCAGGAATCATCATGATAATTTATACGTGAAAAATGTAATTATTAACATCATTCTATGATTTCATATGGACATTTTAGTAATATATCTGGATAAATAGCGTGTGTGAATATTAGATACTCATTTTTGTTTCGGACGGTTTGGTGTTGGATCGTTTTGTTTTACGGCATACCAACCATTTTCGGATCATTTAATGCCGAATATGGTCATCTTGGTAAAAGTTTTTATGTTATAAATTTTCTTATATCTTCACATATGTATCCATTGTGTTTTGTTTGGTTGTTCTATTTTTCGGTATTTCAACCCTTTTCGGATTATGTAATGCCAAATCTGGCATTTTGGAAAAAAAAATGCTTCAAGTTCTTTATATCTTCAAATATTTATTCATGTTGTTTGGTTTAGTTGTTTTGTCTTACAGCATATTAAACTTTCTCGGGTTATTTAATGCCAAATCCGGTCATTTTGGCAAGCGTGTTTTATGCTTTATATTTTTTATATTTTAAAATATTTATTCATGGTGTTTGGTTCGGTTTTTCTGTTTTACGGCATAACAACATTTTCGGGTTATTTAATGCCAAATTACGTTATTTTGGTAAACGAGTTCATGCGGCAAATTCTTTATATCTTCAAATATTTATTCATGTTATTTGGTTTGTTCTTTTGTAGAGGAATAGTGTTGTTTTTGTTTTTGGTTTTACAGTACATGATTGAGTTTTGCAAAAGGAAAGGAAAAAATAACATTGATGTTGGTGCATTTTAGGTCAGGAAGGCAGTATTTACAGACATCCTCATTTCGTAGAACAATTGCTGAGGGTGTACGCGTGTAATTAGGTTATGCGTTTCAAAATAGAGGGGATGTGCAAATTACGATTTTAGAATAAATAAAGTTGGGATAATTATTTTGATATCGTTAATATAATCATTTACAGTTTAGTCATCTTTCATCTATTAATATATCTTTAAAACACAGCGAATTTTGCTTACCTACGATGACGTCATGGTTTTGTGCAATCATGCATTGATACATGTGGAGAAAAACGTGCATGATTGATGGCGTCATTAAACGATAACATTATCAATCAAAACAGTGAGTTTTGGAGGGAACCGATTTGGGGTTCTAGATTTTTCGGTAAGATTTTGGGAAGAACCAGTTCAAGAGAAACATTTTAAAGAGAAAAGTTTTCAGTAATCAAATGTGTGAGAGAGCGAGAGAAATGTTATAGCATAAACGAACAGAAGAAGAGTACATACGTTCACAAAAGAGATGTTTTATATATATTTAAAAATTGAAGTCTACACAAATAGGAGCACATAGAATTATTTTTCCCAATCCGAGTTTCCTTACAGAAAAAGAGAGATTCATTAGTTGAGATATCGATAACGTCTGAATAGATAATTAAAGAGCTGCGAATTAACCACAGGTCTGAAAAAATCGTTATCGAAACCTCAGTCAATTAAATAAATTACATTTCATTGAAAGTTCTTAAATGGAGTCAACATTCATATGTTTGAATAGTAGAACGTTCAGTGAGAAATGTATGAAGTAGTAAAGTGGTTAAGTTTACAGATTTGTTCCAATCATCAGGCGACATTGAAAGGGGATTCAAGGAGTGTGTGTCGCATTTAGTGTGCGTCAGACAGTGAAAGAGTCAATGCATTGTGTATGTGTGTGTTAGTGTCAGCGTAGCTATGTGTGCGTTTGTTTAGAAAAGGTGCTAGAGCTTTCCCAATGCCTGACACAGGGATGAAGGCTTGAGAAATGTCGATGTAAGATCTGTCGTGGATTTTGGCTAAAACTACTTGTTGAAGGTAAAATCTGGCTATATATTCATAACGGGTAGATCAAAACGGAAAATTTCATAAATTCATGAGTAATGCATCTGATTGGCTTAACACATTTGATTTATTGGTATTAATTCAAGCGACTGCGTGCGTCGAGCCGATGCGCAGAGACGAGTTTCAGCATTTTCATTTTTGGCACCGAAGGGTAAACATGGTCTCTACAAGATAATATAGTCATGAAGGAATTCATCAACCGAGAGAGAGAGAGAGAGAGAGAGAGAGAAAGGGGGACAGAGAGAGGGAGAGAGATAGAGGAATCAGCAGGACTCTTTAATGACCTTTTATCAAGAGAAACGGACACACGACTTCTACAAAATGAACCGTTTCGTGCACTACTGAAACTTAGGTTGTGTGTTCCTATTTACTTTCCTTCCCATGTAGGCACAGGTTGACACAAGGTAGGTTTGTAATGAGACGAGAACCCAGCTCCCAAACACGGTCACTCTGGATTTGAACAAAAAAAAATTGCCACTGTCGAAAAGGACTTCTTCATCAAGGACGGCTGAAGTATTACACAAACGTCCTCATCAGAACAGATATTATCATTCTTTCCTAGCCAAAAGGCCGAAGTGTTTTTGTTGGTTATTTACGTGTTTGCTTGTGTGCACACTACATCAATATTTTAGGTGGTGGACGGAAAGATTTATAACGTAAAGTCAAAAATCTGAATGCTCAGATGGTTTCGTGACAGGAAGCGAATGAGGTAAAGAATGAAAATAGTGATGGTGAGGACGGAAAGAAGATGCAGAGGCGGACACAACAGAAAAACGAAAAGGGAATGAGATGAGAAAAAGAGAGAAGTGGTAAGACAGCACCAATGTACACAATACAGAGAAAAGTTAAAGGGTGAAACTAACAAGCGTGCGATGGAAAGAAATGAAACTACTTTGACTTTTTCTAAGGCAGAGCACAGAAACTACGCACGCAAAACATAGACCATGCTTCGAAAGAGACACTTCAAAAAAATGAAAACACTACTGAAAACCATATCTACAACACGATTAGAATGAATTATGTCTAAGTTAAGACAGAAAAGACTTCGGAAAGTATCATATGCATAATCTGTGTATAGAGAGATGGAACGGTAAATAACATGGTATGTGAATTCACAAAGACTGCTGCTTTAAGCGTGAATATCTGCTCAGATAATAAAGTGATTTACAAATGTAGAATAGAGTACTAAATATATCGAAATACTTTCTGTCATTCAGATTCTAGTGTAAACAACCAGCAATACATTGCAGACGTGACTGGTGTGCGTACTTCTTAAGATTAAAAAATTACTATAATAAAAATGATCGTGGATGATATTTATAAAAATAGCCATATTTCATGTACTTCCTAGCCCTACTCCTGTTAGTTACGTAAAATAGGTGACGGGTAGCTTATAACAACTTGCCACTATACTGATTGTGTCTTGTTTGATGATTTCGGTAGCAATGACCGTAGTATTAATCTATTTCATTCACTTCGCCATCTTGGAATTGAAACGCGCGTTCTGTCAGACCTAAAAATAAATGCCCTCAAAGTAACAATGGCACCAGTTATTAGGGTTCACATCGTATATTAAATTATCTAGTAAATGAAAGAAGTGACCCCCTAATTGTTTCAAGTATCCTAGAAGATGGGCATCCACAACGGTCCAGACAGCGGCCGTCCAAGAGTGCTTCATTATTCACTGAAATCATGGAGAATACAGAAAGAGCAAAACGATAGCGGAAGTCACTTGAGCATCTTCATAATATGACGTTCTGTTCAGACTGTATCGTAAAACGGGCAGACCACTCGTTTACCTGCCCAATTCAAGTCTTTAACAATCATGGCAATTATGCATAAACACTGTTAAGCAAGATTCCACTAAGTTTTGCATGCCATAAACTGCAAGTATCAGGTGGGAAATAAAAGACCCAACTTTATCCACTTCGTCTTACACCTCCTACTTGTAGGGATAGTTGTACTGCTAATAGTAGTAGTCTTAGAAATAGACAGTAATAGGTTCAAAGTTATATAGTTAAAACGTAGAGAACCGCAACTTATCGTGAATAGAAAGTAACGTGTAAAATAAGTATCAATTCCACCTTCCCAATTTATGTATGCGTGAGTCGTTGACCCTAATTACGGACCAAGAGAGAAAAATATAGGTCACAGAGATAAGATACTTCCGAAAGATCCTTAAAATCCCATATAAAAACCATATTTTTAATAAATAAGTTTAGAACAGACTCATAGAAGCCATCAGACCATATCAGAATCTACTGACAGTACTTAAAAAGGAAAATGAAATACTACGGTCATGTCGCACGTTCAACAGGTATCATGAAGACAGCCTTTCAAAGAACTGTACAATAGAAAGTAGGCCATTCCTAACCAAAACAAAGATCCAGGTTGTCTTAGATAGGCTGTTTAGCCAGACCACGTGACATAACTGCAGGTGTACACCAGGGATCGATTCTTGGACCTTTATTGTTCATCATTTTCATAAACATCTTCCCTGGTGACATTGTGTGTGAGATGGATATATTTGCTGAAGACACCACACTCTACTCTCGTCATGTAGGCCTAACGAAGGCGCAGATATCCGAGACAATGACTGAATGTTTAGAAAGTGACCTCCAGTCTGTAGTGAAATGGGGTCATAAATGGATGGTAACAATTTATGCTGCTAAGACAAATCTCCTTTCCTTCAACAACTACAAGACACCTCTTCAACCATTCATTGCCATGGCAAATAACACTCTACCCGAAAGTCCAAGGTTCACACTTCTCAATCTAAAATTCACAAGTAACATTAATTGAAAAAATACATAGAAGACATTGCCAAAGCTGGTACAAAAAAGTAGGCACTCTCTACCGTGCTTCTTCTTGTTCTTTCGTTTGCTTCACAGCATCTCACTGTTAGATTACCTGCTCGGTTGAAAAAAGCCATGTTAATGTTTTGTTGTCTAGCGCAGCTATGCCGGCTTCGCCGTTAGGTGGTCGATATTTAAGGTATGACTCGAGGATGTGGTCTACTGCCTGCTCAGAGTGACCACAGTCGCATACAGCCGAGTCCCTGAGTCCCCATCCTTTAATGGTCGCGGCGAAACGGCCGACGCCTACCCTGAGGCGGTTGAGCATTGTCCACTGCTGGCGAGGGAAAGAGACCCCTCCGCGAGCTCGCCTGAGGTCACGACACCCATTCTCGGAGCATGCCCACTAGCTCCTGCTTTTAACACCCGGTGACGTCACAAAAGGAATCTGGCTGAAACGTTGCTGGACGGAGGAATGGCAGGCAGCAGATAAATCAAGGTTGCACAGATTTGTGGCGGACCCGGATAACCTATCAGGCATGGACCTCCCTCGCTGGCAGTGGACAATGCTGAACCGCCTCAGGACAGGTATCGACCGTTTCGCTGGGACCATGAAAGGATGGGGACTCAGGGACTCGGCTCTCTACCGTGCTACAAACTGCTCACAACTGACAGTATCGTATACCATACAAAGCCGGCATCCGTCCGTTCATGGAGTATTGTTTCCACATCTGAGCTGGTGCATCATCCACTAGTCTCTCCTTCTTAGACATGGCCCCAAAAAAGAGTCGTTAATTTAATAGGTCCCTTACTATGCACCACGTTCCTGTCGCTGTCTCATCACCACAATGTTGCACCCTTGTGCTTGTTTTACAAGTACTACAATGGAATGTGCTACGATGAACTTGCTAATATGATGCCCCTTCGACGTAAATACACTCAACAAACCCGACAAACAGCTAAATCCCATCCGTTCACAGGTGATGCCCCCAGATGCCGGAGAACCTTCTACACTAATAGCTTCTTTCTTACTGCTGTAAACATTTGGAACTCCTTCACTTCTCTCTGTTTCCTCTACAGTACCGACATGTAAAAAATTAAAATGATGTGAAAAAAATCTCCTTGCACATCTATTAATTCATGATGACCCCACCAAACTTACACATTAATTCTCAGTAGCCCCGTTCGTGTACAGTCGCATCTTTCCTTGTTTGGGGTTAACTACAGCAGGGGAAGACAACTTAAGAGATGATAGGGCAAGCTCTGATAGTGAACAGGAGTGGCGCTGAGTAGCACGCCTTGGAACGAGAAAGATCGGGAGGGTTGAAGATAGTCGGTTGCCAGGTCATCTTAGACGCCCTAATGGTCATTCCGACAAGGGTATATATGGTAATGATTATATTTTAATAAACTCTCAACAGTCTCTCACGTGATGTAGCTTTGACTTTGTCTTTGTGCGATTTTTGAAATAGTATACTTCATTGTTTTACTGTCTAAGTCGTATATACACCTCTACCGATGAGTGTATTAAGTCTATTACACATGGAAGGTTATTGTCTCTTCGCTCTCGCCGGCATAATTGTTGGGAGCCTCGATTGCTTTGTCTTTCGTTAAGGCAGAATTGAAATCACATTTTCCTCGTTCAATTCGCGCCGGACGAGAACAGGGAAGAGGGGCGTGCCCTCAAATCAAGTCGTTTGCGTAACTTTTGTTTGATTCCCTGACCCTTTGGCTTCTGACCTACACACCGTTCATTAACACTACTACTACTATTTAATATAAGACAATTATGCTTAAACGATGTGAGAAAAGAGTCTCAAGTTCGGCTCTAGTGTTTTTCTGCTTCAATGGAATACGAAAAAATTTGCGACACTGTATAAAAACGACACACCACGTGAGTATCAACATATTTGCTTCAGGCTACCGATCCATTTTCTCTATCAAGTTTACCCTGTTGCATGGGCAACAAGAGTAAGTCATTGTGCGCCCCTCCACGACACCTATGCGTTGCTTCGCATGAAAGAAAAATACAGGCTCCCCTTCTTAACTTACCGTTCCATCAACAATTACATTTTGTCGTTTCGCGCGGTGTTAAATTGAACTAACATCTGCGCTCTTCTAATTTGCCTTTTGATCTCTTCCATAACCTGATTGCTACGGGGAAATGTCATCCTCCCTGTCTCTCTATTTTTCGCTCTTTGCGCGCACACACACACGCACGCATATATATATATATATATATATATATATATATATATATATATATATATATATATATATATATTTTATATATATATATATATATATATATATATATACATGTGTGTGTATATGTATATAGTCATAGAGTTATCAACACAAACTGATTCACTGTAAAACAGCTCTTCAATGTGTCCTTGTGAGTAAGCAATTGAAACTGTGATCGAAACCTAACACTTATGTAAACAGTCGGATTGAGTACCTCCATACCCCAAACGCACGCAATACGAAAGGCAGTTTAATCTTAAAGCGTATATACCCATTAGCATCTGCCTTAAGTTTGCAATTATTTTACGAAAGGTTATCTATTTCTCTTACGGCCGCCGAGTGCTTATCTTACGAATGGGTGAGAAGTGTATACATATATCCAAACCTTAAATAAGATATTAAAACAAATCGTGAAGTAATTGCCCGTATATATTCAAATAGTGCTTTATACATAGTATGTTTAATAACAATAATAATAATAATAATAATAATAATAATAATAATAATAATAATAATAATAATAATAATAATAATAATGATAATAATGATAAAAGTTATCGACCAAATCGAACATTTTGACGTCCCAGCAGTAGACAGGGTGAAGGTCACTAAGCAAGTAAATAGAACATGCCTGAGAACTAAAAGTAAGAGGGAACACCATGAAAATCACTATACTGACAATAATTTAAGAGGAACTAGGAAGAGTGCCGAAAAACGTAAGAAAAAGTCTAGGACACTAGGGGAAATCAAGATTAAAAAACCCATTAACGCCATTCACTCATCCATTCCCGAATGAAAAAACCAACCCACATAACGAACGCTAATTATCTACAGATTAATTTAAATAGAAATAGAAAAATGTAGAAAGGACATCATACATGCCAAAAGGGGAATGAGCAACAATACATCTCACTGATTGATATTCCTCCTAAACTACTTACAAACATACCCACACACACAAGTTTAAAAGGATTCCGTTCAGCTTCGAGAAACAATGGAGAATCTCTGAAAAAGTGCCTGAGCGAGATGTATATTGTAAGAGAAAGGTAACGCAATTCACAATCTTATCTTTCCATAAGCATTATTAATTGAGTCCAATAGAAAGAAACATTCAAGAAAAACTAGAAACAATACCGGGATAAGCAGATAACCCTCCTATATACAGAAACAGGTGTGCTCTAACGGTAACCAAATAAGTACTAAGCAGGCTCAACAGTGGATCAATGTGATTATAGCGTACACGCACACACGCACACACACACACACATATATATATATATATGAATAATTTCTTATTATTTCATGTATATACATATAATATTATAAGCGAATATAATATATTGTGTATAAATTTTGTATATCAACTTGAACTGTGCTAAATATGTGGGTAGAGCTTTGTAATAAAGCACAAACATATATTTATGGCAATTTAGCTACACAAAGGCGGTCGCATTTCACGCCCGAATCACTTAGCCTTACGATTCCCTGCGGTGTAGCTTAATTGTCATGAAAGTATTTTCATACTTTCCCATATATATATATATATATATATATATATATATATACATACATACACATACATACATATATATATGCATATATGCATATATAGTTATCCACAGACATGTATTTCGTCGTGGTATGACTTATCAGTTCGGCAATACCTAATCATATCTGAAATAGATGCATCACAGTACCGCGTTGTTTGAAAGCATTGAACATGTGCATTCTTATAAACATATATTGATAGTGATTTTTACACGTACATAATTGTGCTCTATTTCACGACAAAATGTTTTCAAAGGCACACATACAGCATACTATAAGAAACTTTTAATTAAATACTAGAAACCATCCTCGCGTCTCTACGGTCTTTCTGTACAAAGGTGTGTCAGGACAACCTGGTATGGGCATAATTCACCCTACAAGTAAACTCTGACCAAATATTAAAAATAACGTAATATTCGCTTACAAAATAAAATCTCCTTGACACGTCTATAAACTGGCTCAAACCAGGAATTGTGAATCTACTTTAAGTAGTGTTACCCACAGTAACATCGCTTAGTCTGATGCTCCACTCGACTAGATTAATTATTGTCCTCGAATCTGGTAAAACCTAAATATCACAAGAAAGAGTTATTATTACATATGAAACTAGTCAATTGGGGAGAGGAAATTAAGGTTCTTAATTTCTTTACTGACCCAACGTTTGACTAGTAAAGAGAACGTTAATTGGAATATTCGAATATCTCATATAGAGATGGAGTGTTTGTCCCAGGATAGAATCCCTTGATTTCAGAGAACTTCTAAGTAAAGTACTAATTCGAACAGTTACAGATTAAATATGTGCTTTTGTCTATGAGATAATAGCAATTAAAAAGATGAGCCGGATTTATTCGTTAATTAAAGAATCATCTTTTCGGTTTTTTTCTGTGTCCTGTTCGTTGAAAACTGTCTCGCCAACTACTTTGTCTACAAAGATACTGCGAAAAAGATTACACCAACACCAGATAAATTAAGCCGATAAAGACAGCTGACTCACTAATTTCTTTATTTATTATTCGAGAACACATTCGCTCTACTTTTTTTATAAACCTCTTAACTGGTGTGTTATTATTTTAGTATGTGGGAGTGGATTGTAGAATTAGTAACAATAGTGGAGGACTTTTATTACAGATTAAATCAAAATGTAGGAGGGAAGCGCTAAAATACTGTAAATAATTTACATATTGTTTTTAGTCCGCTCAATTTTATTAGATGAGGCTACATAAAAAGTAAAAAAGCGAAGTGAATTGATAGTCCCTATGTGGTTCATAGTGAGTGAAAAAATCGGTGGAGACCGAACTTGTTTTTGTGTGTATGTTACCAGTTTTATTTTAAAACTACCTAATTTTATTACTTTTACAATGACTATTTGAAGAGTTCGAACGCAAAACGCGATACATCCAATTCGTTTAAATTGAGACCATAACAATAAAAACACGAATATATTAAATCTACACATCGAATGAAAGTTGATTTTAATTAGAATCATTAAAATTATTTCGGTATCATGTTGTGTAACACATTGTTTTGGGGTATGGTCGAGTGTTGAAATGTAACACTTTTTGTGGGTACAGTTTTGTGATTTTGAAAATGGCGTTTATCGCATTTTGCATTCGAACTCTAAATTTGTTTGTGTGTAAGCAATGAGGACAATTCGTTAGGACTCAATTATAGCCGTAGAAGATCTGCCATACAGGTAAGGATTTTATTGGTTTTCTTTCATATCACGTTTAGTTAGTTATTTTGATATGCTTCGAGTTGCCTAAACTATCTTACCTCCCTTCCCGCATTACGTCGGAAGAAAAATCCGACAATAGTGAAACAATTCAGAATGAGTGACCGAAGAGATAAGTACACTGTTTCTCTATTCCCCAGTAGAAAACAGATTCGGCCTACATTTTAGTCAAACGCGTGTTTGTGTTATTGTTGTTTGTTTTGTAGCTATGGTAACGAAATAGACGCAATCCAGGAGAAGTCGATAAATACATCGGACGATTTAATATTTTTCTATTCAACAGCCGAAAACAAATCCAGACAACTTTAATAATGTAGACAACCAGACATAAACGTTATTATTTTATAACTTGTTTTTGTTAGTTAGAAATCAGAAGCACTTTAGGAAATGCGGACACATAGAGTTGACAATATACTTTACTCCATTATCTAGCCGAGAACAGATCCGACCTCGTTGTAGATAAAGTGATGTTTCGAATGTCTAAAACCGCAGTCCGAATTGTTCTGTGCTACAATTGCAAGCTGCTTGATGGTAAAATTAAAGATAGTCTTTTTGTCGTGGTCTAAATCTAAGCCTCTATTTACTTGCCATGTTTACGAGGGCAGGGTAAGAACCGTAGTCGTTCTGTAAATGTTATGAAAATAAGCTCCACGAAAATGGGCACTCTTAAGTAAGATAAATATTTAAATTGCTTTAGTCAATAAATATTTATTTTTCACTGACCGATGACAAAGAATGCACTGTAGTGTCAGAACAGATACTACACTTCAAGCGTAACAAATAATCTTCGAATATAGATAAAAGAAACTAAAGTATGATACACCGAATTTAATGTCACAACATGACTTTTTCTTTAGAAACAATTAAGTTGGTATGAAAATGAATAAATTTACTATTTTGAAAAGATATTGTTTGAATTAATTTATTTTATTTTAGTAAAATACAGATTCACCAAAAAAGAACGGGTCAACGCACTATTTTTGTCGTATGTCCATCAATAATTCATCCTTTATATTGAAGAGCATTGCGCATATCACACATAGCTTCTATTGACAGATCGCCACTTCAAAGTATGCCCGTCACAACAAAGTATGCTAATACATCCATTGGAAGATCTGATATGAGATGCACCGTGATAGATCGCCAGAAAATCTGGTAGAATAAATCCTCACCCATAGCATTAAATGAAATGTGACAGTGTTTTATAATACAGACATACGGGCGGGCAGATAATCAAAGAAATGGCCATGAATCAAGACATTATTATAATTAAACACACCTGAAAGTAATGCTGTCATTATTGATGTAAACGTTCCCAATGAGCATAGCCTCAATAGAGCCTAACGCGAAAAGATAACAGCCTATCTTGATCTGATGAATGACTTAAAAAACATGGTATTTGAAAGCAATAAACATTATATCGGTTATTGTAAGATAAAGTGCCATAATTAAAAAAAAATCTCCAGATATTACTGGACACAATCCGTGAAAGACCAAGCTGTAGCGAAATACTTAAAAGATCCTTCTGATATAAATTAAGATAACAATGAAATGAAGTGAAATATCTGCAATACAACCACTTGATCTCTTCGAACTAACTGCAGTAAAAAAATAAATTTTAAAAAAAGAGATGAACACAACTAGATCTCAAAGCGTGGTCCAGCAAATTATATATTGTGTTGAACATTAATATAAAACCGACTCTTTGACGAAAGTGCGGCACACTTCGGTGCATTAGTTCACATGTAAATAGGCGTCTTTAAAAGACGCATTTAGGCATGAGTGACCCACTCTGATAGCGTTTGGGGAGTAGACATCTTAATACAGCTGATGACAATCGTCTAAATCATTCTAGAGTATTCAAGCATCGTTCAGCTGAGATGTCCAGTGTTATGCGAGATTCAGTTCAACAGTCCAGAATGTTATGCCTGCAAAAATGTGTAGCAGATCCTGTATCCGTCGCCAATGGTAACATTCTTGTTCCAGTAAGATGAAGTGAAACCTCACATCACAAATCCGTTCCGGTTCTGGCTTCAAGAGAACATCTCAGGCCACGTGATCAGTCCCAAAACTGATCTTGAGTTGGTATTT
>OY744541.1:70243476-70298476 GCA_963556195.1 Sepiola atlantica
ATATTTCACTTACCATTAATAGAGTCAGAGATGGTGTAAAATATTTTGATATTTCGAGAGAACACACCCCTTCTCAAAAACAAACGTCAAAACGGATGTTATATTTAAATAAAACAGTCATATATATCTATATATATCTATATATATATATATATATATATATATATATATAAATATATATAAATATATATATAAATATATATATGTATATATCCATATATATATATATATATATATATATATATATATACATATATGTGTGTATATATATAAATAAATTTTGTATTTCAAAACTATGTGACACATAGTTTTGGAATACAAGAAATATGTCACGGGAAAACGGACAAACATGTCCATTATCAATGTTGCAGAGACGATATTGACATACAAATGTTGTTTGGCACAAAACAAATGAAACGGACTGTTCAATATATCTCACAGAAATTTGAAATTTTTGAAATGTGAAAAAAATAAAAATAAAAATAAAAGTAATAAAATAGACCATGGTTATTGGAATATAATAAACAACTGTCCTATATTTTGCTCTGTTATTAATAATTGACACACATTGAGCTGAATCTTCAAAGGAGACTACAAAGTAAAATGATCTGATGATATATGATAATACATATATTGTCTTTAATAATTAATTATATATATATATATATATATATATATATATATAAGATATTAATTAATGATTTATTGAGTAAAGTAGGTTGACAGCAACCAGTCATTTCCAGCGTAATGCAATAGCCTAGGACGCGCCTATTAAGGGCCTTCGACGACCTGCTTATGGTCGACGAATATGCCATTAATACGTTTACTTACTAACCGTTTTCCAGACAATGCGTGGTGGACATATTAGAACGCGATCTGACTACTGAGTTAAATATGACTTTCGTACCAGGGATCGATCCGGAAAGGATTGTCTTCTCCCATACCGATGATAGTTTGGAATAAAACACATGTTTATATCGGTTGATTTGAAAAATATTTTTTATAAATATATATATATATATATATATATATATATATATAATATTTCATGAACAAATATTAAATTATTAATACCAACAGACGCTAGCGTTCCAAGCTTATTGCTCTCATCAGTACAGGAAAGTAACAATTTCACACGGTCGGGAGGCGCGAACCCGGTTCACAGAGCCAGCCTAGAATCTTTCGCCATATCCACTCGGGCAACGGAAACTATCATGTAATTAACGGAAATTAAGATCTATATGTACCTAGAAGCGGGCACATATAGAAGACTAGTCCAGAGTGTTTGACCAACGTATATATATATATATATATATATATATATATATATATATATATATATATATATATATATATATATATATATATATATATATATTAATTTTAAGTAAATGCTATTTTTGCTCGCATCAGTGTAGAAATGATAACCTCAGACGGTTGCAAACACGGAACATAACCATTAGGCCACGAGCCATTACCACATTCAAGAAGGTGATGTATGTTTTATTCATGCAAAGAGCGGCATATCTAGAAAGATTGACTAAACATTCTACGAACGTTGTCGGAATATGCCTAATATATATAGTGTGTAGCATTTGTTTCTATTAAGTATAAAATCTACTGCTTGCTTTCAATTTTTCTACCAAAAATTCGCCGTCAAAATCCAGATAAGTCAACCAATACTATGACGCTTATTTAGACGTGCCGAAATTGTTATTGTGAACGTTTCTCCTACAACTAAACCGGTGTTATTCTTTTTTTATCGTTAACTGATTTCAAATACTGTTCTTTTCTTCAGCTATTTTGTTGATTTGTTTTTGTCACCTGAAGTTGACTTGCAAAGAATCGAAAATACTAGCGATACATATAGAACATGCACTATTTTTTTATATTTGGACAAAAAAGATTATTAGAAGAATTACAAATTTTTTTTTTAAAGTTATAATAAACTATCAGAATTGTGTCATGTTAAACAATGTTGGAATATATATATATATATATATATTTAAATATATATAAAAATATATAAATTTATACATATATTTATATATATACATATTTATGTACATATAAATACATACATATATATATTTCTATTTATATACATGTATATATATATACATGTATATATATATATACATATAAACATATACATATATATATATACATATATTTATATATATATATATATATATATATATATATATATATATATATATATGTATGTATAATTAGACTATCCCTCCAATTAAGTAAGCTTTGCCTGTCTTGGATATTGGCATTCGATAGTTCCCTATGGCCTGAACACGAACCCTTCGTTACAATGAGGGCAAAGTTAATTATTTAACTACCCTTTGCTTAATCGACCAGAGTAGAGACGCCTAAGTTTAACGGGTTACGAAAACCATACGCACCTCATCCCCACTGTATTGAAACTGTTCATATATCATTAAGACCTTCGCTCCACTAACCAAAATCTCCGCAAAGCGTTAATTAGCATTTAGTAACGGCAATCCTGTCTTTTTCTCTCTATCCCTTCCCCTCTTTCTCTCTATCTATTTATGTCTTTTTCCCCTCTCCCTCTCTCCCCCAAGACTTTTATATTGATTAGGTTCATTTTCTCATGCCACTTTGCCGCTTCCTCAAGGTGATGCGTCCGTGACGCAAATTAACCATATTCCATACGTACAACTGCTTATATGTCTTCGTGAACAAATTAGATGCCGAAAGCGTTTGATAGTCAAATCGTTACGATTCATTTCACAAACGAATTTTGGAAGCGGCACAGCATCTTTTACCTCCCATGCTTAAAGGGAATAACCCGGTTCTTCACGATGTGCCGGACAAACCACATATCGATTTGTTGTAAGACAGTTGGCGTAGGTCCAAAGTTGAGGCGATTATATTCCGTCCGATTCTGAACAATAACCGTTTCTTTTGATCCTTTTTCACAAGGAAGTTTCATTGTTCTTATAAATGCTTGAATAAAACTAATAAATTGAGAGAAGGTACACCAGTAGAGCGAAGCAAGAAGGGGAAATAAAATAATATGGTTGGCATCGAAGAGAATCGATAAAAAGTGTATGCAATGGTCGTTAGAGTTTGATGCTTTAAACTTGGCACGAATCTAGAATACCAAATGTTTGGAGTCCTAGATATGAAATGAAACAAGAATAAAAAGAAAACGGTGATTCTATTCCGGGATTCGATCTATCGATTACATTTTCCGTTCATTTATGGCTCGGTATAACAAGAAGAAAAATTTGCATTTGGGTCTTACTTTTTACTAAAAATACTTCTAAAAATGGAGGTTAGGTGACATTGACATTGGAAATAGTTTTATATATTTAATTTCTTACATTTGAATTCCATAATATAAAAGTGCCGAATAAAAGATAGAAATCAGCATCCTATCACACCCGTATGCATATAATATATGTTTGATTGAACAGAATTGAAAGTTCTGGTGTGAATAAGATCTCGACATATTTGCAAACGTTTTCCACTCTTATGAGTCGTCGCCAGGCACGGGTAACCTCACCACGTACCTGACGACTACTCATGAATAAAAATAATTATATGTAAGTGAAATTTACTTATTTATATATATATATATATATATATATATATATATATATATATATATATATGCATATATGTATATATATGTGCATGTATATATACATATATGCATATACGTATATATATATATATCTATATCTATGTATATATATGTATATATACATATATGCATATACGTATATATATATCTATGTATATATATATATACGTATGTATATACATATATATATATATATATATATATATATATATATATATATATATATATATATTCTAGGGAGTAGTAAAATGATGAAAAAAATTAAGTTACATAATTTACCAGTTAATCATCAACTGTTTATTCTAGGAATAAAATAAAATGACCTTTAATAAATGTATTTAAAAAAAAATTACTACTATCTTCAGGAAGAAACACTATTAGCATTTATTGAATTTTCCTTTTCAAGTATAAAACTAATTCATTTAAAATTCATAGATGAAAGGAGGTTTTACTATATTCCATGTTTAAACAGCTGGTGATCATAATAAACTGGTAATGTATCTGACTTTACTTTTTCAATAGTTCAATATGTTCTATATATATATATATATATATATATATATATATATATATATATATGATAATTTTTATTTACACAGACATGTACAAAATCTTCGACACTGGTATGTCGATGTTATCGATTAACAGTTACTATAAACTGAAATCTCATAGGCAGGGTAAGAATCCAATTCCTGATGAGATCTCAGTTTTTAGTTACTGTTGATCGATAACACCGACATGCCAGTGTCGCAGATATTGTACATGTCTGTGTAAATAAAAAATATCATATATAAAGCTGTATTTTGATATTGAGCACTCTTTATAAACCCGGTTGAAATTCTTCGGATTACCACCATGTGGATGTTTTTACCTGGATTATTACCATTATATATATATATATATATATATATATATATATATATATATATATATATATATATATATATATGTGTGTGTGTGTGTGTGTGTGTGTGTGTGTGTGTCTGTTAGTTGCGATTAACCAAATTTACACATTGTTCCAAGAATCAAAACCCTACAATGATTAGGCGTACGATCGCTTGCAAGACATTTTGGGAATATTTTGTTTTTCATTACATTGCGATGATTCCAAAATGATCTTCGTCAGTACAGTTCATACCATCACATACATAAGTCTCTTGACCGTACATGAAATATTTACATTGACATATAAGAGGGTCTAAATTAGTAATAGTATACACACATTCAGTCACTCATTACTCCGTATTAATATTAATGGGTTAAAGAAATATATTCTAAATTTAATTTAACTCTAGTTTAATACTAAGACCCGATAATTAGAATAGTAAATTGGTGATTAACGAAACTTATTAATTCATAATAGGAAAGATAGAAAATTAGCTCTTTGTAATTCATTAAGTTTTCAAATCATGATTGTATTCAATAAAAACTTAGTAAGACCAATATATCATACATACATTCATCAAATCGTATATATATATATATATATATATATGTATATATATATATATATATTAAGCATATGCTCTAAGCACATTTAATCAATGAAGTGTTTTGATTCCCATTATAATTAAACACGCAAACTTCGTTTCGCCTATAAGTAAACGCAGAACACATTCTCTCGTCACCCGCTAAGTAAATCCTGTCGATGACATCTCTCTTCGTGCAAAACTGATATATCCGGCGTGTATAATGCTTAGGACGCGTTAGATCACTGACCCTTACGTAGAACCCCCTATACCTGCCGTACGCACTACGTTGTTTTGTCCGTCCCCCGTCTCTTTGAATGTGTGGATTCTTTGCAGAAACGTTTCAAGCGATACGGAATTGTCTGCTGACTATTAAAGTTGTGGCATCAGCTATTTGATCTTTCATCCTTTTATTCTCAGCTGGAGACAGGATTTGCGTTCATTGACCTGTCTCTCGATCTGATCCGCCATCTTTCCATTCACTATAGAAACCGTGTTGACCTCGTCAAACAAAACTAGGGTCATTTTCAATACAACCAGTGGTTTGACTTTTAATCCACTACTTCGCCCCTACTCATCGAGCGTATTAACCACATTTTGAAACATATGGAGATGTAAGTTATGATATACGAACAATTATGATACCTGAAAAGAAGGAAAACCGAAAATCATTTATATGTTCATCGATATTTCTCCTTTATTGTTCAAAGTTTTTGTCAAGATGACTGACTTGAAGAAAAACATAAAAGGTTGAATTTGAAATACGTGCTGCGGCTATGACGTAGAAATATTGTGTTTATTCTCCATTTGGATTGACAGAATTGCAGCAAAAATTGAACATATGTGAATACTCTAGGAAATAGAGTGCACATATTTTTGCTTTAACCTTTCGAAAAAAAGCATAGCCTTCAAAATTCAAAACGTGGTGTGTCTCTCTCTCTCCTTCTCTCTCTCTCTCTCTCTCTCTTTACCTGACTTTCCCTTTCTCCAGATATCTTTATATATATATATATATATATATACATCCTCTACTCAATAATAAGGACCAATATATTATTATTTGTAAAATAAAAAGTATATGAATATATGAACGTCACTTACGTCACGAAAAAAAGCATAGCCTTCAAAATTCAAAACGTGGTGCGTCTCTCTCACTTTCTCTCTCTCTCTCCTTCTCTCTCTACCTAACTTTCTTTTTTTCCATATGTCTTTATATATATATATATATATACATACATATATATATATATATATATATATATATATATATATACATATATATATATATATATATATATATATATATATATATATATATATATATATATATATATATATGGTAAAATGAAAAAGGAAAACCAAAAAACTGGATGTTTTTTTATGTGTACATCAACGTTTCGTCTTTATTTATAAGACTTCATCAGGATGATGATATAGGGAAAAGAATATCATGCAAGCACGGATACATGTAGGGTAGACATGTTGGGAAGAAAAATAAAATAAAATGAAAAATAATAGCAGCGTCTAGCTGGACGTCCGTACTTGTTAGAGAATGAAAAATGAGTGGGAGAAAAAAGGGGAAGGGTGGAGGGAGCAAGGACTACTGTGGCTGGCGATGAGAGAAAGAGGTGGGGGATGAGCAGGGGTAAAATGGATGGCAGAGAGAGATTGGAGGAAAAGGGGGAGGGGGTGTCTGACCAGATGGCTGCGGTCGAGACCGAAGGGGGAGAGTAAGTTGGAACGTTTGTGTGTGTGGGGTGTGTGCAGGGAAATGGGGATGGGCAGAGAGGGAGGGGGGGCTGTGATCTCGGTGGATGGGCGAAAGCCATAGTCCCAGAGAGCGTTTGAAGAAAATGAGGGAATTTAAGAAGAGGCATGGGAGAAAACGGATGAGAGGGGGAAGAGGGAGGATTTGTCGTGATAGGGTGTGAAATATTTGAAATATTTGGAAAATGATAGCAATGAGTGAGGGATTGGAGTGGGTGGGGGGGGGGTGATTGAAAGGGTGGGTGAGGAATATATTTGAAATATTTGGAACATGAGAAAGTTTATTTGGACTGTAGTATAAAAATGTGAGGGAGAAAAAATGAGGAAAAAATAAGAGAAAATACAGGGAGAAAAGGGAAGGGGGTTGGTGAATGGAAGAGTGTCATAAGGTTAGAGAAGAAAAAAAGTTAGCCATGATCAGGCAAAAGACTTTGTTCAGTGAGGATGATCTTGCTTATTAAGGGTGATAGGTTAAAGAAACCATTTCGCTGCTTGATAGTAGTGGAGGATGTGATGAGTGCAGTGCAGCCATCTGGTCAGACACCCCCTCCCCCTTTTCCTCCAATCTCTCTCTGCCATCCATTTTACCCCTGCTCATCCCCCACCTCTTTCTCTCATCGCCAGCCACAGTAGTCCTTGCTCCCTCCACCCTTCCCCTTTTTTCTCCCACTCATTTTTCATTCTCTAACAAGTACGGACGTCCAGCTAGACGCTGCTATTATTTTTCATTTTATTTTATTTTTCTTCCCAACATGTCTACCCTACATGTATCCGTGCTTGCATGATATTCTTTTCCCTATATCATCATCCTGATGAAGTCTTATAAATAAAGACGAAACGTTGATGTACACATAAAAAAACATCCAGTTTTTTGGTTTTCCTTTTTCATTTTACCATCACGTCGGATTACCTCCATCCTTCTCTTCCCATATATATATATATATATATATATATATATATATATATATATATATATATATATATATATATATATATAAGGTGTGGGTTGGTCGTTCAGTTTCAAAGTATTGCAAGGGTAGTTTATAGAAATATAAATATAAGCCAATGGCAATACAAGATTAATTCATTATTTTTTTTTTCTTACATTAATCTTATTAATTTCGGAATAAAATTAATAAATTAATAAATAAAATTAATTAATAAAATTAATTAATTAATCGTATTGCAATTGGCTTATATTTCAATTTATATATATATATATATATATATATATATATATATATATATATATACATCCTCTACTCAATAATAAGGACCAAAGTATTATTATTCGTAAAATCAAATATATATACATATATGAACGTCACTTACGTCACGAAAAAATTAGCGAGTAAAACACGTAGCTTTTTCTTGCCATGGACGTTTACATTACAAGTGGTTCAGGGAAGCAAAAAAGCGAATAACACAAAAAAACAACTATCTCAAAGTTAAATATATTCGGAAAAAACATCTTACACTTTATAATTTAATTTCAACGATACATGTATTTGTTGTTATTAATGCTAATAATAATTTATATATGAAAAAATGAATTAACAACTTAATTTAATGAGTGTATATAAATGTTGTGAAGTTGTCCAACAGTAAATAATAAATAAAGAAAGTCAAGTCGAGGGTTGGTTTAACAAGTGTATTAACAAAGTAAGAAAGTGACTAGCACTTGGCTAGGCAGTTACAAGACTGTGTTTTGTCTTCTCTGTGTCTCTGGTGACTCGCACTATTTATAGTGACAGCCGGTGTAGTTTCTCCTGTGTAAGAACGGCTGGTGTAACAATAAATATTTCAGATTTATATCTAGATAACGGGCGAATGTGTACACCAGTAAAGCATCAGTTTTGAACGTCATTTTTGACGAATGATTTACTATATATATATATATATATATATATATATATATATATATATATATATATATATATATATATATAAATTAATAAGTGCGAAATATTGTTGTGTTCAGCGCTCCATATATAACAATAAACACAGGTTACACTAATGTAAATAATTAATACACAATTTTCTTTTTAAATATTCTATTTATAGTCAAGTAAAGTTGAAAACAATATATTTTGGTTACCTTATTTGCATAATTATATTTTAAAACAATTCAAGATAAATAATTGTGTGCTGTTATTGATCATAATTTGATTGCCCTATTTGCTATATATATATGGAATAGTTTTGTTAATATTACCAGTAATTAATTTATTAAAGAGATAACAAGCAATTTTTAAAAATCGAAAGAATGTTCATTACTTTTCAAAGGGCGTGCGACCTTCCCCTCCTGCAAGAGGAATAATTTATTTTTTTTACAAATTATTTATGTCTAATACCCCTTCGCCGCCTTCACAACAATCGACAACCAAAACAAGTTGTTATTAACTTACTAATTATTTTTATATATACCTCATTTTTAAAACGTAGTTTTTACCTAAAAAATCAGCAGTCATTATTTTTGATATAGAATGTTATACATAATTTTATACCTAAACGCATAAAAAAATGTTAAATGAATTTCAGCTTTTAATTTTTGTAGTGTTTACATTTTTCGTGAAAAATAAATGAATAACAATAAACGTATTGTTTATTTTTTTGTTTACAAACCGCATTTTAACAATTCTTTCAAAATTCGACCAAATAGATTTGTAGTATGATGTTAGATTTACATTCTCTGTTCAATCAACCCACCTTCTAGAAAATAAAAAAATATTTTTCTTTTTTAGGCAATTACAGAAATGAGAAAAAAAACGTGTATTTTAGAATTTAGAGTGGTTTTTTTTTTATATATACATTTAATTTAAAATGATCCCCTATTTCCGGACTATTCTAGCGTTTTAGGTCAGTTTAATGAATTATTTTTTTTATATGGGTGATAAATCCGTAGCGTTTTATTTGTTGTGGGGGATGTGTCTACTTTACGTGTGTGTTTTTGATTTTGTTACTCGGGCTGAAGGTTAGTGGTTAAAAAAAGTTGATTGACTCCCCTAAAAAAGTTAGAATCGCCCGGTAATGGAGGACACTTTTACGTAAAGTATATATGAAACTGTTCGCCTACTGTTAATTCTAAACAAATTGTTCTGTTCCTATTTTCGTTTTTTACAGTGTTCACTCTTTCACACGTAATCACCTGAAAAACAGAATTTAATTTTTTAGGGGGGGTTTAGCGGAGGTTGTTAATATACAAATATACCCATACTCTATTTCTGTAGTCTTATATTTTTAACTATACATCCCTTTTTTAAATTTTGAGTTTAAGAAATTGATTTGTTTAGTTTTTTTTACCGTAGAAAATTAAGTAAATAACTTCTTTAAACTTGGCTAATTAAATATCTAATTTTTAAGGCGTAAATGAAAATATTAAGAGTCTGGGTGGTATTGTAGATTGACACTCTCCTTCTTCCCTCCCCTTACCCCAAAATGGCATTATACTCTTAAGTTTATTACGTGTGAATACCCTAACACATGATGATGATGATGATGATGATGATGATGATGATGATGATGATGATGATGATGATGATGATGATGATGATGATGATGATGATGATGATGATGATGATGATGATGATGATGATGATGACTTTAAAATTGTCATAAATTAGAATTAAAACATCCTATAATCTTTCTAGATTACAACAAATGTTTTGGTTTACTATTCATTAAGTCTTTTTTTCAGACTTTAATTAAAGACGGAACGGACAAAATAACCAGTTTGAAGAACTCAGTTATATTAAATTGTTTTATTTGATAAATCGACGTTTCACTCTTTTATTTGTTCATTTTAATTATGTAACCAGTTTTTTTTTTATTGCTGAAACAAAATCAAATTCTTTGACTTTGAACATTTTAAAGACACTATCATGTAACCTTTTTTGTTGTTTTTTCTCTGATAGATACAATTTGATTATATTCATGCACAGTAAATTTCTCTTACATTAGAATGTATAGAATAACTCTATTATAATTGTATTTTTCTTGTTTTCCTCCATATTACCAAAATACCAAATGCAAATTATTTATGTTTTTCATTAAAGAAAACTACTGTCTCAGTAATTGCTGACCTTGCAGGCGGGTAGTTTTTGCTAGTATATATATATATAGATAGATATAGATATATATATATATATATATATATATATATATATTGCAGAGAACACATTAATTTAATCAAGAGGCAACGTAAGAATGATACATTAAAACTAGGTAAATAAGCTGAGATATGAGTGGAACATTGAAGAAAATAATTGAGAGATACAAACACCAATAAATTAAACGGTAAATCGCTCAACGTTATGATGAATTGTAATCATTGTTTCCAAATATTTTGCCTACCCAGGCTAGGTCTAGAATCGTTAATAAGTAACGCCTCAATAATATTGAGGTAATAGTTCGACCTGGCACTGTATAAAACGGAACTCCCCCCCCCCAATCGGAATACTGGTCAGTATAAATATCTGTACCAACCAGGTGATTACTGATGGCAGATCCAAGTGCGTGAAAGTACGAGGATTATTTCGGGACTTTTCGTAAATGAATAGCACGTAGTATATGTTGGGGTATTCTCATTTCCCATCAGTAAGTGAATGAGAAAGACTTCTAGACTGAGGCAATCTTTATTTTTGTTCAAATCCAAAGTGCCAGTTTTAGGGAGCTGGATTTTCCCTACTTTCAACCCGACCTTGTGTTCAACTTTACTCTCGTGGGAAGGTAAGCAAATAGGAACATAGTATAATGTCGCAGTTTTCATATTTAAAGACAATTTTTCTACGAGTGCTGTTCTGAATTAGCTTGGATTTGTTTCTGTGATTTGCCAGTTGAAATAATACAAACATCCGGGAAGATATTATTTGTAGGTTGGATTTATGGAAACGCTGTGATAGACGTTTTTATTTATTTTCCTGGTTGTATTTCTTGGAAATACATTAATTGCAGAAACCTTTAAAATTTGCCTTAAGTCTATCAATTATGAAGAAACAAATTGTGTTTTGGAACATGCCAATACGATTGTATGAATAAAGTGTTTATATTTCGTGAGTCGCTGATGATTTGAATGCGCTTTAACGACCTCTTAAACGGCAATACAATATCAGTCTATTTCAATGAAACCATGGCAACTCTCTGAAGTATGTAACGTAAAATGTTTACATAAATTATTTGTATATATATATATATATATATATAGGGTTATTTATAAGTCACCTCACTTAGCTATTTAAAATTATTACCATATGAAGCACACACATACTATGAACTTTTGATGATAATTATCTTACTCTTTAATTACTGCTATTTGTTATTTTAAATTTGTTCGTTTATATATTTGTTTATATACATATTTATTTCATAATCAATCAACTATGCTACAAAGAGTCGTAAATTCCTTGCAAAAATAAATGGAGGTATGCATGCAGAACGAAGGTGGACATTTTGAACATTTTCTGTAATTTCAAACTCTCATAAATTAATTTGTTGAATAAACTTTATGTTTTGTATTACCGTATTTTTTAACTTCAGAATTTCAAAATTAAATAGCTAAGTGAATTATGTATCACCCTGTATATCATATCATATATTGTAAGATAAGTGGGAGAGAACCACAGCAATTTTCTTGATTATTAAGAACTTTTTTTAAAAATAGAGCTTAATATTTATTCGTATAGGCGTTACTTAAGGTTAAAAAAACATCCGTACCGTCAGTTCCAAATGCAACAAGAAGAAAAACAGCACGTGATTGCTTTTTATAAACTCTCTTCATCCTCTGTTGTGTTTTTGTCTTCACTGTTACGAGCTGTTCCCTCCATATAGGATTTAAGTACAAATTGTGTTCTGAACTTTTGTAATACGAATATAATAGATTTAAATGTAATGTTGTGTGAGGAAAGCACATAGCCCACTCAGGAATGCTGATCACATTGTGCTAATGATACATATCACGCTAAAAGTCGTCCAAAAGCTGATGAACCGTTGCTCAAACCAAAAAGATATTACGAGCACGCTTATTTTAAGTCAATCAGAGATCACATCAGTTACGCCCCATGGAGCGAAACCTTCTCACTCCATGCCAACCAGTGTGCAAACGAATTAACTGAATGGGTCAAAGCAGGCATTGAAGCCTATGTCCCCATTCGAAAATTCTTTAGCAAGCCCCACTCTCCTCAATGGTACACTTCGGAATGTGCAGCTGCCATTTCTGAGGGGCAACAAGCATTCCGTAAATTCGGCCGCCATAAGTCAGCTACTAATAGGCATAAATTTATAGAGTCAAGAAATAATTGCAAGGCCGTGATAGGCGAAGCGAAGAGAAGGTATAATGAGTAAACAAAAAAAACGCATGCAGTCACATAAACTAGGTACTCGCGATTTCTGGAAAATCTACAATAGTGTAGTGAATAATGGTCAATCTAAGATTCCCCCACTTTCAAACCACACTGATGTCGTTTGCACGGCCACTGATAAGGCTGAACTACTTGCACAGCGTTTCTATCTGACCGCCAGTATAGATTTAGACAAGCACGAGCTACTGCAGACATCTTAACGGTTATCTCTGAACGCATGTATCATACACTCGACAAGGCAGGTGAAGCTAGGGCAGTAGAGCTTGATATATTCAAGACCTTTGACAAGGTATGGCTTAAAGGGCTTCTCCTGAAAATACGCTCATACGGTATTACTGGGCAACTACTTAATATAATTAGATCCTTCCTAATCAAAAGAAAGATCCAGATGTCCTCGGTGGCCTTTCCTCTAAGCAACATTACATAAATGCTGGTGTGCCCCAGGGATCTATTCTTGGACCTTTGTTGTGCCTGATCTATATAAACGATCTCTCTGATGACATAGTGTCTGAGATTGGTTTATTTGCTGACGACACCACGCTTTACTCTCGCCATGTAGGCAAAACAGACGCGATCATATCTGAGGCAATGGTTGAATCTTTAGAAAATGACCTCCAGGCTGTAGTGGATTGTGGCCATAAATGGTTGGTAACTTTTAATGCCGCAAAGACTAAGCTCCTTTCATTCAACAACTACAAGAAGCCTCTCTAACCACCGATTGTCATGGAAAATAACACCATACCTGAGAGTTTATCATTCCAACTCCTTGACCTAACCTTCACAGGTAACATAAATTGGAACACATACATTAAATACATTGCCAAGGCTGCCGCAAAGAAGGTTGGCTCCCTCTATCGTGCTAGTAGACTCCTTACACCTGACATTATCCTGTATCTCTACAAAGCCAACATTCGCCCATGCATGGAATATTGTTGCCACATCTGGGCTGGTGCATCATCTACTAGTCTCTCCCTCCTTGACAAAGTCCAAAAAAGAGTCGTCAACCTAATAGGTCCCTCACTGTCAGCTAAGCTCCAGCCCCTGTCCCATCGCCGCAATGTAGCATCCTTATGTTTGTTTTACAAATACTTCAATTGATTATGCTCCGATGAGTTGGCTACTCTTGTGCCCTCTCGACGTAAATTCACTAGACTAACTCGACATTCTACAAAATCTCACTCATTCACTGTGGAGGTCCCCAGATGCCGGAGAGCATTCTACTCAAATAGCTTATTTCCACGTGCTGCTGGCCTCTGAAACTCCCTCCCTGCCCCCTGTTTCCCCGACAGTACTGACATGCAGAAATTTAAAACTAATGTAAACAGACATCTCGCTGCTCAGATCCCAATTTAAGCTGAACCACCAATCCTTCTCCCCTTTTCCTTTTTCTCAGTAGCCCCTTACGTTTACAGTGGCGGCCTGCCTTGTTTGGGGTGAATCATGTTAAAAAAATAAAACAAACAAATATATATATATATATATATATATATATATATATATATATATATATAAATAATCCTGAAGACGACTACGAAAGTCGAAAGCGCTCGAAAAAAATGGCCGAATTTAGAACTATCGGACAAGTACTATACGGATTGCCACATGAAATCAGAAAGAAAACTCGACAGTTTGAGAACCTCACGAAGGGGTTATACAAACGTGAAAGTTCCGTGACGTTCAACAACGCTTGCTTAGATAAGGACTTGCTACCTAAGTATACATATATGTATATATATATATACATATATATATACATATATATATATATATATATATGTATATACATATTTCTTTCTCTATATAAATATACATATTTACCTTTTTATTTAAAAGGTTTGAGAAACTTAACCTCAACACAATGAAGCTCAATATGTTTTTACTATATAATTATAAAAGTTATTCATTGTGAGCTTGTCCTTTTAGTGTGGGACAACATACACATTGACTTTAGCTCGGCTAAATCTTGTTGAATTCATTGAACTTTTAGATCAAATGAGTTGAAACGATAATTAAAGAAGTATGATATGTTAATAAAAGGTACAGTTTAATGCGTTATTCGTTGTTATAGATATTTAAAATATGGGGCAGTCGTACATTAAAACCATTTGGTTTCGATTAGACTTGCATTAATATATACAAATATATATATATATACATATATATATATATTTATATATAAATATAAATATATATATATATATACATATATATATACATATATATATATGTATATTTATGTTGCATAAATTCTTATATCTATATAAAAATGTTAGCTACATATGTGCATATATTTTTCTAGCTGTTATTTCTTTGGAAATAGAGCTTTTATTTCAAAGGAAAATGCAGCTGAAACATGAATGCACATAGGTATTCATTAATGCGTGTATAAATAAAATAATCTGTAGTATAATAGAGCTCTACTTGTGATTGAGCACTATAGTATAAACACCGGAGGTAACATTGGATTAAAACTTATCGACATTTGTTAACACCTCAACTAAGCGTCAGACGAGGTAATAATGGGCTATATTTGATGAACGTTTGTTTCATATAAATGTGACAAAGATTTAGCGGATGTCCTCCTCCTAAAAAAGTAAGACACCTTTGACTGTTGTACAATTTAAATGATAGGTATAATAAATAAATATTCTTCAATTTTTAATGTGTTGGTGTATTTCAAAGAGGTGGTATAATATGGGCACAACGTCTTATTTCTAAATTCAAATATTTAAGATTTGTATTAAATTTGATCCAAAGTATTTAGTCACCAATTAAGCACGATTCATTTTATTTCATTTATTTGTAAAGTCCGTCTACACTTAAAGCTTAAATTGTAGACATTAATTATAATAATAATAATAATGCTGCAATGCATTTTAATCAAAAGTGAAATAACGGATTCTCAACATAAGCCTTAGCAGCATTATATACTGATTTTTATTTTTGTAAAAGTACATGAAATTGGTGGAAATATATTTTGCTCGGAGCATCAATTTTACCCGTCCTAGGACGGATATATTTCTCTAAATTATATATATATATATATATATATATATAAGCTGGAATATGTCGGACTGCAGGGATGGTGGAACAATGATAAAGGGCTAATGTGAGGTTACGGTTTAGTTTTGAACGTTTATCTTTCATATCACGCTACAGTGTATTCTATTTGAAACTGATAACGTGTACTTTCTGTGGAGATCAAGAAAGACAGATGAACTAAAAACGTACACATGTTGGTTGGTCTACTTTGAACGAAACGGATTTGTAAAATAATTGCACTAAAGGTTGTCTGTTTTGAAAAAGATTTCGGAAGGTAAAATAAAATCTTGACTTTTGTAATTAAAATTAACCTTTTTTACTTAATATATATATATATATATATATATATATATATATATATATATATATATAGTAGGCTATGAAAATATATTTATGGCAATTTAGCTACACAGAGGCTCCCGCATTTCATCCACGGGAGGAATCTTCAGGCTAAAATGCGTAGCATGTGTAGCTTAATTGACATAAATATAAAATATATTTTCATAGCTTACTACCTTGATCTACTTACGTATTGAGCACTGTTGAAGTAAATACTGAAAATTGATACATAAAAAATTATATCTCCTTATAAAGTTTGATGTGTATACATGAAATAGTAACATATATATATATATATATATATATATATATATATATATATATATATATATATATATGTATATATTTATACATATATACATATAAACATTGTGAAAACACATGTTTGTGCGTTGTCGTCTAATCTCTAAGGAGGAAATCTCAGAATGACAAATTAAATAATAAGAAACACAGACGAGAAATGAGTGAAATAATATATTTTCAGTTTAAGAAATCAGTTAAGTAAAGAAAAAGTCAGGGAGTCTCCCAACATTATGGAGAATTTTGAACGTGTATGATATCCTACTGATGTTTACGAACTTTCTGTCTACATGGGCTAGGTTGAGAATTATTAATAACTAAAACTTCAAGACTGTAGACGATAGTTCGACATGCGGCATCTAGTAAAAGCTGCAAGTAAAACCGAATAGAATGATGGGGAACAAATAATAATATTCCCTTTTTTTCTTCTCTGTACCTAAAACTAAACAGAACATCTATGAGCAAGTTTTCCCTGACTATGGTAAATACCACGGGGCTACTCTGCAATTTACTACAACGTTGTCGTTTTCAAGTACAATGTTTACAAATTCTTGTAGAACCATCTTGTTAAATGATGAAATTCTGCCCTGTTTCAACCGTCTTTTCCAATTGGTACGGTGTTGTATCCCCGTCCACCTAACTCATTAAATCGGTTTTTTTTAAATCAAGATAACAGTACTAAAATTGTCGAAAATTTATCATCTCAAAAATTATGGTAAGTATTTTTATTTAATAGAAAATATCGCCAAATTAAATCTCATCACCGGTACTTCTAGACCTGGGTTGACAGAATGTCGTCTTTTAAGAGTTAAACGTTCATATTGTGTATTGTCTTTAAAACAACTCAACATGATTTCATTTTCTATTTAACGTTAAAAACGAAAGAAACCAAATGATAAGGTTCCTAATTTTGTACATAGGTGTTCTATATTTCCTTCAGTCTTTCGATACAATTAATAATTTCTAGATGTGTAGTGGAGACGATACAAAACATGAATTTCTAGCTGCCCCAACCCTTGATAAGAGTCAGCCACGGAATTTATTTTGTGTGCTGCATCCGTCCAGGTAACTGTACAAAGACTTCACAGATAACAAAGTTATACACATGAATAGTTTTGTTGAAAAATCGATGACATGTTGGTACTCGATATATGCAGGCAAGATGATTTAAAGTGACGCTGATCTTATGCTTGAAATCAACGGCGAAACCCGCTTAGATTGGCAGCTTTTACAAAGTTGATAACATCGTTCAGAGTAGAGATTCCACTATGATCATTTAACAGAAAGTGTTAAACGAATAGATCATGCCTGCTTTCACATATGTTAGCGAAAAATAAACACTCAATAATGTAGCAATGGAAAAAGCTAAGAGTAGCACAGCGTATAAGGAAACCCATTATGCTCGCCCTCAGTCTACGTGGAAGAAAAGGAAACGCTTCATCAGATAAAAAAACTGCAGTGAAAATCATCACAACGATTAAAATAGATGGGCAAGTAACCTTTTGTGATCTACAAGCAACAGGTAGACATCTAGAGCGACAGAGTGGACCGCAAAGCAATGTAAAATACCAAAAGGAATTTCATTAACCCGGTAGACAGAGACCTCGACATCCAACTTGGCCCGACGTGGGCACACCTAGTGAGGGACAGAACATGTTGGAAGGAAACCAGGAAGTGTGTCTTCCTCTAGATGTGATAAACACCATGATTATGTTGATGACGATGACGATGATGATGACGATGACGATGACGAGGATGATGACGATGATGATGATGATGATGATGATGATGATGATGATGATGATGATGATGATGATGATGATGATGATGATGATGACGACGACGACGACGACGACGATCATGATGATGATGATGATGATTATAGTGAGGATGATGATGATGATGATGCATACTTATTTAGTGTCCGTTGTAAGCTCGTTTTCACTTGTGAAATCTAGTATATCTAGAAGACTATAGATATTTAAGTTTAGTGACCTTGCTCTGTTCATCCGTCACAGTTAATGTTAATTCAAGGCTGATAGATATTCAGCTTTCTGTATTTCTCATTTGATGTCCTGTGGGTGTTAGAGTCTACGCTGTATATTGCTCCAGTTATATTTACTATAAAATGAGAACATCTGCGTTGCATAAAGTGTTGTAATAGAAATCCAAGAAGATCGAAAAGCACGCGGGTATAATACTTAAAAACCATGTGTTATTTATTTGACGTTCTTTCTCCTCAGGAGTTGATCTTTACAACAATTTCTACTTAGACACTTGTGACACTTGGAATTTATAGTGTCAACATGTGACTAATTACCAGACTAAATCTAACGTAACATTATCAAAACTAGATGAAGATTACGTTTAATAACTGGTGACTATAGATCCAATCTGATAGAATTTCGGCCCCTAAAATCCCAAGGATTTTTAGCAAGAAAATCAAGCGACCGTTCGTGAACATTCCCGATGGTGATAGATCTTTTTTTGGCAGCGTCTAGCCCATTAGAACTTGTCGCGTTTGAACCTCAAACTTGCTCGAACAAACACGATAAAGCCAAGCAATAAGAAAATAACGATGATTTGTTCGCCAATTTCTTGTTTAAAAGCCGACAGCTTTCTTGCAACAGTTTTGAATATCTGCCAGCAATGGTTAATAGGGTCAGTACATTGTATAAAGGGTAGGCTATACTTTTTAGATCGAATCAGCCGTTTTTCTCTTTTTTCTTTGTATTAGTGTTGGATGGCTCGTGTTACAATCATTAGTACCGACGAGTTCAATGTCCGTTGACCGCGACATTCTTTCAACAAGTAAAAGCAGGAACGGGCAAAAGACGACTAGTGTAAATTGTCCATCTAGAATAATTCGAAAACGCGTGTGCATTCTTGGATTGGCATAGGATCAAAATGCATATTCGGTGTATTTAATGTT
Organism: Sepiola atlantica; assembly: GCA_963556195.1. Taxonomy (NCBI): domain Eukaryota; kingdom Metazoa; phylum Mollusca; class Cephalopoda; order Sepiida; family Sepiolidae; genus Sepiola; species Sepiola atlantica. The sequence goes on from OY744541.1 coordinate 70,263,304, forward strand.
ATACTTATTGTAAGGTATGTATATAATACGCAAAGACACTTAAATATTCGTACGTAAGTTATCACCAATCACCTGTGTTTTTTTTAGATGGGATTATCAGACGGCCGAGGTAACAATGCAAAAAAAGGTTTTCATTTGAATCAAATGTTCTTGATTTATCGAACTAAAATACAATTTCTTCGTTTTCGGGCTAAGATAAAAATTTAACATGTGTTATGCCCTAAAATTAGACAATAATATCGTTGGTTCTCCGATATACAAACTAATTCTTCGTTAATAATGTTGTTAAGTCAGTAGTATTTACACATGTGTTGCACTTTAATTTATCGATGCGTGTATGAACGCTTATCTTCCCATGTAATCGTCGGAACCAAAGTTTTTGCTTTTCTGTGGATACACAACAACTCGGATGCCGATGTTGATTTTCAAAAAGATTTATTTAAAAAGAAAATACCAGTCATAGAACAGATCACAGAAGTTACTTCCATAAGCGTGAGTGAAAGAGAGAGAAGCGCATACATATAGATAGGCTGATATCTTGTCTTAAAACACCCAACCATAAAGTGTGCGCTGAATCTCTTTGGGGGCCGCACCCTCAACACATCTTTCCTGCTTTAAGTATCGCCAATAAATGATGCATCAAATCTTCGCTCGGGGATAACGTGGTTTCGTGACTTTCGCCTGGGATCACCTCTGACCCTAAAGTGTCACAAAAAGTTTGCCATTCAAACACGGCAGTCGTTATGTAACACATGCACATTAATTGTCCCTGCCAAGAAATTATTTTCAACTGTTATTTAAAACAGTCATCCTATACGTGAAACATCTAATACGCTTTGAAGTACGTTTTCGTCTCTATTGCTAGAAAATATTAATATTCAATACTATCACTAAACTAATAGTAACTTAAATATATATTAAATCTATAATATTGTGAAATCGTAGGTAAGAATAATCCTGCTATTTAGAATAGAGAAAGTTTATTACAGTGTGCTCGTTAGCTCTTAGAGATATTTCGTATCCCAATGATTATCTTTCAAATGTAAGACACATATATCAGAAAAATAAATAGGTATTTATGTATTTCTCTTGCCTAGAGCATGGTATTGACGACTATAATTTAATTTTCAGAGAGTGAGAGTGTGTGTAATTGATACGGGGTATCTAGAAGAGCGTGAAACGGTAGCACGCAATAATAGTTATGTTGTATTCTTTCTCGTAGAAATATATTTGACTGATAATGCGTGTTACATCTTAAATTACTACTACTAATAATAATAATAACAATAATAACAGAAACAATGAAATAATAATAATATCAATGATGATAATACTAATGATGATGATGCTGATAATAATAATTAAGTTTTTTAAAATGCACGACCCTACATGAAAAGCTAGCACCGAAAATGAGAGAATGTATCCACAAAACAGACGTACTATAGTTGATGACGAAAGGAAAGACCACGCTAATACAAAACGACACCTATAATGGAATGATCCCAAGAAACTACCGATCAATAACCGGTTTACCAACAATGTGGAAAATCTTAACGACAATTGGGTGAACAAATGTACAACTCCTTGAACAATTGTGAACTACTCTTGAAAAAAAAACAGGATGCCAATAGGGGGAAAAGAGACGCATGACCTGTTATACATAGATCAAAGGAGGTAAAAAGCAGAAAAAGTAAATATCCACGGCATGAATTGACGACAAGAGAGCATACAACAGAATCCCACAATCATGGATAAGTGAATGCTTTAAATGTACAAGACAGCCGGTGGGATAGTTAAGAAAGCATTGGGAATATAAATACTACAGCTGACAGCTGGACATCACCTGACTGAAGTAAAAATACAGAGAAAATACTCCTTATCACCACTATTGTGTATAATAGCCATTATGCAACTCAACTACATACACAGGAAATTTGATGATGGATATAAGTGTACAACCACAGAAGAAAGAATACACCAACTGATGTAGATGCATGACCTGAAACTATATGCAAAAAAGGAAAAAGGAAGTGAGATAGCTTATAAATACGACAATAATCTTCAGCCAGGAAATTCGAATAGAATTTTGAATGGTAAAGTGTGCACTGCTAGAGATGAAGAAGGGAAAACTCGAAACAGCTGACGGCATGGAACTGCTGAACCAAAAGGAGATGAGTGCGCTAGGCTAACAAGATAACTATAAATATTTGGAAGTGCTGGAAGCAGACAACACCCGATCTACAGGAATGGAAGAGAAGATTGGAAAAAAATATCTGAAAAAAAAACAAAAAAGCTCTTAGAAACGAAATTATATTGCAAAAACTTCGTGAATAGAATAAGAACCTGGACAGTATAAATAATAAGATACTCTGGGGCCTTCATAGACTAGACTAAAGAAGAACTGTGTAACCTTGACAAGAAAACAAGAAAATTGACTAGAAAAATAATCACAATGCACAACGCATCACATCAAAAGACGATACATATGCTATGTGAAAAGTGACGAAAAGAAAAGTGGACTAGAAAGTGTAAGAAAACTGTGGAAGACACAAAGAAGAGCTGGAGAAATACATAACCAAAAACGCAGAAAGAATGATCACCGCAACCAGAAACAACGTCTCAATGAACAACTCAGGAAGCAACGAGACCAGAAATAACATAGCAAGAAAAGAACTACATGGTCGTTTCTAAAAGAATGGCAAGAGAATAGACCCACTCAAATAGCGGGGAATGGCTGGGAAAAGGGCACTTGAATAGAGAAACTGAATTCCTACTGACGTCTGAACGGAATGATGCGATTAGGATAAACCACACCAAAACGAAAATAAATAAAACTGCGTCGGGAAAACATTACACTGGGAACTATGCAAACGACTACATTTCAAACATGTGGACAAATTGTACAAATAAAAACCAGACACAACACACGAAAATCACAACATTCTCTTGAACATGGAGGTGCACACAGATGAATTAATGCAAGGAATGGTACCGTGTGTCATACTAGTCAACAGGAAATAAGAAAAAAGACTCTGTAGAGTTTGCCGTTCAGCAAGCCACAAAGTGAAGATCAAGGAAACAGAAAAACGAAGGAAATACATGGAAATTGCGAGAGAACTGAAAGGGATATTGAGAATGAAAGAAGTTGAACAAAAGCAATAAGCTCTAGTAACAGTAAAAAAACGTAAAAAGACTTTGAAAAAAACTGAGACTATCACTTATTTTCGATTAAAAAATCAATAAATAAACAACACTTAATCAGTTTGTCAGTTTGGATCTCTGCTTGTCTGTCAGGGTAATCTCATTGATATATTATTCTGGCAGATCGGATATATAGTCTACGAAAACTCGTCCTAACAACATGCGTTTTTTTTTATTTACATAATTAATTTGTTTCAAAGCTCTAATAAATGCATATTCGGAAATATACAATTATAACTAGTATTGTAAAAATGGCCATATGCATTTATAAATTTTTCTCGATAGTAATACTAATAAAAATTATTAATACAGAAAATTAAACACATTTTCTTCAAACACGATCACGTTTTAAAGCATATGTAGACTTTCTGTTTCAAAGGAGATAATTGCATGAAAATGTATATGTATGATTTTATATATTATACTGGAAATGACGTCAGTTTAAGAGGGACATCTTCATTGTTTATTTTTATTTCGGTTTACGAGTATTTAATTGTGTAAATAAAGTTTCGCTTATTTAATTATGTAGGTAAAGTTTCCATTCTTTTGTACAACAGAGGTGCGTACGTAAATTTTCGTTGTCATGATGTCATGCTCCCAGGTATTAGCTGTTACTTTTTCATTAAAAAATAACTCGATTTTATCCGGTCTATTAATTCTGTATAGTATATCTTCATTCGTCATGAGACATTCCTACCAATAATTACCTCCACTTTTTTTTTTGGGGGGGGGGTATTATATACGTACGTTCCTTACGATGCCATTCACCTATGATTACGAAATATTCTGTTGTCCGGATATCATGATCCCAGGTATTAACTAGTATTTTTAAGGTTGAGGAGAATGATAGTTCGTATTTTCCGTTTGATTTTCGCACACATATTGGATGAAATTTATAAATAAAAAAATAATATTTAAAAAAGTGTGTGTAACACATCTTTCATTCATAGTCCATCTTTCTGTCTTTGGCAACTAGTTTAATCTATCGTCTTAATATAATATAACGAGGAAGTTCTCTGTGTATCAGTCTATCTGTCTCTCTGTCTGTCCGTCAGTTGAACTGTTTGTAAACATACGAACCTTATTTGATATAAATAAATAAACAATAATCAAAAAATTGACGCAGACACTGGTAATCGAGACCGCGAACTTGAGACATGCAGTCTTGATTGTTACTGACTGAGCTAAGTGACTGAACTTATGACAGTCTTTCAAATTAACGCACTTAAACAATTTACTGAACACACTCGGGTGACTGTGGAACAGTTCACAAGAGGAAGAGACGCGCCAGCCTAGCTAAAATATACGACCGCAATGAGGATAGGTTTGCGTGTCAAAATTTTAATAACCACATGATACTGTAATTAGTAAATTTTACTCTAAAAATCTAAATAAAATAATTATAATTTGGAAAAAATAAGAATAAAGCACTCTTCCTAAGATTACACTAAAATAAAAGTAAACTTACTCGATGAAAATAATAAGTAGTACTGATACATGTAGATCAGAAATATGTATGTTATAGTATAATATTATGCATTTTTATACGTGACTTATGCGACAAAAGTTAGAATGAGATGCATCACTTGTGCCAACGGGTAATGCCATAAACAGGTCTATAATGCAAACATGGATGTGTCTGATCAGACACATCCATGTCGGCAGTAACGTCGGTCGAATATTACTGATGGGAAATTGTCTGCTCTAGAACGATACCATCGTGAACATTAAATCTAGGGCCCTGGGGAACGCACGAGAGGATGCCGTAAACATACGCGGTTTAATTAACTATAATAAAATCTCAAGAAGGCTAGACGTAATCCTGACCAAACGATTGACCATATATAATGGAGAAAGAAGCCCAGTGCAAGAACCGCTTCTCGGAATGAACAAACAAGAAAATAGCGATCAATATTTAAAAGTTTAAACATGTACGGATTATTATTATTGAGTGTCTATTTACTTTTCAATATCTGTATGCCTTTTTTTTTTGGTTTAGTAATCAGTCTCCTGCAGAGATAAGGAAGCGCAGAAGGAAGATATGGCACAAGACCGGAGGATAAAAAGAATCAAGCCATCGCCCCTAAAAAAGGATCACACCGGCTTACTAAAATAGCCTGAGAAACACCGTCGGCATTCCCCGATCGAGGCGCCTCAGGCAGTTAGCAATACACTAACGCCAACCTCAAGGAGTATCCAGGACTATACCATAGCCCGACAGATAAAAGACAACCGAAATAGCCCTGTCTCATTGGAACTGATTGTCGAGATGGGATCCTCGACTGATATGAATGCTGGCAAAGAACGGAATTGTTCTCTAGATTAGGACCCGGCTAACTTTGAACCCGTCGTAAGGGTTAGGGTTAGCGCCAGAGTCAGGGTCAGGGTCAAGCTTGATGTCAAATTTGGCTCGGGTACTAAACTGAAGAAGTACCAAGAACGGCAAATACGGAGACGATGTCAAATGGCGAAAGCAGTGAACTGCAGTCCTTGCTTTACGGTCGTGGCAAAAAGATTCGTGTTTTTTTTGTCGTGTGGCACGTAGGTTTGAGACGAAATGAACGCACCTAAAAAATAAGTCATTATTAGATGTGCAACACGTGTTATCAGCGTGGTCTCGCTCTATAGAAGACTGTCTCGAAAAAAATCAAACAGAACACGTTCGGCAGCCGAAATGCTGTGAGAATTAGTGTATCGTCGGTGAAAATGTCCGCTATCAGATAGATCCGCTGTTTCGTCTGTTGTTTGTTAAAGAGTCTTTAACACTATCTTGTGCAATAAATACAAGTGGCGAGTACGGCGTTGTAGTTTTTTTTATCTAGTTACCACTCATCAGGAAATCACCCATGCGAAGATAAAGGTTCATCATTCTCAGTCGAAAGATGTAAATCACGTTGGAATTATTAACATTGATTAATGTTTTAAACTGCGTTTTATTACTGATAGAAGTTTGAGGAAAATCTTTTTTTATCTTAAGACGATTAATGTTTTAAACTGCGTTTTATTACTTATAGAAGTTTGAGGAAAATCTTTTTTCATCTGAAGACGATTAATGTTTTATCAACAATGAAACAATTCTACGGTAATGTTCTCCCTTGAAAAGAACCTCTGTCCATGGGAAGTTGGTCTGACGCAAAGAACATGGATGGAAAAAAGAAATGTCTTTTTTCGCTATGGTAGACGACGAGTTCTTACTGTGAAGGACTTACAAAGAGTTACCGAATATTGAAGTTTGGTCGTGTACCTTCTATTGAAATAACAATAAGGTATAGAAGACGTTGCAACATCTCTTCTGTGAGAAAGCGGATGCAGGGAGAAGAAGAGACCAGCCGTTAATTTTGTAATTGCCAAGGCAGGTTTTTAGGCAGTATTCCCATCTAAAACGTGGTCATGTTAAAAAAGCTGCCTATTTTTTTTTTCAATATATTAAACCGTTTAAACATTAGTCTGACTCATCGAAAAATGTGCCTGGTTGCTGGTGAATTAAATCCCGAAATCAAAACTAACTAACGGATATCCCTCCAATAACAATCATTACTAGTAGTAAATATAAATACGTTTGAAGTAATTCTAAAAAATAAATGGCCGCCACAATTCTTGTGAATATCCTTCTACTTATTTCATGTGAATCAGATGATTCTGATGTTGGCATTAGTTTCCACGATGTTTTTCTAGTTAGAAATATTTCTGGAAATACATCGGGTACTTACGGGAAGGACCTCAAGAAAGTTGCTAACATCCCTATGTGAATGTGATACTGTGGAACCGACTGGATTCGTACTTGGAACACTCAGGTATTCAGTCCGTGTCGTCATCCACTTAACCACCGTGACCTCCCGTGAATACCTTTACCAGCCACGTTTCTTAATCACTTTAATAAGTTGCTTAGGATACCAAACGTAACATTTTAAAAGCCCGGTGTAACGAACGCAGCGTGGGATTTACTGACGATTTATCCGTAGAGACTAACAATAGAGAAATTGGGGTTTTCCACTTATACGAATGTCAGGGTTTGACCTGAGCAATTTTAATTGATCCCAGCATGTATCGGCTTCTTCTGAACCCCCTACAGCTATCTATAAACCCATTTCGCAGAGTTCAATACTGATAACCTCGGAAACCTCTGTTCTCACTCAGAATCAATAATTTATATATATTAATATTTCTCGTTGGAGAATTTAATTACCAACTCCATGAAACTTACATCACGATACAGCACTTCTTTTTACGATACGGATTTCTTACAAAAGTGTTTAGTTTTAATCAAGAAAAATCAATTTTTCAGAAGTCAGTCGATCGAATATACAAAATCAATGTTATTAAAATGTAAATCATGGCAATAATATGAAATATAAAAGAGCCGTTGAACTCTGACATACATTGTAACCAACACTTTTCTTTTAAGTAAACGAGTCAATAATTAGCAGAACGTGCTTTACGCCCACATGAGAGATTTCAATCACACTTTAAACTTAATACAGGTCACATTTAATTTTGTTTACAGTAAATTCATATAGTCCAACAATATTATTTGATAGCATAATTTGTCTATCACATAACACACAGTGGAATTAAAACTATACTTTGATACAATAGATAACGAAAGAAAGGTTTTTTAAAATGCAAAATCAATACAAATATTTGTAATTTAAACTCAATGCTAACCTTCACTAAGAACTTTAAATATGACTGCATTCAGTAACCATTACAATACTTCAATATTGATGTTGATTAGTGTTATGCATCTATCTTAAGAGAATAACCCTTTGTTTCTATTGTATTTACCCCGTGTGTGCGGTTTAACTTTATACATCTAGACATCTATTTTATGTTTTGGTTTCTCCTTGTAACTTTTTCTCCGATGTTATGCCATTCTCATGTCTATTTAGTTCATAAAATATTTAATTCTTACTGATTTAAAAGTCGTTCTAACGATATTCCTTGATTAATAAGGACGAAATTTAGTTATTTGATTACATTGTGTTAGTTATCGTCATTTTCCATGCATGTTCTTAAATTTATATATATACATATATATATATATATATATATATATATATATATATATATATATATATATATATATATATATTTCTGTTGTTTTGTTTTGTGTATTACCTATGTACGTATACGTTTCGTATTTATAATCGGGACTCACCAGCATCGAGATATGACTATTCACTATGTGTACTGCGATTCGAAACTCCGGATTCCGAGTATTTGGCAACCTAATTCCAGACATTTATGAACAATTCGGCCACCGCTGAATACGAATAAACGGTGATAATTTTAACACTTTATCCGGCGGCTTGACGTAATAAGAGCGTTCTACTTAATGAAAGGAACGATGCACAGATAGCTAGCGACGTCATGCTGTGTTAATACTATACTTAAAGTGCTTATCTAGACGTGTTTTCTAGGAGCTACAAATTACTAATATCTGTTTTGTTTATTATCTATATGCGTATACGTTCCGTATTTAACCGGGACTAATCAGCATAGAGATAAGATATTACTATTCATTACTGGTCATGCGATATATATATATATATATATATATATATATATATATATATATATATATATATATATATAAAGTGGTGTACTAAAAGCGAACTTTTAGGAAAAGTAAAACCTATTGTGAAGAGTATACAGCTCAATATCCAGGATAGAGCAGGTAGAATGAAGAAGAATGGAAAGGAATTAGAGAAGCAAAAGCCAAATCATAATTCAATTCAATTGCTCAGAGAAAGGTATATTCCGCAAAAAAGGCAATTTATTCAAGTTAAATTTTCCTTTAGCCAGGCTTTTCAAAGATCAAAATCTTATCATCAGAGAAAGTCGCTGGGATAGATAATTTGGCAAAGGCCAAGATTTAAAATTTGAAAAAATAAAATAAAAGTTGTAGAGGAAGAAACACAGGGCAAAATTCTGCCCGAATGCAAGCAAATGTCCGATTGCTAAAAAGTCCGGTGTCGAAAAGCCCAGCGGAGAGAATGAGATGTAGATAGGTAGGTCGTTAAAAGGCCCGAAAAGTTTCATGCGTCTCACCCACCACAATCACACTCTTAGTTTTAACCGCATTCACTCTCCGCACCCCTTCTCCTTCTTCGCACCCGTTCCTCTCTCCCCCTCCACACCCCTTACTCATTCCCTCCCTGCCTACTGGTCGCACAAGAAGTTTCTGCATTTCCTCATTTTCAAGCCGGCTTTCTCTTCGGGCTAACTTTAAAATATTTTCGCTGCATTTTTCCCATTTTAAAGCATTTTCTTTGACATCTCTTCCCAGGAAGTATTGTTAATGCCGAATGTTTTCCACCTCACTCTCTTCTGAGCCTGCCTGCCTACATCCACGAGCGTACCTCTTATTGGACATTTTACCCTTTGGATTTTCTATTTTCGCTGCACCTGATGTTGTGGCTTCTTGGAATTTAACTTTGAATCCTCTCTCACAACCTTTCGGGCCTTTTAACGACCTACCTATCTACATCTCATTCTCTCCGCTGGACTTTTCGACACCGGACTTTTTAGCAATCGGACATTTGCTTGCATTCGGGCAGAATTTTGCCCTGTGTTTCTTCCCCTACTACTTTTATTTTATTTTTTCAAATGTTAAATCTTGGCCTTTGCCAAATTATCTATCCCAGCGACTTCCTCTGATGATAAGATTTTGATCTTTAAAAAGCCTGGCTTAAGGAAAATTTAACTTGAATAAATTGCCTTTTTTGCAGAATATACCTTGCTCTGAGCAATTGAATTGAATTATGATTTGGCTTTTGCTTCTCTAATTCCTTTCCATTCTTTTTCATTATATATATATATATATATATATATATATATATATATATTTAATATATGTGTATATATATATTTTTTTAATATATACGTATATATATATGTATATATATATATATATATATATTTAATATATATGTATATATATATCTATAAATATATATATATATATATATATATATTTAATATATATGTATATATATATCTATAAATATATATATATATATATATTTAATATATATGTATATATATCTATATATATATATATCTATATATATATATATATTTAATATATATGTATATATATATATATATATTTAATATATATGTATATATATATATATATATATTTAATATATATGTATATGCATATATATATATATATATATATATATATATATATATATATATATATATATATATATATGCAGTTATACTTATTCCTATCTCGTGGTTGACTATTCCGTTAGTAATACAGTTGACAGCTGAGAAAGAATTCTAGTTTTAAATCACAAATTCTAGCCACACCGAAATGCAGTGATATCTACACACAACTGTGTGCGGGTAACATACATCAATATATAAAGTATAGTGTTTCAGAGAAAGTGCTTTCAGCGTTTCACGAATCATCAGTGTGACGTTGGAAACCCGGACTCCAGATTTGACTGGTGACCTCTCATGTGAGTGAACGAATCCACTGCAGAATGAAACATAAATAATATCGTTTAAATTTGTGTTATTCATTTATTTACAGATTTACGTTATCGCTAACCTAGTGAACTCTGTTCTTTTTTTATGAAAGAGCATTTCATAACGATAACAAAAACCAGCATTTACTCCAACACACAGCTCCCACAATAATGAAACATATACTATATGCCCCCCCACACACACACACCCACACACACACTTGGATTAGCTTTATTAATTCATAAAATAAAATAAAGTATATCCCAACTGTTTTGGAAACGATCGTACGCCGTACTTGACTTGATGTTCTAATTCTTGGAACAATTGTAATGTTTTAATTCATTGAATGTTTATATATATATTTCCAAAACAGATGACAACAGAAGCTGAAAAGAGCCGGATGGCTAAGACTTTCCGAGCTTGAAATCGACGGTACGAATGTTGTACTAATTTTTCTGTACCAAAATAAATGAATATATATATTTATATATATACATATATATATATTACCTATGAAATGTAACTATATATTACCATCGATGTATTCTTACATATATTTATTTATTCATCAGAACACCCTTGCCCTAATTAATAACTTACTATCTTATGATCTTCTCCCTTTATACCTGTGTGTATGTATGTACGTATGTATGTATGTGTGTATGTATGTATCTATGTATGCATCTATCTATCTATCTATCTATCTATCTAATGTTCGTATCATATATATTATCTACACTACATAGTTTGATTCATTCTCAGAAAAATCTTCACGAAATTACTCTACTGATGTGTCGATCACTGTTGAAATATATAGTCAAGATATATATACGTAATTAGACCTATTCAAAATTGACCTTTTTCTTCAAACATATAGAAACTGCTATTATTCCAATACTCCAAGGTCTACATTAGCTAAATATACCAGTTGTCGTGATCTTGGACCTTGGTTATGCCTGCCTCAAGAGCCATGTTATTTTATTGTTGACGTTTTTCAAAAACGCTGCAAAATATGGGATATTATGTCCTTATTTTCATTGTAGCTTTCCAGAAGTTGATACTATAGCATTGAAAGTGTAACAAAATAAAAGCTAATAACATTTTCTTGCATATGGTAGTAAGCACAATAAAACACATGAACACCTGTGTAAATTTTAACTAATTTTAATGCACAAACAGCTGGGGCACTACAAAAAATCAGTTTGGTAGTATGATAGCACTGCACTGACACATATATTGCATGAGAAACTGTCAGATAGGATGTTACTAATACATGTATTATCACTTGTTCAATGTGGTTTTTTGAAACTGTCAAATGTTTTCCTGTGGTACTCCACAACTTGTAGTAAGCAGCTTCTTTGCTCTGGGTCACTTGTGATCTGAGTTGCAAAGTCACTCATTAGTTTCACACCTCTCTCAGCCACATCATTGGTCACTTTCACTGACCTCACACACTTCTGTGAATTCCTGTAGCTGTCATTGTCTTCCCAAGTGTCAGCAGGAGTAGTGACCCAGTCACATTTCACTCGAAGAGCATCAAACAGAAAGTGAGACTCTGGCCCTACCAGGTCTGTGAGAACTGTAGCTGCATTGATGACATGAACCACTGGCTTGCCTTTCCTGTAACTCTCAGGTTTCTCTGTTTCTGACAGCTTGACTGCGAGCTTCTCTTTTGCAGACTTGGTCATGCTGGTATGTGAACTGAACAAGGTGAATGGCACTAGTTCCTGGGTCAGATACCAGCGGTGGTTGTTCATTTTCTTGAGAACAGAGGTTGCCAGTTCATAGTCATACTGCTTGTATTGCAGCATGTTCTCCATAAGCTGGAGGTCATGGATAGGTGCATCAGCTGCAGATGTGGTGGTCACCCAGTGGCTGGTGTAGAATAAGGTCAGTAACTTGTTCATCCTCTCCAGCTTGAAGATTGTGTCCGTGTTGTATTCTAGTTCCTTGGAAAACATGAGCATCTTCATACAGTAAATGTTCCTGGCCATCCAGCGGGCTTGGTGAATGGCACCTGGCTTGGCCCAGTGGATACCTCGAGGAGGTTCCTCACCAAGCAGGATCAGGCACAGCTCTGCCACTTCTCTGTAATCTGCCCTCGGACTTGCTTCCTCAAGGAAATTGCTTAAGCCTACAATTGTGCTTGTCTTCTTCTGTTTCAAGTCTTGTTCAACTAGGCCCAGAACTCTTGGGCAGTCCTTAACCAACTTGTCCCACTTCTCTTTCACATTGCTGAACATTGGGTTGTCAGGACTCTTGACCTTGCTGAACACAGCCTCCCATACACTTCCAATTATTACCTCTGATATGTGATGGTGACAAGCGAAGTAGAATACCTTTTTGCCTAGTTTTTCTTCAATAAGCTTCGCTGCACCCTTGTTGATGCCACTGTTGTTTGCTGTGGTATCAAATACCAAGCCTACCATGTTGTCTGTGAGACCCCATGCTTCTATCTGTTCCAATGTAGCATTACACTGTTTGATTCATGTGGAACTTTCTATGAAGGGCACACCAAGCAGCTTCCCTTCTTCATACTATGGAGTACCAGAGACGAGCAATGCAAGACTTTCCACTGGGTATCTTTCACCAAGAACATCCCGTAGAAGTTTTCCATCCCAGTGTAGTGTGCAGTAATCTGACGGACTTTCCTTGAAGTTATTCATGTAACTTTGGCACAAGTTATGACGAGTGTTTATCCTATTTCGTCTTGTAGTAGAGGCTGATATAACAAAGTCATCAAGATCTGCGCCTCCTGCCTTCACCACTGCAGACACCATGGCTGTAGTCTGGTTGTCAGAGAGTGACAACCGATCTGCAGTGCTACAAATCTCTTCACTGGTCATAACTGAGTGTGGAAAGTGTAAGGTTATCGTACTTGGTTTTGATGAACAGCTTGGTGTTGTCTCAGTGTATTCTGAACCCTCACTAGTACCAGAGCCTTGACTGTTCTCTGGGTCTTCATCACTTGAAATTTTCCCAACTTCTGCTGCTGCAGCAGTCACTGATGATAACATTCTCTCTTCTGTTTCTTCTCGGAAGCTTTTCTCTCTAGACTTCTTCTCAAACACCTTATCATGACCTGACATGTGTGCCAGGCGAGTGGTCTGTTGGTCCAAGTAGAAATTGACGTCCTCTTCCTTGGTCCTCTTTTGTGAGCAGCCTGTTGCTTCTTATCTCCTCCACAACATCCTTTGCTCCAATATCAAATAACTTGTCTAAGTCTTTCAGAAAGTTAGCTCGTTTCTCTTCCTCTGGTTTGTTATTTCTTCCCTTGTTTTTAACAATTTTCTTGTACTTTTCATGGAGGATCATGAAACGGTTGACTGCATTTGGTCTAGTTAGTGTTTTAATCCTTGCCATATTCCAGAATAGCAAAACGACATCCACTGTATCATGGGCTAAAGACCTATTGCCACTGTTGGGATTATCATTCCTCAAATGCAGGAAATACTGGAACACCTGGCGATTAGTAGGAAGTTGAGAGCCCCTGATGCTGGAGCTTGGTTGCCCAATGAGATACACATCACTGAATGACCTTGTGGCAGGAGTTGCCACCTTTCTTCTCTTTTCAGTTGGTTCATCCCGTTCACTTGTATCGCTGACCACTTTCCCACAGCATAGTTGTCTTCTAGATGCCATGTTGCCAGCAGTTCACAAATCTAAACAAATCAGCTTTAACTTACAATCTGAAATGAAGAGATAAAACATACTTAGTGATAATAAATTATATACATGCATTAAGAGTAACATTTTTGAGATAAAGTTATGTATTATATGATGGCATCCTTTCCAAGCATAAAAATATATATGTTTGTGCATTAAAATTAATTAAAATTAACACAGGTCTTCATGTGTTTACTACCATATGCAAGAAAATTTTATTAGCTTTCATTTGGTACCACTTTCAATGCTATAGCATCAACCTCTGGAAAGCTACAATGAAAATAATATCCCAAATTTTGCAGCGTTTTTGAAAAAACGTCAACAATAAAATTACATGGCTCTTGAGGCAGGCATAGCCAGGACCAAGATCACAATAACTGGTATATTTAGCTAATTTAGACCTTGGAGTATGGGAATAATATCAGTTTCCATATGTTTGAAGAAAAAGGTCAATTTTGAAGAGGTCTAATACGTAATATATGTTATTATTTTATATAACAATTTGAGTAGAAACATGAAATGATAATATCTATTGAAATATGCATATGACTAGCTCTCCTCATGTATTTTCCATAAGTATGTTCATCAATGTGATGTTTAATCTGAGCATATTTTTAATAATGTATAGTCGTCCACAGAAAGCTGTTTCGTCTCTCACAAGTCATCAGTGTAAAATTTGAAAATCAAAATCCGGACGCCAGAAGCGTGTACAGGAAACGATATTACTTTAATTAATGAGTTCATTTTGCGTTAATGGTTATATAGAAAACGCAACTCTTGCTATGTAAGTGCGTTGCATTACGTTTCGAATATTGCATGAGTATTTCCTTCCCCGTTACGTTAAATGGAAACTAACGTTTTCTTCTACCAGATTGCCCAACCGTAGAACATATACATATATTAAGTTACGTATGTTTGCTATTGTTTTTAGTAACAGCTTTTTTTTTTCGTTTTCTTTTATTGTATTATTCCACTTCATGGTAAAAAGTATGGAGAATATTGTATTAAGTTGACGTTAAAAGGACGTGTCATTATTTTAAATATATATATATATATATATATAAACGCTCGAAGATTGTTAATGTCGTACTAAAGAGCATACATACATACACAATGGTATTTACAATTCCAATAACCAAATTTGTATACATGCCAAATTTTTAAATATGCAATGTAAATCCTCACACTAATTTCGCAGAGTTACTTACAACCAGTTCATTTATATATATACATATTTGCATATAAGTCAATGTTTGCTTGTTTGCTCGTAATATACAATGATATATTAACAGTTATAATATTCGAATAAGCTTAAATAAATGTCATATGTTTTACTAAATCTAAATACCCTATTGAGTGCTTGCATCAATTTCATCAGGACAAACTAGCAGCAGTTATTGTTGAATATATAAAAGAACAGAAATATATTTGAACGTTAAAAAAACAAAAAAGTTTTTTAATAGTGTTCTTCGTTCATAAAACACCACTATTATTAAACAAAATATACTTGTGCCAAGTATATATTTAACAAGATTAACAATTTAATTATTTTTATTGGTATTTTTTAAGATATGAAATAATTAAATGTAAACGATTTTAGTGTTTTCAGGGAAACGAAGCGTCAAAAAGTATGAAAACGTCACAAAGTTGACTTTGTATTACTTAATCTCACATTGCAAATATCTTTTCAGAATTAGCTTTCGAAATACAATGGCTATATTTAAAAATATTTCCGAATAGCAATATATTTCCACACGAGCACCTTGGGTTAATACCGCTATATATATATATATATATATATATATATATATATATATATATATATATAGTCTAAAGAATAGTTTTCATCAACGACAATCTCAATTCTGATAGAAATATGCAAACGTAGTAAACATACACACTAAAGCAACATCTGCGCTTATCTATTGACACAAAAGGGACAACTCAGAACATGAACAAACGTGCCCACTGCAAATGAACAGTCAAAAGACAAAAACCTATATATATATATATATATATATATATATATATATATATATATATATATATTAGTTTGAAATGACTAGCCGTTATAAAAATAATTTTAAGAATTTAACAGTGATGACATATTTGTAATGACATAAGAACTAACACAGTCTGAAGATGATTTGAAGAATTAAATCTAAAGTATTCGAGAACAATTAGAGAAAATAGAACAAGAAACGCACGGAACTTAAATACACCAATTTGACTGAATACTAAATGGACCATTCGGAAAATTAAAAAAATAAAATAAGGCATATCAAGCAAACAAACACTTTCTTATTTCATAATGTTAGCCTAAATATATATATATATATATATATATATATATATGGCTTTCTTATCGCCGAGAAGAGGTTCTGTTTACTTGGCTTGCGGGAGAGTGATTACCTTTGAATGTAATTTTATTCATTGACATTATTTTTATCGGACCCGGAAGAAAGAAAATGGCCGAATACATCAGGTCAGTTTAATTGTATTAGAATTGGATTCAGCGGAGCTTTCATCTAACCACAGTGTTATGGTTTGCACTACTCCGATCAGCTCATAAGCACCCTGAGTTTGGAACATTATAATATTCAACACCAACTGAGTTTTCTGAACATTTTCATATGATTTGGTTTCTTTATCGTTTTATTAAATTGCATACTCCTTGGATACATTTTTCAGAGTCATTTACTTCATCGATTGCAAACAGATTTCCCGCCTGGATAAATTTTTGTTTTTGGACTACCACTCAACACTTGGATCACTTTTCAGTCAACCTCTTGGATAACTTTCCTGAATATGTTTAAAATGTTATACTTGGATGCAATGTATAACTTTAACAAAAAAGTATTTATTGGGCTGATATATTTGATGTTTTATATACTTTTATGTATTTGTATATATATTTTTTATATATTTTCAAAGTTTTATTTTATTACCTGCAGTAATGTCATTGCGGTAATGGTGGTCTGAGGAGTAGAATGTTCTTTGAAACTGATGAGTTAAGGACTTTAAAGTACTTTGCCTGAACATTGAATTCTAATAAAATTTGATTCGCACCTTATTTTAGTCTTTCACTTCATATTATTTTATGCTGTAAATAAATATATATATATATATATGCATAAATATAAATTTGGGTTTTGGCTAAGATCTAAGTGTAGTATATGTTCCGATGGATACTGCACCCCATAGCATGGTATTTGCTTGGCCTTCGGGGCTTGATTTGCGCCGGTCTATGGGTCTGTCCTGTGCAGTTCTAGGAGGTCCACCTTCCCAGGCTTCGCCTTCTCTCTTTGGGGAGGAGAAAGTTTATTGCTTATTGGTAGAATGCCGACGGGACAGCCCAAGCAATTTTTAAATGGCCAGAGTGCTCAACTCTCGAGCGCTGGCTTATCTAATCCCACTTTCCCGACATTGTGTCACATCTTACCTTGTGGGAGGTAGATAATTAAAATATATATATATATATATATATATATATATATATATATATATATATAAGTATATATATATATATGCATATATATAAATATAAATATATATATATATATATTCTTACTTTCGAAAATTTATGAATCTATATATTTAGCTACATAAAATGTAGGTGTATTCAAAGTACAAGCATTAACAAAAAACTTAAATACTTTAGAGATAAATATCAGCTCAATGTTTGATTGTTAGATCAACTAGAGCTACCAAAAATAACTTCCAAAAGAGGACTTACTATTTTATAACGTTTACCTACATATTTGTATATCTGTGTAAATGTGTACATATCTATCTATCCACATATCTATATGTTTTTGTTCGTTTCTTCGGCAGTGTGTTGTTCTCTGAGCACATTTTATCTCATTTTCCATTTATTTCTCTAAATATTTTCGACAACGATTTAACTGCTTTATATTCAGGGGAAATGTCACAAGGAGGCGTAAATAAAATATATCGGTGTCTTCTCTGGTAATTCTTAATGTTTTTTTAGTGTTGCGCACTTGAAATATTCCCGATGGATTTCACTCCGATTTCTAATTCTTGATTGTTTTCTTGTTTGTTTTGTCAGACGGTCGGCGACACGATAAAGAAGAACGGAAAACATCTTGGAATTTTCCTTAAAAGTGCATTTCATGAATAATGCTGTCAAATGAACTCCCAATTTTGAGCGATTGTTTTTGAAATCGGTTTGGTCAGATTTTTTAAAAAGATATTGTTGATTTATAAAAATGGAAAAGAATAGCAGAGATATTTGGTGGATAGATCGTTGCTCTCCGGAACTGAACATCCCGGCTGCGTTTTAACTTGAATTCTTGGCAGAAAAAATAAATACGATTATTGCTCTGTTTCTTTTTTCCACGGATACTTTGCTCGAGGTGAATAAGAGTTTACGGATGTAAATTTAAAATCGATTTTATGTATTCTTTTTATTTATCAATAACAGTTAACATGGGTTCGAGGAGGCTAATTTTGCTGTCGCCCACCTTACATATTCAACGTGAACATTCGGTTAAAAAATCAATTCACGCGATGTGTGCTGTCACATAGATTATACTTGAAGTATAATGTATGTTGATTCGTGCGAACCGGAAGCGAGAAAAATAGCATACTAGAGTGTTTTTTTACGACTGTTGTGTGTTCGTGAAGGGGGTAGATTTCGCTATTCTATTTACTTCCCTTCCACCGCGGGAAGGTACAACACAAGGTTAGAAAGTGCGGATTAAAACGCCAGCGTACACTTAGCGATTCAGTCTGACGCACAAAAATGCCTTAGCAGCCCTATAGGCATTTCTGGCGTTCTTCTGTAATTTATAAACAAACCGCTTCTCAAAAAGCGATGGTAAAGCCAAAGAGGCTGAACCTCATAGAAATCTCTCACTCCAAAGGCTCCCGGCAGCACAGTCTCCCACATTCCGGCAAACTGACTGTCGATGACGTGACATCTAATGCTGGCCGTCTAAACTGCCTTACCCGATGACGCAGTGATGCCCCTTGTTAGGTGAACGAAACAAATAGGAGATAATAAAAGGGACTTAAAAACCGTAAAAAAATTAAAGATCTATCTATCTATCTATCTATCTATCTATCGCTTATATATTGATATAATGAAACACATTATAAATGGTATTCAATAAAGTCAAGTGTTTAACCACTGGCGTCACCATAAAATTTCCCGACTACAAACAAATTTGTTTTGAATTATAGGATTTTCAACAGCCAGTAGAAGTTTTAAAAGCGTTTCATAATCTTCCGATTATATATATATATATATATATATATATATATATATATATATATATATATATATATATATATATATATATATATATGATAATTTTATTTACACAGACATGTACAAAATCTGCGACACTGGCATGTCGATGTTATCGTCAACAGTTACTATACACTGAGATCTCATCAGGCAGAGTTAGAATCCGATCTTAACCTCAGATCATATTTGGAGAGAATGAAGTGGAGGGATAGAGAAAGAGAAGAAGAAGGAAAGAAATTTAACATTTCAAAAATTAAAGCCGTTAAAAAATTAGAATTAAAAATTAAAAAATCTAAAAATCTAAGAAACAAAAAACAGAAAACAAAAATCTAAAATCTAAAATCTAGAAAATATATATATATATATAGATATATATATATATATATATATATATTTATATATATATTGTTTAAGAATTCAATAAAAGTAAGAGATTGGCACACCGAACGCAAAAGCCCTCAAAAGTTAATCGGAAAATATCAAAGATAGGTGTGCTTATTCGTCTTTGATATTTTCCGATAATTTTTGGGGGCTTTGGCGTTCGGTGTATCAATTTCATGCCCAATCCTATGTGTGATAGTTTAGTTTGTGTTTATTTATACTTATATATATTTACATACAAAATTGTATGCATGCTTATATATATATATCTCCGACTTTATGTGTGTTTATCGTGGCTAGTTTCTCTGTCTTCTTCCCACTTATCGCCTTTACCCCTCCGCCTACCACCTACCCTATACAAGCCCAGTAGGTGCGAAAAATAATAAAAAAGTAATAAAGAAGAACATGTCACCTACTTGTCAAATCATAATTTAATGTCGCTAAAAGTCTTCTCATATGGTCCAATCGGATCATGTTTTCCTTCTCTCATGTGTGTGCCTTCACAATCAAATTGTTTCCAAATCTTCACTTTGTCTGAAGATGTTCGTTAATACGAACGTAACCGGTCAAATCTCTTGTTTTTGTTTTTCTCATTCTTCTTAACCTGTTTTCCGTTTGTCTTTTTTTCCACACATTTTGTCTAACACGGCATTTCATTTTCATGACTTATCGTGTACTTTACCCTATATATATATATATGTATACAAATATTGTTTAAGAAATCAATAAAATGCAGAGATTGATACACCGAACGCAAAATCCCCCAACATTAATCGGAAAATATCCAAGATAGGTCTGCTTATCAATCTTTGATATTTTCCGATTCATTTTTTAGGTCTTTGTGCGTTCGGTGTATCAATGTCATGCCCACTCCTATGTGTGATAGTTTAGTTTGTGTTAATGTATACTTATATATATTTACATACATATTTGTATGCATGCTTATATATATATATATATATATATATATATATATATATATATATATATATATATATATATATATGAAGATAACATGAATTATATATTATAAAATTAAATGTCGTGGAGACAGACTGTATGAAAGGCAGAAATGGAAACATATTAGAAACAAGAAGAACTATTTTTGTTTATTCTTCCTATGTTTAATTGTGTATTCTTTCTGTGTTACATACACACATACCTACATATATATATATATATATATATATATATATATATATATATATATATATAGAGAGAGAGAGAGAGAGAGAGAGAGAGAGAGAGAGAAAGCGAGAGAGAGACAGAGAGAGAGACAGAGAGAGAGAGATACAGACAAATACAGAGATTGAGAGAGAAAGTTATGAAAGTATATTTATGGCAATTGAACTACACAGATGCTTCCGGGGTTCATCCCTGGAAGGAAACGTTAATACAAGAAATAATTGCATATATATATATATATATATATATATATATATATATATATATATATATATATATATATATATGTGTATATATATCGAGTTTATCTCTAGCCTATTATTATTATCACCCTTATAATCATTATTATCGAGCTCCAATTTACTGTCTTTATATTAAACTTTTTTTTAAATATAAATAAATTGATTCGAAATGTTTACAATTACACTACCTCTTGTCATGTATGTTTGTTTATCCCATATTCCACATTTTGTTTTTCCACATTGCATTTGTCCGGTCCCGGAATAATAACTTTCATACTTACTTGTTTCCCAGTAATACTTCAAGCACACTATCATTACTCCTCTCTGTCTCGCTCTTCCTCTCTCTCTCTCTCTCTCTCTCTCTCTCTCTCTCTATATATATATATATATATATATATATATATATATATATATATATATATATAATTTACTTCCAGTCGACATCTACTAAATATTACGTACGAAATAATTAGAACTTTTTTGTTGATGACAACATATAAGATACCTTTTATCTCAAATCTGTTGCCTTGCTTGCATTTCGAGAGGTTAATCACATTTAGAAATTATATTAAAAACTTTTTTTCAAAGAATTCAATTTTAATAGATAAAACATATTAATTTGATCATACACACATCTTATTAAGAAAAGGAATAAATTTAAGAATTGCGTTTCGCAGTGTAAAAGTAATTCATTAGATCTCTTGTTTAATTACAACCAGATTTAACTCACTTGCAAGATGTATTACTTTTATTGCTGTGGAGGATAGTGAAGCTATTGAGAACGTTAATGTTGTTTAAATCTCTATCAATTATTGCTGAAATAAGATAACAACTTTGCGGTCATGTGGTTACACTTGCAGTTATACATATCCACGCGTATTATTATTATTTTGTTTTGAACTTGTTTTATGTATACTATAATTTGAATAAATAAATATATTTGGTGTGATCAGGTAATTTCAGCATATTAAACGATCTAGAAAATATTCACGATTATTTCGCAAAAAATATTTAATATAATTGTTTACATGTATTCAAAATAAATTATATATTAGATTTTGACAATTCACATTACAGTTCACCATGTCATTTATTTCAAAATAATCAAATATACATATTCTAAACTAACATATATATTTGCTCACTTTACTTGTTTTATTAAACTGGCAAAACATATTTTATAACTTTATAATTATACCTGACCATCTGTGATCTGATGGGTCATTTCTTTATATAAAGTTCATAAAATATTAAGTTATAATCTCTTAACTTTGACATTGGTACATAATAATGTTTATATGAGGACAACAAAGAAAAAAAATATGATGTCATAATATACTCTATCTTTCTCTATTTATATCACAGTAAAAACACATTACGATGTCATAATAGATCCTCTCTATTCGCATCACACGTTCGTCTTCGATCTCACTTACTCCCTGTTTCTTCCCGGTCTCTCCAACCATTTACATTGGTTGACATAAATGTTGTACAAACATTAAAAAGTGTTTCATGTGATGTCATAATTGTCACCTATCTCTTTCGACACACACAGACCGGAAGCATTTCTCTGTTATGATAGATTATTTTCCTTCCAAAATTCTGTATCTGCCTATATTAATTCCCTGTCTTCTCATGTTCATCCATTTTTCCTTTAAATCTCTTTCTCCGCTTTCTCTTTCTACTTTATATATTCACATCATTCCTTTACTCTGATTCTTTCTCTATCATTAGTAGTCCTTCATTCATTCTATTCTCTCTTGTTTTACCCAAAATCTAAAACATCATGCACACGGAAGTGTTAACGTTGGACATAAAGCACTTGGAAGGAGAAGGTAATGTATATTTCTGTTGTGGGGATAAGAATAGATTTCTAAACGTCTTACAAAGATGAACCAAAGATTAGATACGATGGAAAATAAAACGATAGAGTATTGATTTACTCCTCTCCAGGAGTTAGGCACAAGGCCAGTTTTTATCTTACTCCCACAAGTAAGATGTGACCAAAGGTCGGGTCGGGAAAGTGGGGTTTAAAAATTGCCTGGGCAGACCCGTCGGCATCCCCCGGTAGAGGCGCCTCATGCAGTAAGCAATAAACTTACTCCTCCCCACAGAGGGGAGGCAAAGCCTGGGAAGGTGGACCTCCCAGGACTGCACAGGACAGACCCATAGACCGGCGTAAATCAAGACCCGAAGGCCAAGACAACACCAGTATGGGGTGCAATATCCATCAGAACAGATACTACACTTTGATCTTAGCCAAAAGGTCAAGAAGGCGGTAGAGTAGACAGAAACTAGGAACGTCTCTTCTGTGAGAAATAAATTTTAAGGAAGAGTTGAGATCACCCCTACAAGATTTCGAAGTCAATTCTGTACTCTGCCAAGAGAGTGAAAGTGCTCTATGCAGCACTACGCCATCTTAGGTTGTATCTAGCTCTATTGTGTGTGACCGAGAGCTTTGTTATACTAAATGATGGCTTAAACGTAGCAATATATCTGGCCACAAGTAGCTAAGTATAAAGTTCGAAAAACATATATCACCCCCGATGATCTATGCTTTAAATATAATTGGAGGCCGATCGTTAACACTTTATATAATTCATAAAAATGCTTGTATTAGTATGAACTAACAAAATCCTTTTTTTATAAATAAAAATTATTTCATAGGCTTTAGGTTTCGTTATCGTTTCAACGGAAAATAAATAATGTATATGTCATTTGATTCAGTAAATATATATATATATATATATATATATATATATATATATATATATATATATCTGTTACAGTTCTTCGTATACTATTAACTGGTCACAAGACTATTTTACTTGTTGGAAGAAAGTTCTATATATATTTTCTAAGTAGTATCATTGTGTATTATCCGCAATATATCTTCTATTATTTAAACCGTATTTATCAGATTGAATTATCCGAGATTGTATCCGACAGACGAATGAGAAATCACGTTCTTATTGGAGACATATCTTATCGAAAATGAAACAGATTTGTTATAAAATCTGAAATTGAGAGCATTCATTTACGATAATGTACACGTACAATATAATAAATAACATCACAGAACAATGACGCAACCCTATGTGAACGAGGGCAAACAAGTAAAATATTTGGATATTTACTAGTATATATATATATATATATATATATATATACGGAACAATCACGTTGACACACCGGTTCTCGTTAGATCACCGAAGTTAAGCGGCGTCGAGCCTGGCCAGTACTAAATAGGTGACCATCTAGGAATACCAGGTGCTGTATGTGCTATCTGCTTATCTCGGCATTGTTTCCAGTCGTCTTGTACTACTACTTGCAATTGGAATCAAGCAATGCCGACTCAGGAGAGCGGTTGTTGGGATTGCGCAACCTTGCAATTACAAATTCACGGGCGGGCAGCCCCAGGCGGGCCACTCATACGTCGAACTCGACGGGAGAGTCCATTATATATATATATATATATATATATATATATATATATATATATATATATATATATATATATATATATATATATATCTATATATATATATATATATATATATATATATATATATATATATATATATATATAAATATTGAGGTTATGGTATGAATCAACGTGTGAAAAAAAGAATATTATACCCTAGTAAGTTTGCACATTATTTGGGGTTTCCAGTCGTTTTGTACGTGGAAACACAAATACAAATAACACCAATACATTAACTTGCAGGAATGGCTGGGATGTAATGAATTGACGAAAGGAATGTTGGTAACATCTGTCGCTCGAAGTTGAATAATTAGGTTCAAAGATTACAGGGATGGCGACAGCAAATGGAACGTAATGATAATACAAAAGGGATCGGCAGATGTAGTTTTAGGTAGGAAGGAGAAGAGTGTGTGAGAGAGAGAAACAAGAGAAGTGCGCGAAGCAGAGGCTGGTTGCGTACCAGAATCGACCACAATTAAGAATGGGGTTTAGGGTCAATCGAATCGGGCAAGTGATTAGCACGTGGAAAAGAAAGAGGGCCGAACACGCGAAGTAGCCCGAGAAACGGGGACGCAAATGAAAGAGATAAGGAATCTAAAAAAGAAGAAAGGATGATAGAAGAAGAAGGGACAAGGAAACATGCGCGAAATAGCGTGAGATAAAGAGTAAGTAAAATATGTAGTAAGCAATTAATAAAAGAAAAGAACAACGAATAAGCATAGGTATTCAATATTAAACATAAGATACATATATATATATATATATATATATATATATATATATATGTTTATACATATATATACATATATATATACATACGTATATGTATGTGTGTATATATATATATATATATATTTAGATATATATATAAAAGGCATAATAGTCCAACTTGATGGGGAATGATAGATAAAAATTTAATATATTCATAAACGATTCGTCATCATTTCCTCGAGATAATTGATTTGAAAAACAAAACTACGTTACATACGCGCCAAATATTTTAAAATAATGTGTTTGTATGTTATTTCTTCAAATCAAATCAATAATCTTGATAAAGTCTTGAAATTAAGACGAACCGTTAATGAATACATAGTTAACGTTGCTTTATCTTTTCATTCTCTCTCACTCTCTCTCTATCTCTCTCTCTCCCTATATATATATATATATATATATATATATATACATATACATATATATATATATATACATATATATATATATATATATATATATATATATATATATATATATATATATATATATATATATGTGTGTGTGTGTGTAGGCAATATGCATTCATTTTGTTCTTATACATAGAATGCCGGTATTCTGCATTCAAAATATTAAGACATAATGGCTAATCGCGAACTTTAACATTATTTTATCTGATAAATGAAATCATTAATAACATTCAATCTCATGTGCAATCCAAAACTATTTGATACAAATGCACTTCCGTTTTGTAATGAAGTGCTCACAAAGTTGCAGTTATGAATGTCTATGTTTACAGTCTTTCATATATGTGGTACACTTGGCCTATTGTATCATCAGTAGTAAGTGTATCTCCTAATACGCTTCTCACGCAGCAGACCTTGATTCCCCAGATGTTTATCTGTGCGGTTTTATCAAAGATAAAGGGTATCAAAATAATCACCATACTATTCCTTAAGTGAAGTGGGATATCCGAGCGAAAAACTAGTCAAAAGTTGTTGGTGCCATAGTTATCAACAATTCTGAACCTCGTATACAGGTGTGTTATTCCTTTAATGACGATGAAAACAAAACTGTCGGACATTAATGACTGAATCATGGCGGAGTAGTTAGGTATGCAGTGAATTCCGTGTGTACCAAATATGGTGAGATTGTTAAAAGGATTGTGAATTATATTAACGATTATATGTGCTGAGTTCTCGACCTTGTGATATACATGCAGCAACTACGTTGTCGTAATAATTACAGAGACATAAGACTCATAAACTATTATTCATTCGTTCCGACAGTATGCTCCTCTACCCTGATCTCCGTAAACTGAAGAAATACTTAAATGGATTATGCTCTGATGAACTGGCCACTCTGGTGCCCCCTCGACGTAAATTCACTAGACTAACTCGACAATCAACTAAATCTCATGTATTCACTGTGGAGGTCCCCAGATGTCAGAGAGCTTTCTACTCAAATAGCTTGTTTCCTCGTGTTGCTGGCCTCTGGAACTCCCTTCCTGCTCCCTGTTTCCCCGACACTACAGACATGCAGAAGTTTAAAACTAATGTAAACAGACATCTCGCTGCGCAGATCTTAATCTAGGTTGACTGCCTCTACCTTCTCCCCTCTTTTTTCTCAGTAGCCCCTTACGTTTACAGTAGCGTCCTGCCTTGTTTGGGCTGAACTATGTTAAAAAAAATAAATAAATACGTTGTCCTAAAATAAGTGTTACTTTAATACCTTCAAAAATAATAATTCAAGACTAATATGATGGAAGACAGAGGACATTAGTTCAACTTGATCTCTGTTCAAAATTACTAACCAGTAGCAGAAAACAGATACATACTGTGTGAAATAACTTATTTTGTATATGTTATTATCAAATGTCTTTAAACGTCAGAACTTTTCGCATGCTTCCAAATAGTTTTGTTTTCTATCACGCTCTCCTTTCGATATGTGACGTCATATCTGGAATCATCAATTAGACCTGAGCAAACTTCTCAGCGGTTTTATTACTTGTTATTCTAATTCAACTAAATTATATACTAATAGATCTACCCGATTAATATATAGCACATAGTCCAAACTTTAGTGCACACCCTATGAATGTATTCATGTATGTACATGTGTATGAATTGGTTACCACTAAATATTGTTTTACAACATATACTTGTATTAATTAAGTAAGCCGTCATTTAATCAACTGCACAACAAAATGAATGAATCAAGCACGATCATATGATGACAAGATCTAGTGCCTATTCGCATTAAAGAATGAATAAGAAGAAATTCCTCATATAAATGTATTATTTTGATGACTACAGATGTTGTAAAATAAATGTAAATATATGTGAAGAACGTAATATCCTATGTCTGACACCTATACCATAATGACATGACAAGGAATCTAGTAAAAAACAACTTTGAGAAAACAAAGATTCTATGATTTATTAAGTTCATGTGGAGCGTATTTATGCTTTTCTATACCTGAATCTAACTCAAAACTTAACATATACGTGGTCTTACAAGTAATGGGGTGTGGTCGTTGATAGAACACCGGTGTTTTTTTTACTTCAATTTACTCCAAACAAGGTACAACGCACACTGCTACTGAGAAGTAAGGGTCTACCTTAAATTGGAGGGCATTCTAAAAGCAAGCCTTTCAATGAGCCAAGCTATTAAAGTAACAAAAATAGTAATCATTTGGGCGCGTCTACAGTGAAGGAGTGTGATCTTGTTATTTGTCGGATTAATTGTAGATATTTACGTGACAGGGGGAAACAATTAGAGCAAGTATATCGGAGCACATTCTCTTGAATTACTTGTACAAGAAGCCCAAAGACGCTACGTTCTTTGCAGCAGACTTGGCTGTATATTCTATGTAATTATTCAAATTCATGTTTCAGCAAGTTCTTGAACCGTTTTCATAGAGAATTGGAAAATTGTTCCGATAATATATGTCATCAAAAACTGATCAATATGTATAGGTATAAATTGAATAGAATAAAAAAATTAAACGAAAAATATAATAGAAAATAAATTAATAAATATTAAAATAATGAGGAAAATATGAAAAAAAAGAAAGAAAGTAATTTTACGAATACAAAAATTGTAAAATAAAATATGTAGCAAATAAGAAATTAAAATAAGAAAAGAATTATAAAAAAGATCTAAAATAAAACACATAACAAACAAGTAAAATAATTCAAATAAATAAAAAAAATAGGAAAGGAGAAAACGAAAGGTGAGAAATATCACAATATTGTTTAGTAGAAGATTACCTGTCAAAGGATGGGCAAAAATAATTTTTGCGAACAAAATAATTTTGCACTAATTCTGTGACCCTTAACAAAAAAAATAAAATTAAGATACAATGCTATTAAACCATCATTGTTCGAATTTCGATCAAAATCTATTAATTTATTTTAATTGTGAAACATTTTAAAATTAAAAGCTTAAGCTTAAGACGTTTAAAGAAGAAATTAAAAAGGCTTAATTAGTCTCTAATAACTAATTATGAAAATCAATGCAAAACTGAGATATTTTCATTTTGAGAGAGAAAGAGGTTACTTATTATGCTCTCTCACACGCCTCGAAATTCCCCAAAAGAACTGAAGTTTGTGGAATATTAGTTAATTGATGTGTAATATATATTGTTAAAATTTAACAAAGGTCCGAGCTATCTGAATTCTTACAGAAGAGCTCTCAAACGCTTGTTGCCCACATTACCAAAAACTAAATATTACATAGCCCATATTACGACCCTTTACGGAAAGCAGTTGAATTTCAAAATCTTTAATGATAGGTTAATGTGTTAAGGTGTGAATCATTTACATACAAATATGTAAACATATACACATACATAACTTTATATATATATATATATAAATATATATATATATATATCTATATAAATTCATATAATAAACAAAATAAGAAAAGATATATAAGAGAAAGATCAAGAGAAATATGAAAAATAACTATATGTAGAAAAATATAATTAATAATATAATAATTGTATTATATAAATAAATAAAATAATAGAAAATAACAAAATAAAGAAAAAAGGATAAAAAGTAGTAGCAAAATAGAAGGAAAATAAGGAAACAGATAACGGAAGAAGAAGAAGAAGAAGAAGAAGAAGAAGAATAGGCGTTGAAACTTTAGAGAAGCATATCAAATACATTGTGAGAATTAGGCAGATACATTGAACTTGAGCGAATAAGGCAATGACAGACAACCTGAGAGAAGCAGAAATATACACACAGATGAGGGAATGCGGCAGATACAGGCAAATTGAGCGAATGGAGCAGATAAGGTTATTTGAGGGAATGCGGCAGACACATATCTTGAGAGTAAGTGACAGAGATGTGCAACTGTATACAAAGGGTCAGGGGCATTTCAATGAAGAAAAGTGGCAGAGATAGGCAACTAGAGAGAAGGGGCCTACAAAGCAACTTTAGAGAAAGGTCACGAGACAAATAATGTGAAAGGGAACATGTATATGCAACTTCAGATAATTTGTCAGAGACCGATAATTCATAAGAAGGGAATAGAGACAAGCAACATGCAAGAACGGGACAATATACACGTAACTTTAGAGAAGGGGGCAGAAAGAGGCAACTTGCGAGTTGTAGCGGAGACAGGCAACTGGGATGAGGGAGTCGAAGACACAGCATCAACAGAAATGAGTCCAGCAGAGACAGACAACTGGAGAGAGATGGTGATAGACACACACCTCTATATTATATACATACTTTTAGGAGACGCTAAAACAGACGTCCATAATTGTATCGAGAATTAGCCAGTTACAGAAGAAGGGGGAGAGTGAAAGCATGTAACAAGTAGTTGGGGATCAAGGGGACTGCTGATTTACTAGCTTTAGACAGGGCAAATGTACAGAAAGAAGGGGAAAAGAAGAAGAAGAAGAAGAAGAAACAGAAGAAGAAGAAAGAGGAAGAGGAAAAGAAGGAGTAGAAAACGAAGATGGAGTGTGTATGGGTGAAAGAGAATATGTGGATTATGCAGAATGTTGATCAGGTGGAAAAAATTAATATAAAAATAATGTGTTATACATGAACCAAAGGTCCCTCAAAAGAGCAAAAATGCGTTGACCTCCTTAAAATATGCCGGAAACTGGCGGGTCATAGGACAGGGGACAAATATCCGCCCTAGATTTACATACCCTGACTTTTCTCTTGTACGATCTCTCTGTCTCTCTCGCACGTACTTTTTTCTCTCAATTGTATTCTCTTTCGTTTATTTTCTTTCGTCTCCTCTCCCTGACTCACTACCTATCATCCCCCTATTTCAAAATGACCCCTTCTCGCTCTCGAATTTCTGTTAGTATCTATTTCATAATTTTAGTTTGGGCTAATTTCACACATTCGCATTGTCAATCATGATGAAGGACGCATCAAAATGTAATCATCCCCACTTAAATAACCATCAATTATAGACACAGACTATTAATTTGACTTTAGTCTTTGCCTCGGTTTTCATATACCCTTTCGATCTCCACCCTCTCTCTCTCTCTCTTTCTCTCTTTCTCTCTCTAATTCTGTCGGCTATCTTTATGTCTCTCTTTATCGTACAGTCTCTGACTATCTACTAAATATATCCCTCTCTCTTAACTTTCGAACGTTATCACATCTGTATTTAATTTCTATTTATCTTTCAATCTTATACTCTCTCTCTCTCTCGCTCTCTCTCTCTCTCTCTCTCTAGCTCTCGCCCTCTCTCTCTCTCTCTCTCTCTCTCTCTCTCGTAATCTTCTCGCCTTTTTCTCGGCCTCGGTCTATATTTCCTTCTCTTTTCCTGTTCGCTCTTCCTTTCTTCATTATTTCTTCTCTGTCTCTATCTCGTAAATATCCTAACCCTTACTCTAACACTAACCTTCTATATTTTCTGTCAAGCGTAACCACATCTGCATGTATGTTCGATTCACTTTTACCTTTTATTCTTTTCCGTCTTCTCCCTTTCTCTCTCTCTCTCTCTCTCTCTCTCTCTCTCTCTCTCTCTCTGTATGTCTGTCTCTCTCTCTCGGTTACTCTATCTCTCTCTTCTACCACTCTCTCTCTCTCTTCATCCCAGTCTCTATTATTCCTTTTCTTTCTATCTCGTAAATTTAGTAACTCTCTCTTCCCTGTCATATCACAACGAAATATGTATTAAATTTCTATTTGTCTTCCTCTGTTTTAATTTCCGTCATCTCCGTCACTTTTTGTCCGTCTCTGTCTATCTTTCTCTCTGTGTTCTCTCTATTTTCTGTCTCTCTCTCTCTCTCTCTCGCTCTCTCTCCCTCTCGCTCTCTCTATCTGTCTATAACTATCTGCATTATTCCTTCTGTGTGCCCTGTCAAACGTACCCACAACTGCATTTAACTTCTCTCCACCGCCACTGTTCTTTCTCAGTCTCTCTCCTTCTTCCTCTCTTTTTTCATCTCCATTTAGTTTTTCTTATTCATTTTCTATCTTTATCTCGTAAATTTAGTAGCGCTTTTCTTTGTTAAACGTAACTACATACTTCAACTAGTTTCGCTCTTTTAGTCTCCTTGTTGGTCATTTTTTTCCTGTCTTTCTTCCTTCTCTCTCCTTTTCTCTCTCTCTCTATATTTTTCTTGTATATTCCATTCTCAATTTTATCTCATTTTACTTATGTTTCTATATTACTTGGTTCACTTTGATATTCCGAGAATGTAAACAAATCTCGGAATATCATTGAAGGGGAACTTGGTGTTAAATGAACCAATTAGGTTACGCACCTCATATTGTATTGTCGATACCAAGTGTATATGAATACAATAAGAAAGACAATTAATAACTGATTCAAAATACAACAACAACAACAACAACAATAATAATAATAATAATAATAATAATAATAATAATAATAATAATAATAATAATAATAATAATAATAATAATAATAATAATGATACTACTAATAATAATAATTTGTTTAATTATTGAGAATTAGTTAGACTATGGAAATGTAAATAAGTAAAGGTGATACGCGTTTTAATTGGAGCGCTTGGAACCATAACGAAAAGCCATCATAAATGGCTTAAACAAATTGACGACACAATGTCTTTTTCTAATTCTGCAAAAGGTTTGCCTATTAGGAACGGCGAAAGTGTTAAGGTACAGCTTGAATATCTAAGGTCAACGGAATTGACTTGATGTTGAAAAAAAACCTAACTAAAAACATCCAACAGTTGAGACTACTATGAATAATAATAATAATAATAATAATACTAATGATAATGATATTTAAATAATAATAATAATAATAATAATAATAATGATATTTAAATAATAATAATAATAATAAGAAGAAGAAGAAGAATAAAGCAAAGAAGAAGAAGAAGAAAAAGAAGAAGAAGAAGGAGGAATCAACCTAAGCTAATACCCCACACTTGGATAGAATACCCGATAGAGGAGAACACTAACCAGTCCTCAACTTGAAGAGTGCTAATAGGAGTGGGAACTCATGGATGAGTATTACCACCCAAATCCCCCCAAAATTCATAGTCATTACTAGCGAGAAATCAATGGCAATCGACCTGTGCGATAACACTAAGTCATTTGCAATATTAATCGAAAGAGGTAGAGAATACTGGAAAACTGGGGAGACTTGTTGTCACTCAGACTCTAGAAGACATCATGTTAGTACAAATAATAATAATAGTAATAATTACAATAATAATAATAATCATAATAATAGTATTAATAATACTATTAATGCAAATAGAAGAAATAATGTGGTAATTATTAATAACTATAACGATTATGACCACTCTTTTTTTTAGGTGCAATAAAATATATGTTAGCGAATGGAATGCATATTTGGGATGTATCGGGAACCTCAAGGCAGTGTTATTTTGGCAGGTTGTGATTTATGCAACTTAGTAAGTAATTTAAAAAAACAACATGTGTGTTTAAAAGGTATATGTAAAAATATAAAATAGTTTGATAACTACGGCGAGCTAATCGATAAAAAACAAAAGCTAAAACTTTTTTTCCGAGATGCGGTGATGGCCTGGATGCTGTTTCCAAATAGGGATCGCGTAGATAGACCGCTGATAAAAAAATAGAAGCGACACCAATAAATATTGAGCGGCATTAAATCTTGTCTTTTGCAATTTAGACAGATTGCTATTACACATGCATAAAATATGAGTAAATCAACGACATTAAGATAGCACGTAAGTACAGATTTCAATTTTCTTTATATATTTCATCAAGAAAAGTATAATCTACTTGACATTACAATGATCAAAAGAGGATGACAATAGCTGTCTAAGATCAAGGCTTGATTACCAATGTTTTAAGAAGCTGATTATTCTCAGTACCAACTACAAGTGCAGGTTCTGCTATACACAAATTAAAAAGTGTGAGCCACCTGACACCCAGTCGAAAGTTTCTGCTGGAGCGAAGGCTACTATATAATGCAATACAGGAGAGTGTGTAAATATCCCCACTATAACATCTGTAACAAATATAATATGTTGTGGAGCAACAAGTCTTGTCAACGTATACTAGAAATAACAGTTACAATATAGCATACACCATCTACTATGACTATACAATCTATGCACCTACATCACTAGTAAATGAATCTGTTTAACATCAATAGTGATATAAAACGAGACGGTGTGTAGCTACCCTGTTTGAAGTCAATTGCCCTTATGATACTGGCTTAAACAGAGTTGACAGTGATAAGATAACTAAATACTAATATATCATGTGCGACATTAAAAGGAACTGAAATGATACGAACACATCTATCATTCCAGTAATCATAACATCAGCCGGGTTCATGAAAAATGATTTCAAAAACTACCTGGCGAATATACCCGGCGAACTAAGTGCAAGAGAGATTCAGATATTTGCGCTTAAAAGAGCGGTTAGAATCCTAAAAGTTCTATCGGCTGGAGTCTCTGGATAGCAAAGTAGTGTATTGCATCCGGTAGAATGCCCCATCCTCAGCAAAATCAACAAATAATAAAATTTAAAAAAAGCTATATATGATGTTTAGTGCTCCAACGCTACAATATGCATGAATATAAACATGACATATAGATACATTGAAACCTCTATCCAAATATATAGACCACGTGTAACCAATGGCATTTTAATAAGTTGCTTACATACTCTTAGTGTCACTGGTATAGGCGATAGAATATGTTTCTTTTATAGTTATAAAATAGCGAAATTGTGTCAT
The DNA here is from genome assembly GCA_963556195.1 of Sepiola atlantica. Lineage (NCBI taxonomy): Eukaryota > Metazoa > Mollusca > Cephalopoda > Sepiida > Sepiolidae > Sepiola > Sepiola atlantica. The sequence goes on from OY744541.1 coordinate 70,298,147, forward strand.
AGTAACATCCTAAACAATTTGCGGGCAATAACTCCGGCTGTTTAGCATATTTCTTCATAATCCTTATAAAAAAGGGTTTCCGCTATAAAACACTTTTAGATTAGACATTCATTATTTACTAAATGCATATACGTTAGGATACGCGTTGTAGATAACATATAAAGATTTATAGTTAAAAAAAACAAAAACACGCACGGTACGCACACTGAACGGGTGCGTCTTACGCGTAACATAAAGGTCTGTTGAATAGCAGATTAATACTATTAAATACATATTTTCTTTAGATATATCTACTGGGAAAACATCAGCGTAAACAAAGAAAACTATAAT